>JAENRU010000489.1:0-1200000 GCA_016647705.1 Eucommia ulmoides
ACGAGATCTACAACAAAATTATCGGGTTTTTTTTTTCTTTTGAAATTCTTTGACTGTCCCTCCCAACAAGTGTTTTTCTGTATGTTCGAACCCCTGACCTTGTAGAAGCCCTCAACTACTTTAACTCAAACATTTCTTTCCTCTTGAACCACATTGTATATGTTGCTATAAAAAAATATTATAATTAATAAAATCACTAATTATACACATAAATATTATAATAAATTAAATTATAACATATATGTCTATAATGTAATTCACAAAGTCATTTTAATAAATTTTATAATGACAATAATATAAACATGTAATTAGAATATATAATTATAACTATTATTAATATATTATTAATAACAATTTTGTTAAATAAAATAATATATTTTATAAATAGAATACAACAGTACGTAATAACAACTAAGTTTTTGTCCCACTTAAATAAGATCGGTTACATGAATCCGTTTGCGTCATAATGAACAATCAAGAGTCATTTTCTTAGTTAGATTCAATGTTCTCAAATCAATTATAATAGTCTCGTCCCAAATTTTCATAGGTCTACCTTTCCTTTTAGTAATCCCGTACTTCAATTAAATTGCATTTTCTTACTAGTGCTTCAATGAGTTTTTTAGGCACATATCTAAAACTTCCATATCTTTTCTTCTAATTTATATATATAATAAAATAATTAATTTTAAATTATTTTTCTAACCACCTCCGCCTTGGAAAAGTAAATCAAAGAAAGAGTCAAATATTGTTTCCTACACATGGTTTGAAAGATGGTTCTATATAAACCTATCAAAACCCCTCCATGAAATTAGCAAATCGAATCCAGATCACCCATCGAAAATGCTTCGGTTCTTCTTCTTCATTTCTTTCCTCGTCTTCTCCTCCTTCATTAATGCAGCTGTTCAAGACTTTTGTGTGGGTAACCTAAATCTCCGTGAAGGCCCTACGGGTTACGCTTGCAAGAGCCCTCCTAAAGTCGCAGTGGATGACTTTGTGTTTTCAGGGCTAGCCGTGGCCGGAAACACTTCCAACATCCTAAAAGCTGCTGCGACTCCGGCATTTTCCGCTCAATTTACGGGGTTGAACGGCCTGGGCCTCTCCATGGCGCGGTTGGACCTGGCCCCCGGCGGGGTGATTCCAATGCACACACACCATGGTGGCTCCGAAGTGATTATAGTGATTCAGGGCTCCATTGCTGCTGGTTTCATCTCCTCGGCTGACGTCCCTTATGTGAAAACACTGAAGGCGGGTGAAATCATCATTTTTCCTCAGGGGTTGTTGCATTTTCAAATAAATGTAGGTAGCACACCGGCTAAGTTTGCCTTTGCCAGAAATGTATCTAAGCATGCAAAATAGCGATATGTATCGACAATAAATCTCGTATCAAACATTCTTCTGATATTTTATATAACATACATATGCTCGGCCAGCCATACGGCTTAGTTGCTGCTTCGGTGCTGATTCAAATCTCCGGCAACCTTCACCGTTGGTATAAGCAGCGGAAACAGTGTGTATTATCCAGTTCGTCTTCCGGCAACCTCCGCCGTTTGGTATAAGAGGAGGTTAATGGCCAAGCTAAGTCACGCAGAATTGAAATCTCCCTCAGTTTTATTCCAGATCTGCATTCCATTGCCAATCGAAGGAAGAATTTGATTTCATAGTGGAGTGTGGAGAGGTGGCCAGATGCAAATTAATTGAGGCGGTGAAGGTACTTTGCTTCATTGCCCTAGATTCCCTTGCGTGGGTGGTTGAGTTTGATTTATAATTTGTTCTTGGAACTGGTTATTGGGTTGGAGTATTGGTGCTTGGTTTTGCATTTGGATATTGAGGAGTTGGTTCTCTTGAAGCTTTTGTAACACCGAATATTTTCTTGATTAGTAGGCTGATTTCCAATGAATCAAAGCTTCGTAGACAAATTGAGAGGTGGTGTTGCCGAGAGGAAGGCCGGTAAGCTTTTCACTCTTTTTGTTGACTATCTTCCATCCTATATGTATAATCTCTGGCTTAGGAGAATTTTCTATGGTATTGAAAAGATTAGAGATGTGTTTGTGCCTAGAAAGAAGAGATTTGGCAAGAATTATTAGTTTGGTTTTGTTAGATTTAATTCCTTTGGGGAGGCTAAGAAGACAATTATTTTTTTGAATGGGGTCTTAATTTTCGGTCGTAAAATTCGGGTCAAATGTGATTATTTTGGATTGGAGAATAGGTATAGAGGTCCTAAATATGGTGATTTGACTGTTTATTCCAACCGGGACTCATTCCAAAACAATTACTTTAGATATTATGATCTTTTGTTTGGAAAATATACGGAAAGTTAATGAGCAATCGAATGTTGTTGACAGTGGGGATGATGTTTTGGTACATCAAGAAAAAAATGATAGCATTAATGTTGTGGCTGGAATTGAGGGCCAAGGTATGGTTGCTCAAGAGGTTTGTGGAGTTGACTGTAGAAGGGAGGGAACTTTTGTGGGCTCCCATGATAATAGTAATGCCACAAAGACTTCTGAGGTAGGTGCAAATCTTTTTTCTCCCAGGGATCAAAGAGATTTAGCTAATATTATCTGTTTCAAGCCTATTAGTCATTCAAAGAAAAAGGTGAGAAAAATTAAGAAGAAATTGGATAGTTTAAGTAGTTACAATGATCTCATATGAGAAATGTCGTCGTACGATAAAAAAATTATTGGTTCTGCAAAAGTTGTTTTGCGAAGATTGGGTATTGTGATAGAGGTCGGAAGAATTTTAGGCTTAAAGACTAATTTTATTGAAGGGGATTTTTGAGAAAAGATGTCGGAAATATGTATAAAGAGTACAAAAGTATCACTTGATTTATGCTCAACTCTTGGGATTGGTGCGGGCGTTTACTTCATCTTGATAAAATTTTAGAGTTTTGGCTTGGGGTTTGTAATTCGAGAGTTTGGAGTAGGAGGGTGTTGTTAATGTATGTGGAGGAGGCTTCTCTTTTTTAATTTCGATTCGGACTTGTTGAAATGTTGGTCGTCTGGTCAGTCCATGCCTTCTACAGGTCACGTTATGGAAAAGATGCTAAACTCGTGGGAGTATGTTGTTTCTTTTCGTTTTGATATATTGTAGTGTTAGATTTGTCGTATAGCTATCATGTATAGCTTTGGTGTGTAGCTTGTGGTGTTTGTTAAATACTATAGTATCTTGTATTCTAAGTGTTGTAGTGTGTAGTGTTTAGGTATATAAGCCTCGGAGTGTTCTTGTGAACTGTAGCTCATGGATGGGCCATTGTTAAAGTTCAGGCTCCTTTTGGTTTTGATTGTAATTGACCGAGAGGTCTTTCGGGTTACATGTCCATTTTGGCATGTTGTAAGGAAGAATCTTCCCCTTATTATTATTAATATGTTTTGGCTTACCCAAAAAAACAAAAACCAGCCATAACCATTTGGTTATGTTTTTGGTATCAAGCAAATCAAGGTTTAAAGCTCTAAACTTGGAGTATTTATCAATACACTACGGGTAGAAACAAATGACACTGATTAATAAAAACAACGGTTAATTGTAATTTATTCCCTTGTAGTTTGCACTTTTTGCACTTTGTCCCCTATAGTTTAAACGTAAGCACTTTGTCCCCCGGGGTCATGGACTAAACTAAAGCGGTAACTCCGTTAATGGAAAATATAAAATGTCAATTTTATCCTTCTTTAATTATTAATATTAATTCAAGGAAAATCCAAAAGGTCCAAACTATAGGGGGTAAAGTGCAATTAACCTCCATTCTCTCTTTCTCTCCCTGCCACCACCACTTTCATCCACCATGTCACCACCACTACGTTAACCACCCCCAACTACACCCATTTCTCTCTCTCTCTCTCTCTCTCTCTCTCTCTCTCTATATATATATATATATATATATATATATATATATTTCTCTATTAAAGCTGAAAATCAGAAAAATAAAACAAGAAAGAGATTAAGCGAAAAATTAATAAGAGAGGCTCCGATTCGCCTTTGATTTAGACTGCCATGGCAACAACAAGCGGTTGCCGTGCTAGAGAATCTCTCATCCTTGCAGACCTTCGGAATTGTCTTGCCAACTCGGACTCAGTTCGGATCCTGAATATCATTTTCAGAAAAAGATCGTCACCGCCTCATACAATACATTTGGATCGAGGAATAAGGGAGTTGTTTACATTTTTAGTGCTAAAAAGTTGTCAAATTACGCAAATGGATCCATTTTTATCTTTTTTTACCAAAATGGGTCTAACCGCCCGTAAGACAGCCGGTTTCTATTTTTTTTTTATTATATAATTTGTGATTATTTTATTATATATGTATATTTAAATTATGATAATTTGAAAATTTATTTAATATTTCAAAATTAAAAATTAAATATAAATTATAATTATTTGGCAAATGTAATTAATTTTAAAAAATATTAACAAAAATAATATTAAAAATGACCATTATACTGAAATTAAACGCTTTTTCCATAAAAATGCAATTCATTTATGAAACCAAAGTTTTCATGGACGAAAGTGCCCACAATAAAAGGAAAAATAGAAATTAAAGTTAAATAAAGGGATAAAAATGTAATTAACACTTTTTAATTGAACCCAAGTTTTCAGGGATAAAATTGCAACAAAAAATAAAAATAAAATAAAGGGGTAAAAATGTAATTAACACTTTTTAAGTTGAAACCCAAGGTTTTAGGGATGAAAGTGTAAAAAAAAATTAAAATTAAATATAAGGGCGAAAATATAATTAACACTTTTTAGTTGAAACCCCAAATTTCAAAGATGAAAGTGCAAAAAAAAAAAAAAAAAAAAAAAAAAAAACTAAAATTAAAAAAAAGGGGACGAAAATGTAATTGACACTGTTTAATTGAATCCCAAGATTTGTATTAAATATAAATTTAAAAAAAAAAAAATATGTAACAAACGGCGGCAGTCAACGAATGGCGACAGGAATGAATCCAATTTTTTTGTACATAAACTGTGTTCCTAAGAGTACGCAATAAAACTTAAAAATATCACAACGGACTAGCGAATATTTTTTAAATAATCGTCAAAATTGGTCGAATGAGTTGATTCTGCAGTTTTTTTTTGCAACTTTGAGTTAACAAAAGATGGTCGAACCGTAACCGAAATGAATCCAATTTTTTTTGTACATATATTGTGTTACTAATATTACGTAATAAAATTTAAAAATGTCAGAACGAACAAGTGAATAACTTTTAAATAATCGTCAAAGTTGGTCGGATGAGTTGGTTCTGCAGCGTTTTTTGGCAACTTTGAGTTAAAAAAAGATAGTCTATCCGTACCCGAAATGAACCTATTTTTTTTTTTAACATAATTTGGGTTCCTAAGATTATGTATTAAAACTTAAAAATTGCAAAACGGACTAGTGAACTAATTTTAAATAATCGTCAAAGTTGGTCGGATAAGTTAATTTTGCGGTTTTTTTTTTTTGCCACTTTGAGTTAACAAAAGATGGTCTATCCGTAACCGAAATTAATCCAATTTTTTTGTACATAATCTGGGTTCCTAAGAGTACTCAATAAAACTTAAAAATGTCAGAACAGATTGGTGAATTAATTTTAAATAATCATCAAAGTTGATCGAATGAGTTGATTCTGCAGTTTTTTTTGCAATTTTGAGTTAACAAAAGATAGTCTATCCGTAATCGAAATTAACCCATTCTATTGGTACATAAACTGTATTACTAAGACTACATACTAAAACTTAAAAAAGTCAAAACGGACTAGTGAATAACTTTTAAGTAATCGTCAAAGTTGGTCGGATGAGTTGGCTCTGCAGTTTTTTTTTTACATAATCTGGGTTTCTAAGACTACGTAATAAAACTTAAAAATATCAGAACCAACTCATCCAACCAACTTTGACGATTATTTAAAAGTTATGCACTAATCCGTTTTGACTTTTTTAAGTTTTAGTATGTAGTCTTACTAATGCAGTTTCTGTACAAAAAAAATTGAGTTCATTTCGGTTACAGATAGACCATCTTTTGTTAACTCAAAGTTACAAATAAAACTTCAAAACCAACTCATCCGACCAACTTTGACGATTATTTAAAATTAGTTCACTAGTCCGTAACCGAAATGAACCCAATTTTTTAGTACTTAAACTAGGTTCCTAAGGTTACGTAATAAAACTTCAAGAGGTAAAAACGGACAAGTGAATAACTTTTAAATAAATGTCAAAGTAGGTCGGATGAGTGGTTTTGATGACGATGTAGTTTTTTTGGCAACTTTGAGTAAACAAAAGACAATCTATCCGTAACCAAAATGAATCTAATTTTTTTGCACGTAAACTGGGTTCCTAAGGCTATATAATAAAACTTCAAGAAGTAAAAACAGACAAGTGGATGATTTTTAAATAATCGTCAAAGTTGATAAGATGAGTTGTTTCGACGACGATGCAGTTTTTTTGGCAATTTTAAGTAAACAAAAGATGGTCTATCCATAACCGAAATGAACCCAATTTTTTTTGTACATAAACTGGGTTTCTAAGGCTATATAATAAAAATTCAAGAAGTAAAAATGGACAAGTGAATAATTTTTAAATAATTGTCAAAGTTGGTCAGATGAGTGGTTTCAATGACGATGCAGTTTTTTTGGCAAATTTGAGTGAACAAAAGATAATCTATCTGTAACCGAAATGAACCTAATTTTTTTTGCACGTAAACTGGGTTCCTAAGGTTATGTAATAAAACTTCAAGAAGTAAAAACGGACAAGTAGATAACTTTTAAATAATCGTCAAAGTTGGCCGGATGAGTTATTTCGACGACGATGCAGTTTTTTTTGGCAACTTTGAGTAAACAAAAGACGGTCTATCCGTAACCAAAATGAACCCGCACTACAAGAAAAATGGGTTTTGGCTACAATTTTTTTTTTTTTTGTAGCTAAATCCCTAATTTCGTAGCGAAAACGTTTTAGCAACGAAAAAATTAATGTTCTAATTTCGTAGCCTATGTGCCATAGTAGAAGGTTTTTGGTGACGAATTGTTAGTTCGTCGCGCAAGACTACTATTTCGCGACAAATCATTTCGTAACTAAATTCGTAACTAATAAATTCATTTCGTAGCCAAAGAGTAATTAAAAATCATGGGGATAATTTTTCGGCGACGAAAATTTTCGTCGCCAAAAAATAACTAAAATGGCAGAAATTCTTTTGGCAATGAAATTATTTTTGTAACCAAAAAATAATTTTTTTCAAGAAATAAATTGGCTACAAAAATAAAATTTGTAATAAATTATTCTACTTAAAGCTATGAATGTTAATTTATAGCCATCAACCAATTAACAAAAAGTAACCAAAACTATACAATTGCATTAAAAGTCAAATAGCCAAAATATACAAATATTCTTAAACATTAATATGACCAAAAAAATAAAATGTCTTACGAAACATCACTACAAAACAACTAAGCAACAAGCTATAGATGATAAGCGATATCCATTGTCCATTTGCCCTCTGATGTGTGATCCGATGTAGATCAATCCTACCCTGAGCCTGCAATTATTGAATTTTCATCTATATCACATACAATAATTGACCATTAAGGTATAAATTGACTTAGAATAATAGACATATCATTTTTCGAAAGGTTGTGCCGAATGACCTTGAGCGCAAAACATGAATCTGTGAACACAAACAGAGAAACAAAAACCAAAATACAGAATGGTACTTCCATTAGGCTAAGGAAACCATATATCTGTTTGGTGTATAATTACATACTATCCTATCACTCCTACAATTTTCCAATGCTTACAATTCTTCTTACAATCACAACAACATATATTTTCATTTTGGCAATAGCTTGTAAAGGATTGTCAAATTTTCAATGTTTAAAGTTAAAACTCACCGGCGCCTTGGCGGAAGTGGTGAAAGTCTTCGAACAGGGCTGCTGCGCATCCTTCGGGGAGAAGCTCTGTTCGACAGTTAATTATCAAATACATTTCAAAAATACATAAATTAATTCAGGAAGTCATTTAGGGACCACCAACCTAGGAGGTGATCTATATCGCCTAGGTGGAGATAAAGGGGAAGGACCTTTGGCCGGAGAAACAGGTCGCCTCCTTGGAGGAGGCAAATCAGTCCGGCGATGAGGAAAATCTATTCTATGACGGCCACGAGAGTCTGCATGCCTCCGTGGAGAAGAATCAGGATCTCATCTAGGAGATCCTCTTCGTGCTGCAAGAGATCTTCTTCGAGGTGGTAAAAGAGGTCTTTGACGGGGAGATACTGCCATTAGAAAGTGCATAATGAATTACTAGCGAAAATAGTGCAAGGAATGATGGAATAAGAAAGGAAAGAAGCAACATTTAACAAGTTTAGAATGTAGAATATACGTTCCCTCTGTTCGCTTTGGACCATCTTTTTCAACAGCAACACCAGCATTATCAATTTTTGGAGCATCCCTTCTCGAAGCAGGGGCAGCAGCCTTAGAGGGAGACAAAACCTTCTTCCGCTCAGGTAGCGTGAACTTAGCTCAGACAACACTTCCATCAATCTGAGCCTATATTAACACAATTTATACTTCTAACCACAAATAGAGGATCATTAAAGAATATAACTAAAGTGGCATATCTTAATCAACTGTACCCCATCCATGTACTAGGGCCTTCTCAGCATCAGCTCTCGTCTTGAACTTGACATATCCAAACCCTTTCAGAAGGTTAACCTGCAGAAAAGCAAAAAATTCAAGTTACTTTTTTACATAACAAAATATATGAGACTTTCGATATGCCTTGTCACGAAAAGTGTGCAATACATGCTTACGTGCTATCCAATATATCTTATTACCCTCCAAAACCACAGTTCACAAGCTATACCAAAGTAAAATTACAATTATGAACTTGCATTCTCTACATACAATCTAACACTAGACAGTAAAACTATATTCAAGGTAGCAAAGGTCAGCCAATTCAAGCTTCAAAGGCAAACATCAAGATCAATGAATTGTACATTTTTTCACATGAATCACCACCTTTCTCATAACATGATACAAACCCTTTTTCTCCTATCAAACTGCTACAGTTAAAATGCATGGTACAACAGTATCATGGTAGCATTGATGGTAACAACTACCAGATTCATTTCCTAAAATACTGTTTGACCAACAAAAATGAACTTTCAGATAATGAATTAACAATTGCCTGTAAGAAAATAATGATTTATAGCCTTTTATAATATAAGGGAACCTCATCATAGAAAAGCAGACCAGAATTCTAGGTTTAATTTCTACTCCAAAAAAATTACTAAAAGAAGTAACAGCTAGACAAAAAGACATAATAAGATGGCCTACACATGCAGGTAGTATCATTATCAGTCTGTAACATTACAAACACAGGAAAGGAAAAATAAGATGAAAAAATTGGAGAATGAGGAAAAATGGCTTCAATGCATATAATACTTTGAACACGTGTTTGATCCATTTGTGAGTCACTGAAAAAGTGGAACATGTGTCACTAATTCCAGGTAGATAAGCTTAAACTTTGTTATTTTTTAACTTACACAAAAAAGAATGTTAAATACTACATATCAGCGTTTGTTTTGCCCATTTTCAATAAAATGGTACATTGGATATCTGAAATAAGAGGGTACATACCAAATATTTCTTTTAGATGCATACGTCAGTTATATCAGTTCGTAACTTCATATCAAGGTATTATTTTTCAGTGATGTTCATGTTTGCAAGGAAAGCTTATTCTAGATTAGCATGTCATTCATATAGCCCGCCTATTTCTTTCTTAGAGCAGAAACCAAGAAAAAAGTCAAACTACGAAAGGCCACCTTCAAGTGGTCTGCTTAGGGACCTATGGGAGAAGATGTGAAGGTCAAAGAAACCTTTAGCTTGATTTCCATATTGTGGTCTACATGCATCCTCACACTTCGCAGAGCAAGTATTGTATAATGAAGCAACTAGTAACGAGGTAACACTATCACCTATACATGGTGAATAGAAAGTGCACAAATGTTTGGAATCTAATTACAAGTCACCACAATAACAGTTCTCATTTAGCCGCTAGATGCTTAGTTTCTATATTCCACTAAACAAAGTACAAAACAAATTTCTAAAATTAAATTAAAACTCAACAATTCTAAAGCTTCTCCATTGAAAATAATACTAAAATACAGACACGTCTAGGCTGTCAACTAGTTTAATTCACAACAAGCTCTTCACTCAAACTTTACTAATTCTTTATAAGATTATAAAAGTCCTAAGCTAAGTAGAAGCTTCAACAATGATTTTACTATCACGTGCTCAAGAAGGGGGAAAAGATATAAAATTGTGAGTAGATCTCCAAGAAAGATTACTTAAGGAAACATGATAAAAAAGAAAAAGAAAAAGAAGATCTCTAATTGTTTCTTAATATGTTGTTTGTCTCAAAGCACTTGCATTAAAATGACACTACCAAAATAATAATATAGTGGGAGATTGGACACGCAATTCTTAGAACCTCTCGTGCATATGCACCAGTCTCAATCAACAATTGTATCTCCTTCAAATCTAAAATACACACAAACCCATATAGATAGATATAGTCGAATCTAAGCGCTCAAAACATTAAAATTTCATGCACACACACAAAAGCGTATTTTTTCCCTTACGCTGCAAAGTGGAGGTGGTAGTAGAAGGAACAGTACTCGAAGGAGCATTCTGCTCTTTCATCGCAACGTCTTGAGTCATTTTGCCTAGAAACGTAAAACGGAACAGAAACAGAATAGAAACATAATGAAATAGAATAGAAACGGAACAAAAACATAACAGAAATATAACAGAAATGGAAACGGAACATAACAGAAACATTGAACAGAAACCTAAACAGAACAGAAATAGAATAGAAACAGAAACAGAACAGAAATAGAATAGAAACAGAAACAGAACAGAAACGTTGTGAGGGAAGGAGCAAGCAATCTACATACTGGATTATGTCACTATGGAGCAATTCAAATGGCAACCTGGGCAGGCAGAGCAGCATTTGGATATTTGGAAACCAAAACACAAATTAGACAACTGTAATTGAAAATCGACTTCATCTACTGGCATGTCCACAGATTCTTGATGTTCATGGATAAAATTAGAAATCAAAATAACAAATAATCATAAATTAAGTTGAAAGTTACTGCGACAGAGAGAGGGAAAGAGAGAAACTCCAAGAGTTCCCAGCTGTCACCTTCGTCGTCATTGTGATTAGGGCTTCCTCCACCGCCGATTCAATTTCTAGGTTGTTTAGGCAGTGGTGATTTGGTTCCAGGTTGTCGATTAGAGGGAGGCTGACATTGAAAGAGAGGGATGAGATCGAGAGAGAGGCTGAGATTCTTGATGTTCATAGATAAAATTAGAAATCAAAACAACAAATAATCATAAATGAAGTCGAAAGTTACCGCAACGAAGAGAGAAAGAGAGAAAAACTCCGAGATTTCCCAACCGTCTCCTTCGTCGTCGTTGCGATTAGGGCTTCCTCCGCCGCCGATTCAATTTCTAGGTTGTTTAGGTAGTGGCGATTTGGTTCCAGGTCGTCGATTAGAAGGAGGCTGAGATCGAGATAGAGGGATGAGAGAACTAAAGGGTTTGGGGGTGGGTATCAGGAGACAAAAAGAGGTTTTTTTTTTTCGTTAGCTAATGTAATAGCGGGAAAGTGGGCGCCAAAATCATGGTAGGGAGGAAAAACAATGCGACGAAACTCATTCGTAGCCCAATGTCAAATATAGGCAACCACTTTGATGACAAACCACTTTCGTCGCAGATACAGTAGGGGGTAATTAATCGCGACGAATGTGGTTCGTCGCCAAATAAAAACATATCTCGTGCAACATTGGTGACGAAATATTTCCGTCGCCACAATACTACTGGGAAATATTTTCTTCTTTTTTATTTGGCCCCAAGAATTGATCTGACCAATAGCGACGTATTTCAAAATTTCGTCGCCTATTAACAACCCATGGCTACAAAATTGCACTTCGTCACCAAATGAGGTCACATTTGGCTATGATTCTTCATTTTGTAGCCAATAGACACATTTGATGATGATTATTGTGTCGTCGCCAAAAAAATTCGTAGCTGAATCCTATTTTTCTTATAGTAAACTGGGTTCCAAAGGCTACATAATAAAACTTCAAGAAGTAAAAATGGACAAGTGAATAACTTTTAAATAATCGTCAAAGTTGGTCAAATGAGTTGTTTCGACGACGATGCAGTTTTTTTTGACAACTTTGAGTAAACAAAAGACGGTCTATCCGTAACCGAGATGAATCCAATTCTTTTGTACGTAAACTGAGTTCCTAAGACTACATAATAAAATTTGAAGAAGTAAAAACGGACAAGTGAATAACTTTTAAATAATCGTCAAAGTTGGTTGGTTGAGTTACTTTGATGACGATGCTGTTTTTTTGATAACTTTGAGTAAACAAAATACGGTCTATCCATAATCGAAATGAACCAAATTTTTTTATAAGTAAACTGGGTTCCTAAGGGTACATAATAAAACTTCAAGAAGTAAAAATGGACAAGTGGATAACTTTTAAATAATCGTCAAATTGGTCGGATGAGTTGTTTCGATGACGATACAGTTTTTTTTTACAACTTTGAGTAAACAAAAGACAGTCGATCCGTAACTGGAATTATCCCAATTTTTTTTGTACGTAAACTGGGTTCCTATGGTTACGTAATAAAATTTGAAGAAGTTAAAACGGACAAGTAAATAACTTTTAAATAATCGTCAAAGTTGGTCGGATGAGTTGTTTCGATGACGATGCAGTTTTTTTTGACAATTTTGAGTAAATAAAATACGGTCTATCCGTAACCGAGATGAACCCAATTCTTTTCTATGTAAACTGGGTTCCTAAGACTACGTAATAAAAAGAAGTAAAAACGGATAAGTGAATAACTTTTAAATAATCGTCAAAGTTGGTTGATTGAGTTATTTCGATGACGATGCAGTTTTTTTGACAACTTTGAGTAAATAAAAGACGGTCTATCCGTAATCGAAATGAACCCAATTTTTTTTATTTTTACGTTAACGGGTTCCTAAGGGTACATAATAAAACTTCAAGAAGTAAAAACGGACAAGTGAATAACTTTTAAATGAACGTCAAAGTTGGTCGGATGAGTTGTTTCGATGACGATGTAGTTTTTTTGGCAACTTTGAGTAAACAAAAACCGGTCTATTCGTAACCGAAATGAACCCAAATTTTTCGTACTTAAACTGGGTTCCTAAGGCTACGTAATAAAATTTCAAGAAATAAAAACGGACAAGTAGATAACTTTTATATAATCGTCAAAGTGGGTCGGATGAGTTGTTTCGATGATAATGCAGTTTTTTTGGCAATTTTGAGTAAACAAAAGACGGTCTATCCATAACCGAAATGAACCCAATTGTTTTTGTACGTAAATTGGGTTCCTAACGCTACATAATAAAACTTCAAGAAGTAAAAATGGACAATTGAATAACTTTTAAATAATCGTCAAAATTGGTCGGATGAGCTATTTTTGGATGAATTTTTTTACGATTTGTATAAAATTGGAAAATGCTGTAAACGCAACTGCCTAAATTAAATATTTTGATTTCTAATTATTTTCTAGAATTTTATTTATTCTTAATTTTTTTAATTATTAGGGATATAATTTTTTTTGAGATTATTAAAGAAACGGTAAGAAAAATTAAAAGGGTTGAAAATTAATTTCGGCCGTCGGAATCATTTATGATTCTGGCCGTGCGACAGCCATAATTAATTTTGATTCTAGTAGTGGCAAGGCTGGAAACATAAATTGATTCCGGCTTTCCCACGACCGAAATATTAAATGTATATATACATATAATTTTATATATGTACATTTCTAATTATAATTGTTTTTAATATTTTGAAAATAAAATTATATATATTTCGTATGAATGTAGAAAAAAAAAAAAAAAAAGACCAATTTTGGACATAAATTAATTACTGTTTTTTAATTCGAAATTTATGAAAAAAAAAAAATCGTAACAAAGTTGGTAATTTTCTAGTAATTTAAACAGGTCATTTTATCAATTGTGCAATTTTTAAATTACATTAATACAAACAAAATTTAATTTAGTCAGTCCCGCAGCGTGGCCTTCGCGTATTCCTTCTCAGCCTCCGAACCGGCAGGGGCTCGTCATAGCAACTGAAAAATATTGTAACAGATATACAATAATAGCATCTACCAATAAAAAAAAATATAACAATAATATTAAAATAAAGATTACATAAGGTAATGACATTAAACTAAACTATAATAATAATTTATATAAATGTAGTATATGTACTGTACGAGTAAAGAAATGCCACATACTAACTGAAAATTTCATGATAGGCACATCCTAATAACATTTAGCGATTAACAAAAATATAATAGTAACATTAACATAAAGATTACTTAAGGTGATGACATTAAACTAAACTATAGTAATAAATAATAGGAAAGTAATATTTCTACTCTATGATTATTGCGGTAGTACAACTCCATCCACGGGTCGTTTCCTTTGGGGACATCTTCGTTTGTCATGGCCAGTTTGCATACACAAACTGCATCTGTTAGTCAACGTCCTCCTCGAAACGTCCATCTCGTTTTGAATTCTTGATGTAGATGGTCGTCCACGTGTAATAGTCCTAAGACAGTGTAGATGAAGAACCATGATTGGCATGTTCATCGGTGGCCAATAAGCTTCGTGTGGCATCGAATTGAAGTAGTTCTGCCAAATCTGTGAATATACTTCCATTGTGTACGTAGGATCCAAAAGTGAAAATGGATCATCTCCAACAGCAGTAGTCATAGCCATAATGTGGGAGCACGGAAAGTGATATATGGCATATTTATCACTAGAACAACTAGGTTCCGGTCTAAGGAAGGCAACTTGTTGATTGTGTCCCCCAGAATTTCGTTGCCTAGTCTTTACTTCAAAGCTCCCATCAAGTATGTGGTAATTTAAATTTACAAATTGAACGACTTCAATGAATAAAAATAGGAAAAACTTGAACTCAAAACAAGTAATGTCAAATTACCTATTGAGGCTAACACCCTTGTGTGTATTTCCCCTTACTTTATTCTTTCTTAGTTCCTCAACGACATGGCGAGTATACTTAACTTCATTGACATTATCCCTAGCTGCCTCACAACATCACTCATCAAAATATTTAATAGTGTGATAAAACGTAATTTGAACTGTTGCGGTGATTGGAACATTTCTTGCCCCCTTAAGCACGCTTTTAAATATTTCGGCAAAGTTTGTAGTTAGTATACCCTAACGTCTACCCTCATCGTGGGACAGTGCCCATTTTTTGGCAAGAACCACGTGTTCGGATACAACATGGTCACGTAATATAGGCTGGGATGTGTTCTGATACAGCATGGTCACGTAATCGCATATGCATCTTGGCGATTGAAAAACCATGAGCGTAATTACCCAATGCACGATTTGGAGTTGGCTGCAATTGTGTTCGTCCTGAAGATTTGGAGGCACTACCTGTATGGCAACATATGTGAAATATACACCGACCATCAGAGTTTGAAGTACTTGTTTACTCAGAAGGAATTAAATCTCAGGCAGAGGCGTTGGATGGAGTTGATCAAGGACTACGATTTCACCATCAATTATCATCCAGGAAAGGCTAATGTTGTAGCAGATGCTTTGAGTCGGAAATCCACAGGCTCGATCGTACACCTTCGAGTCACTCATGCTAACTTGTATGCAGAGTTAAGATCGTTGCGAGTTCAGTTAGCGGTTGGTCAGATGGTAGCATTGCTTGCAACCTTGACTTTGAGGCCAACGTTGATTGACCGCATTATTGAAGCTCAAAAGTCAGACATTCAATTGGAGAGGATCCGAGATGAAGTGAAAAATGGTCACAGAATTGATTATCATATCAGGGATAGTGACGAAGCTTTAATGTGTGAAAATAGGTTGTGTGTGCCTAAGGACGTCAATTTGAAAAATAATATCTTAGAAGAGGCGCATAGCTCAGCGTACGCAATGCATCCGGGAAGCACCAAAATGTATCGAGATTTGTGTGAGCATTATTGGTGGATCGCAATGAAACAGGAGATCACAGAATTTGTTGCCAGGTGCCTTGTGTGTCAACAAGTAAATATTGAGTATCAACGTCCAGTTGGGTTGTTGCAATCTCTACCTATTCCAGAGTGGAAGTGAAAGCATATCACAATGGATTTAGTTTCACGATTACCCCGTACTCAAAAGGGGTATAATTCCATCTGGGTGATCGTTGATAGGCTTACCAAGTCCGCTCATTTTCTGGCCGTAAAGACGACATTTTCTCTTGAAAAGTATACCCAATTATATATTGATGAGATTGTTAGGTTGCATGGCTCACCGGTTTCTATAGTGTCGGATAGAGATCCGAGATTTACTTCGCGGTTCTGGCCGAGTCTCCAGACTGCCTTAGGTACCAAGTTGAAATTTAGCATCGCTTTCCATCCTCAGACAGACGGTTAATCAGAGCGTACGATTCAGATGTTGGAAGATATGTTGAGGGGATGTGTTCTAGAATTTCCTGGAAGCTGGGATAATCATTTGTCGTTAATGGAATTCGCCTACAATAACAGCTACCACTCGACAATTGAGATGGCTCCGTATGAGGCGTTGTATGGTAAGAGATGCAAAACCCCAATTTGTTGAATTGAGGTAGGTGAACGTAAATTGTTAATATCGGATATAGCCCA
The DNA here is from genome assembly GCA_016647705.1 of Eucommia ulmoides. NCBI lineage: Eukaryota > Viridiplantae > Streptophyta > Magnoliopsida > Garryales > Eucommiaceae > Eucommia > Eucommia ulmoides. The sequence continues at coordinate 16,685 of JAENRU010000489.1, forward strand.
GCTGACACCAGACAAAGTAGAGGTGATTCGAGAAAAGTTAAAAATTGCTCAGAGTCTACAGAAGAGTTATGCAGACAAGCGCCGGCGGGAGTTGGAGTTCGAGGTGGGAGATTAAGTGTTCTTTCGTATTTCTCCGTGGAAAGGCATAATGAGGTTCGAAAAGAAAGGGAAATTGAGCGCAAGATACATCGGACCATATGAAATTCTAGAGCGGGTTGGCACGACAGCGTATAGACTCGCGTTACCGCTAGAGTTATCTCGACTGCATGACGTTTTTCATGTATCGATGCTTTGAAAATATGTGTCAAACCCTTCCCATGTGTTGACTTCACAGCCAATCGAATTGGAAACAGATTTGTCCTACGTTGAGGAGCCAGTCCAAATCCTAAGCCGTAAAGATCAAGTGTTGCGAACGAAGACGATCTCGTTAGTCAAAGTGTTGTGGTGCACTCATGCGATGGAAGAGGAGACATGGGAGCGAGAGGAAGAAATGAGGAACAAATACCCGCATTTGTTCAACTAAGGTAAAAAAAAAAATCGGGTCGAAATTTCTTTTAGGAGGGAAGAGTTTTAAAACTTAAATTGTAGAACGTACGTTATAAATAGTTGCATTATAGAGCATTAGAAAATTTTAGAGTAAAAATTTTATTGATTAAAATTCAAATCAAAAGTTAGGGGTCAAATTAAAAATTTAGAAACATAAAAATTTAAACTTGAGATTTAAATTGACAATTAAAAATCAAAAAGTAAAAATATTAAGGGTAAAATTATAATTTTTGAAACTTTTAAAAATTGAAATTTATTGAAATTAAGATCTTAAAGAAATTGGGGGAGAAAAGTGCAATATAAATATTTTTTTAAATATACATATATATATATATATAAAGGCTGTGTGTGTGTTTGACGGACAATCAAACCAGCCGAAAGTAGAGAGTGATCGTGGGGCGACGTGGCGTGCTTAGGATCAAATTAATCCACTTAATTCATGCAATATATATATATATATATATATATATATATATATATATATATATATATATATATATATATATATACTCATGCATGTAGTTCATTAGGGAAGATCAAATCTGAAAATTTAGAACAAATCTAGAGAGAGAGAGAGAGGATCGGAGGAGGACGGGACTGTCGGAGTTCCGTGATTGGCATTTCTCCGGTGAGAAGTGCGTGTGTCTCATGGATGCATGTATGTGTTTCTGTGGCTGCTGCTGTGTGCGCTCTGCTTTGAATCACTCGTGTGGGTTTTTCGGTTGTTCCCTCGGTAGTCGTGGGCGTGAGATCGTCAATGGTGTGATCGTTGCCGTCCGTCGCCGTCGTCTGGTGAGTAATTGTGGATATTTGTCTCTGATTATTTTGGTAGGTGTGGGCATGCATGTGTGTTGTTCTATCGTCGGTCTGGTGGTTCCGCCGGTGGGTGTGGGTATAATAGTATAAGTGGGTTTTCCATTTGGTACAACGATATCGTCGACGTTGGGCGTGTGTGTGTACTTTGCTTGATGACCGTGTGTGTGCATGTTGTTTCTGTGGTGGGTATTCTATCCATGGTGTTCGTAGGTTGTGTGTGTGACGTCGACGGTTGCAGCGTGTGTATATGGGTGTGAGCTCGATAATCTTGTGGGTGTGCATATTCGGATGTGGGGTGGCCGACGGTGGTTGTTGTTCGGTAGTGACTGTTGTGCAGGGTCGACGGTGAGGGTCGGCTGAGCGTGGGAAGTCGCCAGTGGACGGTAGTAGAAGAGAGAGAGAGGGCAGCTCTGAAACGGGAGTAGGAAACAGAGCAGAGGCGGAAAAGGAAGAGAGAGAGGGAGAAGCCGTTGGGGGTGGGATCGTCGTAGAGTTTCGCCGGCGTGTGTGGGCCGTCGGTGATCACATGAGTGTGTGGCATGGTCGGAGCAATGGCCGGGGGCGAATCCCAGAAAAAAAAAAAAAATAAAAAAAAAAAAAAAAAAAAAAAAAAGAGAAAAGGGGAATTGCACAAATAACCCCGATAAAATTCAAATCCATCTCGCGGCCCGTGAACGATTCAGAATGAATATCGTTTTTCGTTAAATTTATTTTAGTTTTGTTAAATTCAATTCTAGCATAAAAAATTTTGTAACCGAAATATTAAATTTGGGATCGTTCATATTACAAGATTTTTGTGCAATAATTAACGGAATGAAATTATCAAAATAATAACAATTTTCATAAATAAAATATGTGGAATGGAAGTATGCGGAACTTAGTGCCTGTATTACATGATTAGGTGATTTTACATAAAATATTAATATAGGCTCTGTCATTATTAGGTTCGCAGGCACCGGCATCTAGATAGAGTACGGTCAGTGTCCGTTTTGCAAAACAGATATCGAGGTGAGTGTACTGTCTTCTTGCCAAATTATTTGTATATATATCTATAATGAAAAATGGTTGTATTTAAATTAGATGCTTTTAAAAATTATGTGGTGATTTGACAATGTTGATTAGACGATATTATTGAGTGATGTGATCCGCTTCGGCGGAGTGATGTTATCCGCTTTGGCGGAGTGATATTTATCTGCTTCGGCAGAGTGATGTTAGACGTTTATACTGCGCAGTGATTATCCGCTTCGGCGGAGTGATGAGTGTTCGTAGGAAGGCATATCCTACGGATAGTACGGTACCATTGCAACTCCCGATCATGAGATTAAAACGATCGCTATGGCTAGCCAATGTGTATTGTGGTGGAGTGGTGTGTTTGAGATGTATGTTTGAGTTGTGTGTTTGAGATGTGGTATTTTACTCACATTAGGTGATTTATTATTTATTATGATGATTGGTATGATTTTACACTAGATGGATTTGAATGGAACTTATTTATATCGCTTTATTTTCACTGCTTATATACTTATGCGTGATCCATATTTAATTGTGGTAATATTTAGAATGTATTATTATTTTAAAAAATGTTTTACTAAGAAGGCCGTACACTCGCAGGTACAACAGTTAGGAGTCAGTCCCCTACTGGCACTAGGTAGAGTTCGGTGATGGTGTAGTATGAAAATATTTTGGGGGGAGCTGTCTGAGACGAACTTGTGAGAGTTTCATTATTGTTATATTTTTGTTGTTATTATAATTCAGGGATGGGTGTGTCCTCAGTTAGAGATGTTATATATGGTCAGAGAAAAAAAATGGTTGTATATTTATGTATGCACTTTGTCGTTTACTAGTGAGTTTGACGTTAATATGAGGTCGTGCCAACGTCACGCCGGCCGCACGGTGACGGGTGTCCGGGGTGGGGTGTGACATTATACATATATGAGTTTATTTCTGTGATGACAGGAAAGCTGAGTTTCTGTGTAATATGTGATTATATTATATTTGTATTGGATGTTTTAAATTCAGTATTTCTTTACAATGGTGACAATTGAAAATGGGTTCCAATTATGATATACATTATTATCGTTATATTATTTCATTTAATTGGTAGCAATGGAATCGGGTACGTGATTATATTATAATATATTTCGAAACATGGTGTTTATTATTTATTATTTTGAAATGGGGTATTTAAATTCTTATACTTGATTCATACAAAACGTTTTTATTATGAAGACAGTACACAAATAATATTTTTTGGTTTCAGGTACTGCAGTTAGGAGTGGTCCACTATTGGCACTAGGGAAAGTCTGGTGGTAGTGTCGTGTTTTAGATGAGTCAGTCGAACATGAACTGTGGAAGGTTCATGTATATATATATTTTATAAGAAAAATTTTACAAATAGGCGACTGCGTTTGTATATGTGATAGTTTGGATATTCGTGGATTGGTCTGGTGACGTCAGGTTGTCGTCACACTCGGCCTTGGGTGACGAGTGCCCAAGGTGGGGTGTGACATCATGATTTTATCCCAAAAGTAATAAAAAGAAAAATTAAAAATGTATTACGTAAATTAATAATATTTAATTCTCATAATAGTTCTAGGGATTATTTTGTGTATTGTTTAATATTATATGAGTGAAAAACATTAGTCAAGACTGAGCAAGGTAAATTATAAGCCCTAACAACAATAAACATTAGTAGTGTTGGAGTTTGGTATTATTAGTTTTGTAGGTTACAATTTTATTTTTACTTCTCGTCATTAAATTTTATTTTTTTATATATTTGTTAAATATATATTTATTATAAAATTAAGGGTTACTTATACTTTACCCCCTTGTGGTTTGGCCAATTTGTACTTACTCCCCTGTGGTTTGAAAATCGCAACTTACCCCCCTTGTAGTCTGATTTTCAAACCACTTACCCCCTGATGTAGGGAGGTAAGTGCAACAAATATCTGACCATAGGAGGGTAAGTGACTATTTTCAAACTACATGGGGTAAAGTACAAATTGGCCAAATCACAAGAGAATAAAGTATAATTAACCCTAAAATTAAAGCATCAAACATATGTCATGTGAAATATTGGAATAGAAAAATATATATATGAATATAGTTTTTAGACCCGCATTATATGCGAGTTTAAAACTAGTAAATATATGATAGTGATACATCTATCTGTATGTGTATAACTAAAAATAAAATATATTTATAATTAAGCAACAAACATCTTACAACTAATAAAACAACATATATTACATTTAGTTAAAACAACAAAACAAAAAAAAGATTGAGTTATTCAATTTTTAAAAAAATATATGTATGTATTAGAGGATAATATGTGCATAAACTTATGGATTAAAAAATAACTTTAATTTTTTTAAAAAAAAAATCATAAGTTATTTATTGGATCAATGAACATTTTTTAATTGAGTTCATCTATTCAAAAAGCATTTATCACTACAACTGCTTGCAAAGAACGACAAGTGGCTCTCACCTAAGAGTAAAACTACAAATCAACAATGGTTTGAAAGTTTAAAGAACACCAAAAAATTGCTTCTTTGAAAAATGTTGATTTTGTAATTAAAAACTAAAATAAAATAACTTTTAAAAAAAATAATTAAAGAACACCATTTTTTTATTTTTTATTTTAAATGTTGCCTAATTAAATATTAAACAAAAACGATTAATTATAACTAATCAAAAAAATGAAAAAAAAATGAAAAAGTTTAAAGAACACCAAAAAATAAATAAAACGTCACCTAATTAAATATTACACAAAAACGTTTAATTATAATTAATTAAAAATATGAAATCTACAAAATCCAATCTATACCTAACCCCTAGAATTCTTTACATGAAAAAAAAACAAAAAAACAAAAAAACAAAATCTAACTACTAAATATTACACAGAAACGTTTAATTATGTATATTAAAAATATGAGATCTAAAAAAATACGATCTATCTCTAACCCCTAGAGTTATTTAAAAAATAAAATAAAAACTCCAACTACTAATTTGTAATGTGTGTGATTTTTAATTATATACCATAATAATTTGATTGGTTATTTTAAATGCATCATTTTTATTGTAATGGTAGCAAAGGAATTCTGTTTCGGCTCAGTATGTGGTTATATCTATATTATATTTTGAAAAGTGGTATTTGATAAATATATTTGATCCATAAATTCTTTTATACTATGAAGATAATGTATGCATTGTCTCATATGTAAATTGTCAAATTATATTTTCATTTTAAAATGGGAAAAGAAAAGGTTTGTTAAAATAGATGCTTTTATAAAGTGATGTAGATCAAATAAATTTTTAATATAATCTGATAAAGTTTATATAATCAGAATCTTCTTTAAACTTTATCATATTTAAACTTTTATATCATATTTATATAAACTTTATCATAGATATAAAAGTTTTATCAGGGATAAGTGCAAATGGGCCAAATTATTGTGGGATAAAGTGATATTAACCCTACTAATAATTTTATTAGGCAATGGATCGGCACATATCAACTTGGAGATGGCATGATCATGGGAGTTATTTAAATTAATAACTCATTCTACACACAGTTAGTCCACTGCCATGATCAATATATTAAACGTTTATATTATATGTTTTTTTTTTTTTTGTTAATACTGTGGATTTTGGGGGCGCCAAAAAAAATATCAGAAAGGAAAATGTAATTTATATTGTGGCGATTTCGATTCGGATATCGACTTCGGATTTCAGATAGAATTTCTTACTCTTTTAATATATGTATTTTATTTCTATATTGTGAGATTTATGTCATTATTGTTGTCGAATTATAGCAGTTAATTTCCGTAAAATAATTATGAGACGTATTTATGTATTTTTGTGACTGAGACGAATTTATGTGACGGATACGTATTTATGAGGTTGACACTTATTTTTGTGTTTCGAAGCGTATTTACGTGGTTGACATACATTTATGTGTTTTGAAAAGTATTTATGTGATTGACACGTATGTATGTGTTTTGAGATGTATTTATATGTTTGAAATATGTTTATATGTCTTGAGGTATATTTATGTAGTTAAGACAGAGTGGTATCAGAGCGAGGTTTACGACTACCCTAAGTTTGGGTTATGATGACCATTGTCCTATTACTCATAATAAATTAATTAATATTAAAAATAATAATTTGATTGTATTAAAGTGGAGTTCTAACTAAGTCGACGTCCAAATGACATCTAGTTGTTCTTGTATCTTTATATATTTTCTATTGTTAGTTGTTTCTGATTGCTGAAATGAATTGTGTTCATTATCATCATACTGGTATGCTTTCCATTTGTTAAATTAAATATTTCTTCTATTCTGATGGCTTGCGAGAGGAGTTTGGGTTTCATTTCTAATTCCAATTTTGAGGCTCCAATTCCTTGTAGCCAAACGCTCCCTTATGACCTCTTTTAAGCTATGTTCGGGTCATTAATTAAAAAAAAAAAGAAAAAGTGCAGCCTCTTTAACACTCATTTTTAGTTGAATTTGAAACCAACTAGTTTTGGAGACTTTATAATATGCAATGTTAATATTATAACTTTCTATGTATTGTATATATATTTTAAATGACTTACTAATTTTAGAGACTTTTTCATATATATGTTTTTACTTAAATTCAACTAAAACTATACATGGCGTTATATAAAGATAGTTGATTTTAACTAAAAGGTAGATGAATTCCACTTTAAGTTAAGGGAATCAATATGGACAAAGATTTCAAGTTCAACATCTATAAAGTAATTAGTCCGCAAACTAGTCCGGACACACCTTCATCGTGTATATATATATATATGGAAACAGACTTAGAAAATATAGTTTGATGTAATGAGGAGTAAGGAATATTGGTTTACGGGTGGTTAAATATCTAAGCAAGATTTATTTCATTAATTGATTTGCTTAGCGATTCCACATAATTTGTTATAGTTAACTTTATAATTGATATCACCATATAATTTGGAATTTAATGAATAATTAAATTGATTCAGTGAAACGGAGATAAATACCCAAATCTCTTTCCTAATAAGATGCACACCAAGACCACGAAGTAAAAAAATCAATATTTCTCGAACGACCCGGGCTTACGACATCCATTCTCTATTGTTTTCCGGCGCCGGCCGTGGGCAGCGCCCATTACTCATAAATATGATATATATGAGTATATCAGAGCCAGGCCACATATTATAGGCTCGGTTTAAGAGGATCAAGTACCCATCAATACCCACATAATAATGGCAACAATTAAAATGTGCACAATAATACGATATATATGAGTATCCACTATATGGGTGCTAATAATAGTTATCTCCATACTCTTAAATCTCAGCTATAAATAATTAGGAATTGAGTAATGGCTTGATTAATTGTCGCATTTATGTGGTTTCACCGATAAACAGTTATGGGAGGCATCTTTCCTATCAGAGCCATAATTATAATTATGTTAGTAGTGTTGTTCAATTTTGTGCTATTTTGTATGATCTATGGGGTTCAATTTTTTTTTTTTTTACTTGATTCTTAAATTGTCGGTTGTATTAATAATATGAAAGTAGTCGGATATAACTATAATTATGTTGTTGAAAACGGGGTTGAAAAATCTTGGAGACTGTCTTCCTTATTGGAGACTTGTTAAATTTGTCCTTTGGAGTTGTTCTAGGAACGTGATACCTATAAGAATATAATTTGATATTTTTGTTTTTGACACTTTACACCCACATGTTGTCACCATTATTTCACTTGGGTCTCTACAATATCAATTTGAACATATTAATATGTTAGGTGACGTTTGATTAATCCAACTTACCAATAGTAAATTAGACAAGTCTTGGTGAGTGTCGTGCTGGTCGTGGAACATAGGGTTATCGGTTTAAAAAAAGTGTTTAATATCTTCTATATAAATCATTAAACTATATTTTCATGTTAGATTGTAAGGAAAAAAAATGTTGAAAAAAATAGACATGTTTTAAGATGATTAATGGATCAAGTAAAAATTTTAAAGGTGGAAAATGATTTTTATTAGTCCACTATGCCATAGCTTTCTTGTCAGGAGGGTATGCCCTGCGAGATGTTATTGGTCCTTACAAGAAGGCATGTCTGGTAGGATGTTGTATTGTGACCTGACAGGAGGGCAAGTCATGCAGGTGGTTGATTATGTTATTGATATGGTAGTTATACCATTTGTTACTCTTACCATTGGAGATATTGAATGACCCTGGTATTGATAGCCACCTTAGATAACACAGTTGTACAAGTTACGATATCATCTTAACTTCCGATCGTGAGGAATAACGATCTTATGGTTGACAAGGAAGTATGATATTTTATTATATAAAAATGAGTTGATTGTCAATTTCAATTCGGTTGTTCTACTATGATTATATTTTTGTTAGGATCCGGATACTGCCTAGTATGATTATATTTTATTGAAAAATGAATTTGGATAAAAATACTTGATCTATAAATGGTTTTTGTATTATGATGACAATACACCAGTAAAATAATTTAGATAGCTATTGGTCCACTACAAGCGTTAGGTGGAGTCGAAGTGTAGGGTCATTGTGAAACTATTAGGAGCCAATTGTTATTTTGAAATGTTAATTTGAATTTTAACTTAACTGGTATTTTAGAAATTCAATTGGGGTCTTTATGTAATATTTTTACGTGAGTATTGAATTCGATATTGAATTTGTTATATTACATGACTTTGGAGACGTAATTATATGATTTGGGATGTATTTGTGCGTTTTAAAATGTATTTATATGATTGAAGTGTATTTGGGTATTCTGAGATGTATTTATGTGGTTTAGAAGTATTTATAAATTTTGGAACGTATTTATGTAGTTAAGACGTATTTATGTGTTTCAGACACATTGCGGAAAAAATTATTATTTGAAGTTTGAATTGTATTGATATTTATGAAAAAATTTACAAGGTTATTGAAATTTTGAAGTGAATATTGGAAATTATTATTTTTAGTCTCACATGATAGTTTACAAGGAATTTGGGCTATTTATTGGTTATAATGTTGGTTGCGATATGTTGGCTTGAAATGTTGGATAAAATTGATGAACGCTGGCTATGAGATATGACATTGAACTTGAAAAGTCATGCCAAATGAGAAAAAATGAGGTCATGGATGATTAGAGATAGACCCAATCCAAATAAGACTATCGTGATATTTTAAAAATATATTTATTAGTTGTATATAGACATTATTATTATTTTTATCAGAATAGCGCAGCTGGAGCGTGATGGTGACTTTCGGTTATTATTGTTTAACCGAGAGTGACTAGTACGGTGCAATTCTGAATTATTATTGTTTTGAACGAAATTTCGAGTACGAAATTTATTTAAAGGGTAGATTGTAATTATCTCAAAAATTATATATTATATTTTTGAAAATATTATTTTAAAAAAATTTAATATTTTTGGGATTGTTTTGCAAATTTATAGTATAAATAATATTTGATAATTTTGGACATTAAATATTAATTTTAAATTGACTTTTACAAATTTTGGAACAACTATATTATTTAAATTTTACTTTTAAGAGTTTTGAGATATAATTAATATTTTTTATTTTAAAGAGAACATTGTGTAAATTAATTAATTAATATGTAATTAACTTTGTTTCCTTCCCCAGAAAGGAAACAAATCCCAATATATGGATGTATATATATATAAACTTGACACGTGTGTGAAATAATTTTTTTTTTTTGGGGGGGGGTAAACATAAAAAGATCAAAAAGGAAATAAAATTTATACCATGGCAATTTCGGTTCAGATTCCGACTTTGGATTTTAGGTAGAATTTCTAACTCTTTTAATATATATATTTAATGTCTTTGTTATGAGGTTTATGTTATTATTATTGTCAAATTATAGCTGTTAATTTCTGTAAAAGGTTAATTACACTTTACCCCCTGTGGTTCGACCCATTTTCACTTTACCTCCCTGTGGTTCAAACATCGTCACTTTGCCCCCCTATGGTCTTGGACTAAAGTGCAACAGTTAAAATTAAGGGTAAATTTGTCATCTCACTTTAAAATTAAGGGTAATGTTGTCATTTTACTAAAACTAATTCAATGGGTTAATTAAAAATATTGTCCAAACTTTAAGGGTAAAAAATGTATTTATTTCATTCTTTATCCTTCTTCCCAAGCGGTGCACCACCCTATGCCGGCCACCGTCAACCTTGCCGGCCAACCCCAACCAACCACGCCGCACCACCACGACGTTCGTCCTCTGGCAGTGTTCCCCTTCACCAAACCCACGATGCCGATGCTCGGCTAGAGGGAGAGAAAGCATAGAGAGAGAAGAGCAGAGAGAAACAGAGAGATTGAAAGTAGAGAGAGAGAGAACTTAGGAGAGGCGGTGGTTGTTTGTCGTAGTCGCTGTTGGAGATTTTATTCGTCGCCGCCGTTTCTTCGTTGCCGCGGTTCGGGAGTTTCTTTGAAGATGTGGGTTTTTGATTTCTAAGAGATTTTTTTTCTTTTGTGGTGTGGTGGTGGTTTTGTGTGTGTATATGTGTATATATATATATATATATATATAGAGAGAGAGAGAGAGAGAGAGAGAGAGAGAGAGAGAGAGAAAGATAAGGTGGTGGTGGTTCATCATTGGTGTGGCGGTGGTGGTACATTGTTGGCGTGGTGGTGGTTGTCCTATTGATCCAACCTTCGGATATTTAAATCCGAAGTTTGGATCTATTTTTTTTTTTTTTTTGTGTATATATAGCTTGGATCTATTTTTTTTTTTTTGTATATATATATATATATATATAGAGAGAGAGAGAGAGAGAGAGAGAAGGTGTTGGTGGTGTGGTTGGCGTGGTGTGGTTTGTGGTGTGGTTGGCTTGAGAGAACGTAGGAGAGGTGGTGGTTGTTTGCCTTAGTCGTCGTTGGAGATTTTATTTATTGCCGCCGTTTCTTCATTGCCGCAGTTCCGGAGCTTCTTTGAAGATGTGGGTTTTTTATTTCTAAAAGTATTTTTTCTTTTTTTCTTTTATGGTGTGGTGGTGGTGGTGTAGTGGTGGCATTCGGTGGTGGCAAGAAGTTGTCGTGCTGGTGGTGGTGGTTTTGTGTGTGTATATGTGTGTGTATATATATAGAGAGAGATAGATAGATAGATAGAGAAAGAGATAAGGTGGTGATGGTGTGGTTGGCGTGCTGTGGTTTGTGGTGTGATTGGCGTGGTGTGGTAGTGGCCGTTGGAGAACCGGAGAATCCCTGCCGGAGAGAGAGAGTTCACCGAAGATGGCGGACAGAGCAACGGAAAGAGAGAAGGGAAGAAGATGAAACAGAAAATACACAATAGCCCCTTAAGTTTTTGAATATACAAAAACAGTCCTTACAAAATATTTTAAGGTTATAAACGTCATTTTATACTATTTAACGGATTTTGGTTGACTTCCGTCCATTAATCATTAGAGTTAACGGAAAACTTAACCGTTGCACTTAGGCCCAAGACCACAGGGGGGATAAGTGGCGACGTTTGAACCATAAGGGGGTAAAGTGCAAATGGGTCAAACCACAAGGGGATAAAGTGTAATTAACCCTTCCGTAAAATAATTATGATCATGTGAAAATCATGCTGATGTGTTTTATTTGTTATATTAATTGGATACACGTATTAGAGGGGTTGAAATTCTACTGAGCGTTGACTCACAACCGCACAGTTTTGATTGCAGAGTCGGTGAGAACAAAATGGCCCCAGGAATTCTATCTGAATTTCTATTTAATTTGTAAAAATTGAATTTATTATTCACTATCGTAAAATTAATTCGATAAGTCGACAAATTATATTATCGCCATCGTATTGTAAAAATTCTCAGATTTATTAAAATGAAATATTGGTCGTTCAGATTTAATTTGAATTCTCCAATGAGACAAAGCACGTGATCGCCCTAGGAAATTGGGCCATTACATTTTTATAGTAAAAAATATTAATGTCCTAGTTCCAAAAAAAAAAAAAAAAAACCTTGAAAGTAAATATTGCCAGTTACTCTTTAAAAACAAAAAAAAAAAAAAACGTCTGGAAATAAAGATCAACAATCCGTTTCAAGCTACTGTCCGAAACTAAGGTATTATTGAATGACATCCCAAACCATCATCGAGTAACATCATCTTAAACTAAGGTAAGATGGACTTAATTACCTCATTCCAATAATAGTTGTATTTGAATTTCAAATGATTGTATTTATTATTTACTATTGTAAAATTGATTCGATAAATCAAGAAATTATAATTGTCGCCGTCGTAGTTGTAAAATTTCTCAGATTTATAATGGATATTTAGTTTTAATATTAATTTTCCGAGAGGAGAAACCGTGTGGCGGCCGTGGCAAGCCGGGCCGTTACATAGGGGTATCAGAGTGGAATTATTAGTAATACTAATTTATTTATAAATGGTGGGATATTTGAGGAAGAATTCTCTATAGGAGAAATCAAGTGGCGGCCTAGGCGACTGGGCCGTTATACTATGTTGGTATAATATTATAATTAATAAAATCACTAATTATACACATAAATATTATAATAAATTACATTATAAATTTATATGGAAATTCATAAAGTCATTTTAATAAATTTTATAATTTAATCACAACACGTAATTAAAACACATAATTATAAATATATTATTAATAATAATTTTATTAAATAAAATAATAAATTTATATATATCATAAAATATTTAATTTTAAATTATTTTCCTAATAACTGCTACCTTGGAAAAGTAAATCAAGAAAATAACAAAAAAAAAAATTCTTTTGTTAAAAACTACTGGTTTGCTTATGGAAACAGCCCTGTATTCTCACTGCTTGCAACACAAGCCATGGACTCACTCACTGTTCTATATAAACCTATCCAACTCCCTCCATGAAATCAGCAAATCGAATCCAAAACACCCATAAAAAATGCTTCGGTTTTTCTTCTTCATTTGTTTCCTCCTGCTCTCCTCCAATGCAGCAGTTCAAGACTTTTGTGTGGGTAACCTAGAACTCCCTGAAGGCCTTGCGGGTTACTCCTGCAAGAGCCCTGCTAATGTCACAGTGGATGACTTTGTGTTTTCGGGACTAGCCGTGGCCGGAAACACTTCCAACACCGCAAAATCTGCCCTGACTCCGGCATTTTCCGCTCAATTTCCAGGTTTGAACGGCCTGGGCCTCTCCATGGCACGGTTGGACCTATCCCTCGACTGGGTGATTCCAATGCACACACACCATGGTGGCTGGGCTCCATAACTGCTGGTTTCATCTCCTCGGCTGACGTCGCTTATGTGAAAACACTGAAGAAGGGTGAAATCGTGATATTTCCTCAGGGGTTGTTGCATTTTCAAGTAAATGAAGATCGCAGACCGGCTATTGTCTTTGTGAGTTTGAACAGCCCAAGCCCCGGCATCCAAGTCCTTGCTTCTTCATTGTTTGGGAACGACTTGCCTTCCAAATACGTGGAAGCGACCACATTCATTGATGCTGCTGAGGTGAAGAAGCTCAAGGCTATATTCGAAGGCACCGACTAAGTCCGCCTTCGCCAAAAAGATAGTATCTAAACATGCAAAATAATGATATGTATGGACAACAAAACTTGTATAACATTCTTCTTATATTTTATATAACATATATATACTCGGTCTAAAACATATTAAAACCATATACACCAATATACTGGCCAGCCATACGAATTCAGATTAAAAAAGAACACTCTGAGTATAAAAACAACCCGGAAACATGTTACTCAAGGAAATAGTCTCACGAGTGACGACAGATTGGTATCCATAACCTACCCCCCATGTATTCTTGGGCAATGTATCTGTGCACATAGTTGGTATCCCTTATATTTTAAATAGTCTCACGAGTGACGACTGATTGGTAACCATAACCGACCGCCCATGTATTTATGGGCAATTGTTTTGTGCAAAAGACAAAATGAACACTATTAAAAATCCCATTCTTAACGAGATTACTGCTAAAACTTGATGAATCATGGTTTATTAGATATTCTTTTTGTTTTTAATATATTTTTTTTGTCATATATCCTTTTGTTTTATTTTTTAATATATTAAAATAATTTGTGTTCCTAAGCACGGGATATCCACTATATGACATCCTACATGACAAACTGTCCGGTCAAGACAAATGTCCCGAAGGACATGTCCTCCTGTAAAGACACACGCTATGAAATAACAAATTAATAATTTTCATTATTGGTTTTGATGTTTGTGGTTGTAGGTAGTGGCGGTATATTCTGTAATGACATTTTTGGTGTTGAGTCTGATGATTTTTTTGTTTAATCACCTAAATATTAAGGTTATCTATTTTCGTCCGTACCTTCAGGTACGGGTTATACGCTAGTGTGTGTATATATATATATATTAGTATTGTTTATGTTTCACACATACCAATACAAGTGTTTTATATTCTTTCAATATTTTGCTCCCAATTTTTCAAATATGGTATCAATAGCCAACTTTTCCCAACACTTTTCTAATATGGTATCGAGCCAATTTCAATATCTTTAAATAACAAAGAACATTAACAATTAAATAAATAAATAATAAAAAAATAGACAGAAAATTTATATCTGGCAGATCGAGGCGTATAAATATTGTTCTAAAAAGATATACGTTCCCTCTATGCACATGGTTAAATGACGAGCTCTTCCCAAGATTCAACAATCCAAGAAGTCAAGGTGTAAGCAAAACATCTCTATATTGTACCAATCATGAACCCTATTACTCGTAAATTATCAAGTAAATAATATACATGAAATATAATAAAGTATAATTTCTCTCTATTTTTGTCTCAATAAAACCATATCACTTCATAAACTATTATCATCTAGTATTACACTATTTTCTCTAAATTTCTCTAAATCACTTTTTTTCTCTCTTTATATATATATATATATATATATGTTCGTTTACATAGTGTATGAATTATGTATGAATTATACAACTCTTATTACAATATTAAGTACTAATAATGATGAGGGTATTTTTGAGCATCTCTAAGTCAACACTTGGGACCCAGCCATGTGTCAACCCTCGTAATGACAAGGACGCATTCTGGAATCCACAACGCTACGCTGGAGCATATACCGACTACGGCTCCTTCTTGGAATCTCATTGGTACCTAGGGAGGAGCAAGGAGTCCCGCAGGGACGTGCCACTCTGAGCTCTGCGCCGTACCCTCAGCGATCAGTTTCAGGGACTCAGTCGTTCACCTTAACCGGCTCCCCTTTTCACTTTGTTTCTTCTCCAGGACTCCACGGATCTCCGCTCTCCTCCACCAGCTCAACGCCGTAGGCCTGACAAAGGCCCGCGGACTTCATCAAATGGGCCCAAAAGCCCAAGCCCAACGATTATCTCCTAAACGCCTTGGATTATCGACTAAACATAGGATTTCGACTAATTAATCATGTTTAGGCCCAACTAATCATTTCCAATGCCTATATATATCGGGGGCTATGTAAGCCTGAGGTACACTTGAATACACTTACATTACGCTCAAGTTCATTTGTTTACTTGCTATATTCTGTATCTTTTCTCTCTGAGCACTGATTACCACGCCTAAAGGGCTTCACCAGGACAAACCCTGGTTTGAGCCTTCTGCAGGTACACTCCCTGAGGAACAGAACACTGGGCACAGCAAGTCAGTCCTCTCAGGACCCAGCACAACTCACGCGAGAACTTTTTAACTGACGACTCCACCTCAGCAAGATGACCCACCTGTCATCCGACTGGACCATACTCGAGTTGTGTACCAGTTTTATGCACCAATAGTTTGGCGTGGTCTGTGGGAACCGTATAAAAAGTCTTCCCCTGATCATTTCTCTCTACTCAACTGAGTCCGGATGATCACAGGGTCCAGTCGAATAAATCAGGTGGCGAGATCAACCTCCTGCAGTGGACAGCAACTAGGCGGTCAACTCTCCAGAAATGTGTTAGAAACTCCGAGGGCTCACTCCTCAGCTTCCACTAGCAAGGATAACTACCCCCAGGACCATGAAGGATTACCTACTCTGCCACCTTGGGCTGTGGGATAGACCTCGAGAGTCATAGAGCCATCTCGAATTGATCCCCTTAAGTACATGATATGCAAGAGTTCAAGTCATATGTACAGCTCCTTCTCTCGTGCTTACTGTCGACCCCTGTCCAGAGGGAACCATTTCTCCAAACTGTAGGGCCCAAGTAGTGACCCCAAGATCACGACGCTCGTGTGGAATCTTTGAATGGGCTTGTGCCCGAGGGTCGTCCTCCACCTTGCCATACTGGTGCTACCGAACTGGAGGGATCCCCCCGACCACGTCAAGACCCCGTTCTCCACAAAGACATGGTGCTAGGGACTGACTAGGGCTACTCTTGTGCTCAACTTCCGAGCCACGTGGTCAGATCTATCGTGGGCTGGGCCAGGTGCCTACCAGCCACCCTTGCACCACCACGGCATCCGAGCAGCGGCCAACTATGAACATGCAACTCAAAGACAGAGATGAGCAGTCTTCCATCCTACCAGAGATAGAGATGAGAGCCCTCCAGCCTTTCTCCTCAACAGTATTCTGACCCCCTGAGTAGCATCCAGGCTCTCGGCGTCGCAAGTGATTTTCCATGGTTACATTCCAACCCCCTGAGTCACATCCCGGCTCTCGGCGTCGCGAGTGATTCTCCACGACTGCATTCCGACCCCCTGAGCCGTATCTTGGCTCTCGGTGTCACGAGTGATTCTCCATGGCTGCATTCCGACCCCCTGAGTTGTGTCCCAGCTCTTGGCGTCGCAAATGATTCTCCTCAGCGGTACTCTAACCTCCTGAGTAATGGAGAATTCTCCAGATCAACATCCCGACTCTCAGCGTTGCGAGTAACCCTCCACAAGTCTCATCCAGATGCTCAGCGTCTAGGGTGACAACCAGACCCTCTCCGAAAGTCAATAGTCCGTACCCGGGGACAGACCAAGGTCATCTACCAAGGGCGGGGTATTGATTGGGTCTGAGGGCCTGCAACCAAGTACTTCTCCCTACCAGTTGACTATGAGTCCGACGTTCAAAAAGGAAAGGTGCTCCTGCATGTACTAAATGGAGATAACCTGAAAGGGTTCTTTAATGAGCCTGACTATAGAGAACTCCCCAATAACCGGCCGCGGGGGTCCAACCACCGTGTTACGCCCCTGCGGACTGAGAGGATCGGGTACCTTGGGAAACACTCTTCCTAAGTCCACGACACTATTTCCTTGCAATCAGCTCGTGTCCCAGATTGGGGGGCTAGTGGTCCATGGCCCTGGGCAGAGATGAGAAATTTGATTGGCAGAGACGGTAACAAATTTCAGCATGGACCTAGGCAGAGGCGAAAAATTTGTTTAGCAGAGACGGCAACAAATTTCAACAAAATTTTTAAAATTTTACAACTCTGAAAACAAGACCAAGCAGAAATCGACTTGGCAAAAAACATCGAGAAAAAATAATAGACTTTAAAGTACCCTGACTATGCCGCTCAGAAGCTTACACACTAGAGCATAGAAAAATAGGAATAGGTGAAAAGGAGTCTGTAAAATCCTAAGCGCTGAAGAAGTGACAGTTCAGAGCTTAGTCCTCCCCACCCTCATCTTGAGGGGTGTCCTTGTCAGAAAAAGTGGCATCAATCTCGCCCTCCTCATGGGCTCCCTCGTCAGCATTGTCTTCCCTGGAATCTCTCTGCTCTGCGCCTTTGTGCATGGCACCCTTTTCTGTCTTTAAAAATTTCATCCGTACTAGGCCAACGGAGAAATTGGAGTGTAGGCAATGGATAACAGTCATGGTGGTCCTCCCCAAGGGCATCGTCCAGAGGTTCCCCCTCAGTGCCCCGTAACGGGCACCGCCCTGCCGCGCTACTCTTAGCCGGCAGGGAGTGGTTACCAGCACCACCCTATCACGTTACTGCTAGCCAGCATAGTCTGGGTGACGACCGAAACCGCCTTGCTCCTAGCCAGCAGGGTCCAAACGGCTATTGGCACCACCCTACCGCGCTATTCCTGGCCGACAGGGCACATATGAGGACCAATCTCAATTTTTTCTCTTAAAAACTCTGAGAGATGCAAAGTGAATAGAGCTTAAACTCCAAAGGGTGCAAGGTAAAATGTACACCAAAGGTTCAAGAATTCTAAAAAATTATAACTATTTGACAGGTGTTAGCCTCTCCCCCTCCGTACTGCTCCCTCCAAGAACTTTAAAATTTCGTAAGTGTTTGAAATATAACTAGCAGGGCTTACGGGTGTAGGGTATTAGAGAAAAATCAAGATTAAAAAATTAAGAGGGGGCAAAGTTGCCCTCCTAGAAAGAGAAAGAGGGGGGAGCATTGCCCCCCACAATTAAAAATTCTAAGGGGGCAAAGTTGCCCCCTAAATGAGAAGAAGGGAGGGGGAGGGCGACGCCCCTCCTCTTAGTTAAAATTTCTAAGGGGGGCAAAGTTGCCCCCCAAAATAAAAAAGAGAGGAAGATGGTACTGGTCCCCCACCCTCCCTCTTGTTGGGCCCAAGACCAGCGCCCTTGTGGGCGCTGAAAAGGCCAGCAACCTCTTTTGGGCGCTGGCTTGACTAGCACCCTAACCAGGGCGTTGGTCACCAGCACCTTTGTGGACGGTGAAAAGACCAGCGCCCTACTTTGGGCACTGACCAAGCCCTATTTGTGCTCTGGTTAGCCGGCCATCTTGGGCACTGGCCCACCTAGTCCCAACTGGGCCAACGCCCTCGACACAGCGGCGCACCACCTCGCTCTCCTAGTCGTCTGTGGAGTGCACTCCTCTGGGGCTCGCCTAAATTTTCTCCAAGATAAAGGCCAGTCCGTGCTCAGGGCCTGTTCACGGTGAATGTGTGTCGTGCTGAAAATTGAAAAAATTTGGGGTCGTCCTGCCGTGCTAACTGACCCCGGATCCCGGCGATATAACAGCGTATTTCAATTTAGCTCCTCTAAAAAAGTTTAACTCTTGAAAAATCTTTACCGTGAAATCGAAAAAAATCGAGATCACCCTGCCGTGCTACTTGACCCCGGACCTCGGCCGTAGGGGAGCGTATTTTCAAATTAGTTCCTCTAAAAAACTTCAACTCCTGAAAAATTGATGTGCTGAAAATCGAAGAAATTAGGGACCGCCCTGCCATGCTACTTGACCCCAAACCCCGACCGCATGGAGGCCTATTTCGAATAAGCTCTTTAAGAAAAAACTAACTCTTGAAAAAAAGTCAATTAGAGGTGTTTCTCACGCTCCGAAATCTTCAGGATACCCGTTTCAGCCAGGAACTGAGATCCCTGACCACCTCACTTCCCTCGCCGCACAGGGCTAGGAGGGGCAACTGATGAGGGTATTTTTGGGCACTTCTAAGTAAACACTTGGGACTCAGCCATGTGTCAACCCTCGCAATGACAGGGACGCATTCCGAAATTCACAATACGTCGACTACGGCTCCTCCTTAGAATCTCATTGGCACCCAGGGAGGAGCGAAGAGCCCCGCAGGGATATGCCGCTCTGAGCTCTGCGCCATGCCCTCGGCGATCAATTTCAGGGGCTTAGTCGTTCACCTTGACTGGCTCCCCTTTTCACCTTGTTTCTTCTCCAGGGCTCCACGGATCTCCGCTCTCCTCCACCAGCTCATCGCCGCAAGCCTGACGAAAGCCCGTGGGCCTCATCAAATGGGCCCAAAAGCCCAAGCCCAACGATTATCTCCTAAACGCCTCCGATTATCGGCTAGACACAGAGTTTCGACTAATTAATCATGTTTAAGCCCGACTAATCATCTCCAATGCCTATATATATCGGGGGCTATGTAAGCCCGAGGTACGCTTGAATACACTAACATTATGCGCGAGTTCATTTGTTTACTTGCTATATTCTGTACCTTTTCTCTCTAGGCACTGATTACCACGCCGAAGGGGCTTCTCCAGGACAAACCCCGGATTGAGCCTTCTGCAGGTACACTCTCTAAAGAGTAGGACACTGGGCACAATAGGTCAGTCCTCCCAAGACCCAGCACAGCTCATACGAGGACTTTTTGACCGACGACTCCACCTCAACAAGAGGACTCATCTGTCATCTGACTGGACCATACTCGAGGTATGTACCAGTTTTATGCACCAACAAATAATATTATGATTAATATTCTTTTTTAGTATATCCATGAGTGTCTCCACAATCACATAGAGTTTGACACTAATCTCGTTTAGGGTTCCATGACTGCCCCTCCCAATCACTGGTGTTAAGTTGAAATCACCGGCGATGGTTGGGCGAACGGAGAGAGGCAACCACCCTTTGAAACCTCCCGTCTCTCCGTGCTCAGCTACTGCCTCATTCTTAAACTAATGAGATTGTTTGGGTTAGTTACACTCTGCACCATTGTAGTTTGACCTAACTGCATAAGGGTAAAATTATATTTTTACCCTTACAATAAAGCATGTGCAAGTCGCATGTGGAAATCTGTCAATATTAACCCATATTTTTTTACAAAATGGCCACATAAAAAGTAGTGAGAAAATACGTGGGTCAATTTGAATATCTGTTTTTTTTTTTTTTTTTTTTCCGAAACGGAAATTCGAAATCCGTTTTCCAATTATATATATATATATAAGATTTTGTTAATGTATAAAGTGGGGGGAAAGAAATTAGTAAAATAACTTAAAATATTAAGTAGTAATTTCTTCCCTCCGGGGAAGAAATTAGTAAAATAATTTAAAATATTAAGTACTAATCTCTCTCTCCCCTCCCCCCCCCCCCCCCCCCCCAATACATTAACAATATCTTATATATATATTCAAGAATGGCGACTTTTTTTTATTTTTGGTACAAAGAATGGTGCCTTTTTTTTGGATTGATATGATGGCTATACACACTAATTTCTTTTCCCCCTCCTTGACATTTTATATATTAACAATATTATATATATATATATATATATAAACAACTTAATATATATTCGGTATTGTTTACGTTACACACATACCAATATAAATATTTTATATTCTTTCAATATTTTGCTCTCAATTTTTCTAATATGGTATCAATACCCAACTTTTTCCAACTCTTTTCTAATATGGTATCTAGCCAATTTCAATATCTTTAAATAACAAAGAACGTTAACAATTAAATAAAAAAAATAAAAAATAATAAAATAGATAGAAAATTTATATCTGGTAGATCGAAGTGTATAAATATTGTTGTACGAAGAGATATGCTCCCTCTATGCACATAGTTGAATAGCGAGCCCTTCCCAAGATACAACAATCCAGGAAATCAAGTGATAAGCAAGACATCTCTATATTGAACCGATCGTGAATCCTATTACTCGTAAATCATCAAGTACATAATATACGTGAAATATCATAAAATGTAATTTCTCCCTATTTTTGTCTCAATAAAACCATATTACTTCATAAACTATTATCATCTAGTATCACACTATTTTATCGTTTAGATAGTGTATGAATTATGCAACTTTTATTACAATATTAAGTACTAATATTATGATTAATATTTTTTTTTTGTATACCCACGAGTGTCTCCACAACCACATAGAGTTTGAGACTAATTTCATTTAGAGTTCCGTGGCTGCCCCTCCCAATCACCGGTGTTAGGATGAAATGACAGGCGATGGTTGGGCGAACGGAGAGAGGCAACCACCCTTTGAAACCTCCCTTCTCTCCGTGCTCAGCCACTGTCTCATTCTTAAACTATTGAGATTTTTTGGGTTAGTTACACTCTGCACCCCTGTAGTTTGACCTACTTTACACTTTTCACCACTGTAGTTTGACCTAACTGCATAGGGCTAAAATTATATTTTTACCCATACAATAAAGCATGTGCAAGTTGCATGCAAAAATCTGTCAATATTAACCCATATTTTTTACAAAAGGGCAACACAAAAAATCGTGACCAAATACAAGGGTCACTTTGAATATCTGTTGTTGTATTTTTTTTTTCGGAAACGGAAATTCGAAATCCATTTTCCAATTATATATATATATACTAGGATATAACCCGTGCCTAAAGGCACGAGTTTTAATTTTTTTATGTTTAAAATTGATTAAATTGCCCCATTAATATATACTCCAAGGACTTTGGAAATGAAATTGCAAACAAAACAACCCTTAGAACTAATGTCACGTTGAGTTTAAAAATTATAAAAAGAAAAAAAACCAAAACATTTTTATGACCAATCATAACACTTTCTCTTTTGATGTTCACATTTTTAATAGATGATAAACTTGGTTTTGAAGCATTCTAAAAATTCTCAAATTATTCATCTCCCAAACAGGTTGTACTCCTGAATTGACACTTACATCACATTTTGATATGAAATTAAACAACGAACCAAATGGATCTTTATTCGAACTCATCCCACTTTCAATTCCAGTCATATTCCGCACAGATAAACCTCCACGATTCGAATTTTTGGCATTACTACCCATGTTAACATTGGTGTTAACATTTGATGCACTTGTATAACATTGATGTTACCTAGTTTGGGCAATAAATTAATCACGCTCCCATCGAATAGGCACCCTTAAAAAATTAAAAATATTTTGACATAATTTCCTATGTTTATACGACACATTCTAATATTCGAAAATATTTTTCAAATGAACACAATAAATAATTAAAGTAAAAAATTTTGGACATAGCTTTCTTGATTTATATGACATTCGAAATTCTCAACTCTTGTTTTATAATAACACGACAAGACAAATACGACCAATATCAATTAGCTATGACAACAACGAACACAATCACATTATAAACTTAGTAATATTAGTTCACCACCCATGACACTGGAGCCCACTACCCAGGACTATTGGAATTTACCTTAATTGTAGTCCATCAAGCCATAGATTATCTCCATTTGTCTTCAATATTTGAAGTGGCACATGTTCGTATATCGTCTAGTGAAAATCAAACACAATAATTATCCACTTGATAATAAATTAGAATCATATTTAAGACAAACAAATAAATAAGTCCACTCATGGTTACGGGAAATTACCTTAAACATCGACTCTCAAACCAAAAATTAACGACAACATTAGAGCATACCAAACAAATGGAACTTACATTAAATGTTTCAAATATAACTCCAATTTTTAATAATCTTGTAAAAAAATTATCACCACCTAGAAAAAAATGACAAATAATTAGATCTCATTTAAATGCATAAGTAGGAAAATGATAATATTTCTAAAAACACAGCAAGTAGGCAAGAAACAACTATTCAACAGGTACCAGAACTAAAACTAAAAAAATATGTAATGAGAAATTTGGACATATTTATAGGACATTCCAAATTTCGAACACAACATGAACAAACATGTTCGTTAAAACTTCGATTCGTGTATAACTTCTTTGTCTTCAGAGCATTCTTCCAAATGCTTTTCATTTCTAATAATTGCCTTATTTGTAGTTTGCATTCAAAATAGAGGACACAATTACAACAAACAATATATAAACACAAATATATGCTGAAATATGCCAACACACGATACCAATGAAAAAGTTACAAAGAAAATAAAACAGTAGAAATGGGTTGCGTGAGCACTTACAAAGTCATCGAGCTCAATACGCCATCGAGCTAAATACCAAAGCTGAAGCCCAAAAATTCAAATTCTTCTTGTGCTAAATGAAGATGGTGAGGATTTACAACCAAACAGATGCTGTGTTTGGGAAAGAAGACGATTGGAGAGAGAATAGAGAACTCACTGTAAGTGCGACTTAGGGCCTCCAATAGGTGGTCTCGACTGACGTTGACAGTAGGCATTGTGGTGGCAAATCTTCACATCAACGAAGGAATGTATGAAATTTGAACACAACATGTGCCCTATTATTTAACGCCTATCAAATAAGAACCAAACATAAGGTTAAACCTTTTGACACTGTCAGTTGTAAAATATGGCTCAATGAACATTAATTTAGAAACTGAAGAATTTAAAAAAATATAAAATAATAATGACCTAGATGCATCTCCTGGAGTATGAAGTGTAAAATAAAATTAAGAATAATCTTATTAAATCCAATTACTTACGTCAAAACATCCCACATCAGAAATTCGACGAAGTAAAAAAATACCAACCGCTTAATGTACAATAATCAAAGCATTCCCCTTTGAAGGGGTTGTGAGGGCCTTGGTGTTAGAATTGGCAGTATAGAGTATAGGCATTTGAAGATGGAGCTTTCGGGATGACTCCGGCACCTTTCTGAGTCGAAACAACAACTGGCTTGACAGTGGTGCCTATAGATGGTGCATCAGATGAACCTGCAATATAGAAACTAATAGTAATTAAAATCTCACATTGATCTTAACAAATTCCATATGAATCCCCAATTATAGCCGGCAACAACTAATAAATAATGTCAATATGCATTATGCTCATAATATTCAAAGAGAAAAAACCCCAATTGCAAATCACACGTGTTACTTCAATTCACTAATCATTGTCAACCTTATTCTAGTAATCACAATCTAAACAACATCACTTTCTCAAAGCAAAATCTATCATATCTGCTCCTTCAAAATTCACAAATCATTGTCAAAATTATTCTTGAAATCACAATCTAGACAACTAATTTTAGAGGTAAGGCAAGAGAAATCCAAAAAAAAATAGAGGTTTAGGCCACCTAACATGTAATGGTGATTGTACATGGATACACAAATAATGTAGTTCATCCTCTCTATCGCATACCTCGTTGACTTCTCATCCAACCACCCTGGATCCTTTTTTTTGGGTGCTGCAGCTAAACAAAGAGATAGAGAAAGATAGATTGGGAAACGGTTTCTGTTTTGGGCATGCTACAGAAATTGATAACCTAACTATAAATTTAGACAATTATCAAAGAATTAATTTACAAAAAATTATTAACACTAATTAAAGACACTAATCCCTTATCTGAACAAAAAAGGAAGGAGACACAACGGTGACGGCAGAGGCAGAACAAGAGAACCTGAAATTAAGCAGATTCAACACCCAAATTTAGAGAGGAACAACAGAAATCTTAACCCTAATTGAAGACACTAATCACTTACCTGAATAAAATCGAAGACGAATAGAGGAGATGCAACGGTGATGGCAGCGGTTGAACATGAGACCTGGAATTTCAGCAGATTCAACACCCAAATCAGATCGAAATTGCAAGAAACAGATAAATAAATTGGAGAAATTAAGAGGGGAATTCACAATTTTTTTTTTAGAAATTCGTCGATTAAAACCTTGAAGAACACCGATCTATCTTTGGGTTTACTCCCCATTGATTTGATCAGAGATATGAACACAAATGTTGCAGGCGAAACGCAAAGAAATGGGTTCTCGTCAATGTCCAACCTTGAGAGAGAGAAATATAGAAATCAATTGGTTTAAACAGAAATCAAGAATCTAAAGAAGAAGAAAATGGAAAGAAAAGAAAGTTAGGCTTATTGTTTGCAGTGGAGAGGGCGATGGCAGTGGCGATGGTGCTGAGAGGCGTTGGAGGATCGATCAATCGAAGACTGGGCGAATATGAGCGATCGACCAAAAGTTGAGCAAAGAGGATCGAACTGGGTTTCTAGATACAGAGGGTAGAAGTGGCGGTGATGGCTCGACGACGGCATGGGAAAGCAGTAGGAGTGAGGGAGAGGAGGAGAGAGAGGGCGCTGACAGGGAGGTGATGGCACATCGAGGATGGCGAGGGAGAGAGAGAATGGAGATGGGAGATAGAAGCCGATCTTCGGCGATGGCGATGAAGGAGGTGACGGTGGTGGCGGTGATGGAGATGATGGAATGATGATATGGCAGAGGAAAAGAAGGAGGTTGGAGGAGAACGAACTAACCCTAACCCTACCAATTAAGAGTTTGATTGAATAATTAATCTATGAAGTTAACCCTTGATCTAATCTGATCGGCTGACCAAAAATATCTCTTAGTATCATTTAATTTTGTCCGTTGGATATCCATCCAAAAGTTCGAAATGTCTCAAATATAAAATACCTCCAGGTGTAATCTCAAGCGTCAGATATCCGATCTGACGGCTCAAAATGTCTCAAAATGTAAATATGTTGTGCTTTATAAATATATATATATATATATATATATATATATATAAGATTTTGTTAATGTATAAAGTGGGGCGAAAGAAATTAGTGAAATAACTTAAAATATTAAGTACTAATGTCCCCCCCCGTCCCCCCCCCCCCCCCCCCCCCCACCAATACATTAACAATATTTTATATATATATATATTCAAGAATGGCGCCTTTTTTTTTTTTTTTTGGTACAAAGAATGGTGCCTTCTTTTAGGATTGATATGATGGCTATACACACCAATTTCTTTTCCCCCTCTTTCACATTTTATACATTAACAATATTATATATATATATATATATAAACAACTTCATAAATATTCAATATTATTTACGTTACACACATACCAACATAAATATTTTATATTCTTTCAATATTCTACTCTCAATTTTTCAAATATTTAATCAATAGCCAACTTTTCCGAACTCTTTTCTAATATGGTATCTATTAAATTTCAATCTCTTTAAATAACTAAGAACATGAATAATTAAATAAATAAATAATAGAATAGAATAAAGAGAAAATATAAATCTGGTAAATCGAGGCAAATAACCAATGTTTTAAGAAGAGATATATTCTCTCTATGTACATGGTCGAATGACGAGCTCTTCACAAAATACAACGATCCGGGAAGTTAAGGTGCAAGCAATACATCTTTATATTGAATCGATTGCGAATCTTATTACCCATAAATCATCAACTATATAATATACGTGAAATATCACAAAATATAATTTCTCTCTATTTTTATGTCTTAATAAAACTATATTACTCATAAACCATCATCATTTAGTATCACATTATTTCCTCTAAATTTCTCTAAGTCACTTTTTTTTCTCTTTTTTTCTTCTTCTTTATATATATATATATATTCTTTTATTTATATAGTGTATGAATTATGTAACTCTTATTATAATATTACCTCTAAATTTCTCTAAGTCACTTTTTTTTCTCTTTTTTTTTTCTTCTTCTTTATATATATATATATATATATATATATATATATATATATATATATATATATATATTCTTTTATTTATATAGTGTATGAATTATGTAACTCTTATTATAATATTAAGTACTAATAATATTATAATTAATATTTTTTTGGTATACCCACAAGTGTCTCCACAACCACACAGATTCTTAAACTAATCTCGTGCCGTTTGAATGTTGATATAATATTATAATTAATAAAATCTCTAATTATATACATAAATATTATAATAAATTACTATAATGGAATTCAAAAAGTCATTTTAATAAATTTTATAATTTAATCATAATAATAATGTGTAATAGAAATGTAATTAGACCGCACAATTATAACTATTATAAATATTTTACTAATAACAATTTTATTAAATAAAATAATGTAACTTATATATATATATATTAATTTTAAATTATTTTACAAATAGCTGCCACCTTAGAAAAGTGTATCAGAGAGAATGTAAAATATTCTTTCATGCAAGTGGTTTGAAAGATGATGGATCATGAAATTTGTTCTATATAAACCTATCCAAACCCCCCCCATGAAATCAGCAAATCGAATCCAGATCACCCATCGAAAATGCTTCGGTTTTTCTTCTTCTTCTTCTTCTTCTTCTTCATTTCTTTCCTCGCCTTCTCCTCCTCCATTAATGCAGCTTCAGTTCAAGACTTTTGTGTGGGTAACCTAGAACTCCCTGAAGGCCCTGTGGGTTACGCCTGCAGGAACCCTGCTAACGTCACAGTGGATGACTTTGTGTTTTCGGGGCTAGCCGTGCCTGGAAACACTTCCGACATCTTTAGATCCGCGGTGTCGGTTGCATTTGTCGAACAATTTCCGGGGTTGAACGGCCTGGGCCTCTCCATGGTGCGGGTGGACGTGGCCCCCGGCGGAGCGATTCCAATGCACACACACCGTGGTAGCTCCGAAGTGATTCTAGTGATTAAGGGCTCTCTTATTGCTGGTTTCATCTCCTCGGACAACGTCCCTTATGTGACAACACTGGAGGTGGGTGAAATCATGATATTTCCTCAGGGGTTGTTGCATTTTCAAATAAATTTAGGTAGCACACCGGCTCTTGCCTTTGTGAGTTTCAACAGCCCAAACCCCGGCGTCCAAATCCTTGCTACTTCATTGTTTGGGAACGACTTGCCTACCCAATACGTGGAAGCGACCACATTCATCGATGATGTTGAGGTGAATAGGCTCAAGGCTGTTTTCGGAGGCACCAGCGAAGTCCGCCTTCGCAAAAAATGTAGTACCTAAACATGTAAAATAACGATATGTATTGACAATAAATCACGTACCAAACACTCTTCTGTAGTTTGGACGTCAGTACTTTGTTTTCCTGTAATCTTGGACTAAAGTGCAATGGTAACTCCATTAACGGAAAACGTAAAATTTAGTTTTACCCTTCTTTAATTATTAATATTTATTCCAGGGAAAATCTAAAACGTCCAAATCATAGGAGGTAAAGTCAAATTTACCACCACTCTCTCTCTCCCCGCCACCACCACTTTTGTCCAGCATGTCACCACCACCATGTTGGCCACCCTCAACCACCCCTGTTTCTCTCTCTCTCTCTTTCTCTCTCTCTCTCCCTATATTTCTCTATTAAAGCTGAAAATCAGAAAATAAAACAAGAAAGAGATTACGAAAGTGAAAAATGAATGGGGGAGGCTCTGATTCGCCTTTGATTCAGACCGCCAAGGCCGCAACAAACGGTTGCCATGCGAGATAATCTTTCATCCTCGCAGACCTTCCGAGTTGCCTTGCTAAGTTGTGGCTCAGTTCGGATCCTGAATATCCTTTTTAGAAAAAAATTGTCACCACCTCATACAATACATTTGGATCAAGGAATAAGGAACCGTTTGGTTAGAGAGAGGGAGAGAGACATTTACAGCCATCCATTGAGAACAATATATCATTTAGTGTGTGTAATATGGGTTGTTGCTTTTCTAATTGGCATTAGGTTGAAATCACCGGCGACGGTTGGGCTAACGGAGAGGGGCAACCACTATAGTTTGGCCTAATTTATACTTCACACCACTGTAGTTTGACCTAATTGCATAAGGTTAAAATTATGTTTTTACCCTTAAAATAAAGCATGTGTAATTTGCCCTTGAATTTATGAAATAGATTGAGCCAATTCATAACCACTTAAACATCAACATTTTGAATTAGTTTAATTAAAAAAAGATGATCAATAAACTTATCCAGCTAGAAGTAGGAACTCAAAACAAAATATCATATAAAAAGCAAAAAAGTTGAATTTAACAAGAAAAATAATTAAAAAAAAAGTTGAATTTATGAAAAGGATTGAGCTAATCCATGACCACATCATTCACAAATCAACGAGATCTACAACAAAATTATCGGTTTTTTTTTTTTCTTTTTAAAAGTTGATTTTCCCTCTCATTTTTCTTTCTTAACCAAACAACATTAGAAAAAATGATTTTCCTTTCACAATTAATAAAAATATTATCCTGTCATTTCTATTTGTTTTTTCCTTTTTTATACTTCCAACCAAATAGACCCTTAAAGTTTTTTCCATCCTATTTTCTTTTTCCTCAATTTTCCATCCATCCAATCAATGAAAGATTTTTTTATTTTATTTTTTCATTTTTCATTTCATTTTCTTTTCTCTTTTTTATCCACCCACCCAAATGCATTCTGAAAAATAAAAATAAAATAAATGAAATAATTAATTTTAATATTTTATCTTTGTATATTATTAAAAATAAATAAAGATTTTATTATTAAAAATATAATTATAATTATACTGTCAAAATCAAAGTATAGATCTTGCTCACCCTGACGTCTGCATGGATTAAAAAGTCGTCACACATGACGTCACTAGAAATAGAAGTTTTTGGAACGTATCTTGGAGGTGAGATTTGATCCGACAAATATTAAAAAATACTAAAAATATTATAATTAATTTGTTTAATACTGTTCCACACTCACACAGGAGTGTGAGATTATCTCGTTTGAAATTCTTTGACTGTCCCTCCCAACAAGTGTTTTTCTGTATGTTCGAACCCCTGACCTTGTAGAAGCCCTCAACTACTTTAACTCAAACATTTCTTTCCTCTTGAACCACATTGTATATGTTGCTATAAAAAAATATTATAATTAATAAAATCACTAATTATACACATAAATATTATAATAAATTAAATTATAACATAAATGTCTATAATGTAATTCACAAAGTCATTTTAATAAATTTTATAATGACAATAATATAAACATGTAATTAGAATATATAATTATAACCATTATTAATATATTATTAATAATAATTTTGTTAAATAAAATAATATATTTTATAAATAGAATAAAAAATATCTTCTTCTTCTTCTTCATTTCTTTCCTCGTCTTCTCCTCCTTC
The DNA here is from genome assembly GCA_016647705.1 of Eucommia ulmoides. NCBI lineage: Eukaryota > Viridiplantae > Streptophyta > Magnoliopsida > Garryales > Eucommiaceae > Eucommia > Eucommia ulmoides. The sequence goes on from JAENRU010000489.1 coordinate 47,501, forward strand.
ATTAATGCAGCTGTTCAAGACTTTTGTGTGGGTAACCTAAATCTCCCTGAAGGCCCTACGGGTTACGCTTGCAAGAGCCCTCCTAAAGTCGCAGTGGATGACTTTGTGTTTTCAGGGCTAGCCGTGGCCGGAAACACTTCCAACATCCTAAAAGCTGCTGCGACTCCGGCATTTTCCGCTCAATTTACTGGGCTGAACGGCCTGGCCCTCTCCATGGCGCGGTTGGACCTGGCCCCCGGCGGGGTGATTCCAATGCACACACACCATGGTGGCTCCGAAGTGATTATAGTGATTCAGGGCTCCATTGCTGCTGGTTTCATCTCCTCGGCTGACGTCCCTTATGTGAAAACACTGAAGGTGGGTGAAATCATCATTTTTCCTCAGGGGTTGTTGCATTTTCAAATAAATGTAGGTAGCACACCGGCTAAGTTTGCCTTTGCCAGAAATGTATCTAAGCATGCAAAATAGCGATATGTATCGACAATAAATCTCGTATCAAACATTCTTCTGATATTTTATATAACATACATATGCTCGGCCAGCCATACGGCTTAGTTGCTGCTTCGGTGCTGATTCAAATCTCCGGCAACCTTCACCGTTGGTATAAGCAGCGGAAACAGTGTGTATTATCCAGTTCGTCTTCCGGCAACCTCCGCCGTTTGGTATAAGAGGAGGTTAATGGCCAAGCTAAGTCAGGCAGAATTGAAATCTCCCTCAGTTTTATTCCAGATCTGCATTCCATTGCCAATCGAAGGAAGAATTTGATTTCATAGTGGAGTGTGGAGAGGTGGCCAGATGCAAATTAATTGAGGCGGTGAAGGTACTTTGCTTCATTGCCCTAGATTCCCTTGCATGGGTGGTTGAGTTTGATTTATAATTTGTTCTTGGAACTGGTTATTGGGTTGGAGTATTGGTGCTTGGTTTTGCATTTGGATATTGAGGAGTTGGTTCTCTTGAAGCTTTTGTAACACCGAATATTTTCTTGATTAGTAGGCTGATTTCCAATGAATCAAAGCTTCGTAGACAAATTGAGAGGTGGTGTTGCCGAGAGGAAGGCCGGTAAGCTTTTCACTCTTTTTGTTGACTATCTTCCATCCTATATGTATAATCTCTGGCTTAGGAGAATTTTCTATGGTATTGAAAAGATTAGAGATGTGTTTGTGCCTAGAAAGAAGAGATTTGGCAAGAATTATTAGTTTGGTTTTGTTAGATTTAATTCCTTTGGGGAGGCTAAGAAGACAATTATTTTTTTGAATGGGGACAATGAGAAAAAGAAGTGCTTACCTCTTCGCTTCCAGGTTTTCAAACAGATTTGTTTCGGACTCCATCTCAGTAGTTTTTCCAGGACTCCATCTCAGTAGTTTTTCCAAAACAAAACAAGTGTTGGAACAATGAGAATCATTGGAATCGTGCCATGCAGCGAAGGCCTGCGTTTTTGAATTTCAATTTTCGAATGGGGGTTCAATAGATCTGGACTTCGGACTTCGAAATCAATATCCTGAAAAAATCGAGCAACGAAATCAATTTCGTGAAGATTGGATTTCGGAGCTAGGGTTTCGATTTCGGTCCTGGAGAAACAGAGGGGAGAATGAGAGAGGACCTCAGACCTAGAGAAAAATAGAAGAAAAAAAAAAAGAACTTACTAGAATTAAGAAGACGCGAATGGAGGAGGAGGTGAACACCACGAAAAAGATGAACACCGAACGATCAGGGATGTGAGAATAGAAAGGGAGAATCAATTCTCTCATTAAAAATCTATTTAATACCAAGCGTGTCCTTATTTTGGGAAGAGATAGGTTGGGCACAGAAAAATACAGATATTTTTTGTTTCTACTTTCTTTAGCTTTTCAAGAAACAATTCTCATTTTTGGGTTGGGTTGGGTTGAGTTTTGTATTTGCCAAACACGTTTCAAAAAATCAATGCCAGAATTTTTGGGTTGGATTGGGTTGAAAACACTAACCAAATGGGGCCTAATTAACCCAACCCTACTTCATTATTACAACATCTAGGAATATTACAAAATTTACACTATCCACGTGGTTACTATTTACGTACGTTTATTATTCATAAATAACAAACACTTTATTATTTATACTTCCACACCTCTAAATTCGATACTCTTACAAACTATACCGATAATAATAATTATCGGTTAATCAGATCAATTTTACAATGATAAATAAATAATACATTTTTACAAAATTTAATATAATTTAAATAGACTTCTCAGCATATAGCCTCATTTTCTCTAATTCCTGCATCAAATACTGTTTTTTTTTGGGGGGGGGGAGGAGGGGTGAGCTAACGTTCAGTAAAATTCTAATACATTTTATACATTTATTCAATCAATTCTACAAAATAACATATAGACATATATTACACGTAATTAACCACCTAATATTTCGTGATCATAAAACCAACAATTAGAATTAACAAACACTATAACATGTACCGTACAAATAAATAAATAGATTAAATGCATATATTAAAAGAGTAGAAATTCTACCTTAAATCCACAATTAATAATTAGTGGAATTTTTTTTTTCTCACCATCTCTATTCTACTGCTTCTTGTTCCCCTTTCCCTGCTTTTGCTCTTTCGTATGCATCTAAACATCACAGCGCACGCGCACACACATATATATAAACTAAAATATTATAATAATATAATTACTTTTCTCCTAAATCCTTCAAATTTGTCTCCTTCTTGGTTTTCACGTGTGTGTGTCATGTGATATCCCTTCCCATCATCTCAAACTATCTCTTCCTCTCTATACAATTGTGGGCCCATATACATACATATATTGATGTGAATAGGCTCCACATGTGGTCCCAATTTTTTTTTCCCTTTAATTTGCATGGCCACAAATGGTTTCTTAGGTTTTTAAGTTTTGAAGAATTACTTTTAACGCCCCATAATTATAGAGTAATTCATATTAATCCTAATAATTATCCTTATCTCCCCAAAATTATAAATATACAGTACAACCAAAATATTAAACTTATATAAAATAATATTTTCACAAATATAAATTTAACATTTAACTAAAAAATTATCAAGTATATACTTACACCCTAAAGTTACAAAACCGTCCCTAAAACATATTAAACTTATGTAAGATAATAGTTTCAAAAATATAAATTTTCGGGATATTATAGGAGAGGTTTCAAAGGGTGGTTGCCCCTTTCCATTGTCCAACCGTCGTTGGTGATTTCAACCTAACGCCGGTGATTGGGAGGGGCAACCACGAAATCCGAACGAAATTAATCTCACACTCTGTGTGAGTGTGGGACACTCGTGGGTATGCGAAAACAAATTATAATATTATGAGTACTTAATATTATAATAAGAATTACATAATTTATACACTATATATAGGTGTATGAAAAATGAAAGAATATATAGAAAAGAAAAGAAAAAAATTGATGTAGAGAAATTTGGAGAAAATAGTGTGATACGCTATGATGATAGTATATGCAATAGTATGATTTTATTGAGACATAAAAATAGAGAGAAATTTTATTTTGTGATATTTCAGGTATATTATATAATATACTTGTTGATTTATGGGTAATAGGGTTAGTGATCGATTCAATATATAGATGTTCTGCTTGTACCTTGACTTCCAACATCATTATATCTTGGGAAGAGCTCGCCATTCAATCCTGTACAAAGTGGGAGCGTATCTCTTCTTACAATAGTGCTTACACGCCTCGATCTACCAGATATGTATTTTTTCTCTGTTCTATTTTTATTTATTTAATTGTTGATTCTCTTAGTTATTTAAAGAGATTGAAATCAGCTAGATACCATATTTGAAAAGAGTTGAGAAAAATTGACTATTGATACTATATTAGAAAAATTGAGAGCATAATATATATATATATATATATATATATATTTTTTTCAATAGGCATATGATTATATATTAATGAGGGAAAGAGTGTCCCTTATTGCACGGTAACAAGCTACCATGTAATCTGCAAGACCCCAGCAAAAAACTACACAAAAAGATCCAATGAGGCCGCTAACCCCTAACACGGGACCAATAGGTATCCTAGGGATCAAGTGATGAGGCCCACACCAACACCCTTTAAACTTAAACTTTAAATCGAAGATGGCCACCTTACTACCCAAATATCAAGTCATTCCAATTCTGACAAAAAACAAACAAGAATCCACTCTCACCAACTATAACCATTTTTCTTACAGAAGAACAAAAGAAGTAAAACTCCCCCCCAACCACACCAACCATAAATAAAAAGTTATCTTAACACACACAAACTGCCAAAGAATTATTTTTCCCTCTCCTTTTAGGTATTGATACTAGCTTCTTTTCAAATTGCAAGCGACGATTACTACCGATATTGGAGAAAGTCTCATCAATTTCATCTTTGGGCTTAGAGTCATAGCCACAATCTACATCACTAGAGAATGATCATTCTTGACACGAAGAATCAATGACCCTTTTAGCAATTGGTTCATGCGAATCGCTATGGCAAAAGGCCGCCGTAATAATTTCACCATCTTCCAAGTTTTGGCAATCATCTTTATGGTTTGAGAGATTCTCTTCTACATCAACATTCGAAGAAGAGTTGCCCCCATCTAATGTGGGATTGAATGTACCCACTTGATCCAATCCCTTATCTAAGTCCAAAGGCAATACACCCTCAAAGCAATTTGACCCACACTGTCACATTCCCTAAGAATAAGATTAACAATTGAATCTCTAAATTTCAGTCTATTCGTAGTCATAGTCAAGCCTAAAATGTTCCCATATTCCATCACCTTTTCAACTCTATGCAACACTAATTTGATTCTGTTTATCATGCCCTTATTAGTGGTAGAGTTCTCACAATTATCAAGAACATTTGACGAATGAGCTACCAAAAATTTCACAGGATTAGAGGAAGCAAATATAAAACAACTAGAGCATCTGCCCACAATGGAAAGATTAGGCTTAAATTGTGAAGTAGAAACAACATTCTGTTCACAAATAGCAGGCGCTAAACTTTTTCCTTATTTTCTTACCCATTTTCTTTTCACACTAGATTCCTGGGATCGCTTACTGCACTCTACCAAATGAACTTCAATCACTCTATTTTTCACCCTAATCCTATTATGAATTCTAATTGCCACCAAGGGCTTCAACCAAAGACAAAAACCAAACAAATCCATACTTTGAGTTTGTTCTAACTCTTCTCGACTTTGGAATATAAACATCTCGCACCATCCCATGCTGCTAAAACATGAACTTTAAGCCTCTCCTATCCATCCTCTTCGGAATTGAATCCACAAACATCGATACTAACTTCTCTTTTGACTCATCATAATTCCTCTTCCAAATTATATTTTTATTACTGATAATGAGTTATAGAAAGAGGAAATAGGTCTAGCTACAAATAAACAAATCCACAAACTAGACAGAGATATCAACAATCAATTTTACCAAAGCAGAGGGTTAGGTAAGCTCACCTAGATGGATGAATAAGATTAGAAATTTGGTGTTTTCATCCCTGTTCAAGTGGTGGCCAGATGGGAAGATGGGCTAACGTTCAGTTCTTGAATTTTTTGATTGGTTTGCGACCAATCTTCGCCGTCCCGAATCAAGATTCGTTGGACCAACAACTCCAACAGTGGCTTCCGGCAAAAACAATGTAGTACACTGAATTGTAGAAAATGATTGACGGACCTGTAAACTTCCAAAAGAGGTTGGCAGTGGACTAACCCGAACTGCACAAACCCTAACAAATGAATCAACTCCGCCTACTGAAATTAGAATCAAAACCACCTAGTCACCGCTTCAAACCATCAACGAAGAGGATAGGTGTACGCCGTATTTGTCAGATCTGGAAGAGACCCTCCAACCCAAAATCGTCAAATCTGGAAATAGGCAGCGCGAAGGAGGATGGAGAGCAATCGGATCTGGGATTTTAAAATCAGATACAGGACCCACCTCTTCATTACACGACGATGGGGATTGGCAGAGGAGAGAGACGCCTACAAGAACCCGGATCTTCCCAGTCTCGCCTTGACGGCGAGAGTCACAGGGAGCCGGCAACGCCGAAGGATTGCAGATCTCGCAAGAGATCTGGTCTGTAACAGCTAGGCTTCAAATTTGAAATTGATCGGACACATCTCCCAAGACACAACTTCTCTCTCCTCTACCCAGGTTCTAGGTTCCCTTGAGAGCGGAATATTGAAAGAATATAAAATACTTGTGGTATGTGTGATATGTAAACAATACTGAGATATATGAAATTGTTTATATATCTATATAATAAATCAGCTCATTTACATTCACAGCTGTCTGATGTCTTAAGACATTCGTAGCCGTTAGATCAAACTTATCAACAATATTCATTTTTACCAGCATTTATGACTTGCCTTTTACTTTTTAGACACTTACCATCAACACTGTCCATCTCAATTCGTGTGCCCTGCATTTACTTCAATGTACATGAATAGCTTCCACAGCTTCTTCTCCTCTCATCTTCGACGGCATCTCCTTCCCATCCGTCGCCTCCATAATTGTCGTTTCCACGGCTTCCTCCCCCTGTGCCTTCAGATCTGAGTAGTTCCTCTCTCTCTCTCTCTCCACGCCACGCCACCGCCTCTGCCATCGCCGAAGACATTGATGAAGAAATGGATCTCCTTCCCATCCGTCGCCTCCATAATCGTCGTTTCCACGGTTCCTCCCCCTGTGCCTTCAGATCTGAGTAATCGTCGCCACCGCCTTTGCCATCGCCGAAGACATGGATTCCTCCCCCTGTGCCTTCAGATCTGAGTAGTTCCTCTCTCTCTCTCCACGCCACCGCCTCTGCCATCGCCGAAGACATTGATGAAGAAATGGTTGATTTTGATTTTCTTTTTCATATTGCTGATTTTGATTTTCTTTTTCATATTGCCGAATTATTTTCCCCAAAATTTATGGGTGTGATTTGGTCTTAATTTCCCAAATTTGGCGAAGGTTCGAAGGTAATAGGCAGTCTCTATTTGTTTCGTCGGTCTTGCCCTTGCCATCGCAACCCTAGATCTGTTTGATGTTGTTGCTCCAGATTCTTCATTCTTTTGCTCCACCAGTTCGTTGCTGCTGCTCCAGAATCCAGCCTATTCATTGCTCTGCTCCTCCAGTTAGTTGCTGATCAAAACCTCAGGTATGTGCTCTATTTGTTGCTGCTGTTATTGTTTATTTATTTAATTGTTTAGGTTAATCTTCTAGGGTTAACTATTTTCGCAGCTCTTTCTCTCACTCACTATCATAATGTTCAGTCCGCTCTCTTCCTTGCTCCATTCGGCGTCGCATCGCTCTGGTTATTACTGTAATCAGTCCATTCTCCTCCTTACTGAAATTGTATGCTGTGTTCGTACTTCTATAATGATGTGTTCTTACTGTAATCAGTCCGCTGTCTTCCTTACTATAATTGTATGCTGTAATCAGTCCACTCTCTTCCTTAATGTTATAGTTTGATCCAAGTTTTGAGATATTAAATTGTATCTTTGTGAATGCTACCTGTACTGTTACCGAATTAAACGGAGCTAATTAGGCTATTGATAAATCTATTTAATCAATCCATCTGTAACCTTCTTCTGCGCTGTTTGCCGCTAATTATCCCTCATCCCCCTTCTTTTCTCAATTTCACAATAGGCTGTTCTCAAGCAGTTTGCTGCTGGACTTGGAGGTCGGGAATTGCAGAACCATCAGATACTAGAGAAGCTTTACATTTCAACTCGAGCAGCCAAGGTATTGAACTATTCTCTTGAAGTGTGTTTGGATAGCGATGGCTACCGGTGGTCGGATCTAGATGGCTGCCGGTGATCTGGATGGTCGTCAGCCGCCCAAAGCTTCATCATCTCCATTCATAGGTACTCTCCTCTCTCCATTCATCTGTTTCTGTTTTTGTTCCTGTTTTTTGTTTCTGTTCATGTTCTGTTTGGTTGCAACAAGGTCGCCGTTTGATCGTAGGCGTGGTGCATTTTCGTACTGTTTTTGGTACGCATGCGTTAGATTGAGACACACAGTGTTTTTCTTTTTAAAATCTGACAGCAGAACAAAAATGTATTTTTTCTTCCCCATATTTTTGTTCATTTCCACCATGTTTAGGAACAGAAACACTAAAACATAGGCTTTTGGTTTATTTTCATTTTTTCTCTCTATTCAAAGTTTTCTGGGAGCAGAAACAGTAACACTAACCAAATGCGTCACCTAAATACAAATAATTTGATCTCAAAAGAAATATAAACTGATTATTTATTCAAAATCAAGTATAATTGTTCTTATTGATAGGTTTAGGCAATATGGATTATGGGAGAGATATCCGGAGTTATATCCTGATGGAGATTTGTTTTACATAATTGGGGAGAGTGACTATCGAAAAGATTGGTTTTTGGCTCAGGTCACCAGGTTCAATTTCTGAAACATACAAACTTTTTTTTTTTTTTGCTATTTTCTTTGAAATAGTATAGTTGAAAACATGGCCGACCCTATGTATTTGGGTGCCCAAAGCAAAATATAGTTGATAAATTCAGTGGATAATGTGTTTTTTCGAACAAAAACTGTGATTATTATATGTGAGAATTTAAAAAAAACAAAAAAACAAATTGGGGATTTTTTGCTAAGTCGCTACACTAATTAGGTTAGTAACTATGTTTTATTTAATAAAAAAATCAAGTACATACATGACCTAAAAAAATAGTCCCTATTGAATTGGGTCCGAAAACAGTTGCTTTGGTAGCTTTGGAGTAGGGCGGCCCTCATTGAACAACAAGAATGTCTGATATATATATATATATTGAATTGGGTCCGAAAACAGTTGCTTTGGTAGCTTTGGAGTAGGGCGGCCCTCATTGAACAACAAGAATGTCTGATATATATATATATATATATAGATATATATATATATATATATAGATATATATATATATATAGATATATATATATATATAGATATATATATATATATATATAGATATAGATATAGATATATATACATAAACTGATCTGCAAAATCACGTTTTCAAATCAAGCATAATTTTCATATGCTGCAGGAAAAAAGATGACAACTCATTTCAAGGAACAACATGGCAGATCAAGTTCAAACTCGACAATGTCGATCTTGGCAGGACCTACAAATTGCGCGTAGCAATCGCCGTCGCGGCTCTTGCTGAACTGCAGGTACAATACTGTAGAATTTATCATTTGTATTGTTGGGTTTTTCCCATCCACATTCCTATTTGGTCTTATCAAAGCACATATTTTTATCTTTTGGTACTCAAAGTTTCAAATTTGTTTCGAATCAGGGCAAATCACAGTGTGTTGAATAACAGGCTCAAAAGTGGCATATTTTAGTCCTCAAAGTCTCAACATGTTTCTATATACTACTTCATTAATTTCTATATTTTTTGTTTTAACATGTTTTCATAAGCTTGCTTCTTCTTCATTGTGCCAATGTAGTTGAATCAAAGAAGTTAAAGTTAACTTTTTCTGGTGAAAAACAAAATTGGCGTCGTGCAATAAGTAATATGTGGTTCTTTCCTATTTTAAATTGCGAAGTTTTTCTTTTTCTATTTGTTTATTTTGTTTTGATTTAACTATGTTTAACTGTAGTATTATTTCAATAGTTGAATATCTATATTATTGGAAACTGATTGTGTTATATTTATGATGAACTTTGTTAGTTAGTGATGATATTTATATGTTAATTATTGTTGATTTTTAATAAAAACAAGTGTAGCACGTTGTGTAAATAGAAGAGATTAGTGAAGAATTTTGTTCTAAAAAATCTGGTAATAGAACAAACAAAAATATGGGAATTTAATATATTAAGTTTCATTCTGTTTCCTGTTTTTGTTTCTGTTCCGTTCGCTGTTTCGGTTCTCGTTCCTGTTTTCTGTTTCTGTTTCCTGTTTCTGTTTCTGTTCCTGTTGTTTCGGTTCCTGTTCCTGTTTTCTGTTTCTGTTTCCGTTTATGTTTATGATAATTTGATAAAATAACCAATGTGTTTGATAATTTGATAAAATGACTAATGTGTTTCTGTTTCTGTTTCCGTTTCTGTTTCTGTTTTGTTTCTGCATTTTTGGCGTATGCTATGACGATAAATAAATCATAAGGACAATCAGTGAAATTTGTTGGAGTTGATTTGATTACACCGATTTTTAGTCACGGTCAACTATATGTAGCCTTATCAAGGTGTACATCATTTGATCGATTAAGTGTATTTCTTCCTGAATATGGATCTCTATCCACGACAAATATTGTTTTTCTTGAAGTATTATTGTAATTGTAATTGTTTCTGTTGATGCAACATTTAAAGTTGAATAATAAAATAAATTGATATAATTGTTTAAATAGATGATGTATGTTTTATGCCCGTGCCTTCTGGCACGGGTTATACGCTAGTATATATATATATATATATATATATATATATATATATATATATATATATATATATATATATATATATATATGTATGTTGATTATTCTTCAAGATTGGTACCTTCTATTAGGAAGTCTCCGGGTCTTTTTTATTTTTTGATTAAGATATGATGAAAGAATGTTCATATAGGTTATATTGATGTGAGTCAAGGTCATCATAGGTTGCTTTATGACATCTTTAAATGGATTGGTCAAAATATTTAAATATATTTATCTAAGGTAATGTTGGAATTATGAGAAGCTTTCTGTGCTCCCTCTTTTTTGCATCAAATTGTTACATGATTTAATTATTTTGAAACAAATGTAACATTTTTGAAGGTAATAGGATAAATTTTAAAAAATAAGGGGCAAAATGTAAGTTAGTCCATATTTTGATGTTTTCTTGAAAACAAAAATGAAAACATCAAACATAGGGCACCGAACACTTGGGAGTTGAAAATACAAGGAACTTTTTCACTCTTTATGATCATAGAGTTTTAGGTGTTTGGTGTTACATGGGTGTTTGAGAGGTGCACCCTCCTCGTTTTCCAATTGATAGGTGCTCAACCTTCTTAATCGGCGTTCGTTACAAAATAATTATATTTTTAATAAAAAGTTACTAAAAACATATATATACACACATGTTTACAAATCATAGATAAAACAAATTTTCGAAATCCGTTTATTGAAAAATGAATTTTGATAATTCTTTTCTTTAAAAAAATAAATTGAAACGAAGATTCAAAATCCGTTGATATGCTTGATCATTTTGTTTTTTTGCATGGACAAAACGGATTTTAGAAATCCGTTTTACCCATGAAAATTGGATGATGGAAACCCAAAAATAAATCGTGTAACTCAGCGAGAAAACTTGATTGGACCGAAAAAGGAGAAGTGAATGCAAAAAGCATCTTACATCTGAAATCTCGAATACCCCCCCCCCCCCCCCCCCCCCCCCCCCCCCGGGGGAAGAAGCATGTAAAGTGGATCTTTTAACAACCCCATCTACATTAAGCTTGAAGTAACCATTTGGAGGACGTTTCCAAACATAAGGGATCGGACAACGAACGTGGATGGCACTCAAAGGACATCCCAACAACGAAAGAGAATGGATCCCAAAAGCAGAAGAAAAACTCTTTGCCGGAATCCGAAGATTAAAAGCAGATAGCCAAGATTGCACTTTAAACACAACTCAAACATGTGATATAGCCACCTTGTCATGAATAGCTCTATTCCGACTCAATCAAATTTCCCAACAGATTAAGGATGGGACCAACACTCCCAAATTATGGAAGTGAGAGTCACTTCTCAATCTAGTCCACTAAAGAATGGGCCTATGTAACAGAGGTTGATCCAAACAAGGAATATTAAAAAAGGCACTGAAAGTTTGCCAAATTTTAATTGCCACCTCGCTCTCCACAAAAAGATGATGCAGAGTTTCTTATTTCCGGATTGCACAGCAACGACAGCCCAAAGCAAGATTGATACCCATTTGCATTAATACCGAGTTCACCGCCATACGTTTCTACATAAGCTTTCATAAGAATATTTTGATTTTCAAATGAAGCTTGTGACCCCATAACCTGGAAACAAGAGAACCCAAAGAACCCCCAACATGATCGTCCCCAGCTATTGCACGCCACGCCGAATTAATGGAGAACTTTCCATTTTTGTTCAGAAGCCAGACAAGAGGATCTAATTCTGACGAACACGTCAGTAAAGAATTGCGTAAGAAAACTTGCAACTCCGACTCTAGATCAGACAACAGCTCATCTTCACCCTGCATATAACCATAAACAAAAAAAATACAGTCCGTTTGAAAAATGTCAACTCAAAGGATTCCAAGACCCCAATCATCGTACCAAAAACTCGTTGACGCTCTGTTACTGATGTTCCATCTGAACATACTAAGAAAAGATTCCTTAACTGCTATCATGTCTTTCCATATTTTCGAACTACCTGGATAATCTTTCCAAAGAGAAATAGAGAGACCTTATAGGTCACGTTTGGTATATGAGATTCATCTTGGGATTGAAATGAAGTTGGGAATAACCATTCCCTTCCTACGTTTGGTTAGTGGAATTGATTTTCATTCTCATTCCCAAGTAATGACTAATCCCACAACTCATGATATTAGTCAATCCCAAATGAAATGAGGTATTATGTAAGAAAAATGGCATATACTTCTGTTTCCGTATTTTTCACAATAGAAAATAAAATTCTAGGAACAAAAACAAAAATATGGTGGTGTTACTTTTATATTTCTATTCCCAAAAAACATGGAACGGAAACAGAAATATGGGAACGAAATCTGGGAACAAAAACAAAACAGAAATCTGGGAACGAAAACAGAAATCTGGGAACAAAAACATAAATCTGGGAACAAAAACATAAATCTGAGAACAAAACAAAAATAAAAATTTGGGAACATATTTTTGTTTTTGTTCTCAAATTTCTGTTTTTGTTTTTGTTTCCAGATTTTTGTTCTAAGAAAACTTGGAACATAGATATAAAACTCGGAATAATTTTTTTTTTCTCATGTGTTTATTTGTATTCCCAATTTTATAAGAACAGAAACACTAAACAAGTGAGGTATAAGTGAGATTTGGTATTTCTACATCTTAAATCTGTTAACAAAGTGATTAGAACAAAATCAGTAAAATAGAAAAAAAATTATTTCGTCCTGTTCTCAAATTTTTACAACAAAATCCTAGAATCAGAACATAAACAAATCAGTTTTTTTTTTTTTTTTTTCAGTTATAAGTTTTTTTGGGAATAGAAAAAAGGGAATCAGAAACACGAAAGTACTTTCAAGCCCTTTAGTTTGTCGGGTTAAAGCATAACCTATTTCGTAACCAAACGTAAGAATGGTAATGGTCATTCCAATACCATATTTAATCTCGTTCGTCACCGAACACAGGAATGGTAATGACCATTACATTCCAATACCATATTCATTCCAATACTACACTCATTCCATTCCAGTGTACCAAACGTAGCGTTAGTATATTTAGAACGCAAAAAATGATGCCACAATGAAATGCCATTCACCAGGGACCAAATACATTTTAAAGAGAAAACAAGTTTCATATCTCAGAGTTTTCGTAAACCCTGACCACCCCCTTAACATCTTGACATATTTTCTCCCACGAGATCCAATGTTTCCGGTTACCACTATCATGCTGCCCCTAGAAGAAATTAGCAAATTGTTTTTCCACCTAATCCAGAACACTATTATGAACGCAAGTCAAAGCTAACAAATGAAGAGGAAAGGAAGTTAGCACATGCCTCAGAAGGATAAGTTTACCCCCGCTCGATAAAAGTTTCGATTTCCATCCCCCAATTTTATTCGAAACCTTATTAATTAAAGTACCAAAATCCCTCGCTTTGAGATGACTATATGCTAAAGGCACACCAAGATAGACATAAGGCAAAGAACCCTGAAGAAAACTCGTGATATTACGAATAACAGTCCTTCTCGTAACAAGGCAGTTTGCATATAGAACGAAATTACTTTAGTGCGAGCTAATTAATTGACCCAACGTAGTCTGATATTCTTCTAAAACCCGGATAAGATTTCTCAAACTACTCGGCCCACCATTATAGAATATGAGAGTATCATCGGCAAACATTAGGTGAGAAATTAACAGGCAGTCTTTTCTCGTCACAAAAGGATAAATGCGACCAACCCCCATAGCTTTGAATATACCTCTACTAAGAACTTCTTGAGCAAGAATAAATAGCAGAGAGGATATTGGATCCCTTTGTCTGAGGCCTCTAGACGCTTGAAACCAACCCTTATATACCCCTTGGAAAACAACCAAAAAAAAATAAAAATTGGAAACAACTACTTACCGCTTTGATAAACGCCAAGTAGAAACCAAATTTTCTAAGAACCTCCACTAAAAAGGACCAATGTAACCAGTTATACGATTTCATCATGTCGAGTTTGATCATCACATTACAACCTCGAACATCTTTTCCGAGATCCTAGATTAGCTCCTGAGCCAGCCCAATTGCTTTGCAATTAGAACGACCTTTAACAAAGCTGTGTTGTTGGTCGGAAATTAAGTGGGGCAAAATATTTGCCAAACGAACTGACAAAGCATTAGAGAAAATTTTGTAGCACATATTTCATAGGCTGATTGGCCTAAAGTCTTTAAGAGAAGTCGGTTGAGATTTTTTTCGGAATAAGCACAAGGAGAGTGCTAGAAAAGGATTCAGGGAACTTCTCTCCCATCAAAAAATTATTAGCTGCTTCAAGAATATCCCACTTGACTATCTCCCAAGATGCTTGAAAAAAACTAGAGGAAAATGAGTCTAATCCCGGCGCCCCATCAACGAGAATAGACCAAAGGGCATTCTTGACCTCTTCTAATTCAAAAGGTTGCATTAACAAAGAATTATCTGCTGAAGTAACCACCAAGGGAATATAAAAAAAAAAAATTGAATTAGAAAACGACACAAGCTCAACACTATAAAGATTAGAAAAATAATCCACTATTGCAGCATAAAAAGCAGTTAGGTTTGCCAAGGAGGAACCATCCTCATGACAAATTTTAGAAAGACACAAATGCAAATTTCTCATCTTAATAGAAGCATGGTAAAACTTGGAATTACAATCACCTTCCGCAAGCTAATGCTCTCTAGATTTTTGTTTCCAAAAAATCTCTTCCTTCAAAAGACAATCATTACTAGCCGTTGTAGTTTGAGCCAATTTATCAGCCACAGAAGAATCCCAATTGGATTGGAGAATATTATCATAGGCCTCAACCTTATTCTTCCAAGTATTTAATTCAACAAAAATATTCCCAAAGACATGAGAATTCCAATTCTTAGGCTAACCTCGTCCCTTTAATGTTCAAACTACATCGAACTAAAGCATTAGGGTGAGAAAATTTCCACTCAGATTTAACCACATCTAGAAAATCCGCATGATGGGTCCACACTCTTTGGAATCGAAAAAAACGAGGGCCGTTATAAACAAACGATGATGAATGGAGGACCAAAGGACAATGATCGGAATTAATCTTTTCCAATTGTTCCACCCGCCCTCAATAGGAATTACATATTTCATGAGACACCAATATTCTATCCAAGCGGGAGTATTGACGAGAAATCCCTTGACGGTTATTGTAGAATGGGAAACTTGATCCCGAAAATGGAGGATCAACAAGCTCGACTTGATTGATACACGAATTGAATTCTTGCATGGCAGCCCAAGATGAACATAGCCTACCAATCTTCTCCGCATCATTTCTAACCACATTAAAATTACCACCCCAAATTACTGGGATTAAGACTAAAGAAGTAACCTGAATAATATCAGACCAAAGAAGATGTCTCTCGATCTGAGAACAGCTAGCATAAACAACAACAATTAAAAATTCCAACTTTAACTAAGAATCTGAACAAACAATTAACTGTCGATGTAAACAAATAATACGCACCTCCAAATTATTTTTCCACAAAATCCAAATTTTGCCACCTTCCGATTGGTTGGAAGCGGCATTATGACGCCTTATTGATTTATTAACTCTTCCCATATTAGAATCATCAATCTATGGATCATGACTCCCGCAAAAAAGATTTTAGAATACTTTACTATTTTTTTAAAACGCGCAAGGGTACTAGGATTACCTATACCCCTACAGTTCCAAAACAAAAAGTTGTCAGACATTATTAAATCTTACTTGTTTGCGAGTAACCGTTCCGGAGGCCTTGGAAATAACACCATCGACCTCAAGAGATTTACCTCTGTCTTTTTTCATTCGAACCATTTGGAATCCCTCCAAATCCAGTTTAGAAATCGTTGTATCTATAGAATAGCCAGTACCGGTATCCTCAAGAGCCAATAAATTATCTTGAGCAGAATGAGAATCCATCTCCAAAAGAGAATTCAGATTCCTGTCCACCTCAAACGGAATTTGGAGAATGGGAACATCATGGGCATCATGGGAACCATATTTTTCCCCTTGGACAGGGGAATTATGCACGACAACCTCTAAATTTGTGAACTGAACAATATTATGAAGAACTTCAGAATTGTCTTGTGCAATTTCTCCATCCTCCAAACCTGCAACTTGCGGAACAATTATAGGAACAATGGTAGGGACTAGGGGAACATCCTGTAAGCTCACTGGATCTTTCTCCCGGAGAAGAATTGGTTGATCTGAAGGTAAAAGAGTAGATGAAGAAGGGTCCGTTCTAGACATAACTTGACCATTATGAACTGCTTTATTTCAACGTTTCCTAGAAGAACGAGAAACCACAACTTGATTATTAAGAGCAAGATTCTCTTGTAAAATCTCCTTGTGAATAATTGGGTTTTTCTGACAACAATTCTCAATCGAATGACCTAGAATATTACAGTGCGAGCAAAAAGAAGGAAGTCGTTCATAAATCACATCTTGAATGAAGCCATCTTGTTTGTCTATCCATACATTGGAAGGCAATGATTTTGAAGGATCTATTCAACACAAACTCTAGTTGCGCTAAGTCGAGTAAGAGTCATCGTAGTTGAACAAATAGAAAGAACGCTGCCAATCTTCGAGGCAATCGATCAAAGAATACCTGGGACAAAATAATGAACTAGAAGCCTAGGGAATTGAATCCAAACAAGAAGGATGGACGCATCTTCCTTTGTGTTGAATGTTTTGTTCCACCGACAAATTTTATAGTAATAGCCCTTAATAACATTAACTTTGCGGGATAATACCTTAAACAAGTCCTTTTCATCCATGAAACGGATTAATAATGTCCAAGAATCAATAGGCCTCATAGTATATAGACCCATCAAACTCCATTGAGCTCGAATACAAGATTGGATGTCTTCTAGAGATGGCCGACCAACGTTAAACTTGAGAATCATCGCTTGATCGAAAAGGGCCTCCACCTGAGATTGTGTGGACGGTGAAAAAGAGATTGCAGGGATCCCATCTTTGGAATAAGAACGCGATTCAATATCTATAGAAGGAAAAGAAACTGAAGCTGAAAGCGTAGCAGCGTACGATTGAATAAAACCTTTATTCTTATGAGAAGAATCAGGATCAGACATAGCCTGATCAATGGGATTAACAGCCATTGTCAAGCCTACGTTTGCATGACAGAGAATCTTCGCAAGCAGAAAACCAAAACGCCAGAAAAAGAAGAACTTATCGAAGAAAACCACTGGCAAGAAACCGCAAGAAATCACCGAAGAAAATCACAGGCAAGAAATCACTGTCAAGAAACCACCGACAAGAAATTTCAAGAAAACCACTGGCAGAAAACAAAATCGTCGGAGAAAAACCGAAAACGAACCAAAGCTCGACCAATGGAACCAGAGAAAAACGCCACCAAAGGAACCGGAGAACGACCGGCCAGAGAATAGCCAGAAAATAGAAAACGCACCAAAACGCCACCAATGGAACTGGAGCTTCTCTCTCTTCTCATGTGAGCGCCAATAACTTCCGAATCTGAACGACCGACCAATGGAAAAACGTCACCAAAGGAAAGAGAACGACCGGCACTTCTCTCTCTTCTCACCAACGACACCTGAACGAAAATAAAAAAACCACCGGCGATCAGAGATACGGAAAACAGAAAACGCACCAAAACCAGAGCTTCTCTCTCTTCCTCTACAATTTTTCGTCTTCAAAAATGTATAAAGATTCAAGTCATCATTGGTTGCTTGTGACATCTTTAAATGGATCTTAAAATGGTCAAAATATTTGAATATATTACATGATTCAATGATTTTGAAACAAATGTAACATTTTTTAAAGTAATAGGATACATTTTAAAAAATAAGGGGCAAAATGTAATTTCGTCTATATTTTGAAGTACAAAGTGTAATTAAACTTTCGCGTGAGTTGGAAAAATTTGGAGGAGAGATATGCTTGGATGTTGTCTTGAAAACAAAAATAATGACACCATTGTATGAGCACCGAATACTTCAGTTCAAAAACTTGTACCCTTGGAAGTTGAAAATTAATACAAAGAACTTTTTCACTCTTTACGATAATAAAATTTTAGGTGTTTGGTGTTCCATGGTTGTTTGAACGGTGCACCTTCCTCGTTTTCCAATTCATAAGTGCTTGGGCTTGCTACTCGGCGTTCTTTACAAAATAATTATAATTTTTAAAAAAAAAAATAATGAAAATATATATATATATATATATACACACACACACACACATATTTACAAATAACAGATAAAACGGATTTTCGAAATCCATCTATTGAAAAAAGGATTATCCGTTTCTTAAAAAAATATTGAAATGAAGATTCAAATTAAATCCATTTATACGCTTGATCTTTTTTTTTTCGATTTTTTTGCATGGATAAAACGGATTTCTAAAATCAATTTTTTCCATGCAAACCCTATCCTCACTCTCCCTTTCTCCTTCATTCTCTCATTTTCTCCTAAAATCGCCGCCCCTGTTGTCCCTTCTTCTCTTCTCATCCTCTCTTACTTCTCTCTTATGTCCTTTGCTTTGCCATCCAAACCGTCCAGAAGCCATTGCCTCTACATTCTAGTTGTCCATTGGCCGTCGCCACCGCTGCTTTTCAGGTGAGCCATTTTTGTTCACGCCGCTCCATTTTTGTTCAAGTAGATTAATTTTTCTTTTCAATGGAAATATTATTATTATTATTATTATTATTATTATTATTATTCTTTGCTAATTATTAATTGTTTAGATTTGTGTTTGTGCTTGTGTTTAGGGTATAGGGTTTGTGCTAATTAATTAGATTTTTTTTTAAACAACTCTAGGGTTTATGTAGATTTAGGGATAGATTGTATTTTCGTAGATCTCATATTTTTAATTAGTTATAATAAAATGTTTTTGTGTAATATTTAATTAGGCGACGTTTTATCAAATTTTTGGTGTTCTTTTGACTTTTAAGAAGAAAAAAATGATTTTGTTGTAGATCTCATAAATTTGTGGTTGATGTGATTTTTCTTTTATTGATTAAAAAAAAAAAAAAAAACATAGTTGATTTTGACGTGGTCATGCATTAGCTCAATCCCTTTGAATAGCACTTGAAAAATGTTAATTTTTGTGTGGTTGTGGATTAGATCAATCCATTTCATAAATTTAAGTTTTTTTTTTGAACTATTTTTCTTGTTGAATTCAACTTTTTGACTTTTTTTATAAAAAAATTCTTGAGTTTGTACTTCTACCTAGATAAGTTTATTGATAAATTTTTATTTTATTTTATTTTTGAAAACTAATTCAAAATATTGATGTATATGTGGTTACGGATTGGCTCAATCCATTTCATAAATTCGAGGGCAAATTACAATTTTGGTCCTCATATTTGTTTGCATTTTTCAATTTGGTCCTCCATTTTTTTTTTTTTGTCAAAGTGACCCTTGCTTTTACTCGCAACTTTTTATGTGGCCCTTCCGTAAAAAATAAGAGTTAACTTTGATGGATTTTCGCATGCGACTTGCAAATGCTTTATTTTAAGGGTAAAAACGTAATTTTACCGTTATGCAACTAGGTTAAACTACAGTGGTGCAAAGTGTAAATTAGGTCAAACTACAGGGGTGCAAAGTGTAACTAACCCAAAAAATCTCATTAGTTTAAGAATGTGGCTACGGCCAAGCATTGAGATACGGGAGGTTTGTGGTTGCCCCTCTCTGTCCACCCAACCGTCACTGGTGATTTTAAGTTAATGCCGTTTAGAAAAGCAACAACCCTTATTTTTTCATACATACACACACCAAACGATATATAGTTGTCATGGATGACTGTAAATGCCTCTTTCTCTCTCTCTCTCTAACCAAACTAGCCCTTATTCCTAAGTTGTTTAGATTTTTAGTGCTAAAAAGTTGTCAAATTAAGCAAATGGATCCCTTTTTATTTTTTTTTACGAAAATGGGTCTAACCGGCTGTAGGACGGCCAGTTTCTAATTATTATTTTTCATGGTGAAACCGGCCTTGGCAAGGCCGGTTTCACCAAATAGGGGCTGCAACGCTGGCAGCCCCCCCCCCCCCCCCCCCCCCCCCAATCCCCATGCCCCCTCACCCCCATCACCCCATGCCCCATGCCCCAAGCCCCTTTTTTATTTATTCATTTATATATATATATATATATAAAAAAAAAAAATTTAAAATTTGTGATTATTTTATTATATATGTATATTTAAATTATGATAATTTGAAAATTTATTTGATATTTCAAAATTAAAAATTAAATATAAATTATAATTATTTGGTAAATGTAATTAATTTTAAAAAATATTAACAAAACATTAAAAATGATATTCGTAATTTTCCATAAAAACGCAATTTCTTTATGAAACCTAAGTTTTAATGGACGAAAGTGCCCACAAAAATATAAAAAATAGAAACTAAAATTAAACAAAGGGATGAAAATGTAATTAATACTTTTTAATTGAACTCAAGGTTTCAATGATGAAAATGTAAAAAAAAAAAAAATTAACTAAAGGGGAGAAAATATAATTAATATTTTTTAGTAGAAACCCAAAATTTCAGGTATGAAAGTGCCAAAAAAAAAATTAAAATTAAATATAGGGGCTATAATTAACACTTTTTAGTTGAAACCCAAAATTTCAAAGATGAAAGTGAAAAAAATAAAAAAATAAAAAAAATAAAAGAAAGAAAAAATGAAAACTAAAATCGAAAAAAGGGACGAAAATGTAATTAATACTTTTTAATTGAATCCCAAGGTTTGTATTATGAAAGTGCCAAAAAAATTAAAATTAAATATAGGGACGAAAATATAATTAACACTTTTTAGTTAAAACCCAAAATTTCAACGATGAAAGTGCAAAAAAAAAAAAAAAGAAAAAAAAATGAAAACTAAAATAAAAAAAGGGGGCGAAAATGTAATTAATACTTTTTAATTGAATCCCAAGATTTGTATTATGAAAGTGCCAAAAAAAATTAAAATTAAATTTAGGGGTGAAAATATAATTAACATTTTTTAGTTGAAACCCAAAATTTCAAATATGAAAGTGCAAACAAATAAAAATAAAATAATATTAAGAAAAAGGGAGAAAATGTAATTAACACTTTTTAATTGAATCCCAAGATTTGTATTAAATATAATTTTTTTTTTTAAAAATTATATAACAAACGACGATAGTCAACGAACGGACCCCCTCAAATGAATGGCGACAGGAATGAATCCAATTTTTTTGTACATAAACTGTGTTCCTAAGAGTACGTAATAAAACTTAAAAATATCACAACGGACTAGCGAATATTTTTTAAATAATCGTCAAAGTTGGTCGGATGAATAGGTTTTGTAGTGTTTTTTTAGCAACTTTAAATTAAAAAAAGATGGTCTATCCGTGCAACAAATGAACTCAATTTTTTTGTACATAAAATATGTTACTAAGAATACATAATAAAACTTAAAAATATCAAAACGGACTAGTGAACTAATTTTAAATAATCATCAAAGTTGGTCGGATGAGCCAGTTCAACAGTTTTCTTTGGCAATTTTGAGTTAAGAAAATATGGTCTATCCGTAACCTAAATGAACCCCATTTTTTTGTACATAAATTGTATTACTAAGACTACATAATAAAACTTAAAAAATTCAAAATGGACTATCGATTATGTTTTAAATAATAATCAAAGTTGGTTGGATGAGTTGGTTCTGTAGTATTTTTTCGCAATTTTGAGTTAAAAAAAGATGGTCTATCCGTACCCGAAATGAACTCAATTTTTTTGTACATAAAATGTGTTACTAATAATACGTAATAAAATTTAAAAATGTTAAAACGGACTAGTGAGCTAATTTTAAATAATCGTCAAATTTGGTCGGATGTGCTAGTTCAGCAGTTTTTTTTTGACAACTTTGAGTTAAGAAAAGATGGTATATCCGTAATCGAAATAAACCCAATTTTTTTTTTACATAAATTGTGTTACTAAGAATACATAATAAAACTTAAAAAAGTCAAAATGTACTATCGAATATGTTTTAAATAATCGTCAAAGTTGGTCGGATGAGTTGGTTCTGCAGTATTTTTTGGTAACTTTGAGTTAAAAAAAAAAAAAGATGGTCTATTTGTACCCGAAATGAACCCAATTTTTTTTTCACATAATCTGGGTCCTAAGACTACATAATAAAACTTAAAAATATCAAAAAAGACTAGTGAACTAATTTTAAATAATCGTCAAAGTTGGTCGAATGAGTTGGTTATGCAGATTTTTTTTGCAACTTTCAGTTAACAAAAGATGGTCTATCGTTAACCGAAATGAACCCAATAATTTTTTTACATAATCTGGGTTCTTAAGACTACGTAATAAAATTTAAAAATGTCAGAACGGACTAGTGAATAATTTTTAAATAATCGTCAAAGTTGGTTGAATGAGTTGGTTCAGTAGTTTTTTTGGCAACTTTGAGTCAAGAAAAGATGATCTATCCGTAATCGAAATGAACCCAATTTTTTTGTACATAAATTGTGTTACTAAAACTACATACTAAAACTTAAAAAAGTCAAAACGGACTATCAAATATGTTTTAAATAATCATCAAAGTTGGTCGGATGAGTTGGTTCTGAAGTATTTTTTGGCAACTTTGAGTTAAGAAACGATGGTCTATCCTTAACTGAAATGAATCCAATTTTTTTGTATATAATTTGGGTTCCTACAAATATGTAATAAAACTTAAAAATGTCAAAATGAACTGATGAATTAATTTTAAATAATCGTCAAATTTGGTCGGATGAGTTGATTCAGCAATTTTTTTTGCAACTTTGAGTTAACAAAATATGGTCTATCCGTAATCGAAATGAACCCAATTTTTTAGTACATAAATTGTATTACTAAGACTACATACTAAAACTTAAAAAAGTCAAAACGGATAAGTGAATAACTTTTAAATAGTCGTCAAAATTGGTCGGATGAGTTGGTTCTGCAGTTTTTTTTGCAACTTTGAGTTAAGAAAATATGGTCTATCCGTAACCGAAATAAACCCAATTTTTTTTTACATAAATTGTGTTACTAAGACGACATACTAAAACCTAAAAAAGTCAAAACGGACCATCGAATATGTTTTAAATAATCATCAAAATTGGTCGGATGAGTTGGTTCTGTAGTATTTTTTGGCAAATTTGAGTTAAAAAAAGATGGTCTATCCCTACCTGAAATGAACCCAATTTTTTTATACATAATATAGGTTCCTAAGACTACGTAATAAAACTTAAAAATGTCAAAACGGACTAGTGAACTAATTTTAAATAATTGTCAAAATTGGTCGAATGAGTTGATTCTGCAGTTTTTTTTGCAACTTTGAGTTAACGAAATATGGTCTATCCTTAAGCGAAATAAACCCAATCTTTTTTGTACATAATCTGGATTCTTAAGACTACTTAATAAAATTTAAAAATGTTAGAACGGATTAGTGAATAATTTTTAAATGATCGTCAAAATTGGACGGATGAGTTGGTTCAACATATTTTTTGGCAACATTGAGTTAAGAAAAGATAGTCTATCCATAACCGAATTGAACCCAATTTTTTTGTACATAAATTGTGTTACTAAGACTACATAATAAAACTTAAAAAAGTCAAAACGGACTATCGAATATGTTTTAAATAATCGTCAAAATTGGTCGGATGAGTTGGTTCTGCAGTATTTTTTTGCAACTTTGAGTTAAGAAAAGATGGTCTATCCTTAACCGAAATGAACCCAATGTTTTTGTACATAATCTACGTTCCAACGAGTACGTAATAAAACTTAAAAATGTCAGAAGGGAGTGGTGAATTAATTTTAAATAATCGTCAAATTTGGTTGGATGAGTTGGTTCTGCAGTGTTTTTTGCAACTTTGAGTTAACAAAAGATGGTCTATCCGTAATCGAAATGAACCCCTTTTTTTGTACATAAACTGTATTACTAAGACTGCATACTAAAACTTAAAAAACTCAAAACGGATTAGTGAATAACTTTTAAATTGTCGTCAAAATTGGTCGGATGAGTTGGTTCTGCAGTTTTTTTTTTTTTTTTTTTACAACTTTGAGTTAACAAAAGATGGTGTATCTGTAACCGAAATAAATCTAATTTTTTTGTACATAATCTAGGTTCTGAAGACTACGTAATAAAACTTAAAAATGTCAGAACGGACTACTGAATAAATTTTAAATAATCGTTAAAGTTGGTCGGTTGAGTTGTTTCGACGACGATATAGTTTTTTTTTACAACTTTGACTTATCAAAAGATGACTTATCCACAACAAAATGTATTCATTTTTGTTGTGCATAAAATGCATTCATAACACTACGTAATAAAACTTAGAACCTTAAAAATGGACTAGTGAATAATTTTAAAGTAATTGTCAAACTTGGTCGGATGAGTTGCAAGTTACTCATACACACAACCACAACTTGCACATTAGATAGCTTGAACGAAATTGTAGTCCTCCTCATTTGATTCATACGATATGAATTTTGAAGCCCCAGACTAACCTTTAGAGGCTTGCGTATATACACAAGCTCACCATGCCCTACAGCATTAATTGCTAAATTAACAAATTCAAGAATAGCAAAATGCAAAAATGCATGGGGTTCGACCTTTTCATAATCATCCATTTTTTGAATATTGCCAATGTCAATCTCAAATGGATATGATTCAGTAGGAGTTGAAGATGTCTTTAGTCTACATCTCAAAACTGCCCCAACATTTTCTTCAAAATACTCCAAAAGCATTTTTGCAATGGTGTATTTGTCAAACCCACCAACGCTAACTTGCATTAGCACCATCAGCTTTTCACTTCGTCCTGAACCCATTCTTTTCTCGTACAAAAAAAAAATCTCGATAACATGCCAAAGTTCAAAATTTGAAAGAAAAATCATATAACACCATTACTGTTATTTTCTTAATTAGCATAAAAAGTGTTTTGCTTTTTTAAACTTGAAGAGTTACCCAATTTTTACACCTAATCGCATGCAATGTTTGGTTTCCAAAGTAAGATTAACCCAATTATAATTGTTTTTAATATTTTACAAATAAGATTATATACAATTCGTATGAGTTGTTTCGATGAAGATGATATTTTTTTTTGTTTACTTAAATTTTGAGTAAATAAAATGTAGAATATTTGAAACGGAATCCATTTTCTTTTGGAACCACTAGGTAATAAAAATTAAAACACTAAAAACAGATTAGTGAATAACAATAATTAATTTATATTACAACCCCATAACAATACAAAATTAATTTATCAAAAATATTAATTATTCAACCCTAGTTTGATGACAACTTTGAGTTAATTAACGGTGGTATATCAGTATTTTAAATAAGGTCAAATTTTAATTTATTTTTGCATAAATTAAGTTGAAAACACTTCATAAATTGGTGAAATGAGTTGTTTTCTTCTTCTTCCCTATCGAACCACATAATTTCTAGGTTATCTATTCACTAAATTAGCCACTGAAATCAAAAAAAAAAATTAAGCATTATCAAACGAATCATAGATAATAAGCTAGCATTACCGCTGATGCGTTCTTCACTGTCAGGTATTGAGATCTAAGAACTCTTCGTTCGTTGACGCTATCAATGAAGAGTTCATTTTTTGTAGAGTTTCCGGTCCTTGCCGCACTTCAACGTTTTAAGAAATCATAAATTAGTTAACAAAATAAGATATTATCACTGACTTTTCAGATAAAAAGTTGTACACAGTTGTGAAAGAAGAATATTGTCACTAAACTTTTTTACTGAACCGGCATGCTTTTAAACTTATTTACCCAACGCAAGCTACCGGTGTTTGGAGCACCAGTTCTTAAACCTGGTGTTTCGAACACTGGATAAAAAAAAAAAAAAAAAAAAAAAAAAAAAAAAACAAAACTTTAAACCTGGTGTTCTGAACACCGGGTTTAAAGTTTTGTTTTGTTTTTTAAATTGTGAACCTGGTGTACATAACACCGGGTTCAAGCGCTGTTTGCTTTGCTTGGGCCGCATTTGGACCCGGTGTTTTGAATACCGGGTCCTCATTGTTTAAGTTTGATATTACATCATTGGTAGACCCCACAGAAGAAAGAATTAGGGGGGAGCCAATTATTCTTCTAAGATTGGACTTCTCTTTACTGCATGCATGATTAGAAATTTAGGTAGGTAAGTGAAGTTCCTCTTCTTTTTAAATGAAAATAGAGCAATAATTTAAAATTTTTGAAATATTTTTTTGGCATTTTTTCTATTTATTTTTTTGGATATTTTTGGTTATCATTCACAAATTTTACAATTCATTATCCACCAAACTCACTCAGTACAATATTTTTTTTAAAAAAAAATCCAATAATTATGTTAAAAGTCTAAATCACTGCACGATATAAAAATTATTATAATTTTTTATATAAAAAATTACAATGACTTTTATATAATGTAATAATTTTTAATTTTAAAAAAAAAAATTATTGTTGCGTGTGAATTATATAAACAAAACTTTTAAATTTGTGGACAGTGCGCCAATAAATCCTAATTTTTTTTTATTGAGTTTTATTCTACACTAATTTGAAAGGAAAATGAAAAAAAATAAGAGATTTTTTTTTTTAAAAATAGTAAAATTACAATTATATCATTGATAATAGTGTCTTTAATTTATTTTTGTAATATTTCAAAGTAAAATATTTTAATTTATTTTTTGCAATATTTCAAAGTAAAATAATAAATAAATTATAGTGAAATATTTTCCTTCCTTTCATTTTTCATTCTTAACTAAACATCCCTAGAAAAAATAGTTATCATTTCACAATGTATAAAAAAAAATCGAGAATAGTTTCATAGGGATAAATGAGAAATGATTTCTTTTTGCAAATTTTTAAATAAATTCAGAAATTTGAGATTATTTAAGAACAAAAACGTTACTAAATATATCTTTATACATCAATCTCAAAATTTTGAGAGTGCGATAAAAGAAGGAAAGCCAAACGAGACTTAATGGACAACTTTCGTCCCTCGTAAGAACAATATAATAATAAGCAAAGAACACGGAAAAGTCACCCGATTTTCGAACCTCCGGTTGTTGATTTTTTTTTAGTTACGTTACTAATTTTTTCATAACATTTTTTAGTATATTTCTTAGTTACATTCAACTAATTTTTCGATTGTTAAGTGTGCAGAAATAACACAAATTTAACTAAAAAATACATTAAAAATTGTATTAAAATGTAACTAAAAAATACACTAGAAAGAATAGTTACATATAACTAAAAAATATAATAAAAAAAATAGTTATATGTAACTAAATAAATTAATTTACTATTTTACTTGGAAATATTACAAAAAAATAAATTAAACTATTTTACTCTAAATATTAGAAAAATAAATTAAAGATTCTATTATCAACGATATAATCGTAATTTTTTTATTTTCTTAGAAATTCTCCCTTACTTTTTTTCATTGTCCTTTCAAATTAGTGTAGAATAAAATCTACTTTCAAATAACAACGATTAATTAACAAGGCCGGACGCCCGCCAAAATTTCCCTTCTCATTTATCCATATTTTTTTTCTTTTGTTTTTTATCCATTACCAAACATAGTTTAGAATGGGACAAGAAAGAGCGTAGAAAATAAGGTTGGTGGTGGGGTCCACAAAAATATACGTAGAAAGAATGTAGGAAACCGGATTACGTGTCACAGGGTTTGAAGATGGGGTGACCTAATAAAAAATGAGTTTTTTTATTAGGTGCCGAGTGCACTGCAGCACAGCCCCTACACTGTACTGTTGCCTGGCAAACGGGCAAAAGTGATTTCCCCGGGTCCGAATATATATCTGGGGATGTGGTCTCCAGGTACTTGATTTAAAAATAAAAAATAAAAGAAAAATCGTATACATAGTGTTCGCAACACTGGATGTACGGAAGCCTATTTTTCGAAACTCGGTGTTTGCAATATCGGGTTTCGTTACCTGGGGATCACATCTTCATGTGGCATGGGTTTGGTAAATAAGTTAAAAATACCCGTTTTCAGTAATTTAAAAAAAAATATCTATTTATTCGATAAAGAATTCGAGAGAAATACAGAAGGCAGCGAGCGAGAGAGAGAGACGTGATGGAGTTGGAATGTTTTTGTGGACTTTAATGGTTAGATGTTATCTCAACCTTGAAAAATGAATTAAAATACATGTTTCAAAAGCTTATAATCAAGCATGTAATTATAAACTCTAGCTTCGGAACAAAGCTTATAATCAAGCACGTAATTATAAGCTCTAGCTTCGGAACTCTCAGCTATCAAACCTTTTATTATAAACCCCTAGATTCAAAACCTCTAAACTAGGCAGTGGATTTCTCAAAGCTTGAATTAATTTGAAAATAAATAAAAAATAAAAATTAATTTTTAATTTCCAATTGTAGATCCTAAATCATATATATTGGCTTTGACATGTTGAATAATCACGATAATACGAAAATTAAATAAAGACCTTAAACATACATGATTAAAAGGACACAATAATTAATTGAAAGATGGTTACCGAAAGTGTACCTGTTTTAGCCATTGCGGATGATTGATTGTCGCAGCGGATTACACACTAGACTTTCCTCTCTATGATCTAGATTTTTGTTATGGCGGCTCTCAATGGGAAGAAACCCTTAATTTAAACTAGAGAGGGGACCTAATATTTATAATTAGGGTTCCTCATTGGCCGTTCCCATAACGGATTTCAATGAGACCCAAAACCTATACTTACCACTCAACTGAGTTTCTACACAAAAAATGTCACATCCCAAATCAAAATGTAATCATTATGTAATTGGGTTGCTTATATAATAGATTATCTATTAACCAATTTTTTTATAAAATAAGTAATTTAATTAATTTAGTAAAAAATATCCAACAAAAACAACTTCGTATATCTCAGTATTGTTTATGTTTCACACACACCAATACAAGTATTTGATATTCGTTCGATACTCCGCTCTCAATTTTTCTAATGTGGTATCAATAGCCATTTTGCCTACTTTTTTTTAATATGATATCTAGCCAATTTCAATCTTTTTAAGTAACTAAGAACATCAACAATTACTTAAATAAATAAATAATAGAATAGAGAGAAAATACACATTTGGCAGATCGAGACGTGTAAACATAAGAAGAGATACGCCCTCTCTATGCACGTGGTTGAATGACGAGCTCTTCCCATAACACAATGATCCAGGAAGTCAAGGTCCAACGAGGACAACCTTATATTGAACCGATTGCAAACCCCTATTGACTGCAGACATCAAGTATATAATATACGTGAAATACCACAAAATATAATTTCTCTTTATTTTTATGTTTCAATAAAACCATATTATTTCATATACTATCATCATCTAGTATCATATTATTTTCTCTAAATTTCTCTACATCATTTTTTTTCTCTTCTTTTTCTATATATCCTTTAATTTTCACACACCTATATATAGTGTATAAATTATGTAACTCTTATTATAATATTAAGTACTCATAATATTATATATATTTTTTTTTATTTTTTTATTTTTTATTTTTTATTTTTTTATTTTTTTATTTTTTGTATATTCATGAGTGTCCCACACTCACATAGATTAGTGTGAGACTAATTTTGTTTGAGATTCCGTGATTACCCGTCCCAACAAGTGTTTTTCCATAGACTTGAAACCCTAACTTTGCAAAGACCTTTTAACTGTTTTAACTCAAGCGTGCCTTACCGCTTGAGCCACACTATGTTGGTATAATATTATAATTAATAAAATCACTAATTATACACAAATGTTATATTAAATTACATTATAACATATATGTTTATAATGGAATTCATAGTCGTTTTAATAAATTTTATAATTTCATCACAATAATAATGTGTAATAAATATGTAATTAGAACATATAATTATAACCATTATAAATATATTATTAATAATAATTTCATGAAATATAATTTATATATATAATAAAATATTTAATTTTAAATTATTTTCCTAATAACTGCCCATTGGAAAAGTAAATCAGAGAAAATGTTTGCGTGGTTTGAAAGATGATGGATCATGAATTTTGTTCTATATAAACCTATCCAAACCCACCCCCCATCCCCCCACCCCATGAAATACGCAAATCGAATCCAGATCACCCATCGAAATGCTTCGGTTTTCTTCTTCTTCTTCTTCATTTCTTTCCTCGCCTTCTCCTCCTCCATTAATGCAGCTTCAGTTCAAGACTTTTGTGTGGGTAACCTAGAACTCCCTGAAGGCCCTGCGGGTTACGCCTGCAGGAACCCTGCTAACGTCACAGTGGATGACTTTGTGTTTTCAGGGCTAGCCGTGCCCGGAAACACTTCCGACATCTTTAGATCTGCGGTGTCGTTTGCATTTGTCGATGAATTTCCGGGGTTGAATGGCCTGGGCCTCTCCATGGCACGGTTGGACCTAGCCCCCGGCGGAGTGATTCCAATGCACACACACCGTGGTGGCTCCGAAGTGATTCTAGTGATTCAGGGCTCCATTATTGCTGGTTTCATCTCCTCGGACGACGTCCCTTATGTGAGAACACTGGAGGTGGGTGAAATCATGATATTTCCTCAGGGGTTGTTGCATTTTCAAATAAATTTTGGTAGGACACCGGCTCTTGCCTTTGTGAGTTTGAACAGCCCAAACCCCGGCATCCAAGTCCTTGCTACTTCTTTGTTTGGGAACGACTTGCCTACCCAATTCGTGGAAGCGACCACATTCATCGATGCTGTTGAGGTGAATAGGCTCAAGCTTGTTTTCGGAGGCACCAACGAAGTCCGCCTTCGCCAAAAATGAAGTACCTAAACATGCAAAATAACGATATGTATCGACAATAAATCCCGTACCAAACACTCTTTTGTAGTTTGGACGTCAGTACTTTATTTTCCTGTGGTCTTGGACTAAACTGCAATGGTAACTCCATTAACGAAAAACGTAAAATTCAGTTTTACCCTTCTTTAATTATTAATATTTATTCTGGGAAAAATCCAAAGGTCTAAATCATAGGAGGCAAAGTGCAATTAACCACCACTCTCTCTCTCCCTGCCACCACCACTTTTGTCCAGCATGTCGCCACCACCACGCTGGCCACCCTCAACCACCCCCGTTTCTCTCTCTCTCCCCCTATATTTCTCTATTAAAGCTGAAAATCAAAAAATAAAACAAGAAAGAGATTACGAAAGCAAAAAATGAATGAGGGAGGCTCTGATTCGTCTTTGATTCAGACTGCCAAGGCTGCAACAAATGGTTGCCATGCGAGAGAATCTCTCATCCTTGCAGACCTTCTGAGTTGCCTTGCTAAGCTACGGCTCAGTTCGGATCCTGAATATCCTTCTCAGAAAAAAATTGTCACCGCCTCATACAATACGGTTGGATCAAGGAATAAGGGCCCGTTTGGTTAGAGAGAGAGAGAGAGACATTTACAACCATCCATTGAGAACAATATATCATTTAGTGTGTGTAATATGGGTTGTTGCTTTTCTAATTGGCGTTAGGTTGAAATCACCTGTGACGGTTGGGCTAACGGAGAGGGGCAACCACTGTAGTTTGAGCCAATTCATAACCACTTAAACATCAACATTTTGAATTAGTTTAATTTCAACAAAAAAACAAAAAAAAAAAAAAAAAAAAAAAAAAAAGATCAATAAACATATCCAGCTCGAAGTACAAACTCAAAAAAAAAAAAAAGAACGGAAAATTATCAATTACTCCCAAAAAAAAGAAACTATTTATCGCTTACTCCCATTGACTTTTCTTTGCACCGATTACTCCCGTCAACACATTTTTCTTACACCAATTAGTCCCGTTTTAAAAAATGTCGAGAAATGAGTTTACTGAAATGCCCTCCCGTGAGCTTCACATCGATAAGGAAGGTCGTTAAATTGGTGCACCACCGCCGGTCGCCGCCGCCACCATAAATTACAGTTTTCACCCCAAACTTTATGACTTTGTCACTTTCTATATATTTCCAAAAAATAAATAAATAAATCTTAATTTTAGGATAAAATCATTACCAAATGTGACGTAAAATAAGAGAACAATTGATATTATATTCAACATTTACAGATGTTGAATGTAACATCCACATGTGTTAAATGTAGTATCATATGGATTTTACTCTGCATACAAAAATAAGAAAACAATGGATGTTACATTCAACATCTACATGAGTTGTATTTTGGTCAGAAAAAGATAATATCATTAAAAAAAACACAATTGATATTACATTCAACACCCACAAGTTTTGAATGTTACATTCAACATCCACAAGAGGGGTATTTTGGTTAGAAAAATATAGTATTATAAAAAAATAAATAAAATAAAAAATAAAAAACACAATTGATGTTACATTCAACATCTACATGAGAAGTATATTGGTCAGAAAAATATATCATTAGTAAAAAATAAATAAATAAATAAATAAACAATTGATGTTACATTCAACATCCATATGAGAGGTATTTTGGTAAAGAAAAAAGATAAAAAGAGTTATTGGTGAAAAAAAAAAAAAAAAAAGTGATGGGATTAATTGATAATTTCTTTTGTATTTTGGGAATAAATGGTGCATGCCAAAAAAAAAAAAAAAAAAAAATCATATAAGAAGCAAAAAAGTTGAATTTAACAAGAAAAATAATTTTAAAAAAAAAAAAAAAAAGTTGAATTTATGAAAAGGATTTATCTAATCCATAACCACACAAAAATTAACATTTTTCAAGTACTATTCAAATGGAGGGAGTTAATCCATGACGACATCAAAATCAATATCATCCACAAATCTTACAAGATTTACAACAATATTATCTTTTTAAAAGTCGATTTTTCCTCTCATTTTTCTTTCTTAACCAAACAACCCTAGGAAAAATAATTTTTCTTTCACAATTAATAAAAATATTATCCTGTCATTTTTATTTTCTTTTTCCTTTCTATCCTTCTAACCAAACATACCCTAGGGTATGTTTTTTCATCCTATTTTATTTTTCCTCCCATTTTCCATCCATCCAATCGATGACAGATTTTTATTTTTTTTTCATTTTTCATTTCATTTTCTTTTCTCCGTTTTATCCAACCAGCCAAATGCATTCTAAGAAAGAAAAATAAAATAAATGAAATAATTAATTTTAATATTTTATCTTTGTATATTATTAAAAAAATAAAAATAAAGATTCTGTTATTAAAAATATAATTATAATTTCACTGTCAAAATCAAAGTATAGATCTTGCTCACCAAGCAAAAATAAATAAAATAATAATAATAATAATTGTAATCTTGCCGACCTAACGTCTGCATGGATTAAAAAGTCGTCACGCATGACGTCACTAGAAATGGAAGAGGCGAGATTTCGACAACTATTAAAAAATACTAAAAATATTATAATTAATTTTTTTAATACTGTCCCACACTCACACAAGAGTGAGATTATCTCGTTCGGAATTTTTTGACTGTCTCTTCCTAGAAGTGTTTTTCTGCATGTTCGTGCCCCTGACCTTGCAGAAACCCTCAACTGCTTTAATTCAAACGTGTCTTTTCTCTTGAACCATACTATATATGTTGCTATAATATTATAATTAATAAAATTATTAATTATACACATAAATATTATAATAAATTAAATTATAACATATATGTCTATAATGTAATTCATAAAGTGATTTTAATATATTTTATAATCACAATAATAATTTGTAATAAACATGTAATTAGAACACATAATTATAATTATTATAAATATATTATTAATAATAATTTTGTCAAATAAAATAATATATATATATATATATATATATATATATATATATATATATATATATATATATATATGGTGGTGGTGTTGTTGGAGACAGTAATGGAGCTGTTAGTTGGGTTTTCTTCTTTCCCCTTACTGTTAGTTTAAGTTTTCTAGCTGAGTTCTACGGGTTGTTCATGGGGATTCAGGAAGCTTTGTGTTTGGGCCAGTTTCCTCTACTGGTGGAAAGTAATTCGCTAGCTTTGGTTCATTCAATCAGGAAGGATAGTTCAATCTGGTCGATTGTCCATCTTTGGAACACAGTTCAGTTTTGGATTCTATCATTTGACATTCAGATTTCTCATGTTCATCGAGAATGTAATTTTGTTGTTGATAGTCTTACTAACATTGTTTCGTCTAGTCCTTTGTTATTTCCTTTAGGTAGTCTCTTACCTCACGATGTAATTTCTTATGTTCATGAGGATCAAGAGGGTCTTTCCCGCCTAAGGTTGTAATTTTTTCAATTCATTAATAAAGAGATCGTTTTTTTAAAAAAAAAATAAAAATATATATATAAATTTGTCCAACTTAAATAGTGTCGGCTACATAAATCTGTTTGTGACATAATGAACGATCAAGGGTCATCCTCTCTAGTCAGGTTCAATGTCCTCAAATCAATTATAATAATCTCGTTCCAAATCTTCGTAGACCTACATCTCTCTCTGGTATTCCCATACTTGAATTAAATTGCATTTTCTTACTAGTGTTTCTATCGGTGTTTTATGCAGATATCTAAACTTCGGTATCTTTTCTTCTAATTTATATATATAATAAAAAATTAATTTTAAATTATTTTTCTAACCACCTCCGCCTTGGAAAAGTAAATCAAAGAAAGAGTCAAATATTGTTTCCTACACATGGTTTGAAAGAAGAGGTTCTATATAAACCCTCCATGAAATTAGCAAATCGAATCCAGATCACCCATCGAAAATGCTTCGTTTTTTCTTCTTCTTCTTCATTTCTTTCCTCGTCTTCTCCTCCACCATTAATGCAGCTGTTCGAGACTTTTGTGTGGGTAACCTAGAACTCCCAGAAGGCCCTGCGGGTTACGCTTGCAAGAGCCCTGCGAATGTCACAGTGGATGATTTTATGTTTTCACGCCTAGCCGTGCCCGGAAACAATTCCAACATCCTAAAAGCGGCCGTGACACGGCATTTTTCGCTCAATTTCCGGGGTTGAACGGCCTGGGCCTGTCCATGGGGCGGTTGGACCTGGCCCCCGGCGGGGTGATTCCAACGCACTCACACCTTGGTGGCTTCGAAGTGATTATAGTGATTCAGGGCTCCCTTACTGCTGGTTTCATCTCGTCGGCCGACGTCCCTTATGTGAAAACACTGAAGGTGGGTGAAATCATGATATTTCCTCAGGGGTTTTCAAGTAAATGAAGGTCGCAAACCGGCTCTTGCATTTGTGAGTTTTAACAGTGCAAGCCCCGGCATCCAAATCCTTGCTTCTTCATTGTTTGGGAACGACATGCCTACCAAATACGTGGAAGCGACCACATTCATTGATGCTGCTGAGGTGAAGAGGCTCAAGGCTGTTTTCGGAGGCACTGGCTAGTTTGCCTTTGCCAGAAATGTATCTAAACATGCAAAATAGCGATATGTATCGACAATAAATCTCGTATCAAACATTCTTCTAATATTTTATATAACATACATATGCTCGGCCAGCCATACGGATTCAGATTCAAAAAGAACCCCGAAACAGCCATAACCATTCGGCCGGAAGTAGCCTTCTTCACCATTTGCCTCTGATTTCAAGCACCAAACCATGGAGTTGGGCAACCATTTGGCCTGAGATAGAGGAATTTCTGGTTAAAACCATATATTAACCATCTCCACAAACAACCTAGTTGAGGTGCTCCGATTAGGTGACGATCTCGGGAGCGGGGCGAAAGGCAACGGCTTAACTGCTGCTTCGGTGCTGATTCAAATCTCTGGCGACCTTCACCGTTGGTATAAGCGGCGGAAGCAACGTGTATTATCTAGTTCGTCTTCCGGCCACCTCCGCCGTTTGGTATAAGAGGAGGTTAATAGCCAAGCTAAGTCAGGCAGAATTGAAATCTCCCTCAGTTTTATTCCAGATCTGCATTCCATTGCCAATCGAAGGAAGAATTTGATTTCATAAGAGGTGGCCAGATGCAAATTAATTGAGGCGGTGAAGGTACTCTGCTTCATTGCCCTAGATTCCCTTGCATGGGTGGTTGAGTTTGTTTTAGAATTTGTTCTTGGAACTCATTATTGGGTTGGAGTATTGGTTCTTGGTTTTGCATGAGTTGGTTCTCTTGAAGCTTTTGTAACACCGAATATTTTCTTGATTAGTAGGCTGATTTCCAATGAATCAAAGCTTCGTAGACAAATTGAGAGGTGGTGTTGCTCAGAGGAAGGCCGGTAAGCTTTTCACTCTTTTTGTTGACTATCTTCCATCCTATATGGATAATCTCTGGGTTAGGAGAATTTTTTATGGTATTGAAAAGATTAGAGATGTGTTTGTGCCTAGAAAGAAGAGATTTGGCAAGAATTATCGGTTTGGTTTAGTTAGATTTAATTCCTATGGGGAGGCTAGGAAGACAATTATTTTTTTGAATGGGGTTTTAATTTTCGGCCATAAAATTCTGGTCAGATTTGCTGATTTTGGATTGGAGAATAGGTGTAAAGGTCCTAAGTATGGTGATTTGAGTGTTTATTCCAACCGGGACTCATTCCAAAACAATTACTTTAGATATCATAATCTTTCGGTTGGAAAATATATACGGAAAGTTAAGGAGAAATTGAATGTTGTTGACAGCGGGGATGATGTTTTGGTACATCAAGAAAAAATTGATAGCATTAATGTTGTGGCTGGAATTGAGGGCCAAGGTATGGTTGCTCAAGACGTTTGTGGAGTTGACTGTAGAAGGGAGGGAACTTTTGTGGGCTCCCATGATAATAGTAATGCCACAAAGACTTCTAGGGTAGGTGCAAATCTTTTTTCTCCTAGGGATCAAAGAGATTTAACTAATATTATCTGTTTCAAGCCTACTAGTCATTCAAAGAAAAAGGTGAGAAAAATTAAGAAGAAATCGGATAGTTTAAGTAGTTACAATGATCTCATATGTGAAATATCGTCGTACGATAAGAAGATTATTGATTGTGCAAAAGTTATTTTGCGAAGATTGGGTATTGTGATAGAGGTCGGAAGAACTTTAGGCCTAAAGACTAATTTTATTGAAGGGAATTTTCATAAAAAGATGTTGGAAATGTGTATAAAGAGTACAAAAATATCACTTGATTTATGCTCAACTCTTGGGATTGGTGCGGGCGTTTACATCATCTTGATGGAATTTTAGAGTTTTGGCTTGGGTTTTGTAATTCGAGAGTTTGGAGTAGGAGGGTGTCGCTAATGTATTTGGAGGAAGCTTCTCTTTTTGAATTTCGATTCGGAGTTGTTGAAATGTTGGTGGTCTGGTCAGTCCATGCCTTCTACGGGTCACGTTGTGGAAAAGCTGCTAAACTCGTGGGAGTATATTGTTTCTTTTCATTTTGATTTATTGTAGTGTTAAATTTGTTGTATAACTATCGTGTATAGCTTTGGTGTGTAGCTTGTGGTGTTTGTTAAATACTATACTATCTTGTATTCTAAGTGTTGTAGTGTGTAGTGTTTAGGTCTATGAGCCTCGGAGTGTTCTTGTGAACTGTAGCTCGTGGATGAGCCATTGTTGAAGTTCAGGCTCTTTTTGGTTTTGATTGTAATTGACCGAGAGATCTTTCGGGTTACATGTCCATTTTGACGTGTTGTAAGGAAAACCCTTTCCCTTATTATTATTAAGGGTTAATTACACTTTACCTCTCTGTGGTTTGACCAATTTGCACTTACCCCCCTGTGGTTTGAAAATCGTCACTTACCCCCTTGTGGTCAAATTTTTGGTGCACTTACCCCCTACATCAGGGGGTAAGTGGTTTAAAATCTGCCCACACGGGAGGTAAGTGGAGATTTTCAAACTACAGGGGGGTAAAGTGAAATTAGCCAAACTACAGGGGATAAAGTGTAATTAACCCTATTATTAATATATTTTGGCTTACCCGAAAAAAAAAAAAAAAAAAAAAAAAAAAAAAAAAAAAAGAGCCAGCCAGCCATAACCATTCTGTTATGTTTTTGGTATCAAGCAAATCAAGGCTTAAAGCTCTAAACTTGCAGCGTCTATCAATACACTCTGGGCAGAAACAAATGACACTGATTAATAAAAACAAAGGGTTAATTGCAATTTATCCCATTGTAGTTTGCACCTTTTGCACTTTGTCCCGCTATAGTTTGAATGTCAACACTTTGCCCCCCGTGATCTTGGACTAAACTGGAACGGCAACTCCGTTAATGGAAAATATAAAATGTCAATTTTACCCTTTTTTAATTATTAATACTAATTCGAGGGAAAATCCAAATGGTCCAAACATAGGGGGTAAAGTGCAATTAACCACCATTCTCTCTTTCTCTCCCCACCACCACCACTTTCATCCACCATGTCACCACCACCATGCTGGCCACCCTCAACCAGCCCTCTCTCTCTCTCTCTCTCTCTCTCTCTCTTAAAGCTAAAAATAAAAAAAATAAAAACAAGAAAGAGATTAGGAAAGCGAAAAATGAATGGGGGAGGCTCCAATTCGCCTTCGATTCAAACCATCATGGCTGCAACAAGCGGTTGCCATTCTTGAGAATCTCTCATCCTCGCAGACCTTCTGTGTTGCCTTGCCAACCTGCGACTCAGTTTGGATCCTGAATACCTTTGTTAGAAAAAAATTGTCACCGCCTCATACAATACGTTTGGATCGAGGAATAGGGGCCAGTTTGGTTAGAGAGAGAGAGAGAGAGAGAGAGGCATTTACAGCCATCCATGAGAACTATATACCGTTTAGTGTGTGTATGTATGAAAGAATAAGGGTTGTTGGTTTTCTAATCGACCTTAACTTGAAATCACCGGCGACGGTTGGGTGGACGGAGAGGGGCAACCACCCTTTGAAACCTCAAGTCTCTCCGTGCTTGGCCCTAGCCTCATTCTTAAACTAATGAGATTTTTTGGGTTAGTTACACTTTGCACCCCTGTAGTTTGACCTAATTTACACTTTGCACTGCTGTAGTTTGACCTAATTGCATAAGGTTAAAATTACGTTTTTACCCTTAAAAATAAAGCATGTGCAAGTCGCATGCGAAAATCCTTCGAAGTTAACCACTATTTGCCCTTGAATTTATGAAATGGATTGAGCCCATCCATAACCACCTAAACATCAACATTTTGAATTAGTTTAATTTCAAAAAAAAAAAAAAAAAAATGATCAATCAACTTATCGAGCTAGAAGTACAAAAGAAAATTTTCATATAAAAAGCGAAAAAGTTGAATTTAACAGGAAAAATAATTAAAAAAAAAAAAAAAAAAAAGTTCAATTTATGAAAAGGGTTAATCTAATCCATAACCACACAAAAATCAACAATTTGCAAGTACTATTCAAATAGATTTGAGCTAATCCATGACCACATCAAAATCAACTATTTTTTTTTTTTTTTAGCAAAATCACATCATCCACAAATCTACGAGATCTACAACAAAATCATCTATTTAAAAAAAAAAAAAGTCGATTTTGTCTCTCATTTTTCTATTTTAAGCAAATAATATTAGAAAAAATAATTTTCCTTTCACAATTGATTAAAATATTATCCTTTCATTTTCTTTTTTCCTTTTCTATTTCAATCATTACAACCAAACATACTCTTAGGGTACGTTGTTTTCATCCAATTTTCTTTTCTTCCCATTTTTCATCCAACCAACAAGATTTTTTTTTTTTTTTCATTTTCTATTTCATTTTTTTTTTCCATCTATTTTTCACTAACCAAATGCACCCTAAGAAAAAAATAAAAT
The DNA here is from genome assembly GCA_016647705.1 of Eucommia ulmoides. Lineage (NCBI taxonomy): Eukaryota > Viridiplantae > Streptophyta > Magnoliopsida > Garryales > Eucommiaceae > Eucommia > Eucommia ulmoides. The sequence goes on from JAENRU010000489.1 coordinate 87,518, forward strand.
AAATGAAATAATTAATTTTCATATTTTATCTTTGTATATTATAAAAAGAAAATATAGATTCTATTATTAAAAATATAATTATAATTTTATCTTTGTCAAATCGAAGTATAGAGCTTGCTCACCAAGCAAAAATAAATAAAATAATAATATAAGAGTAGTCTTGTCGACCCAACATCTGCATGGATTAAAAATAATAATAATAATAATAATAATAGTCGTCTTGTCGACCCAACGTCTGCATGGATTAAAAATAATAATAATAATAATAATAGTAGTAGTCGTCGTCTTGTCGACCCAACGTCTGCATGGATTAAAAATAATAATAATAATAATAATAGTAGTAGTAGTCGTCTTGTCGACCCAACGTCTGCATGGATTAAAAAGTCGTCACACGTGACGTCACAAGGAAAGGGAGTTTTTGGACCGTATTGTGGAGGCGATATTTGACCCGAAAATTGTTAAAAAGTAATTATAATATTATAATTTATTTATTTTTATACCAATGATTGTCCTATATTTGAGATTAATCTAGTTCGGAATTCTGTGATTATCTCTTTTAACAAGTATTTTTCCGCATGTTCAAACTTCTGACCTTACAGAGACTTTTAATTGTTTTAGTTCGTACCTTTCTTCTTGAGTCACACTATGTTAGTATAATTTTATAATTAATAAATTTACTAATTATACATATAAATATTATAACATATATATTTATAATAGAATTTATAAATTTATTTTAATAAATTTTATAATTTTATCGGAACATAAGTATAATCATTATAAATATATCATTTTATAACACATAATTATAACCATTATAATTAATGGTTAATCAGAACATATAATTATATCCATTATAAATATATTATAACCATTATTAGATCACATAATTATAACTATTATAAATATATTAATAATAATAATTGGCATTTTATTATTTAGTCATTTGTTGAATAGTTGCTTAGGATTCAAACTTGGGGACCACTTTTCTTCATCCACAAAATGTTTAGGGAAAAATCCCTACATTTTGTCCACTTTGTTTAACAATATTTACGAATCTGTTATTTTATCCTATGTAACAAGACAAAATTAGACAATAGTGAGTAAACTGTTCAGGCATTATATTACGAAAATACATTTTGAATTCACGTTAAACGTTGCTGAATCCTTTTTTTTTTTTTTTTTTGCACGTTAACGTTAATACATTTTTCATATTTTTTTGTGTTTTTCATATTGTCACATATTTCCTCATCTGTTTATGTGCGTTTAAAATTAACGCATGTTTTGTCATCGGGCTGTAAGTTTTAATATTAACGTATTTTATTTTTTAGGGATTTTGTGTGTTAACGTATTTTGCTTGAATATTTACGTTAATGTTCTATCACATACTTTTGTCTTGTGCACGTTAACGTTAACTACCATATGTGGTATTTTATCCTTTAACCTGAATGTGTGCTTGAGTTGAGTTTGCGTTAACATTAATACACATTTTTCCTGAGAGTCTCATGTGTTAATATTAACATGTTAAGTATTGTCCAGAAAAACATGCGTGCAAAAATTGAAAATTGATGTGCATTAACGTTAACTGGCATATGTAGTATTTTGTCCTTTCGAGTTGATTGTGTCTTAAGATTGAGTTTGTGTTAACGTTAATGTACATTTTGTTATCTCTCTGTATGTTAACGTTAACGTATTTAATTTTGTCCAGAAAACATCTGTGGAAAAAATCACGTAAACACACCAACGTTAAACGTAAAATTTCCAATTCAAATATGAAAAATCTCAAATCAAATATGAAAATTCCCTAAAAAAATCAAGAATCAAATAGACCCTAAGAAAATTTTCAATTCAGATCTGAATGTGTGTTTGGGTTGTATTTGCGTTAACGTTAATGCACATTTTTTGTAGGTCTCTTTTGTGTTAACGTTAATACATTCACGTTGTCTCGGAAAAATATATGTGAAAAAAATCACACACCACTACTAACGTTAACGTAAAAATATGAACGATCCATCTACCTCCATTACAGTTTTGAACGTGTGTTTGGGTCATGTTTGCGTTAACATTAATGCACATTTTTTGGGGAGGTCTCTTCTGTGTTAACATTAACACATTCACGTTGTTCTAGAAAAACATATGTAAAAAAAATCACACACCATCACTAAAGCTAACATAAAAAAAAAAAATAAACACTCCATCCACCTCCACGACAAATCGAGTAAAAATAACACAACCCACTAACGTTAACATTAAATTTGGCTGGTGGTCGGCAGTGGTTGCCGGATTTGGTTAGTGGTGGCAGATGCATAGTTGTCCGAATAAAAAACGAACATCACCACCGCCAAACAACACCGCCGAAAACGAACATCAACACCGCCCAATAACACCACCAAAATGAACAATACCGCCGAATCGAACATCAAAACCAGAGAAAAAAAAAAGAAGCATGAATCGCTTCGATGGGGGAGGACCGGATCTGATTGGTGGCCAGCGGTGGTTGTCGGATCTGACTAGTGCTGGTCAATGGTTGTTCGAATTGAAAATGAACATCACCACCACCGAAGAACACCACCAAAACGAACAACACCTTCGAAACGAAACATCAAAACCAAAAAAAAAAAAAAAAAAAAAAACCATGAACTGCAGAGAGAGAGAGTGGGGGAGGTTTGGATCTGGCTGGTGGCCGGCGGTGGTTTCCGGATCTGGCTAGTGGTGGTCGACGGGTGCCGGATCTGGATGGTGATGGCGTTCAGTGGTCGGATTTGGTTGAGGTAGCTTCGGTGGTCGGAATTGTTGGAGAAGACGAGTTCTGGCCGGATCTGGTGGAGAAGATGGTGGTCGGATCTAGTAGACAAGACGGTGGCTTCTTGGTCTCCACACCAGCACCTTCTTCATCGGCGTCCCAATGGGGCTCAAGAACCGGGGCAATATGAACGACGTCGGCGTCCACGATTTTGGCTCCTTCGACGTCGACGTCAACCTCGACAACCTCTCTCTATACCCTAGTTCTCTCTCTTTCTAAAGATCTGGGTACGACGTGAAACCAGAGCTTGCGATCGGGGGTTCTCACCGTGCCTCGCTCTCTATTCTCTTCTCCACGTCAATGTATTTCGAGAATATGTCGTCGTCGGACCCAAATTTGATGTCGTTATTAGCCACAAACGACGGGTTCAGGGGTCTACGACGCCGCCATCTCGATCCCTTACCGTGGCCCGCCAGTGGTGGAACCCTTGGAAAGGAGTGAAGCAATTCTTCATCAGCGGTGGCGGAGGGAGGTGGGTTTTCGAACGAGGGAAAAGGGGCAGTGGGGGTGGAAAACCTCTATAGGTCGGACAAGAGAGTCGGTACGAGGAGAAAGAGAGATGTTAGAGTGTGAGGGATGAGGGCATTGTTAATGTTTGGACCTCCTGATATCTAGAGAGAGAGAGCGAGACGTTAGAGTGAGAGTGAGAGAGAAGGGTATATGTGTCTTTCCATATCCTATTTTGTCTACCCAAAAATCAAAAACTTAATTGTGGTCTGAATTATAATTGTGGTTTGAATTATGATTGAATAGTTAGAAAATGTCTTTTTTCTCAATGATCCCTCTAATAGGGATTAAATAATAAAAAACTCATAATAATTTTATTAAATAAAATTATAAAATTTATATATATAAGAAAATATTTAATTTTAAATTATTTTCCTAATAACTGCTACTTTGGAAAACTAAATCAGAGAAAATGTCAAATATTGTTTCTTGTAGTGGTTTGAAAGATGGTGGATCAGGACAATTTTTTTTCTTCTTAAAAAATACTGGTTTACCTATGGAAACAGCCTCAGCCTCGTGTTCTCATTGCTTGTAACACAAGCCATGCGCTCACTCACTGTTCTGTATAAACCTATCCAACCCACCCAGGACACATGAAATCAGCAAATCGAATCCAGATCGGTTTTTCTTCTTCATTTGTTTCCTCGTGTTCTCCTCCTCCAATGCAGCTGTTCAAGACTTTTGTGTGGGTTACCTAGAACTCCCTGATGGCAGCTGTTCAAGACTTTTGTGTGGGTTACCTAGAACTCCCTGATGGCCTTGCAGGAGGTTACTCCTGCAAGAGCCCTGCTAAAGTCACAGTGGACGACTTTGTGTTTTCGGGGCTAGCCGTGGCCAGAAACACTTAACATCGCAAAAGCCGCTGCGACTCCGGCATTTTCCGCTCAATTTCCAGGGTTGGACGGCCTGGGCCTCTCCATGGCGGGGTTGGACCTGGCCCCCGGCGGAGTGATTCCAATGCACACACACCATGGTGTCTCCGAAGTGATTCTAGTGATTCAGGGCTCCATTACTACTGGTTTCATCTCCTCTGCCGACGTCGTTTATATGAAAACACTGAAGAAGGGTGAAATTGTGATATTTCCTCAGGGTTTGTTGCATTTTCAAGCAAATGAAGGTCGCAGACCGGTTCGTGCCTTTGTGAATTTGAACAGCCCAAGCCCTGGCATCCAAGTCCTTGCTTCTTCATTGTTGGGAGACAACTTGCCATCCAAATACGTGGAGGCAACCACATTCATTGATGCTGCTGAGGTGAAGAAACTCAAGGCTGTTTTCGGAGGCACCAGCTAAGTCTGCCTTCGCCAACAATATAGTATCTAAACATGCAAAATAACGATATGTATCAACAACAAATCTCGTATCACACATTCTTATGATATATTATATAACATACATATGCTCGGTCTAAAATGTATTAAAACTATATACACCAATATACTGGGCCAACCATACGGATTCAGATTCAAAAATAACGCGGATTCAGCCATAGCCATTCTGCTATGTTTTTGGTATCAAGCAAAGCAAGGCTTAAAGCTCGAAACTTGCAGCATCTATCGATACACTGTGGGCAGAAATAAATGACACTAATTAATAAAATAAGAGTTAATTGCACTTTACCCCCTTATGATTTGCACTTTTTGTACTTTGTCCCCCTATGGTTTGGACGTCAACACTTTGCCCCCCTATGGTCTTGGACTAAATTGCAACGGTAACTCCGTTAATGGAAAATATAAAATGTCGATTTTACCCTTTTTTAATTATTAATACTTATTCAAGGGAGAATCCAAAAGGTCCAAACCATAGGGGATAAAGTGCAATTAACCACCAGTCTCTCTCCTCACCACCACCATGTCACCACCACCACGCCGACAACCCTCAACCACCCCCCGTTTCTCTCTCTCTCTCTCTCTTAAAGCTGAAAATAAAAAAAGTAAAGCAAGAAAGAGATTACTAAAGCGAAAATGAATGGGGGAGGCTCTGATTCGCCTTTGATTCAAACCGCCACGACTGCAACAAATGGTTGCCATGTGAGAGAATCTCTCATCCTCGCAGACCTTTTGAGTTGCCTTGCCAAGCTGAGGTTCAATTCGGATCCTGAATATCCTTTTTAAAAAAAAAATCATCACCGCCTCATACAATACGTTTGGATCGAGGAATAAGGGCCCGTTTGGTTAGAGAGAGAGAGAGGTATTTACAGCCATCCATGAGAACTATATATCGTTTAGTGTGTATATGTATGAAAAAATAAGGGTTGTTACTTTTCTAATCGGCGTTAGGTTGAAATCACCAGCGACAATTAGGCGGACAGAGAGGGGCAACCACACATTGAAACCTCCCGTCTCTCCGTGCTTAGCCGCTGCCTCATTCTTAAACTAATGAGATTTTTTGAGTTAGTTACATTTTGCACCCCTGTAGTTTGACCTAATTTATACTTTGCACCACTGTAGTTTAACCTAATTGCATAAGGGTAAAATTATGTTCACTACACCAAAATTGGTTTATCGAGACACGAAAAAGTATCGCGATAGAACCGCTATTATGACACTTGGACTTTTTGGGACATTTGGATTGGTGCCCTATAGGTAGCTACCCCAATAGGTCATAAGGACATTATATATTGCCCTTTTGTTTGAACTTGTTAAAGCAATAATAAGTGTCATATAAGATAATTATTAAGACATTATATATTGCCTCTATAACATTTTATATTTTTTAAATTATATATATTAAAACACTACAAAGTGTTGTGAAAAATCTCTATTAAGACACAAGAATGTGTCACGAAATTGTAAAAAAAAACCAACATTTAAGCACAATTTTTACTGTCCCAAAAAGTATCTAAATTATTTTAAAATATCAAATTTCTCTAAATCCAAACAATAAAAACTAAAAATTCCTCACAAAACAAAATACATAAAGAAGTTAAAATTTTGCATTAAAAGGAAAGAATTAAAAACCTCGGAGATACATAAAATGGAAAAAATCAACCTAACTAAAGAAAACCATCCTCTAACAATGAGGAAGGAATCATAAAGCATTACTCATTAACCAAAAAATAATGTCTTCATCGATACATTCAATCTTTATCCAAAGAAATCTATATAAACAAAACATATACATAAAGAATCAATAAGTCGTAACTCTTAATAATATTTAACAAAATTCTTAATATTCAAAACAAACATACCAAAAACAATGGTCATGCAATAGGTACTCTAAAGGCTTGAGGAAAGGCAACCCAAATAAACCATACGTCAATCACAACCAATAAACCCAGAAACCTAAACCATGATTGATTTCCTTGCTTGGAATTAAGAACATACCGGAGTAGAATTAAACACTATTCAATCAAATGGATCATCTGTCTCCATTTTGTTATTTTTTATTTTTTATTTTTATTTTTTTTTTTGGGGGGGGGGGGTTGTTCTTTTCCCCTTTTCTCCTATTGTCTGATTTTTTTATTTTTTTTCTTTTGAGAAATTTACCTCATCTGAATATGCTAGTAACTTGTTTATATGTATTATTCATGACGTAGTGAACAAGCAATTCGCAATTTAACCACCACCCACAGTATCAAAATGGACAATAAATTGTAGGAGTCTCTAACAAATAAAGGTTATATTCACTTTTTCCTATTTGATATCAGAGTTATGCATTGGTAATGTCAACGGTATTTACATGTCCACAAATAATGTAATATACCTGCTTGGTATCATCCCTAAACTTCTCCTTACCAACAACCATTCCAACCAAACTAATACATTCCATGGCTTTGGCATGGAATATTCAGTTAGACTTGTCAGTTGCATTCACCAAAATAACTTTCAAATAGGGCATAACAGCATCATAGTACTTTTGGAAGTGCTCCTATATATACAATAACAATTTAGGTCAGGCCATCCATAACAAACACAAAATGTCAAAATTATAAAATGACAATCAAAGAATATACCTGAGAAGCATAACAATTGACGCTAACGCAGTCATGGCCCCTTCCTTTACCATTTGTTTGCCGTTTTGTACACCAAAGAGATGTGTTCAACCTAAGATACATTGGATTTGCTCCTGGGATCAATTGGTTAATTAAACCCACGGAATCCTTAAAAAGAATGTGTCTGCATAGAGAGAGAGATAAGGAGAGAAAAGAGACAAATGATACTATTTTTATGAGCATCTTATTGTAGAACATAATAGGAAAAATATTGAATCAAGACCCATGAGAGATGGGAACAAAAAAATAAACATACATAAAAGAGAAGCTAGAATGTGAGGGGGTTAAACGGACAAGAGATATGTTGAACTATGACTAGATGCTTCAATGAAAATATAGGAAACATATAGCTCACGTTTTTTTTTTTATTAATTACCAGATTTTTGAAGACTATGTTTCAAAGAATTTCACCTAAAAAACAACTTCGTTTTTTTTTATTAATTACCAGATTTTTGAAGACTATGTTTCAAAGAATTTCACCTAAAAAACAACTTCGTTTCTTCAAAAAACCCTTGCTCAAGCTTTTTCAAGAAAACTATAAGAAAAACCAACAGAGAATATCACATCCACCATGCCAACAAGCATATGGTATTTGGAGGGGTGTCTAGCATCCTCAATAATGAGGATTACATTTGTTCTCTTCTTTGCCATGTTCATTAAATCTCTACCACTTCTACGAGAAAACTCAATAGCATGCACCACTCTAGTCTACATAAAACAAATTATCATGAATTAAAAAACCAAATCTAAGAATAATCAACGATTTCTTCAGGGTATTGTTTTCTACTTACCAACCCAACAAGGTCAGACACATGAGAGGCAGTAGTTCCTGAAGCAACTCCAAGGTAAAGGACTCGTCCACCAGGTTTCTAAATCACATAGAAATTCATAAAATCAATAGCTGAATTGTATACTTGTATAGAACTTCAAAAACATATTGTGTATGTGTGTGTGTGTATCAAAATACTATCTTACAATCCAGATATTATCAACTCCAGCAATAAGGGCAGCCGCAAGCTTGGGACCGAAAGGATTCCAGATCCTGTACTCAGCCTTTGTTCCATCTTCACTCTGTAAGGAAGATGTTATGTTCATCAGTATAACTTTTATGCACTAAACAGGAAATTAAATCATCAAAGCAATTAATAATGAGAAAATTGATCGCACTATCACCGCCTCTTACACCTCCGCCGCACTTCATCTCACTGTCGCCACCTCTTCCACCGCCGCATCTACCACCTCTTCCGCCTCTCCTTCCATTGCCTCTACCACCTCGGAATCCAACGCCGCCACAGCCTGCAAAAAGATACAGAAATTAAATCCGCATAACCATCGAATCAATTGAATGAAGAAACATTGATTAATTTTTTATTCCTTTTTATATCGAGCTTAACCATACCTAGATATGAGACCTGGTCAGCAAACATTGAAACCGGCATATCGACTGCTAGGGTTGATGAAGGACGATGGAAGAAAGAGCGATTTCGAGATCGAAGCGGCAACAGATCTAAGATTTGACAACCGCCGGACGTCGTCCAGGCCCGTCACCATCGCCGATCAAGTGGATTTCATAGAGAAATCACGAGATCGAGAAAGCGAAAGGCGGAAAAGCAGAGCCGGATGGTGGAGAGAAGGTCGTCATCTTTGCTACGGCTCAGAGGAGAAGGAAAGGGAGCGACTGCCACAGCGAGATAGAGATAGTGAGATCTTTGTTGGAATTGGGAGTGAGAATAAGAGAGGCTACTCCATCGTCTAGGGTTTTTTTTAGAGAAAGAGGCTCTCATTGAAAGAGAGCGAATCAAGAATAGGTTACCAAAACAAAAGGCAGAGGATTTGGATGGGGCGGGAAGAAGAAATTTGGCAGCGCCTTTTTTTCGTGGGTTAATTTGAGCGCAATTAGAAAAAATGAAAAAACAAATTTGTGCATAATTTATAAATCCACATAATAAAATATATAAATAAAATGTAAATCTATACATATTCATTTTCTCATCCAATTATATTAAGAACAGAAACATAAATAAAGTGGAACAAAATAGATAGGAAGATGACCAGAAACAAAAACGAAATCAAAATTATGTTTGTATTCAGATTTATTGTTCAATTAGAAACAATAATCTAAATAAATTACAACAGAAAAATAAAAAATAGGAAGAGAAGGAAATGATTTAGAGCAGAAATCGCACCTAGGGTTTGTAGTCGTTCACAAGCGGTGGAAACCGATCTTAGGAAGATGAACAAAAATGATGTCAAAAGTAGGTTTGTATTCAGATTTATTATTCAATTAGAAACAATAATCTAAATAAAACAGAAAAATAGAAAATAGGAAGAGGAATAAATGATTTAGAGTAGAAATCGCACCTAGGGTTTGAAATCTTTTGCAAGCGGTGGAAGCCGATCTTGTTCGCTGTGTGGAATAGTGACAAATCTGTAGCCGAAATGGTGAAAGACAAAGGCTTCATCCTTCTACTGAGTTGTCGTCTACAGTGGCTATGACGATTAGGGCTTGCGAGAAGGGTGAGCGTCTGGTAGAAAGAGAGAGGAGTGAAATTGGTTGAGCCTGAGGGTACTTGAGGGGCCTTGTAAAAATATGTGAACGTGAGAAGGTTTCCCTTTGGCGCTAACACAAAACGACGTCGTTTTGATGTTGACTTCAATTCTAATTTTATTATAATTATACATATTAGGGCACCATCAATTGACCTCTAATTTCGATTTTAATTTTTTTAATTTATTTTATTACATGTATTATAACACCATGAATTGACCTATAATTAAATAATTAAATTATAGTAGGACACAAAATTGTGTCCTAATATAGAGTATGTTTTTAGGGCACTATTTTCTGGCCTTTAACATCATATATAGATATTAATTTATTTAATTACTAATTAAATTATATTGGGGCACTACTTTGTGTCTTTTAAATATTTAATTATGGGACACAATACATATTATAATAACCCGATTTCCCAGAGCAGCCACGAGGTTTCTCCTCAAGGAGAATTAACACTAAAACCGATTGACCGAATTTTCATTCTATAAAATTCGGTAAATTTTACAATGCAACGGCGACAAGTAATCAATAATTCGTTTTATAAAAATACTTTAATTTACAATGCGGCGGCGATAATTATAATTATCGGATTTATAATTTATCAATTTATCGAATCGATTTTATAACGGTGAATAATAAATTATACAATTATTACAATTTTAAATAGAAATTCAACTAAAATTTCCGTCGTCGTTTTCCTCTCACTGGCTCTGCAATCAAAACTATGAGGTTGTGAGTCAAAACTCAGTAGAAGTTCAACATGTCTAATATGTGCATTTAATTAATACAACACATTGACATGATTTTCACATAATTTTTACATAATCATAATTATTCCATGCGAATTAACAATGATAAATTCACCGATAATAATAACGTAAATCATTCAATAAATAGATTAAATACAAATATTAGAAGAGTTAAAAATTTTACATGAAATACGAAATTGTTGATAATTCACAAAAGAAAATATTCCATTTTTATTTTTATTTTCTCGTCGTCCTCTGCATCCTTCCATTATTATTTTTTTTCTCTTTTCCCCCAGCCTCCCTAGCTGCTAATTTCATGCTTTATATATCTTGATTTATGTTTGTTTAATTTCTTTTAAGCTCCCCTCAAGAGACACGTGGTTCCATGCATGGATATATATATGTGCATAATATGGTTTAAGTTTGTGGTCTAATTTTTTTCCTTCCTTTTTTCTTTTCTTTTTTTCCTCTTGGCCATAACCGATTTCCTTAATGGTTAAGATTTTGAAATTACATTTAAGACTCCCTAATTATAAATAATCACATTAAACTCAATAATTACACTTATCTCCTCAAAATTATCAAATATTTATTATAAATTTTCATAATATACGAAACAACCCAAAACTATTACACTTGTATAAAATAATTTAACATTTAATTCCAAGAATCATCAAAAATATAAATTTAACGTTTAATCTCCAAAAATTATAAAGTGTATATTTATACCACAAATTTACAAAATCGTCTTAAAAAATGTCAAACTTATCTAAAATAATATTTTTCAAAAATATAAATTTTCGGGGTATTACACATATAGTATACCGAAAAGTACCCTTATAGGGTACAAAACATATAGTGTCCCAAAAATTGACTTTTATGCGATATTTTCAATTTTGTGCTTTGAAAAACACCTTTATAGGGCACAATACATATAGTGTCCCAATAAAAGTGCCCTTATAGGCAATTTTTGTTGTAAAAATTTTTACTGTTAAAATAAAGCTTGTGCAAGTTGCATGCGAAAATCCATCGAAATTAATCCCTATTCTGTACGGAAATGCCACATAAAATATCGTGTGCAAATATGTGCGCCACTTTGACAAAAAAAATTAAAATTGGGGAGCCAAATAAAAAACACGTGCAAATACGAGGACCAAAATTGTAATTTGCACTTGAATTTATGAAATGAATTGAGCCAATCCACAACCACATAAACATCAACGTTTTGAATTAGTTTTCAACAACCAAAAAAAAAAAAAAAAAAGATGATCAATAACAGAAACAAACAGTTAAAAAAAGTTGAATTTATGAAAAGGATTGATCTAATCCATAACCACATATAAATTAGGGTTAATAGCATTTTACCGCATGTGGTTTAGCTAGTTTGCACTTACTCCCTGTGTTAGCACTTACCCATCTGTAGTCTTGATTTAAGTGCACTTACCCCTCTATATCAGGGGGTAAGTGGTTTGAAAATCTAACCACAGGGAGGGGTAAGTAACGATTTTCAAACCACAGAGACGTAAAGTGCAAATTGGCCAAATCACAGGGAATAAAGTGCTATTAACCCTAAAAATTAACATTTTTCAAGTACTATTCAAATTTATTGAGCTAATTCATGACCACATCAAAATCAACATTTTTCAACTAATTTTTTTTTTTTTCCAATAAAAGCAAAATCACATCATCCACAAATTTATGAGATTGACAACTCAATCATCTTTTTTTCTTTTTAAATGTCTAAAGAACACCCAAAATTAATGAAACGTCACCTAATTAAATATTACCCAAAAATGTTTAATTATAACTAATTAAAAATAAACAGGGAGAGGGTTAGAGAGAGAAACTCTCTTGGGGAGTGTGCTTGTATAATTTTGAATTTGAAATTGCTTTCATCGCCGGCTTCCGGTGAATTTCGCCGATGGCAGTGTACTGGGTAGTTTGGGGTTCGTTCCTGTCTTCATCTTCACCACCAACTCTCAAGCGCTCTCCATCATTGCATCAAGAGACGAATCAAATCAATACCTCAGTTTGAGATACCCAGCAATACAACAAAGGAAATGATATCACAAGTAATCTCATTCTTTAGATCTCGTCGCCTTATTTCAACCTGCTGTTTGCAGATCTTGTCACTGTTGTTCAGAGTTTGTGACCTCCCATATCGTAACACCGTTCTGGCGTTGTCCACCTCCCCCCCCCCCCCCCCCCCCCCCCAAAAGGAAATGATATCACAAGTAATCTCATTCTTTAGATCTCGTCGCCTTATTTCAGCCTGTTGTTTGCAGATCTTGTCACTGTCGTTCAGAGTTTGTGACCTCCCATATCGTAACACCGTTCTGGCGTTGTCCACCTCCCCCCCCCCAACTGGTGTATGTTGTTGAAGTGGAGTGAGGAAGAGCAAGTTGTAACTGGCCGACGATCAATCTATCGTCGTGGAAGAAGGCCAAGTTGTTTGACGAAATTCCTTTGTGAGTTTTTGGATTGGGTTAATTACATTTTACCCCCTCTGATTTGGTCCATTTGCACTTTCTCCCCTTGTGATTTTAACATCGCCACTTACTCCCTCTGTGGTTTGTGGACCTAAGTGTAACTCTAACTCCGTTGATGAAAAGGTTAAAATATCAATTTTACCCTTGGATTAATAGCACTTTCCTCCCTGTGCTTTGGCCCATTTTTCACTTTGCCCCCTATAGTTTGGCCCATTCGCACTTTACCCCCTATAATTTAGAGAGAAATCATGCCCAAATCAAGCCCAACTTCATAAATGGCGCGTGAGCAGCACTTCTTTCAAATTTAACAGAAAATGTTAAATTTGCACTTAGCTCCAAGATCACAGGAGGTAAGTGGCAACGGTTAAGCCACAAGGGGATAAAGTGAAATGGACTAAACCACAAGGGGATAAAGTGTAATTAACTCTTTTTGGATTTTATTGAGCTAATCGTTTGCCATGGAACGAGAGAGTTAACTTCAGGGAGATTAATAGATAAACTCAGAGGAGGTCTAGGATTGAAGATGTATTCTCCGACAAGTGTGGAAAGAATCTAACTGAATCTTTTTGTGCTTTCTTAGATCTTTCTCAAGTAAACTATAGTGAAGAACTCACTACAAAAAGTGCTAGAAGTAGGTCTCTGGTGCTGCAAGAACATTTTGCGTAGGAAAAAATTGGTTGGAAAATGGATACAACCTGCATTCGATTTACAGGGGACTAATTCTATAGGGCAACAAAAACCAAAGGATTCTCAGAGACGATGGAAAGGAATTCTCGCAGCGAATTTTTTATGGAAATGCTACACCTTATAAGGGATAGTTGGGAAGATGAAGAAGCTATGATGGAATTGGGTTTGGAAATGAAATGTTGTCAAGATCATATTAAAGGGCCATTAAAAAGGGAAGTGCATAAGATCAATGAGAAAAATAAGCACAAACAACCTTCCCCAAGCAAGAAGCTTCATGAATCATATTTCAAATCCTACACCCCTATGGACATGTTGAATCTGGAAGAAAAGAATGTGTTGTGTTCGTTTTGTGGAAAATACTACAAAAACAAGTGGAATCATTTTTTGGCTCTTTCTAAAGCCCAATATGAAAAGAGTGAAGTCTTTGAAGCTCTAGGCATTTGCAGCAACTGTTCTAGGGACAATTTTGTTAGACAATATAACTATTGCCTTGGGAGATTAGAAGAAATTCCGAAATCAATCTCAAGGTCCCCCCAAAGTCAAGATCATCATAAGGAAATCTTCTCTCTGTTTGCGGACAACTTGTCCCTGCAAATTTCCTCAGGGGAGCTCTGGAAATTGTTCTTCGCATTAGGAAAAGTTGCAGATGTTTATATTCCTAAGAAGCGGGGGCCCTCCTCTGGGACCAGATTCGGTTTCATCAAGTTTGATCGATATTCCGAAGCAATAAAATCCATTCAATGGTGGGATGGATATATACTGGAAGGGAGTCAGTTGAGAGAAAAATTTGCAGAAGATAAAAACAATCCGAGAGGAATTTTAGAAGAGCTCCAAATAAGATATGGGTCGAGAAACAACCTCAACCACCACAAGAGATAATTGTAAATGCAGGGAAGAAAGTAATTAATAGAGGGATTGATCCACCAAACTCAACTGTGGCTTTTTGCGAAATCGAAAATGAGGTCCAAACCCCAAAAGAACGTGTTAAAACGACTCTAAAGTTATTCAAGGATGCTGTTCCCGGAAAAGGAGTGGGTAAATTGGTCTTGAAAAAGAGGCGATCTCTAAATTCATCGGTGAGAAAAGGAGATAAGGAATGGCTAAATTACAGCGCAGTAGGCAAATTGATTAACCCGGCCTCAGTGTTTTACCTCATAAGCTTTTTCTTAAGTGAAGGGGTCTTCGATATTGATATCAAACCACTTGGTAGAGATTTGGTTTTACTCATTTTTGAGAACCTCGATCGCAGGTTCAACATAATCAACTTGGAAAATAACTCATGGCTCTAGGGGTGGTTTTCCAAAATCAACAAATGGACTGATCAATCTAATGAGATTAGTCGTTTCACATCGATCCATGCCTCGGGGATTCCAGTTCATGCTTGGTCTAAAACTTATTTCTCTAAGATCTGCAAATTCTAGGGGACTTTGATTAATATTGATAATGGTTCAGAGTTTTCAGTTAGAAATGTTGAAGAAATCTTTGCTGAGATAGATTTCTGCAATTTTGATTCTGAATTGTAGGTTCGGTAAAAAAAATTAAGACTTTCTCTGATGGAGAAGAATCGTTGGTTGGGTAGTTTGTCTCCCCTTTCAGTAACCAAATTGACATCCAAACAAGCCCTTCCCCAATAAATTTAGTTGGGACGGAAACAAAATTGGGTTTCAAATCCAATAATCCTCTGGGGAAAGCTCAAGTGTCGCATTCCTATTCTGTTAAGTCAGCTGATGAATCACAAAGGTCAAAAGCAGAGAATCAACAACTTTTGGGTACCAAAATTGTGGTAGATTTTGAAAATATTCAGGATATTTACTTAGGGAAAGGAGTGAAGCAAGGCAAAAAAGAGATAAAATCGAACCTGAGAGAAATTTAGATCAGAATTCTTCCCAAGCTGCAAGTGCAGGTAACCCTTTCTCCAATGTAGACGATGATCTTTTAGGAGATGCCTACATCTCTTAATCTTTTGTAAAGGCAGACGCTTACTTGGATAATTTGGTCAAAAAAGTTAGAATATTAGGGAGTAGGAAGCTAATCAAGAGAAATTTGAAAAATCCAGTGGGGGTAGGGAAAATTAAGAAAAACAGAAATAGGAAAAATAAATTTATGAAGTTAAGTAGTGAGGTCCTTCCGATAGCCTTTGAACCTATTGAGAACTCCACTACAGATAGTGGTATAGCCAACCACAATAGGTTATTTCATAATGAGTTGTCCAATGTGTTTGAAGTTGGGAAACACTTGGGATGGACGATTAAGGATAATGAAGAGGAAATTAGAGAAAGGGTTACTGGAATGATATCCAGAGACTAGGACATCTTTGAAAGAGAGTCGCAGGGTATGGAGGCCTAGTGTTTGAAGACTTGCTACAAGGTTGTTGTGGACTGGTGCTATCCTCAAATTAGTAGAGTATCCTTGTTGTTTGGAGAAGCTTGGGCAGTAGAGCAGTGATGGCGTTTTCTCCCTCTTTTGAGACTCACTCTAACTCCAGTATGAGGGGAAAGCTTCTAAGGTTAAAAGTAGAGGTTCTCTGGTCTTGCGTGCTACATCTCAAATTGTTGGCATGTAGTAAGGGGGACCCTTGCCTTTATATCATTATATGAGAAATTGCTTATCGAAAAAAAAAAAAAAAAACTAATTACAATTATGAGATCCACAAAAATACAATCTATCCCTAGATCTACATAAACCCTAGAGTTGTTTAATTGAAAAAAAAAAAAAAAAAAAAAAATGAGATCTACATACTAATTAATAATGTGTGTCCAAACCGAAATCTACAAAAAAAAAAAAAAAAAAAAAAAAAAAAAAAAAAACACAAAAAAAAAAACGTAATCTAATTAATTAACACAAACACAAACCTAAACAATTAATAAATAGCAAAAAAAACGGATTTCGAAAATCTGTTTTATCTATGATTTGTAAATATATATATGTTTTCAGTAAGTTTTTATTAAAATTATAATTATTTGTAAAGAACGCCGATTAGATAGGCCGAGCACCCATCAATCGGGAAACGAGAATGGTGAACTGCTCAAACACCCATGGAACACCGAACAGCTAAAACTCTATTATCATAAAGAGTGAAAATTTTCCTTGTATTATCAACTCCCAAGTGTACAAGTTTTTGCGTTCAATGAAGTGAAGTGTTCGGATCCCTACACCATACACCCAAGTGAAGTGTATGGTGTAGTAAGAGGGACCCTTGCCTTTATATTATTATATGAAAAAATTCTTATCGAAAAAAAAAAAACTAATTAAAAATATGAGATCCACAAAAAAACAATCTATCCCTAGATCTACATAAACCCTAGAGTTGTTTACTTGAAACAAAAAAATTAGATAAAAAATAAAACCGAGATCTACATAAAAAAAAATCCTGAACCGAGATCTACATACTAATTAATAATGTGTGTCCAAACCGAAATCTAAAAAAAAAAAAAAAAAAAAAAAAAAAAACCGGCATGCACCATTTACTCCCAAAATGCGAAAGAAATTATCGATTAAGCCTGTGACCTTTTCTTTACACCAATAACTTCTTTTGTCTTTTTTTACCAAATACCCCTCATGTAGTTGTTGAATGTAATATCAATTATTTTGTTGTTATTTTTTTTTAATGATGTTATCTTTTTCTGATCAAAATACCCCTCATGTAGATGTTAAATGTAATATCAATTATTCTTTTATTTTATTAATTTATTTATTTATTTATTTTGACGATGTTACATTCAACACCTGTGGATATTGAATGTAACATCAATTATTCTTATATTTTTAGGGATCATATTATGCGTAGATGTTACATTTGACACCTGTGGATGTTGAATGTAACATCAATTATTCTCATGTTTTTATAGATCGTATTATGCGTGGATATGTTGAAGCTAACATCAATTGTTCTCTTGTTTTATGTATCAACAATTAAAAATCATATGATGTTATACAAATACTTGTGGATGTTGAATGTAACATTAACTGTCACAAATAAACTGCAAATTACAGGGTGCAAAGTGTAAAAAATGCAGAAGATGAAAATATCTTTTTCTAGCTGTCACGCATTATGGCACCAAGAGGAGGCTCTGAAAGGTAGACTTCTCTCTCTCTCTCTCTCTCTACTTTTTCGATCATTTTCCTTCATGTCCTGTCTTCTCACTTCTTGTTTCTCCGATCGAAAAAATTTACAGCCGCTGCTATCGTAAATGGTCGTCGCCATTGACGCCATGGCATAGATGGGATTCAATGAGGAATACGTACGAAAAATGGTCATTCGCTGCAACTCGAACGAGGAAGCGAACAAAGAAAATCCATATCGCCTGAGTCAATGAAGCTTGTGAAATGAGCAGTTAGGACGAGTACAGCCCGATTGAAGACGAAGACGTGTCTGCAAGTTGATCGCGCTTCGAAAGGAAGACCCAATTCACAGGAGGGCATTTCAGAAAACTCGTCTCTCGTCGTTTTTCGAAACGAGAGTTTTCAATGCAAGATTTATCGGTGATGAGAGTAATCGGTCTAAGAAAAAGGCGATGGAAGTAACCAGTAAATAGTTTCACATTTGGGGAGTAACTGGCAATTTTCCCTAAAAAAAAAAAAAGAAAAATCTAATTAATTAACACAAACACTATACCCTAAACACAAATACATACACAAACACAAACCTAAACAATTAATAAATAGCAAAAACAAAAGTATTTCCACTTAAAATAAAATTAAGCTACTTGAACAAATATGGAGAGGGCATGAATAAAAATGACTCACTTGAAAAGCAGCAGCGATGACGGCTTCTAGACGGTTTGGGCAATGAAGCAAAGGAAAGAAGAGAGGAGGAGAAGAGAAGAAGGTATAGCAGCAGTGGAGATTTCGGGAGAGAAGGAGAGAATGAAAGAGAAAAGGGGAGTAGGCCTAGGGTTTGCAAAGGAAAATATATTTTAGAAATCCGTTCCCCCCCCCCCCCCGGGCGCGAAAAATTGATTTTTGAAATCTACTTTTCATAGGTAAAACGGATTTCTAAAATCCGTTTTGTCCATGCAAAAAAAAAAAAAAAAAAAAAAGATCAAGCATATAAACGGATTTTGAATTTCCGTTTCAATTTTTTTTTAAAAAAAATAGATTTTCAAAATCTATTTTTCAATAAACAGATTTCGAAAATCTGTTTTATCTATGATTTGTAAATATATATATGTTTTCAGTAATTTTTTATTAAAATTATAATTATTTTGTAAAGAACGCTGATTAGCGAGGCCGAGCACCTATCAATCAGAAAACGAGGAGGGTGAACTGCTCAGACATCCATGGAACACCGAACAACTAAAATTCTATTATCATAAAGAGTGAAAAAGTTCCTTGTATTTTCAACTCCCTAGTGTACAAATTTTTGCGTTCAATGAAGTGAAGTGTTCGGTGCCCTATGTATGGTGTTATCATTTTTGTTTCCAAGACAACATCCAAGCTTATCTCTCCTCCACATTTTTCCAACCCATGAGAAATTTTAATTAGACTCTATACTTCAAAATATAGACGAACTTACATTTTGCCCCTTATTTTTAAAATTTATCCTATTACCTTCTAAAATGTTACATTTGTTCCAAAATCATTAAATCATGTAATAATTTGAGGAAAAAAAGAGAGAGCACGTAATGCTTCTCGTAATTCCTACATTAATTACCTTAGATAAATATATTTAAATATTTTGACCGATCCGTTTAAAGATGTCATAAGCAACCTATAATGACTTGACTCACATCACACACACACACCCAAAAAAAAAAATTATTTGACCACTGCCACATTGAAGTTGTCCGTATATGAAAATTCTTTCATCATATCTTTAATCAAAAAATAAAAGGTACCATTCTTGAAGAACAAGCAACATATATATATATATATATATATATATATATATATATATATATATTATCCAACTTTTCTCAACTCTTTTCTAATATAGCCAATTTCAACATCTTGCTAATAACATCAACAATTAAATAAATAAATAAATAATAAAATAAAGAGAAAATACATATTTGACGGATCGCGTGTAAACATTGTTCTAAGAAGAGATACCCCCTCTATGCACAGATTTAAATGGCGACCTCTTTCCAAGATGTAACGATCTAGGAAGTCAAGGTGCAAGCAGGATATTACTATATTAAACCGATCGCGAACCCAATTACCCGTAAATTATCAAGTATATAATATACGTAAAATATCACTACTTATAATTTCTCTCCATTTTTATGTCTCAATAAAACCATATTATTTCATATACTATCATCATCTAGTATCACATTATTTTTTCTCAAAATTTCTCTACATCACTTGTTTTTTATATATATTCTTTTATTTTCACACTTATATATAGAGTATAAATTATGTAACTCTTATTATAATATTAAGTACTCATAATATTATAATTAATAAAATCACTGATTATACACATAAATATTATAATAAATTACATTATAATATATATATATATATATATATATATATATATATATATAATAAATCAAGACGGAGATAAAGAGGACCGTCGGATCGGGGACAAACCTCTAGACATTTTGAGCCCTTTATATCATCTTAATCCTACGTATAAAAGCAACATTAAAAAAAATAGGGTTTCTGCCGGCCTTTCTCCTTCACTTTCAGTCTCATTCACCCGACTCTCTCTCTCACGTTCACTCTCTCTTTCGATCTCGCGACGATGACGGCGCTCCTTTCTCACTTGCGACGAAGGCTTATCCCTCACTCATGACGACGATGACAATGGCGTCGGCTTATCCCTCGCGACGATCGCGGTGTCCCCTCCATCGCGATGATGGCGGCACCCTCTCCCTTGTGATGCCACCGCCTTCTTCTTCAATGTTCATGCCCTAATCGCCTGTACGAACGTGCAAGGTCTCTTGGTAACATCGCTCCCCATCTCTCTCTCTTTGATTGCTCTCAATCTGTCTCTCCAACATGCAAGCGGATCTCCTCCACCGCTAATTGGAAGTCGTCGTCCATCCCCTCCTACCACAAATCTGAAGGTAAAGGTGCTGTCGATTTGGATACACCGATCAATCCCCTCCTACCACATATCCAGATCTGGAAAATTGGTGTTGGATCGGTGTATTTGCTTTCAATTGAGATTTGGTTGCTCATATTATGATATGTACATATTCGGATTTAATATGTTCACTCTCATTTCTACGTATTGGTGTTTACTCTAATTTCTCCGATTTTATTTTTTTTTCACGTTTGTTTTCTAAAATAGGTAGGCTATTCTCCTCCCTCTTTAGAGGAAAACCCAGGATGGAGATTACCTTCCCTTGCTGCCAGGTATGTTACCCCTTCTTCTTTTTGTTAACTTTTGTTTTATTGTTTCCGTTTTTTTAAATAGTGTTCATCAATTTAGGTAAGTTTTTATTCTGTTTCTGTGTGCTCTTTTTTCCTGTTTTGCCCCGTTTTTCGAATAGATTTGATATGTTTTGTTCTCATTTCTATGCACATATGTGTATTCCCAATTCTATTTCTCATTATAGTTTGTGTTCATGTGCCTTGAATTCTATGCATATTGATGTATTTGCGATTGATTTTCTATTCTCAATTTTCCAGATCTGGATACAGCGATCCATCTCATTTGATTCTCTATTCTCGATTTAGGTTTTTGTTCATCGCATTTGATTTTGCGTTCGATAACTGTTTCAGTCGTCTCCTTTCGCCAGTCGTCGAGTGGCTTGGATCCACGTTTTTTCTCTCCCTCTCTCTCCTCGATCTGTTATATTTCTCCATCCTTTCATTTTTCATTATGAGCACTCAATGATCCTTTCATTTTTTTTATTTGTTGCATTCAACACATTCAAACGTTTTTCAGAATGGTTGTTTAAAAAAGTCCCTTAATCACGAGTTAGCAAGATTGAACAATGCATAGTCGATGATTTTCATAGAAAACTAATGCGTGAAATATATTGTATGTGGTTTGTGATTTTCATCTTATTTGGCATTTTGTAACGCAACCCTCCACATTCAAGACCTCACCCCTTAGCCCGATCTCTTTGGCAAGCCGTGGCCTTCGATCTAGGTTCGTTTTCTCTCTCTTCTCTAATCTGTTCAGTGTTTCTACAGTTTAAATTTTAGGTTACAATGTTGATTATGTTTATGAATTCAATTAAATTTTGGTTTTCCCTTCGACTTAGTTTAATTAGTGTTTTTGGTCTATGAATTCGATTGCATTTGCTTACAATATTCTTATTCGATTCCTCAATCGATTCATGCCAATTGAGTTTCGATTCCAGATAAGTGAATTTGTCACTCCCTCTTAATAAATCATTCATGCCATGATGTCAATCATGTCATGTCACTCCCTCTTAATAAGTCATTCATGCCAATAAATTCAATTTGATGGTTTTTCATTTCAGTTTTGTTTAATTGTGATTGAATTTGATTAAATTTATGCTTAATTTTACTGAACTTTTTGAGGATATATCATCGAATTAGATTAATTTGCTTTTCCTCTCTCTATATATATCCCTGACGATTTTCTGTACCTTTTTTAGGCATTTAGTTGGTTAAATTCTGTGTCGTTGACAACTCTCAGGCTAAACGATCCAGAGCCATTTAGCTAAGGTAATATTGCCTATTTTCATTTCTTTCTCTATCATTTGGTCATTTCTGATTGCCCGTTGGATACTTATATATCTAGAGACCTTCTGGAGTCTCATTTTTTTAACTTAAAATTTTAATCCTTTATATATGAGTACTTATTTTGGTCTCAAAGTTT
The DNA here is from genome assembly GCA_016647705.1 of Eucommia ulmoides. NCBI lineage: Eukaryota > Viridiplantae > Streptophyta > Magnoliopsida > Garryales > Eucommiaceae > Eucommia > Eucommia ulmoides. The sequence continues at coordinate 110,050 of JAENRU010000489.1, forward strand.
GTTTGGCTATGCATGTTGTAAATTTTTGTTTACATTAGTGACTGACGCTCATTTCTCTCTCTTTAATGAACAGGTTGCTTCGATATTTTTCTCCTACATTTCAGAAATTTCAAGTATTATTTTGTTTCTGTTTAAATTAGTGTCTCTGTTCAGAATTAGTGTTTCTGTTTAAATTAGTTCAGAAATTTCAGGTATGTTTCGACACCCATTCTTCTCTTTTGCCCCCAGATTAGTGTTTCTGTTTTCATTGTGTTCTTCTTTTGCGTTTCTCTTTAGTGAGGTTCCTCGCCGCCCCTGACTTCTCTCTCCATCTTCAACGTTCGACAGCATCCCCCTCCTCCAAAGCACTGCGGTCTAGCAGTAGGCTTGAATCCAGGTTTTATTTCTTCATCTCTCTTCATTAATCTGTTGAATGTGTTTCTGAATTAATTTTTGTTCATCGCAATTGATTCACGATTCTCTGCATTTTAGTCCAAGTTGGGTGTTCTGAATTAATGGTTATAAAAAATGCTTCTGTTTTCTGTTTTCTGTACTCAAAGACACTGTGTTTCTCTTTTCTGTTCTGAAGAGAAAATGTCACTGTTTTCATTTCGCCAAAAAAAAAATGTTTTTGTTCCCAAAAAAAAAGTGGGTTCATAAAGTGATGCACTGTTACTGTTTCTGTTTTCTTTACCCCCCAAAAAAAATGTTTCTGTTTTCTGTTTCCAAAAAACTGTTTTTGTTTCTGTTTTCTGCACTCAAATAAAATTTGGGTTCATAAATTGATGTTCTGTTTCTGTTTCGGTTTTCTGTACCTAAAGAATTGTTTGGTTTTTTTTTTCAAAAATAAAATAAAAATATGGCTCTGTTTTCATTTCGCAAAAAAAATAGAACTTCTCTTCAGCATTGGTTCGTATGAAAATTCTATGGTTTATTTTTCGGTCGTGATATTAGACATGATTCTCATATATTTTATGCATTAGCTCAAGCAGGTTTATAGATATATTTTATGCACTAGCACTAGCAATGCAAGGATTAGTTAGGTTTTTTTAAATGGAAAAATTCCCAATTCTCCAGGTATTTGCCCAAAATACTGTTTCTGAGTTTTCTGTTTTTGTTTCTGTTCACGATTTTCAGAATAAAGAATCAATACATTGTGAGAATTAGTTTGGTTTTTTGAACTAGAAAATTTCCCAATTCTCCAGGTATGTTCCCGAAATACTGTTCTGAATTTCTGTTTCTGTTTTTGTTTCTGAGTTTTCTGTTTCGGTTTCTGAATTTGTACAATAATTATTTCATATCACAATTTGTAGCAAAAATACTAATTTGATTTGGTGCGAAATTGTTTAATTCCCAATCGACGCAATTCCTACGAAAACAACTATTGATTTCAGACGAAATACTACTCTCCAGGTATTTTTCCTATTCGCTGGAAAATGAATGAACCCTATTAAAAATCTATTTCTGTTTCTGAGTTTTCTGTTTCTGTTTCTAAATTTGTACAATACTATTAAAGAGTAGTGACTTATCTAAAATATTTAAGGTAAGTTTGATGCATTCACATATTTTTGCAGCCTGTGAAAATAGTTGACGAGGATTCTGCCAGGAAGGAGTCCGAAGAGGGCGCCGGTGGTGGGGTGTAGCATAACGTGGTGGACGTTGGAGGGGTAGCTGACGATGGAAGAGACGACGTCGAATTGGGAGGCGACGGACGACGGAGAAGTAGCCTAGAGAGCTCCCTTGGAAAGGAGAGATTTGACTTTGGATTGGGTTCAGGTGAAGACGGTGAGTGTGTAGCCTGCGTTGATGAGGTGTTCGCACATGGACCGGCCCTTTGACCCTAAGCCATCTCCATCTCCATCTCCCTTCAAACAGGTAATCTCTCTCAACTTTTTTTGTATTCCTCTGATTTTATTTTTTTTTTAAAATTCAGAGCTTGATTTATGTTCCCAACATACTGTTTCTGTTCTGTTCCCAAATTAGGTTTGTTTTTATTATCTCTTGGCTAAATATACAATTGCAGGCCATCGACTTTCACTATTTTTTTCTATTGAATTTCATTATTTTTACATTTTCTTTTGCAGCACAAGCTTTGAAAGGTACTAAGTCTTCTCTGGAAGACCCTCTTGGTGTTCTTGACAAATGGGATGATACATAAGTCTTCTCCCAAATTACCTCAATGTTCTGGCTGTTTTTTTTTTTAAAGTTTTTTGTTCTATTTATTTCGAGAACACAAAGCAGTACAGAAATTGGTGAGCAATTTTTGCACCACTCATGGAGAGTGAAGGATTTGTGTGCTAATAAGGGAGAAGAGAAGAAATTGTCAATCGGTTTGATTTGTACTTCTACTACTATACGTTGAGGTAAAGAATAAATAATTGGAACTTTCTAATTTATGATCCTATTTTTTATTCGATTATTATCTTTCATTTTATTTTCTGATTGTAGAAGATAATTGTTTGCCGTTGCATGAGACGAAACTGAAATACAAAATCTGCATCTCTCTCAACGTCATCATCCCTAAAATTGATAAAATTATCAAAACTCTTGAGGTATAATCAATTTTTCTACTTCTTTTAATTAGATTTCTGTTTCTGTTCCAAAATAACAGGGAGACACCGTTGTTGTAGAGCTAAACGGATCAAAACAATTTATATGGTTTTCTTCAATTGGACGATTGTTATTTTGTTTAATTGTGACTGAATTTGATTAACTTCATGCTCAATTTTGTTACAATTTCAGGATTACATTGTTGAATTAGAGTAGTTTTTGACGCAATTGGAGGAGGAATTACTCAATTTAGAAATTTTATAAAGATGTATACTTAATTGGTGAGTTTTCTATTGAAATTCTAAGGGAACAAGATTGCATCGTTTACCAATGCATTAATATATCTCTTGAAAAAATCTGGTACTGTGCTAGAATTTTTTACTTCATGAAATGCATACAAGTTATGTATACATCTTTATATCTTGCTATTTCAGGAGTAGTGAAGTGATGGTTAATGGAGTTGTTTTTCAACATACTAGAGAGTGTTATTTCAATGATACAAACGCTTGAGGTATGTGTATCTGCATGAAAATAGAAAATATCCTTGAGTTTATATTTTTTTTTTTCTTCAGTATTTTTATATTAGAGAACCGTTTGTAGACTTTATGTATGTGCGAATTTCATTATATTTCGTAAATTTGTGATTTTTTATGTCAAGGATTTTTTCATGTAAATATATTGATTTAAATGTGAGATTTGTTGTATTTTATAAATTAGTGATCTTTCGTGTTATTTTCTAAGTATTGAATTATATATTTTTTTTCATTTTAAGTTTGTTTTAATCCGTGCCTTCAGGCACGGGTTATCCGCTAATGTATATATATACATACACAAACACACACATGTATATATATAAATAAATAAATAAAATATGGGGATGGGGATGGGATAGCATGGGGTGGGGGGAGGGGGGAGGGGGGAGAGGGGGGCTGCCAACGTGGCAGCCCCAAATGTGATTACATGTCACAGGGTGATGGGGTGACTATTAAATCTTTAAAAAAAAAAAAAATCAAACCCGTATATCGGGTGTTCGCAACACCGGGTATACGGAAGTCTATTTTTCGAAACTCGGTGTTTGTAACACAAGGTTTCGATATCCAGGAATCACATCCCTGGGTAGCGTTGGTTTTGGTAAATAAGTTAAAAAAAACTCATTTTCAGTAATTTTTTAAAAAAAATCTATTTATTCGGTAAAAAACTCGAGAAAAGCACAAAAGGTGGCGAGCCAGAGAGAGATACGTAATGGAGTTGGAATGTTTTTGTGGACTTTAATGGACAGATGTTACCTCAACCTTTAAAAATGAATTAAAATACATGTTTCAAAAGCTTATAATCAAAGCCTCTAAACTAGACAGTGGATTTCTCAAAGCCTACGTTGTCCGACGACGAACTTAGATGAGCATCAACAAACACTTTTCTCGCGTTTCTAAGAAATACGAAATCAGGAAGATTTTACACAAGCTCTTTATGATCTAGATTTTTGGATTCGCGGTTGAGAAGAAACTCTTAATCTAGATTAGAAAGATGATCTAGTTTTATCATTGGACCCTCCCGTAAACATCAAGTATATAATATATGTGAAATATAATAAAATATAATTTCTCTCTATTTTTATATCTCAATAAAACCATATTATTTCATATACTATCATTATCTAGTATGTCACATTCCACCCCGGCACCCGAGGCCAGGCCTGACGTCACCTGACCCATCGACGTATATCCATCTATATGTCCATACGTACCTACTCGTGCTACTGTAAAATTTTCTTTTTTCTTTCCAAAACTATAAATATAATTACTCGTTCTAAAATTTGGGAATATACCGGTCCCAAATATTCACAACCGAAAAATACGAAACAAACCTGAACTTTCCATGGTTCACATCCAACCAGCTCACCTCCAGAAACGACACTACCTCCAAACTCTACCTAATGCCAGTAGTGGACCAACTCCTAATTGCGGTACCTGCACCCCAAAATTTCTTATCGGTGTACTGTCTTCATAATAAAAACATTACATAGATCAAGTATAAATAATAAACATCATGCCTTGAAATATAAAATAACGAAATCACATATCCAGTTCCATTTTCACCAATGAAATGATATGATATACTAATAATATATATCGTACTCCATATACGGAAACAATTTCCCTCTGTCCACATTGTAAAGAAATAATGTATATGGAAGCACCAAATAAAAATATAATATACCCACATATTATACGGAAATCTAGTTTCCCCTGTCACAAAAGAAATAAACCAATACATATATATATATTCGATCCAAACATTTGAAAATTAATCACCCGATTATTTTAGATCAAATAACGCAAATATTTTATATCGATCCACTAGTCCCACATCTCAACACATGATGAAATATCTCACCAATCAACCAAAATAATATATATTTGTACGCCAATCATTTTAAAGTAATATGTATCCAAATTGAATCAATCCAGTTAAAGCAATATATATATATATATATATATCCAACCAGTTCCTCGTATACGACAAAACACCACAACACCCTCCGACTAGCCATAGGATCGTTTTAACCTCACGATCGGGAGTTGTAACGGTACCGTACCACCCGTAGGATTTTTCTTCCTAACGAGTCACAACTCTCTGCCAGACTATGCCAAGCAGATAATCACCACTCTGTCGGATTATCCCAAGCGGATAATCACCACTCTGTCGGACTATGCCAAGCAGATAATCGTCACTCTGCCGGACTATGCCAAGCAGATAATCGTCATTCTACCGAACTATGCCAAACAGATAATCGCCACTCTGCCGGACTATGCCAAACAGATAATCGCCACTCTGTCGGACTATGTCAAGCAGATAATCTCCACTCTGCAGGACTATGCCAAGCAAATAATCGTCACTCTGCCGAACTATGCCAAACAGATAATTGTCACTCTGTCGGACTATGCCAAGCAGATAATCGCCACTCTGCCGGACTATGCCAAGCAGATAATCGTCACTTTGCCGAACTATGCCAAGCAGATAATCGTCACTCTGCCGAACTATACTAAACAGATAATCGTCACTTTGTCGGACTATGCCAAGCAGATAAATACTATGGTCTAGTCGGACCAAACATCAATTTTCACCTAAAAACAAACGACTCCGTCTAAAATTCTTTCTACACCTTTAAAAATAACTTGTTCCAAAAATTGTTTCACTACAAATACCCAAAACCGCTTGATCCATATAAGTTGCAAATTCGTCTATTTTAATTAAACATATTTTTCATCTTATATACAAAAATAGATTTTGTAATTTACTAGAAGACATTACACTCACCTGGTTATCTGCTCCGAACAACTTTTACTGACTACCCTCTACCGATACTCCGGTGCCTGCGAACCTATTAATGACAGGACCAAAATTAATATTTTAGGTAAAAATAACTTAATCATGCAATGCAGGCTCTACGTTCCGTAATTTCTCATTTTCCACATTTTATTATGAAATATTACTATTCGACTAATATTGTTCCGTTAAAGTTTACTATATAAACTTTATTCATGTGAACGGTTTCAATGTTCATTATCGCCATTTCGACATTTTAAGGCTAGTAATTTAATTCAACAAATCATAAAATTTAATAAGAAATGTTACCCGTTCCGAAACGGTTGTTGATTTCCTTAAAAATTTCTTAATTTTTGCTCCTGCGCCCACCGCCGCGGCAAACACGCTTCTTCTCTGATTCACTTACTGACGCTCCAGTGCCTAGGCCGTAGTTTCTCCGCCTAGGAGAACACGCTCATTTTCTTTCTACTCTGCTCCCTGATCCTCCACTGCTGCGGCGAACATGTTGCATATCCAATTTCGGCTTCACTGAATTCCCACTGCCGCGGCGAATGCCTCACTGTTGCGTCGGTGGCCATCTTTCTTTTCTGCTCTGTTTTGAGCTTAGCTGCCACTCTCTCTCTCTCTCTCCTCGCCAACTCCGATCACCCTCTTCTGAATGTCCATACACACACAACACACACTAATGGTCAACACACCCACACCGCAACCATTGGACACTCTCTTTCTCTCACACACACACACCCACACGAACCAACCACCGTCGGACCAACTGAACAACAACACACACACACAACCCTCCGGCGACAACTGAACGATGACACACACACACACACACCGCAGGCACACACACAACCCCCACTCACAGCTCACAGACCTCACAAACACCCACACGGATGTACCAACCGGCAACTAACAACGATGATCCCACACCATCGGAGCAGCATCCACTGCCGAGAAACACACCCACACAAATAATCAACCAAAACATACACCCCCACTCACCGAAACAGACAGAGGAACACACACACAGAGTAAGCATACACACACACAGACGAGATACGCAACCCACCACTGGCGAACCCTACACGATCGGTGACAGAACCGCCCACACCGTCGGATCTCTCTCTCTTTCTTTCTCTAATCGCTTCTTGCTTCTTCTTTGTTCTTCCCGAGGGTGTGTGAATTATATTTATGAATATATATATAATATTTAATTTGCACTAACCTCCCCCCATTTTTGTTAGGATATTAATTAAACCCAATTTAAATTTTGATATTTTTAAAATTACAAATTAACCCCTCAAATTTTTAATTAAACAATAAATAACACCATCTACCTCGTTATTTTCTAAATTTGCTCAAATGCAACTCAAATTGTACGTATAAGAAAAAAAAAAATCAGGGTCTTACATAATATCACACTATTTTCTCTCAATTTCTCTACATCATTTTTTTTCTCTTCTTTTTCTATTTATTCTTTCATTTCCACACACCTATATATAGTGTATAAATTATGTAACTCTTATTATAATATTAAGTACTCATAATATTATAATTTTTTTTTTGTACACCGACGAGTGTCCCACACCCACATATATCAGTGTGAAACTAATCTTGTTCGAGATTTTGTGACTGTCTCTCCCAACAAGTATTTTTTTTTTTTTCAGACTTGAACCCTTGACTTTGTAGATGCTCTTCAACTGTTTTAACTCAAGCGTGTCTTGTTACTTGAGCCACACGTTGGTATAATATTATAATTAATAAAATCACTAATTATACACATAAATATTATAATAAATTACATTATAACATATATATTTATAATGAAATTCATAAATTCATTTTAATAAATTTTATAATTTAATCACAATAATTGTAATATCTCGAAAATTTATATTTTGAATTTTTTTTTTTATATAAGTTTAATATTTTTGGGATTGTTTTGCAAATTTATGTTATAAATAATATTTGATAATTTTTTAAGATTAGTTAATTTTAATTTGACTTTTAAAATTTTTGAGATTATTGTATTATTTAAAATATATTTTTAAGAATTTTAGGATATTTACTAGATAAATAGATTTAATTTTTTTTTTTTTTACTAAAAACGAGTACTTTTCAACTTATTTAACCTAGGTACCAAAATCCAGTGTTACAAACACGGAGTTTCGAAAAACGGGCTTCCGTATACCCAATATTCTCAACGCAGGATATATAATTATTTTTTAAAAAAAAATCATGTGCCCGAGGATCACATCCCGGCAATAAATTTTTTTGTGTTCCTGAGGCAGCAATGCAGGGCCTGCAGTGCGGCCTGCACCTAATAAAAATCTCATTTTTTTTTTTAATTAGGTGACCCCATCTTCAAACCCTATGACACGTAATCCTGTTTACAACATTCTTTCTATGTATATTTTTTTGGACCCCACTACCCACTTTTTTCCATACACTCTTTCTTGTCTCATTCTCTCTCTTGGCTAAGACTATGTTTGGTAATTGATGAAAAACAAGAGAAAAAAATAATGGGTAAATGAGTAGGGAAATTGTGGCGGGCGTCCGGATTTGTTTGGGTGAAAAAAATAATTTTAAAAAAAATAGAGTAAAAAAAAAAAAAAAATTGGTATGAAAAAAAAATAGAAAAAAATGCATAATTTTCAAATTAAATTTTACTGTACACTAATTTGAAAGAAAAATGAAAAAAATAAGAGATTTTTTTTTTTAAAAAAAATAGTAAAATTACAATTATATCATTGATAATAGAGTCTTTAATTTATTTTTGTAATATTTTAAAGTAAAATAGTTTAATTTATTTTTGCAATATTTCAAAGAAAAATAGTAAATAAATTACAATAAAATATTTTCCTTCCTTTCATTTTTCTTTCTTAACCAAACATCCCTAGGAAAAATAGTTATCATTTCATAATGTATAAAAATAAATTGAGAATAGTTTCATAGGGATAAATGAGAAATTATTTCTTTTTGCAAATTTTTAAATAATTTCGGAAATTTGAGATTATTTAAGAACATAAACATTACTAAATACATCTTTATACATCAATCTCAAAATTTTGAGAGTGCGATAAAAGAAGGAAAGCCAAACAAGACTTAATGAACAACTTTCGTCCCTCGTAAGAACAATATAATAATAAGCAAAGAACACAGAAAAGTCACCCTATTTTCGAACCACCGGTTGTCGATTTTTTTTTAGTTACGTTACTAATTTTTTCATAATATTTTTTAGTATATTTCTTAGTTACATTCAACTAATTTTTCGATTGTTGATCGTGCAAAAATAACACAAATTTAACTAAAAAATACATTAAAAAATGTACTAAAATGTAACTTAAAAATACACTAACAAAAATAGTTACATATAACTAAAAAATATAGTAAAAAAGTAGTTACATCTAACTAAATAAATTAATTTACTATTTTACTTGGAAATATTACAAAAAAATAAATTAAACTATTTTACTCTAAAATATTACAAAAATAAATTAAAGATTCTATTATCAACGATATAATTGTAATTTTCCTATTTTCTTAGAAATTTCTCCCTTATTTTTTTCTATATATATTTTTTTTAATTTCGAAATTAGTGTAGAATAAAATTAGTGTAGGATAAAATTTACTTTGAAAATTATGCTTTTTTTTAAAAATTTCAAATTAGTGTAGAATAAAATTTACTTTGAAAATCATGTTTTTTTTTTTTTTCTATTTTTTTAATTTTTTTTAATACCAAATATTTTTTATCCTATTTTTTTTCAATCGGGAGATTCAATTGATTATAGAAATATGAGTTTAATTAATCGATTTATTAGCGAATAAGAAAATATATTATCTAGATAAGTGAATAAATTGAATTTGAAATAACAAAGATTAATTAACAGGGCCGTACGCCCGCCAAAATTTCCCTTCTCATTTATCCATTATTTTTTTCTTTTGTTTTTCATCAATTACCAAACATAGTCTTAGCCAATAGAGAGAATGGGACAAGAAATAGTGTAGGAAAAAAGGTTGGTGGTGGGGTCCAAAAAAATATACGTAGAAAGAATGTAGGAAACCGGATTACGTGTCACAGGGTTTGAAGATTGGGTGACCTAATAAAAAATGAGTTTTTTATTAGGTGCCGACTGCACTGCAGCACTGCAGTGCAAGGGCAGCCCCTACACTGTAGTGTTGCCTGGGGAACGGGCAAAAAATTTGCCGGTTCCCATTTTGTTTAAGTGATTTCCCCAGGTCCTAAGGTATACCTCTGATCTCTGGGTATATGATTTAAAAAAAAAAAAAAAAAATTGTATACTCAGTGTTGGCAACACTGGATATACGAAAGCCTGTTTTTCGGAACTCGGTGTTTGTAACACCGGGTTTCGGTTTCTAGGGATAACATTTTCGGATGACATGAATTTGGTAAATAAGTTAAAAAGTACTCGTTTTCAATAATTTAAAAAAGAAAAATCTATTTATTCAGTAAAGAACTTGAGAGAAACACAGAAGGCCGCGAGCTAGAGAGAGAGGCGTGATGGAGTTGGAATGTTTTTGTGGACTTCAATGGATAGATGTTACCTCAACCTTGAAAAATGAATTAAAATACATGTTTCAAAAGCTTATAATCAAGCATGTAATTATAATTTAATCACAATAATTGTAATACCCCAAAAATTTATATTTTGAAAATATTTTTTTTAATCACAATAATTGTAATACCCCAAAAATTTATATTTTGAAAATATTTTTTTTATATAAGTTTAATATTTTTAGGATTGTTTTGCAAATTTATGTTATAAATAATATTTGTTAATTTTTGGAGATTAAATGTTAATTTTAATTTGACTTTTAAAAATTTTGGGACTATTTTATTATTTAAAATATACTTTTAACAATTTTGGAATATTTACTAGATAAATAGATTTTTTTTAAAAAAAAAATTGCTAAAAACAAGTACTTGCAACTTATTTAACAAACCCACGCTACCCGGAGGTGTGATCCCCAGGTACTGAAATCTGATGTTACGAACACCAAGTTCTAAAAAACGGGATTCCGTTCACCCGGTATTCTCAACACCGGATATATAATTTTTCTTTTTTAATTTTAAAAAGTCATGTATTCGAGGATCACATCTCTGGTTACACATTAAGACCTGGGGATGCAATCCCCGGATCGTAAATCACTAAAACACAACGGGAACGGGCAATTTTTTTTAGTTGTTTACGCAATAAATATAGTGTTTAAACTTTTTTACTGAACCCGCATGCTTTTAAACTTATTTACCCAACGCAAGCTACCGATGTTCGGAACACCAGTTCTTAAACCTGGTGTTTCGAACACTGGGTAAAAAAAAAAAAATTTAAACCTGGTGTTCTGAACACCGGGTTTAAAGTTTTGTTTTGTTTTGTTTTGTGTTTTAAACTGTGAACCTGGTGTACATAACACCGGGTTCAAGCACCGTTTGCTTTGCTTGGGCCGCATTTGGCCCCGGTGTTTTGAATACCGGGTCCTCATTGTTTAAGTTTGATATTACATCATTGGTAGACCCCACAGAAGAAAGAATTAGGGGGGAGCCAATTATTCTTCTAAGATTGGACTTCTCTTTACTGCATGCATGATTAGAAATTTAGGTAGGTAAGTGATGTTCCTCATCTTTTTAAATGAAAATAGAGCAATAATTTAAAAATTCTAAAATATTTTTTTGGCATTTTTTCTATTTATTTTTTTGGATATTTTTGGTTATCATTCACAAATTTTACAATTCACTATCCACCAAACTCACTCAGTACAATATTTTTTTTTAAAAAAAATCTAATAATTATGTTAAAAGTCTAAATCACTGCACGATATAAAAATTATTATAATTTTTTATATAAAAAATTACAATGACTTTTATATAATGTAATAATTTTTAATTTTTTTTTTTAAAAAAATTATTGTTGCGCGTGAATTATATAAACAAAACTTTTAAATTTATGGACAGTGCGCCAATAAATCCTAATTTTTTTTATTGAGTTTTATTCTACACTAATTTAAAAGGAAAATGAAAAAAATAAGAGATTTTTTTTTAAAAAAAAAATAGTAAAATTACAATTATATCATTGATGATAGTCTTTAATTTATTTTTGTAATATTTCAAAGTAAAATATTTTAATTTATTTTTTGCAATATTTCAAAGTAAAATAATAAATAAATTATAGTGAAATATTTTCCTTCCTTTCATTTTTTTTTCTTAACTAAACATCCATAGAAAAAATAGTTATAATTTCACAATGTATAAAAAAAAATCGAGAATAGTTTCATAGGGATAAATGAGAAATGATTTCTTTTTGCAAATTTTTAAATAAATTCAGAAATTTGAGATTATTTAAGAACAAAAACGTTACTAAATACATCTTTATACATCAATCTCAAAATTTTGAGAGTGCGATAAAAGAAGGAAAGCCAAACGAGACTTAATGAACAACTTTCGTCCCTCGTAAGAACAATATAATAATAAGCAAAGAACACGGAAAAGTCACCCGATTTTCGAACCTCCGGTTGTCGATTTTTTTTAGTTATGTTACTAATGTTTTCATAACATTTTTTAGTATATTTCTTAGTTACATTCAACTAATTTTTCGATTGTTGATCGTGCAGAAATAACACAAATTTAACTAAAAAATACATTAAAAAACGTACTAAAATGTAACTAAAAAATACACTAGAAATAATAGTTACATATAACTAAAAAATATAGTAAAAAAGTAGTTATATGTAACTAAATAAATTAATTTACTATTTTACTTGGAAATATTACAAAAAAAATAAATTAAACTATTTTACTCTAAATATTAGAAAAATAAATTAAAGATTCTATTATCAACCATATAATCGTAATTTTCCTATTTTCTTAGAAATTCTCCCTTATTTTTTTCATTGTCCTTTCAAATTAGTGTGGAATAAAATTTACTTTGAAAATTATGTCTTTTTTTCTGTTTTTTTTTTAATTTTTTTTCATACCAATTTTTTTTTTATTCTATTTTTTAATATTGTTTTTTTCAATCGGGGGATCGAATTGATTATAGAAACATGAGTTTAATTAGTAAATTTATTAGCAAACAAAAAAAAAAATTCTAGATAAGTGAATAAATTGAATTTGAAATAACAACGATTAATTAACGAGGCCGGACGCCCGCCAAAATTTCCCTTCTCATTTATCCATTATTTACCAAACATAGTTTAGCCAAGAGAGAGAATGGGACAAGAAACAGCGTAGAAAATAAGGTTGGTGGTGGGGTCCACAAAAATATACGTAGAAAGAATGTAGGAAACCGGATTACGTGTCACAGGGTTTGAAGATGGGGTGACCTAATAAAAAATGAGTTTTTTTATTAGGTGCCGAGTGCACTGCAGCACAGCCCCTACACTGTACTGTTGCCTGAGGAACGGGCAAAAGTGATTTCCCCGGGTCCTAGTATATATCCGGGGATGTGATCTCTGGGATTTGATTTAAAAAATTAAAAAAATAAAAAAATTGTTTACCTGGTGTTCGCAACACTGAGTGTACGGAAGTCTGTTTTTGCGAAACACGATGTTTGCAATATCGGGTTTCGGTACCCAGGGATCACATCTTCAGGTAGCATGGGTTTGGTAAATAAGTTAAAAATACTCGTTTTCAGTAATTTAAAAAAAAAAAAAATCTATTTATTCGGTAAAGAAATCGAGAGAAATACAGAAGGCAGCGAGCGAGAGAGAGAGACGTGATGGAGTTGGAATGTTTTTGTGGACTTTAATGGTTAGATGTTATCTCAACCTTGAAAAATGAATTAAAATACATGTTTCAAAAGCTTATAATCAAGCATGTAATTATAAGCTCTAGCTTCGGAACAAAGCTTATAATCAAGCACGTAATTATAAGCTCTAGCTTCGGAACTCTCAGCTATCAAACCTTTTATTATAAACCCCTAGATTCAAAACCTCTAAACTAGGCAGTGGATTTCTCAAAGCTTGAATTAATTTGAAAATAAATAAAAAATAAAAATTAATTTTTAATTTCCAATTGTAGATCCTAAATCATATATATTGGCTTTGACATGTTGAATAATCACGATAATACGAAAATTAAATAAAGACCTTGAACATACATGAATAAAAGGACACAATAATTAATTGAAAGATGGTTACCGAAAGTGTACATGTTTCAGCCATTGCGGATGATTGATTGTCGCAGCGGATTACACACTAGACTTTCCTCTCTATGATCTAGATTTTTGTTATGGCGGCTCTCAATGGGAAGAAACCCTTAATTTAAGCTAGAGAGGGGACCTAGTATTTATAATTAGGGTTTCTCATTGGCCCTGCCCATAACGGACTTCAATGAAACTCAAAACCTACACTTACCACTCAACTGAGTTTCTACACAAAAAATGTCACATCCCAAATCAAAATGCAATCATTATGTAATTGGGTTGCTTATATAATAGACTATCTATTAAACAATTTTTTATAAAATAAGTAATTTAATTAATTTAATAAAAAAATTCCAACAAAAACAACTTCGAATATCTCAGTATTGTTTATGTTTCACACACACCAATACAAGTATTTGATATTCGGTCGATACTCCGCTCTCAATTTTTCTAATGTGGTATCAATAGCCATTTTGCATACTTTTTTTTAATATGATATCTAGCCAATTTCAATCTTTTTAAGTAACTAAGAACATCAACAATTACTTAAATAAATAAATAATAGAATAGAGAGAAAATACACATTTGGCGGATCGAGACGTGTAAACATAAGAAGAGATACGCCCCCTCTATGCACGTGGTTGAATGACGAGCTCTTCCCATAACACAATGATCCAGGAAGTCAAGGTCCAACGAGAACAACCTTATATTGAACCGATTGCGAACCCCTATTGACTGCAGACATCAAGTATATAATATACGTGAAATATCACAAAATATAATTTCTCTTTATTTTTATGTTTCAATAAAACCATATTATTTCATATACTATCATCATCTAGTATCATATTATTTTCTCTAAATTTCTCTACATCATTTTTTTCTCTTCTTTTTCTATATATCCTTTAATTTTCACACACCTATATATAGTGTATAAATTATGTAACTCTTATTATAATATTAAGTACTCATAATATTATATATATATATATATATATATATATATATTTTATTTTATTTTTTTTTTATTTTTTTTTTATTTGTATATTCATGAGTGTCCCACACTCACATAGATTAGTGTGAGACTAATTTTGTTTGAGATTCCGTGATTACCCCTCCCAACAAGTGTTTTTCCATAGACTTGAAACCCTAACTTTGCAAAGACCTTTTAACTGTTTTAACTCAAGCGTGCCTTACCGCTTGAGCCACACTATGTTGGTATAATATTATAATTAATAAAATCACTAATTATACACAAATGTTATATTAAATTACATTATAACATATATGTTTATAATGGAATTCATAGTCGTTTTAATAAATTTTATAATTTCATCACAATAATAATGTCTAATAAATATGTAATTAGAACATATAATTATAACCATTATAAATATATTATTAATAATAATTTCATGAAATATAATTTATATATATAATAAAATATTTAATTTTAAATTATTTTCCTAATAACTGCCCATTGGAAAAGTAAATCAGAGAAAATGTTTGCGTGGTTGAAAGATGATGGATCATGAATTTTGTTCTATATAAACCTATCCAAACCCACCCCCCATCCCCCCACCCCATGAAATACGCAAATCGAATCCAGATCACCCATCGAAATGCTTCGGTTTTTCTTCTTCTTCATTTCTTTCCTCGCCTTCTCCTCCTCCATTAATGCAGCTTCAGTTCAAGACTTTTGTGTGGGTAACCTAGAACTCCCTGAAGGCCCTGCGGGTTACGCCTGCAGGAACCCTGCTAACGTCACAGTGGATGACTTTGTGTTTTCGGGGCTTGCCATGCCCGGAAACACTTCCGACATCTTTGGATCCGCGGTGTCGGTTGCATTTGTCGAAGAATTTCCGGGGTTGAACGGCCTGGGCCTCTCCATGGTGCGGGTGGACGTGGCCCCCGGCGGAGTGGTTCCAATGCACACACACCGTGGTGCCTCCGAAGTGATTCTAGTGATTCAGGGCTCCCTTATTGCTGGTTTCATCTCCTCGGACGACGTCCCTTATGTGACAACACTGGAGGTGGGTGAAATCATGATATTTCCTCAGGGGTTGTTGCATTTTCAAATAAATTTAGGTAGCACACCGGCTCTTGCCTTTGTGAGTTTCAACAGCCCAAACCCCGGCATCCAAATCCTTGCTACTTCTTTGTTTGGGAACGACTTGCCTACCCAATACGTGGAAGCGACCACATTCATCGATGCTGTTGAGGTGAATAGGCTCAAGCTTGTTTTCGGAGGCACCAGCGAAGTCCGCCTTCGCCAAAAATGAAGTACCTAAACATGCAAAATAACGATACGTATCGACAATAAATCCCATACCAAACACTCTTTTGTAGTTTGGACATCAGTACGTCAGTACTTTATTTTCCTGTGGTCTTGGACTAAACTGCAATGGTAACTCCATTAACAAAAAACGTAAAATTCAGTTTTACCCTTCTTTAATTATTAATATTTATTCTGGGAAAAATTCAAAGGTCTAAATCATAGGAGGCAAAGTGCAATTAACCACCACTCTCTCTCTCCCCGCCACCACCACTTTTGTCCAGCATGTCGCCACCACCACGCTGGCCGCCCTCAACCACCCCCGTTTCTCTCTCTCTCTCCCTATATTTCTCTATTAAAGCTAAAAATCAAAAAATAAAACAAGAAAGAGATTACGAAAGCAAAAAATGAATGAGGGAGGCTCTGATTCGTCTTTGATTCAGACCACCAAGGCTGCAACAAATGGTTGCCATGCGAGAGAATCTCTCATCCTCGCAGACCTTCCGAGTTGCCTTGCTAAGCTGCGGCTCAATTCGGATCCTAAATATCATTCTCAGAAACAAATTGTCACTGCCTCATACAATACGTTTGGATCAAGGAATAAGGGCCCGTTTGGTTAGAGAGAGAGAGAGAGAGAGAGACATTTACAACCATCCATTGAGAACAATATATCATTTAGTGTGTGTAATATGGGTTGTTGCTTTTCTAATTGGCGTTAGGTTGAAATCACCGGCGACGGTTGGGTTAACGGAGAGGGGCAACCACTGTAGTTTGAGCCAATTCATAACCACTTAAACATCAACATTTTGAATTAGTTTAATTTCAACAAAAAAAAAATGATCAATAAACATATCCAGCTCAAAGTACAAACTCAAAAAAAAAAAGAGCGGAAAATTACCAATTACTCCCAAAAAAAGAAACTATTTATCGCCTACTCCCATTGACTTTTCTTTGCACCGATTACTCCTGTCAACACCTTTTTCTTGCACCAATTAGTCCCGTTTTAAAAAATATCGAGGAATGAGTTTACCGAAATGCCCTCCCGTGAGCTTCACATCGATAAGGAAGGTCGTTAAACTGATGCACCACCGCCGTCCGCCGCCGGTCCCCTCCGCCGCCGCCGCCACCATAAATTACAGTTTTCACCCCAAACTTTATGACTTTTTGTCACTTTCTATATATTTTCAAAAATAAATAAATAAATAAATAAATCTTGATTTTAGGATAAAATCATTATCAAATGTGACGTAAAACAAGAGAACAATTGATATTATATTCAATATTTACAGATGTTGAATGTAACATCCACATGTGTTAAATGTAGTATCATATGGATTTTATTCTGCATACAAAAATAAGAAAACAATGGATGTTACATTCAACATCCACAGGTGTTAAATGTTACATTCAACATCCACATGAATTGTATTTTGGTCAGAAAAAGATAATATCATTAAAAAAAAAAAAAAAACACAATTCATGTTACAATCAACACCCACAAGTTTTGAATGTTACATTCAACATCCACAAGAGAGGTATTTTGGTCAGAAAAATATAGTATTATAAAAAAAAAAAAAAAAACACAATTGATATTACATTCAACATCTACATGAGAGTTATATTGGTCAGAAAAATATAATATCAGTAAAAAATAAATAAATAAATAAATAAACAATTGATGTTACATTCAACACTCGCAGTTGTTGACTGTTACATTCAACATCCATATGAGAGGTATTTTAGTAAAAAAAAAAGATAAAAAGAGTTATTGGTGAAAGAAAGAAAAAAAAAGTGATGGAAGTAATTGGTAATTTCTTTTGTATTTTGGGAATAAATGGTGTATGCTAAAAAAAAAAAAAAAAATTCATATAAGAAGCAAAAAAGTTGAATTTAACCAGAAAAATAATTAAAAAAAAAAAAAAGTTGAATTTATGAAAAGGATTTATCTAATCCATGACCACATCAAAATCAATATCATCCACAAATCTTACAAGATTTACAACAATATTATCTTTTTAAAAGTCGATTTTCCCTCTCATTTTTCTTTCTTAACCAAACAACCCTAGGAAATATAATTTTCCTTTCACAATTAATAAAAATATTATCCTGTCATTTTTTTTTTCTTTTTTTTTTTTCTATCCTTCTAACCAAACATACTCCTAGGGTATGTTTTTTCATCCTATTTTATTTTTCCTCCCATTTTCCATCCATCCAATCAATGAAAGATTTTCAATTTTTTTTTCATTTTTCATTTCATTTTCTTTTCTCCGTTTTATCCACCCAGCCAAATGCATTCTAAGAAAGAAAAATAAAATAAATGAAATAATTAATTTTAATATTTTATCTTTGTATATTATTAAAAAAAATAAAGATTCTGTTATTAAAAATATAATTATAATTTCACTGTCAAAAATGAATAAAATAATAATAATAATAATTGTAATCTTGCCGACCTAACGTCTGGATGGATTAAAAAGTCGTCACGCATGACGTCACTAGAAATGGAAGAGGCGAGATTTCGACAATTATTAAAAAATACTAAAAATATTATAATTAATTTTTTTAATACTGTCCCACACTCACACAAGAGTGTGATTATCTCGTTTAGAATTTTTTTACTGTCTCTTTCTATAAGTGTTTTTCTGCATATTCGAATTCCTGATCTTGTAGAAACTCTCAACTGCTTTAACTCAAACGTATCTTTTCTCTTGAACCATACTATATATATTGCTATAATATTATAATTAATAAAATCACTAATTATACACATAAATATTATAATAAATTAAATTATAACATATATGTCTATAATGTAATTCATAAAGTGATTTTAATAAATTTTATAATCACAATAATAATTTGTAATAAACATGTAATTAGAACACATAATTATAACCATTATAAATATATTATTAATAATAATTTTGTTAAATAAAATAATATTTTATATATATATATATATATGGTGTTGTTATTGTTGGAGACAGTAATGGAGCTGTTAGTTGGGCTTTCTTCTCTCCCTTTTCTGTTAGTTTAAGTTTTCTAGCTAAGTTCCACGGGTAGTTCATGGGGATTCAGGAAGCTTTGCGTTTGGGCCAGTTTCCTCTACTGGTGGAAAGTGATTCGCTAGCTTTGGTTCATTCAATCAGGAAGGATAGTCCAATCTGGTCGATTGTCCATCTTTGGAACACAGTTTGGTTTTAGATTATATCATTTGACATTCAGATTTCTCATATTCATCGAGAATGTAATTTTGTTGTTGATAGTCTTGCTAACATTGTTTCGTCTAGTCCTTTGTTATTTCTTTTAGGTAGTCTCTTACCTCACGACGTAATTTCTTATGTTCATGAGGATCAAGAGGGTCTTCTCCGCCTAAGGTTATAATTTTTTCAATTCATTAATAAAGAGATTGTTTTTTTTTTTTTTTAAATAAAAATAAAATAATATTTGTCCAACTTAAATAGTGCCGGCTACATAAATCCGTTTGTGACATAATGAACGATCAAGAGTCATCCTCTCTAGTCAGGTTCAATGTCTTCAAATCAATTATAATAATCTCATCCCAAATCATCGTAGGCCTACATCTCCCTCTAGTCTCTAGTATCCACGTACTTGAATTAAATTGCATTTTCTTACTAATATTTTTATCGGTATTCTATGCAGATATCCAAACTTCGGTATCTTTTCTTCTAATTTATATATATAATAAAATAATTAATTTTAAATTATTTTTCTAACCACCTCCGCCTTGGAAAAGTAAATCAAAGAAAGAGTCAAATATTGTTTCCTACACATGGTTTGAAAGAAGAGGTTCTATATAAACCCTCCATGAAATTAGTAAATCGAATCCAGATCACCCATCGAAAATGCTTCGTTTTTTCTTCTTCCTCTTCTTCATTTCTTTCCTCATCTTCTCCTCCTCCATTAATGCAGCTGTTCGAGACTTTTGTGTGGGTAACCTAGAACTCCCAGAAGGCCCTGTGGGTTAAGCTTGTAAGAGCTCTGCGAATGTCACAGTGGATGATTTTGTGTTTTCACACCTAGCCGTGCCCGGAAACAATTCCGACATCCTAAAAGCGGCTATGACACGGCATTTTCCGCTCAATTTCCGGGGTTGAACGGCCTGGGCCTGTCCATGGGGCGGTTGGACCTGGCCCCCGGCGGGGTGATTCCAACGCACTCACACCTTGGTGGCTCCGAAGTGATTATAGTGATTTATGGCTCCCTTACTGCTGGTTTCATCTCCTCGGCCGACGTCCCTTATGTGAAAACACTGAAGGTGGGTGAAATCATGATATTTCCTGAGGGGTGGTTGTATTTTCAAGTAAATAAAGGTCGCAGACCGGCTCTTGCCTTTGTGAGTTTGAACAGTGCAAGCCCCGGCATCCAAATCCTTGCTTCTTCATTGTTTGGGAATGACTTGCCTACCAAATACGTGGAAGCGACCACATTCATTGATGCTGCTGAGGTGAAGAGGCTCAAGGCTGTTTTCGGAGGCACCGGCGAAGTTTGCCTTTGCCAGAAATGTATCTAAACATGCAAAATAGAGATATGTATCGACAATAAATCTCGTATCAAACATTCTTCTGATATTTTATATAACATACATATGCTCCCAGCCATACGGATTTAGATTCAAAAAGAACCCAAAAACAGCCATAACCATTCGGCCGGAAGTAGCCTTCTTCACCATTTGCCTCTGATTTCAAGCACCAAACCATGGAGTTGGGCAACCATTTGGCCTGAGACAGAGGAATTTCTGGTTAAAACCGTATATTAACCATCTCCACAAACAACCTAGTTGAGGTGCTCCGATTAGGTGACGATCTCAGGAGCTGGGCAAAAGGCGACGACTTAGTTGCTGCTTCGGTGCTGATTCAAATCTCCGGCGACCTTCACCGTTGGTATAAGCGGCGGAAGCAGCATGTATTATCCAGTTCGTCTTCCGGCGACCTCCGCCGTTTGGTATAAGAGGAGGTTAATAGCCAAGCTAAGTCAGGCAGAATTGAAATCTCCCTCAGTTTTATTCCAGATCTGCATTCCATTGCCAATCGAAGGAAGAATTTGATTTCTTAAGAGGTGGCCAGATGCGAATTAATTGAGGCGGTGAAGGTACTTTGCTTCATTGCCCTAGATTCCCTTGCATGGGTGGTTGAGTTTGATTTAGAATTTGTTCTTGGAACTGATTATTGGGTTGGAGTATTGGTGCTTGGTTTTGCATGAGTTGGTTCTCTTGAAGCTTTTGTAACACCGAATATATTCTTGATTAGTTGGTAGATTTCCAATGAATCAAAGCTTCGTAGACAAATTGAGAGGTGGTGTTGCCGAGAGGAAGGCCCGTAAGCTTTTCACTCTTTTTGTTGACTATCTTCCATCCTATATGGATAATCTCTGAGTTACGAGAATTTTATATGGTATTGAAAAGATTAGAGATGTGTTTGTGCCTAGAAAGAAGAGATTTGGCAAGAATTATTGGTTTGGTTTTGTTAGATTTAATTCCTATGGGGAGGCTAGGAAGACAATTATTTTTTTGAATGGGGTTTTAATTTTCGGCCGTAAAATTCTAGTCAAATTTGCTGATTTTGGATTGGAGAATAGGTATAGAGGTCCTAAATATGGTGATTTGAGTGTTTATTCCAACCGGGACTCATTCCAAAACAATTACTTTAGATATTATGATCTTTCGGTTGGAAAATATATACGGAAAGTTAAGGAGAAATTGAATGTTGTTGACAGCGGGGATGGTGTTTTGGTACATCAAGAAAAAATTGATAGCATTAATGTTGTGGCTGGAATTGAGGGCCAAGGTATGGTTGCTCAAGACGTTTGTGGAGTAGACTATAGAAGGGAGGGAACTTTTGTGGGCTCCCATGATAATAGTAATGCCACAGAGACTTCTAGGGTAGGTGCAAATCTTTTTTCTCCTAGGGATCAAAGAGATTTAGCTAATATTATCTGTTTCAAGCCTACTAGTCATTCAAAGAAAAAGGTGAGAAAAATTAAGAAGAAATTGGATAGTTTAAGTAGTTACAATGATCTTATATGTGAAATATCGTCGTACAATAAGAAGATTATTGATTGTGCAAAAGTTATTTTGCGAAGATTGGGTATTGTGATAGAGGTC
This sequence comes from Eucommia ulmoides, assembly GCA_016647705.1. Lineage (NCBI taxonomy): Eukaryota > Viridiplantae > Streptophyta > Magnoliopsida > Garryales > Eucommiaceae > Eucommia > Eucommia ulmoides. The sequence goes on from JAENRU010000489.1 coordinate 132,467, forward strand.
GGAAGAACTTTAGGCCTAAAGACTAATTTTATTGAAGGGGATTTTCGTAAAAAGATGTTGGAAATGTGTATAAAGAGTACAAAAATATCACTCAATTTATGCTCAACTCTTGGGATTGGTGTGGGCGTTTACTTCATCTTGATGGAATTTTAGAGTTTTGGCTTGGGGTTTGTAATTCGAGAGTTTGGAGTAAGAGGGTGTTGTTAATGTATTTGGATGAAGCTTCTCTTTTTGAATTTCGATTCGGAGTTGTTGAAATGTTGGTGGTCTGGTCAGTCCATGCCTTTTACGGGTCACGCTGTGGAAAAGATGCTAAACTCGTGGGAGTATGTTGTTTCTTTTCGTTTTGATTTATTGTAGTGTTATATTTGTTGTATAACTATTGTGTATAGCTTTGGTGTGTAGCTTGTGGTGTTTGTTACTTACTATACTATCTTGTATTCTAAGTGTTGTAGTGTGTAGTGTTTAGGTGTATGAGCCTCAGAGCGTTCTTGTGAACTGTAGCTCATGGATGAGCCATTGTTGAAGTTCATGCTCTTTTTGGTTTTGATTGTAATTGACCGAGAGATCTTTCGGGTTACATGTCCATTTTGACGTGTTGTAAGGAAAAACTTTCTCTTTATTATTATTAAGGGTTAATTACACTTTACCTCCCTGTGGTTTGACCAATTTGTACTTACCCCCCTGTAGTGTGAAAATTGTCACTTACCCCCTTGTGGTCAAATTTTTGGTGCACTTACCCCCTACATCAAGGGGTAAGTGGTTTGAAAATCAGCCCACAGGGGAGGTAAGTGGAGATTTCCAAACCACAGGGGGCAAAGTGAAATTGGCAAAACTATAGGGGGTAAAGTGTAATTAACCCTATTATTAATATATTTTGGCTTACCCGAAAAAAAAAAAAAAAAAAAAAAATGAGAAAACAGCCGTAACCATTCTGTTATGTTTTTGGTATCAAGCAAATCAAGGCTTTGGGCAGAAACAAATGACACTGATTAATAAAAACAAAGGGTTAATTGCAATTTATCCCATTGTAGTTTGCACCTTTTGCACTTTGTCCCCCTATAGTTTGAATGCCAACACTTTGCCCCCCGTGGTCTTGAACTAAACTGAAACGGTAACTCTGTTAATGGAAAATATAAAATGTCAATTTTACCCTTCTTTAATTATTAATACTAATTCGAGGGAATATCCGAAAGGTCCAAACATAGGGGGTAAAGTGCAATTAACCACCATTCTCTCATTCTCTCCCCGCCACCACCACTTTCATCCACCATGTCACCACCACCATGCTGGCCACCCTCAACCACCCCTGTTTCTCTCTCTCTCTCTCTTAAAGCTATAAAAAAAAAAAAAAAAAAAAAAAAAAAAAAAAAAACAAGAAAGAGATTAGGAAAACGAAAAATGAATGGGGAGGCTCCAATTCGCCTTCGATTAAGACCGCCATGGCTACAACAAGCGGTTGCCATTCTTGAGAATCTCTCATCCTCGCAGACCTTCTGTGTTGCCTTGCCAACCTATGACTCAGTTTGGATCCTGAATATCTTTGTCAGAAAAAGATCGTCACCGCCCCATACAATACGTTTGGATCGAGGAATAAGGGCCAGTTTGGTTAGAGAGAGAGAGAGAGGCATTTACAGCCATCCATGAGAACTATATACCATTTAGTGTGTGTATGTATGAAAGAATAAAGGTTGTTGGTTTTCTAATCGACCTTAACTTGAAATCACCGGCGACAGTTGGGTGGACGGAGAGGGGCAACCACCCTTTGAAACCTCAAGTCTCTCTGTGCTTGGCCCTAGCCTCATTCTTAAACTAATGGGATTTTTTGGGTTAGTTACACTTTGCACCCCTGTAGTTTGACCTAATTTACATTTTGCACCGCTGTAGTTTGACCTAGTTGCATAAGGTTAAAATTACGTTTTTATGCTTAAAATAAAGCATTTGCGAGTCGCATGTGAAAATCCATCAAAGTTAACCCTTATTTTTTACAGAAAAGTCACATAAAAAATCGTGAGCAAATATGAGGGTCACTTTGACCAAAAAAAAAATGGAGGGCCAAATTGAAAAACGTAAACAAATACGAGGACCAAAATTATAATTTGCCCTTGAATTTATGAAATGGATTGAGCCAATCCATAACCCAATAAACATCAATATTTTGAATTAGTTTTCAAAAAAAAAAAAAGTTGATCAATATTTTGAAGTACAAACTCAAGAAAATTTTCATATAAAAAAACGAAAAAGTTGAATTTATGAAAAGGATTTGATCTAATCCATAACCACACAAAAATTAACATTTTTCAAGTACTATTCAAAGGGATTGAGCTAATCCATGACGACATCAAAATCAACTATTTTTTTTTTTATCAATAAAAGCAAAATCACATCATCCACAAATTTTTGAGATCTACAATAAAATCATCTTCTTCTTCTTTTTTTTCTTTTTAAAAGTCTAAAGAACACCAAAAAATTAATTAAACGTTGCCGAATTAAATATTACACAAAAATGTTTCATTATAACTAATTAAAAATATGAAATCTACAAAAATACAATCCATCCCTAACCCCTAGAGTTGTTTACATGAAAAAAAAAATATATATTACTAAATATTACACAAAAACGTTTAATTATGTATATTAAAAATATGAGATCTACAAAAATACGATCTATCCCTAACCCCTAGAGTTGTTTAAATAAAAAAATAAAAAAATTCCAACTACTAATTAATAATGTGTATCCGAACCGAACTATATCCATATAAAAAAAAAAAAACCCAAGTTCTAAAACCGAGATCTACACAAATAAAAACCAAAATCTAATTAATTGAAACAAACCCTATACCCTAAACACAAGCACAAACACAAACTTAAACAATTAATAATTAGCAAAGGAGAGGAGAGATAAGGAGAAGAGAGAAAGAAGAGAGGAGGAGAAGAGGAAGGGAGCGGCGGCGGTTTGAGAGAGAAGGAGGGAAATGAAAACGAAAGGGAGTGGGGATAGGGTTTTCATGGATGAAACAGATTTTGGAAATTCGTTTCACCCATGGAAAAAAATTGAAGATCAACCACATAAACGCACTTTGAATCTCCAAATTTTATTTTATTTTGTTTCGAAAATGGATTTTCGAAATCTATTTTATGGGTTCAATGTAAATATGTGTATATATATGTGTGTGTGGTTTCAGTAATTTTTTATTAAATTTCTAATTATTTTGTAAACAACTCTATCTTAAATAAATATATTTAAATATTTTGACCATGTTGAGATCAATTTAAAGATGTCAAAAGGAACGTATGATGACTTGACTCTCATCAATAGAACCTACAGCACAAAAAAAATGGAGAAAAAAGAATTATTTGACCACTTCCACCCATTGAATTTGTCTATATATGAAAATCCTTTCATCATTTCTTAATCAAAAAATAAAAAAGACTCGGACACTTCCTAATAGAAGGCCACCATTCTTAAAGAACAAGCAACATATACTAATTTCTTTTCCGCACGACACTTCATACATTAATAATATCTCACCCCACACCCCACACACACACACACATATATATAAACACACTAATTTCTTTTCCCCTTGTTGACATTTTATACATTAACAATATTTTGTATTGGCAGGTGTGACGCGTAAACAATATTGAGATATACGAAGTTGTTTATATATATATAAACAACTTCGTATATGTCAGTATTGTTTACGTGTCACACATGTCAATACAAGTATTTTATATTCTTTCAATATTAAATAAAATAATATAATTTTTATATATAATAAAATATTTAATTTTAAATTATTTTCCCTAACTATTATAAATATATTATTAATAATAATTTTATTAAATAAAATAATATAATTTATATATATATAATAAAATATTTAATTTTAAATTATTTTCCTAATGACAGCCGCCTTAGAAAAGTAAATCAGAGGAAATGTCAAATATTGTTTCCTGCATGGGGTTTGAAAGATGATGGATCATGAATTTTGTTCTATATAAACCTATCCAAACCCACCATGAAATCAGGAAATCCAATCCATAACAACCATCGAAAATGCTTCGCTTTTTCTTCTTCGTCTTCTTCTTCATTTCTTTCCTCGGCTTCTCCTCCTCCACTAGTACAGCTGTTCAAGACTTTTGTGTGGGTAACCTTGAACTCCCTCAAGGCCCTGCGGGTTACGCCTGCAAGAACCCTGCTAATGTCACAGTGGATGACTTTGTGTTTTCGGGGCTAGCCGTGCCCGGAAACACTTCAACCATCGCAAGATCCGCGGTGTCGTTTGCATTTGTTGCTGAATTTCCGGGGTTGAACGGCCTGGGCCTCTCCATGGCGCGGTTGGACCTGGCCCCCGGCGGAGTGATTCCAATGCACACACACCATGGTGGCTCCGAAGTGATTATAGTGATTCGGGGCTCCATTACTGCTGGTTTCATCTCCTCGGACGACGTCCCTTATGTGAAAACACTGAGGGAGGGTGAAATCATGATATTTCCTCAGGGGATGTTGCATTTTCAAATAAATGAAGGTCGCAGACCGGCTCTTGCCTTCGTGAGTTTGAACAGCCCAAGCCCTGGCATCCAAATCCTTGCTACTTCATTGTTTGGGAACAACTTGCCTACCCAATATGTGGAAGCGACCACATTCATTGATGCTGCTGAGGTGAATAGGCTCAAGGCTGTTTTCGGAGGCGCCGGCTAAGACCGCCTTCGCCAAAAGTGTAGTCTCTAAACATGCAAAATAAAGATATGTATCGATAATAAATCTTTAATCAAACACTATTCTGATATTTTATATAACATATATATGCTCGGTCTAAAACGTATTAAAACTATATACATCAATATACTGGCAAAGAACTCTCTTTGAGCATAAAAACAACCCAGAAACGGCCATAACCATTCTGTTATATTTTTGGTATCAAGCAAAACAAGGCTTAAAGCTCTAAACTTGCCGCATGTGTCAATATACTGGGGGCAGAAACAAATGATATTGATTAACAAAACAAGGGTTAATTGCACTTTACCCCTTTGTGATTTACATATTTTTCACTTTGTCCCCCTGTAGTTTGGACATCAGTATTTTGTCCCCTTGTGGTCTTAGACTAAACTGCAATGATAACTCCGTTAACGGAAAACGTAAAACTCAATTTTACCCTTCTTTAATTATTAATACTTATTCGGGGGGAAATCCAAAAGGTCCAAAACATAGGGGATAAAGTGAAATTAACCACAACTTTCGTCCACCATGTCACCACCACCAAGCTAGCGACCCTCAGCCACCTCTCTCTCGCTCTCTCTCTCTCTCTCTCTGTTAACGCTGAAAATCAGAAAAATAAAACAAGAAAGAGAGTACGAAAGCGAAAAATGAATGGGGATGCTCCGATTCGCCTTTGATTCAGATCACCATGGCTGCAACAAAAGGTTGCCATGCGAGAGAATCTCTCATCGTCGCAGAAGTTCCGAGTTGCCTTGCCATGCTGCGGCTCAGTTCAAATCCAGAATATCCTTTTCAAAAAACATATCGTCACCGCCTCATACAATACGTTTGGATCGAGGAATAAGGGCCCATTTGGTTAGAGAGAGGGAGAGGCATTTATAGCCATCCATGAGAACTATATATCATTTATTGTGTGTATGTATGAAAGAATAAGGGTTGTTTCTTTTCCAATCGACGTTAGGTTGAAATCACCGGCGACGGTTGGGCGAATGGAGAGGGGCAACCACCCTTTGACCTAATTTATACTTTGCACCACTGTAGTTCGACCTAATTGCATAAGGTTAAAATTACGCTTTTACCCTTAAAATAAGGCATGTGCAAGTCACATGCAAAAATCTTTCAAAGTTAACCACTATTTGCCCTTGAATATATGAAATGGATTGAGCTATCCATAACCACCTAAACATCAACATTTTGAATTAGTTTAATTTCAAAAAAAAAAAAAAATGATCAATAAACTTATCCAACTAAAAGTACAAAAGAAAATTTTCATATAAAAAGCGAAAAAGTTGAATTTAACAAGAAAAATAATAATAATAATAATAATAATAATAATAATAATAATAATAAAAAAAAAAAAAAAAAAGGTTTAATTTATGAAAAGGATTGATCTAATCCATTACCACACAAAAATTAACATTTTCCAAGTACTATTCAAATGGATTGAGCTATTCCATGTCCACATCAAAATCAACTAATTTTTATTTTTATTTTCAATTATTATTATTTTTTTAATAATAGAAAAATCACATCATCCACAAATCTACGAGATCTACAACAAAATCATCTATTTTTAAAAAAACAAAAAGTCGATTTTCTCTCTATTTTTTTTTTAACCAAATAACATTAGGAAAAATAAGTTTCTTTTCACAATGAATTAAAATATTATCCTTTCATTTTATTTTTCCTTTTCTATTTTCATCATTCCAACCAAATATACTCTTAAGGTACGTTGTTCTCATTTGATTTTCTTTTTTCTCCCATTTTTCATTCAACCAACAAGATATTTTTTTTTAATTTTTTTCCCATCTATTTTTCACCAACCAAATGCACCCTAAGTAAAAAATAAAATAATTAATTTTAATATTTTATCTTTGTATATTATAAAAAAATATAGATTCTATTATTAAAAATATAATTATAATTTTATCTTTTAAAATCGAAGTATAGATCTTGCTCACGAAAATAGGTTACCAAAAAAAAGCAGAGGATTTGGACGGGGGTGGGAACACGAAATTTGGCAGTGCATTTGTTTTTTCGTGGGTTAATTTGAGCGCAATTGGAGAAAATGAAAAAACAAATTTGTGCATAATTTCTAAATCCACACAATAAAATATATAAATAAGATATAAATCTATACGTATAAATCTCTACATAAATTCTGAATACAAAATTATGTTGTATTCATTTTCTCGTCCAAATATATTAAGAATAGAAACAAAAATAAAGTGGAACAAAATAGATAGGAAGATAAACTGAAACAAAAACAGGAACGAGATCAAAATTATGTTAGTATTCAGATTTATTGCTCAATTAGAAACAATAATCTAAGTAAAATTTAATAGAAAAATAAAAAATAGGAAGAGGTGGAAATGATTTAGAGTAAAAATCGCACCTCGGGTTTGCAGTCGTTCACAAGCGGTGAAAACCAATCTTAGGAAGATGAACAGAAACAGAAACGAGGTCAAAATTAAGTTTGTATTCAGATTTATTGTTCAATTAGAAACAATAATCTGAATAAAATAGAAAATAGAAAGAGGAAAAAATTATTTAGAGTAGAAATCGCACGTAGGATTTGAAATCTTTCGCAAGCGGTGGAAGCCGATCTTGTTCGCAGTGTGGAATAATGACAAATCTGTTGCCGAAATGGTGAAAGAAGAACGCTTCGTCCTTCTACTGAGTTGTCGTCTACAATGGTTGCGACGATTAAGGCTTGTTAGAAGGGTGAGTGTCCGGTAGAAAGGAAGAGGAGTGAAATTAGTTGAGCCTGAGGATACTTGAGTAGCCTTGTAAAAATATGTGAATGTGAGAGGATTTCCCTTTGGTGCTAACACAAAACGACATGGTTTTGATGTTGGCTTCAATTCTAATTTTTTATTATTATTATACATATTAGGGCACCATTAATTGACCTCTAAATTCGATTTTAATTTTTTTTAATTTATTTTATTACATGTATTAGGGCATCATTAAGTGACCTATAATTAAATAATTAAATTATAATAGGAAACAAAATTGTGTCCTAATATAATTTATGTTTTTAGGGCACTATTTTCTGTCATTTTACATTATATATTGATATTAATTTATTTAATTACTAAGTAAATTCTATTGTGGCACTATTTTGTGTTTTTTTAAATATTTGATTATAGGACACAATACATATTGTAACGACCTGATTTCTCAAGGCCGTCACACGGTTTCTCCCCAGGGAGAATTAATACTAAAATTGATTGACCAAATTTTAATTCTGTAAAATCCGATAAATTTTACAATGTGACGGTGACAAGTAATCAATAACTCGTTTCATAAAAATATTTTAATTTACAATGTGGCGGAGATAATTATAATTATCGGATTTATAATTTATTAATTTATTGAATCGATTTTACAACGGTAAATAATAAATACAATTATTACAATTTTAAATAGAAATTCAACTAAAATTCTCGTCACCGTTTTCCTCTCGCTGACCCTACAATCAAAATTATGAGATTGTGAGCCAACACTCAGTAGAACTTTAATCCCTCTAATACATGCATTTAATTAATACAACAAATATAATACATTGACATGATTTTCATATAATCATAATTATTCCATACAAACTAACAACGTAAAATTCACCGACAATAATAACGTAAATCACTCAATAGACAGATTAAATGCAAATATTTGAAGAGTTAGAAATTCTACCTAAAATACGAAATTGTTGATAATCCACAAAAGAAAATATTCCTTTATTTATTTATTTATTTATTTTATCATCGTCGTCTGCATCCTTCCGTTATTATTTTTTGGAAAAAGTACAATTTAGACCCTCTAACTATTGACATATTTCTAAGTGGTCCCTCTAAATTTAAATGTTTAATTTCAAACCCTCTACGTATCATAACGTTTCAAAATGGTCCTTCCGTTAGAAAATCAGTTAAAATTAAGGGAATTTAAGGGCAAAATGGTCTTTTCACGATTTTTTAATTTTTTTAATCATTTTTAATTAATTTTTTTTTTAAAATCTCTCTCTCTCTCTCTTCCTCCCATTTCTCTCTCTCTCTCTCTCTCTCTCCCACCACCTCCCTCTCCCTCTTTCCCTCTCCCTCCCCTTCCCCTCTCTCCCTCCCACCCCACCCCACCCCCCGTAACAGGGGGTGGTTGCACCCCCTGAAAACAGGGGGTGAAAACACCTCGGGGTGAACTCACCCCCTTTTACGGGGGTGAGTTCACCCCTGTTGCAGAGGGCACCCCCTGTTTCAGGGGTGATTCCACCTCCTGCAACAGGGGGTGCAACCCCCCCTGTTATGGGGGTGGGGTGGGGTGGGAGGGAGAGAGGGGAAGGGGAGGAAGATGGAGAGGGAGAGGAAAGGAGGGAGAGGGAGGTAGGGAGAGAGAGAGAGAGAGAGAGAGGAAGGGGAGGAAGAGAGAGAGATTAAAAAAAAATTAAAAATGATTAAAAAATTTTAAAAATGTGAAAATACCATTTTGTCCCTGAGATTCTGTTAGTTTTAACAGAATCTCTAATGGAGGGATCATTTTGAAACGTTATGATACGTAGAGGGCTTAAAATGAAACGTTTAAACTTAGAGAGACCACTTAGAAATATATCAATAGTTAAAGGGTCCAAATTGTACTTTTCCCTTACTTTTTTCTCTTTTCCCCCCAACCTCCCTAGCTGCTAATTACGTGCTTTATATCTCTTGATTTATGTTTGTTTACTTTCTTTTAAGCTCCCCTAAAGAGACACGTGGTTCCATGCATGGCAATATATGTGCATAATATGGTTTAAGTTTGTGGTCTAATTTTTTTCCTTCCCTTTTTTTCTTCTTCTTTTTTTTTTTTTATCTTGGCCATAACCGATTTCCTTAATGGTTAAGATTTTGAAATTACATTTAATACTCCCTAATTATAAACTAATTTACATTAAATTTAATAATTATACTTATCTCCCCAAAATTATAAAATATTTATTATAATTTTTCATAATATACGAAAGAACCCAAAACTATTACACTTGTATAAAATAATTTAACATTTAACTCCAAAAATTATCAAAAATATAAATTTAACGTTTAATCTCCAAAAATTATAAAGTGTATAGTTATACCACAAATTTACAAAATCGTCTTAAAAAATGTCAAACTTATCTAAAATAATATTTTTCAAAAATATAAATTTTCGGGATATTACACATATAGTATACCGAAAAGTACTTTTATAGGGTACAAGACATATAATGTCCCAACAAATTGACTTTTATGCGACATTTTCAATTTTGTGCTTTGACAAATACCTTTATAGGGCACAATACATATAGTGTCCCAATAGAGGTGCCTTTATAGGCAGTTTTTGTTGTAGTGGTTTTTACCGTTAAAATAAAGCTTGTGCAAGTTGCATGCGAAAATCCATCGAAATTAATCCCAATTTTGTACGGAAATGCCACATAAAATATCGGGTGCAAATATGAGCGCCACTTTGACAAAAACAATAAAATTGGGGAGCCAAATAAAAAAACACATGCAAATACGAGGACTAAAATTGTAATTTGCCCTTGAATTTATAAAATGAATTGAGCCAATCCACAACCACATAAACATCAACATTTTGAATTAGTTTTCAACAACCAAAAAAAAAAAAAAAAGATGATCAATAAAGTTATCCAGCTCAAAGTACAAAACTGAAGCAAATTTTCATAGAAAGCGAAAAAGTTGAATTCAACAAAAACAAACAGTTAAAAAAAGTTGAATTTATGAAAAGGATTGATCTAATCCATAACCACATATAAATTAGGATTAATAGCATTTTACTCCCTATGATTTAGCTGGTTTGCACTTACTCCCTGTGTTAGCACTTACCCATTTGTAGTCTTGATTTAAGTGCAATTACCTCCTTATATTAGGGGGTAAGTGGTTTGAAAATCTAATCACAAGGAGGGATAAGTGACGATTTTCAAACCACAGAGGCGTAAAGTGCAAATCGGCCAAATCACACGAGATAAAGTGCTATTAATCCTAAAAATTAACATTTTTCAAGTACTATTCAAATTTATTGAGCTAATTCATGACCACATCAAAATCAACATTTTTCAACTATTTTTTTTTTCAATAAAAAGCAAAATCACATCATCCACAAATTTATGAGATCGACAACGAAATTATTTTTTTTTCTTTTTAAATGTCTACAGAACACCCAAAAACTAATGAAACGTCGCCTAATTAAATATTACACAAAAATGTTTAATTATAACTAATTAAAAATAAACAGGGAGAGGGTTAGAGAGAGAAACTCTCTTGGGGAGTGTGCTTGTATAATTTTGAATTTGAAATTGCTTTCGTCGTCGGCTTCGGTTGAATTTCGCCGACGGCAGTGTACTGGTTAGTTTGGGGTTCGTTCCTGTCTTCATCTTCACCACCAATTCTCAAGCGCTCTCCATCATTACATCAAGAGACGAATCAAATCAATACCTCGGTTTGAGATACTCAGCAATACAACAAAGGAAAGGATATCACAAGTAATCTCAGTCTTTAGATCTCGTCGCCTTAGTTCAGTCTGTTGTTTGCTAATCTTGTCACTGTCGTTCAGAGTTTGTGACCTCCCATATCATAACACCGTTCTGGCGTTGTCCACCCCCCCCCCCCCCCCCCCAACTGGTGTGTGTTGTTGAAGTGGAGTGAGGAAGAGCAAGCTGTAACTGATCGGCGATCAATCTATCGTCGTGGAAGAAGGCCAAGCTGTTTGACGAAATTCCTTAGTGAGTTTTTGGATCGGGTTAATTACACTTTACCCATGTGGTTTTGCCCATTTATACTTTACCCCCTTGTGATTTAAACATCGCCACTTACTCTCCTGTGGTTTGTGGACCTAAGTGTAACTCTAACTCGGTTGACGGAAAGGTTAAAATATTAATTTTACCCTTGGGTTAATAACACTTTCCTCCTTGTGGTTTGGCCCATTTTACACTTTACCCCCTATAGTTTGGCCTATTTGCACTTTACCCTCTGTGATTTAGAGATAAATCATGCTCAAATCAAGCCCAACTTCGTAAATGGCGTGTGAGCAACAGTTCTTTCAAATTTGATAGAAAATGTTAGATTTGCACTTAGGTCCAAGACCACAAAAAATGTTAGATTTGCACTTAGATCCAAGACCACAGGGAGGTAAGTGGCGATGTTTAAACCACAAGGGGGTAAAGTGAAAATGGGCCAAATCACATGAGGTGAAAGTGTAATTAACCCTTTTTGGATTTTATTGAACTAATCGTTTTCCATGGAACGAGAGAGAGTTAACTCCAAGGAGATTAATAGAGGAGGTCTGGGATTAAAGATGTATTTTGCGACAAGTGTGGAAAGAATCTAACTGAATCTTGTTGTGCTTTCTTAGATCTTTCTCAAGTAAACTATGGTGAAGATCTCACTACAAAAAGTGCTAGAAGTAGGTCTCTGGTACTGCAATAGCATTTTGCGTAGGAAAAAATTGGTTAGAAAATTGATACAATCCGCATTCAATTTACAGGGGACTAAGTCCAAAGGATTCTCAGAGACGATGGAATGGAATTCTCACAGCGAAGTACTATACTTGCAAAATATTTTACAGAATTAATGTTATGGAAATGCTACACCTCATAAGGGATAGTTGGGTAGACGAAAAAGCTATGATGGAATTGGGTTTAGGAATTAAATGTTGTCAAGATCAGATTAAAGGGCCATTAAAAAGGGAAGTGCATAAGATCAATGAGAAAAATAAGCACAAACAACCTTCCCCAAGGAAGAAGCTTCATGAATCATATTTCAAATCCTACACCCCTATGGACATGTTGAATCTCGAAGAAAAGAATGTGTTGTGTTCATTTTGTGGAGAATACTACAAAAACAAGTGGAATCCTTTTTTGGCTCTTTTTAAAGCCCAATATGAAAAGAGTGAAGTCTTTGAAGCTCTAGAGATTTGCAACAACTATTGTAGGGACAATTTTGTTAGAAAATATAACTATTGGCTTGGGAGATTAGAAGAAATTCCTAAATCAATCTCAAGGTCTCCCCAAAGTCAAGATCATCGTAAGGAAATCTTCTCTCTGTTTGCGGAGGCCCTCCTCTGGGACGAGATTCAGTTTCGTCAAGTTCGATCGATAGTCCAAAGCAATAGAATCCATTCAATGGTGGGATGGATATATACTGGAAGGGAGTCAGCTGAGAGTAAAATTTGCGGAAGATAAAAACAATCTTAGAGGACTTTTAGAAGAGCTCCAAATAAGATATGGGTCGAGAAACAACCTCAACCGCTACAAGAGGTAATTGTAAATGCAGGGAAGAAAGTCATTAATAGAGGGATTAATCCACCAAACTCAACTGAGGCTTTTTGCGAAATCCAAAATAAGGTCCAATCCCCAAAAGAACGTGTTAAAACGCCTCTAAAGTTATTCAAGGATGTCGTTGCCCCCGAGGATTCCAGTTCATGCTTGGTCAAAAAATTGTTTCTCTTAGATCTGTTAGAATATTTTTATAGGCTAACATTAATTGAATTAATTGTTTTATAAAAATAGGTTAATGGATAGTCTATTATTTAAACAGCTCAAATAATTAGTGATCATATTTTGATTTGAGTTGTGGCGTCTTTTATGTAGAAACCTAATTAAGTAACAATTGTAGGTTTAGAGTTTTGTTAAAGCCCGTTATGGGAGGACCCAACGAGAAACCCTAGTATATGTATAACTAGGACCCTTCCCTAGTCTTGCTTAAGGGGTTTCTTCCCATTGAGAACCGCCACCACGAAATCTAGATTACAGGGAGGAAGATCTAGTTAGTAATCCACTGCGACAGGTTTAATCTCCTGTAATGGCCGAGACAAGTACGCTTTTGATTACCGTTCTTCATTGTTGTGCCCTATACTCCATGTATGCTTTAGTTTATTGTTTAATTCTGTTTTATTGTGATCATAAGATATAATCCAACATGTGGTATCGGAGCCTACGTACATGATTTAGGATCGACAATTGTTTTTAGAAACATTAATTTTATTTTCTGTTCTTAAACAAAAAAAGAAACTTGCTGGCACGATTTCATGTGATTTTTCATTTCGATTAGCTATGAAACATTAGGGATTTTGTTCCTCTTGTTTTAAACTTTAATTTAATTTATATATTATACATGCAATTTGGTTGTATAATTAGATAGAATTTTAACATTGAAGTTTCGGCTACGAACCCTAGAAAACTTCCGAAATTGAAACTTGGGGCCGTGATTTCATGTACTTGTTTTGCTTCTATTGACTGTAAAACCTTAGGGATTTTATTCCTATTAATTCAAGCTTTAATTTGATATATTATACATGCTATTTGGTTGGATAATCTATGAGTATTTAAACTTCAAAATTTCGGCCAAGAACCCTAGAAAATCGAGACTTTTTTTATTAAATTGATGAAGATTGATGATTTTTTGGTTCAATTAAACGTTGCAGATAGTTTCTAAATTAATATTGTCACACCCCACCCTGGACATCCGTCACCGTGGAGCCGGCGTGACGTCGATACGACCTCATCTTAACGTCAAATCTACTAGCAAACGACAAAGTGCATACATAAATATACAATCACAAATTCTGACCATATACAACATCTCTAACTGGGGACACACCTGTCCCTAAATTATAATAACAACAAAAGTATAATAACAATGAAGCTCTCACAGGTTCGCCTCAGACAGCTCTTCCCAAAATATTTCTATACTACACCATCCCCAGACTCTACCTAGTGCCAGTAGGGGACCGACTCCTAATTGTTGTACCTGTGAGTGTACTATCTTCTTAATAAAAATATTTTAGATGGATCAAGTATAAAACGTATAAATATTACATATCAAATAAAAATCTCATGATATATATAACTATCTCATACCACAAGGAAAACACCTTTTTCCTGTCACCACAAAATCAACGTTTATATGCGTCTATATATATATAGCATCCCAACTAAACAATGAACATCAATCAGAATAATTCAACGAACCATATAGTATAATGAAATCAGAATATACCAATCTAGTAGAAAAGAATATGTATAAATGTACTCATCCAAATCACCATGTACGAAAAAACACCATATACGACACCACACCACACCACATCACATCACACCTCGGCTAGCCATGTGATCGTTTTAACCTCACGATCAGGAGTTGTAACGGTACCGTACCATCCGTAGGATATGCCTTCCTATGAACACTCATCACTCCGCCGAAGTGGATAATCACTGCGCAGTATAATCATCTAACATCACTCTGCCGAGGTAGATAAACATCACTCCACCGAAGCAGATAAACATCACTCCGCCGAAACAGATAAATACTATGGCATCGTCAAATCAAATACAACATTATTGAATCACAACTCAATAAATATCGTCTACTCAACATCGTCAAATCACCATGTCTATCTCTTTTCCTCAAAACCAACTTTTAAATCCAAAAATCATATTTCACACTTTCTTTTAAAGAAAACGTCTGATTTTATCAAAATCATTTTTCCACCCTTTATTTTTAGAAAACCAGGCATTTTTAGAAAAACAGATGTTTTCTATTCTCTTTTAAAAATACCGTCTGATTTCACCAAATCTAACAAAAATTCATTTTCAACTTCTTTTCGAAAACCATTGAAATCTTTCGAAAATCCAGTTTACCAACTTACCCAAATCCTGTTTGATCCATATCATTTATAAATTTGTACAGTTTAAGTAAACACATATTTCATCATATATATACATAGAAAAATAGTTTGGTAAGAAGACAGTATACTCACCTGGCTACCCGCTCCGAACAGCTTTTACAAATTATCCTTTACCAATACCCCCAGGTGCCTACGAACCTAATAGTGACAGAGCCTATATTAATACTAGCGTATAATCCGTGCCTGAAGGCACGAATGCAAAAAAATAAAATAAAAATCTAATTACATTTAAATTGAATAACTAAGATCACTCAAGACATTGCTAAAATTCTAATAATTTAGAGCACACTTAACAATTATATTAATTCAAAAAATCTTTTAAAATTGAGTTTCAGTATATATTTTCAAAAACAAATGGGAGCATAACAATTTTTTTCCCTTCGTGGTCACACTGCCTTTCATGAGATGATTCCTCAATTGAAATGCCCCACTAAATCTCAGTTTTAACCTTCAATTTTGACCGCGAACATTTGCGATATGGACAAAAAAAAAATTAATTAGTTCATAAAACTACTTAATAAACTTTTTTATTAGATATAAAATCCTCAAGTATTTTTATGAGGTCTATTTTTGCTTCAAAAAATATGGAAAAAATAAACCAAGGTTGATAAAAAAAAAAAATAATAATAATAAAATTGAATAATTGAATAAATAAAACATATTAAACACAAAAAACAAAAACAAAGAACATAATGGCTCATGCTGGCTTTCATGAGATGATTCCTCAATTGAAATGCCCTACGAAATCTCAGTTCCAACCTTCAATTTTGATCGCAAACATTTGCGATATGGACAAAAAAAATAATTAATTAGTTCATAAAACTACTTAATAAACTTTTTTATTAGATATAAAATCCTCAAGCATTTTTATGAGGTCTATTTTTGCTTCAAAAAATAGGAAACAAATAAACCAAGGTTGATAAAAAAAAAAATAATAAAATTGAATAATTGAATAAATAAAACATATTAAACACAAAAAAGAAAAACAAAGAACATAATGGCTCAAACTATTTGATTTTTTTTTTGTTGATGTTCCCACACTTAGGAACAAAAAAATAATAATGTAGAGGAAAAATATCATTAAGCAACATATAATTCTGTTTGGATGAAACCATAGTGCCATTTTGCTACCAGCCATAACAAATTTTGTTACTAATCAGATCAATATCACTTAACAACCCAAATATTAAATTAAGAAAAGATAAAGCAAAGCAGAAGGACACTGACAGAAAATGTTCATGTTTTTCTTATACCTACTTAGAGATTCTGATAGATTCTCTTTTCTGCTTTAGCAACACGTTAAAAGATCAAGAAATACAAAACAAACCTCACCGAAAACAATAACAAAAATATTAATGAAAATGCATTCTACATAACTAAATTAATGATTGTAAAAATAGACAAAACAGATAAGAAACGACATGCATAGTTTAATTAACCGTTTATTTTAAGGAAAAAAAGAAATATAAACATTTCTAATTTATCATTTCTAAAACACAATCCAAAAACATTTCCAATTTTCGTTGGCCCAAACATAAACATAATGATAGGGGAAGATCTCAAGATGAACAGGAATAGGAACAGAAACAATAACAAAAAATTAAGAATTATCAAACAGAAACAGGATATGGATGAGTCCCAATTACATTATTTGGGAACAAAAAAAACAGAAACAGAAACACTTACCAGACGCAAACAGGAACAGAAATAGGAATAGAACAGAAACAAAACAGGAAACAAAACAGGAACAGAAACATGAGAACAGAACAGGAACAGAAACAAACAGAAACAGGAACGCAAACAGAACCGGAAACGAAAACAGGAACATACATATTTCTCTAAAAAATAATCCACAATTTAAAAAAATAATCAATATTTCTTTATGAACACAATAAGAACAGGAATAAATATATTTCTCTAAAAAATAATCCACATTTTAAAAAAAGTATAAATATAACCAAAAAGGATAGCGTTCGGTAAACAGAAACAGGAACAGAACAGAAACAGAGACGGGAACAGAACAGAAACAGAAACGGGAACAGAACATAAACAAAGACGGGAACAGAACAGAAATCGGTAACAAAAACGCATTCGGCACCAATGCCAATGCGTTTGTGTATTAACCATAGTTCACATTTGGCGTTCAACATAAACAGAAGCATAAACGTAAACAGAAACATAAATCTGGGAACCAAATGCTAACTTGGAACAGAAACAATAAACAAAAATACAAAACAGAAACGCCAAATCTGAACATGATTTGAACTAACCTTGCGAGGAACGATTGTTCAAAGCTCTTATCGAAGAATTACAAAAAAACATTTTTTTTAAGTGAATTAAAAATTTCAGTATATGTATATAATAAGAACAGGATGCTTCAAAGTTATAAGAACACAAACCTCCAATGTTTCGTCAGCACCCTCTCCCTCCAAACATTAAAGGATTAGGCGAGATGTCAGTTATCATGCATTTCATCGAACACTCTAGGCTCACTATTGACGAAATTCAAAATACGAATATGCATAAACCCATTTGGAGGAGTACACAGAGAAGATCAAGAGGGTGACGAAGCTTACCTAGATAGCCATGGGAAAATCACTGATTGTCAAGGAGAATTGCGTTCTGAATCAGTTCGGAGAGAGCGACGCTTCAACCAAGGTTCAACTAATAAATCCACACGCGGATGGATCTTGTAAGAAAAAATTAAGTATGAAATTTGATAAATTAATTCAGTAAAGTATGTGAAAAAAAGAAAAAGAAAAAAAAGAAGAGGGGAATACAAAGAACAAACAAACAAACCCTAGAAAGAAAACAAAACAAAACAAAAAAAAAAAAAAAAAAAAAAGCAAAGAAGATGGAGGTAAAAATCAATACCTTCTTCCAATGGTTCGCATAAGAGAGAAGAAAGCGATCGTTGAATCTGACGTGACTCGTGCTACTGTGCTTTAGTGATGCATCGACACTGCAGACTGATCCAAGCGTCGCAGGTGATAGCTACTGCCAACCAAAACCCCAGATGTAAGACATATTAGCCAATTACAACCCTCTAAATTTTTCCATAACGAACAAATTCAAGTGAAGACCTACCTTTTAATAACAAAAATAAACTTGATTTTCACATTTGAATGATTGTTTTGCTAGGCAGCGGTTGGAAGCACAGAATTGGAGAGTTGGAATTAGATAAGACAGGCATTTTTCTAACATGGAGTACCTTGTTGGGGTGTGGAATGAGATGAGTTCCAACACGAAAGAACACCTCTGACCTACAACAACAGAGAATTAGGTCAAATTTAAACACAAATTACAATGGAATTAGGGTTTTAAAAATTCAAATAATGCAGTTTTTGTCCTTCTTCTTAAAAGCTATCCCAAACCATCCCGCGAAATCGGGGAAATTAGAGCACAAATTCAGCTCAAGATATCAAAATTAATCTCAAAAATAAAGGAGGAGAAAAAAAAAATGAATACGTAGTGAGGATTGGATCATATCGAACACCAGGATTGGTCTCCGAGGGAGCATAATTGCAGCAAGCCGACCGTAAAACCTAAAGGATCTCATTGCTCTGAGGGAGCATAATTTCAGCTTTGGAATCAATTGAGCATTGCGAAAATCAGGAAAAGTGGTCAAGCGTCATCTCATAAAGGATCTCATTTGTAAAACCTAAACAGCTCAAAACCTGTTTCAGATCTGAAATCGAAAAAATCAAAGAGAAATTAAAAGAAATTTCAGTCAAGGGATAAAGGGGAAAAACAGAGAAAGAGCTTCAATTTTAAGGGTTTCGAAACCCAAAATCAAGAGAGAAAGAGACCCTAATTTCAGAAACCCTTAAAAAAAATCAAATTCAAACCAATGAATTTCAAAACAAAGATTTTTAGTTTGAACTGCTGCAAAATCGAATCAAGAGCTGTGAATCGTGGTGGTTGAGAGAGAGAAAAAAAGGCTTACCAGGGAATCTGCGACATCGGGAGCGAGGACCATGAGCGATTGGAGGAGTCGACTATCAGCGAAGTTGTGACATTAGATTCGGCCGAGAGCTAAGCCACCGTCGTCGTCTAGAGGAAGGGAGAAGTCGTCGCGAGGGAGAAAGAAGAAATCACGAGGAAGGATGACGGCGTGGATGGCGAGGCGATGACATCGCGGCAAAATGGAACGGAGGTGGCAGTGGCGGTGGCGAGGGGATGGCGGAGGAGGCTGAAAGGGAGTGGATCGCGGGAGACTGAGTAATAAAGGAGATGAAGGAGACGGTGATGGCTATTGTCGGAAGTGGAGAGGGAGCGCGAGGGAGGAAGAGAGAGAGACGAACCTAATTTCTCTAGCAGCGGTGGTTCAGTGGAGAAGAAGACTCTCGGAGTCCATGAAGTAAATGCAAAGGCAGGCAAGGATAGGACACTGTAGACGATGGTAAGTGTTAAAAAGTATGATTGATGGTAAGTGTTGAATATTGTATATTATTATAGATAGATATATTATATAGATATGTTGTATATAGATGTTGTATATATCAAAAGACATCCAACGGTTACGAATATCCAGAGACATCCAACGGTCCTGGATGTAAATGAGTTGATTTATTATATAGATTTTGTATAAAATCACCTAATCAGGCAATGCAGGCCTTAAGTTCTGCATTTTCCCATTCCCCATATTTTATCTATGAAAATTGTTATTATTCGGTTAATTTCATTCCGTCAATTACTGTATAAAATTTTCTAATACAAACAGTCCCAAATTTATTATTCCGGTTACAAAATTTGTATGCTAGAATTTAATTTATCAACACTAAAATCAATTTAACGAAAACCGTTATCCATTCTGAATCATTCACGGGTCGCGAGATGGATTTGAATTTTTGTTGGGGTTATTTGTGCAATTTTTCATTTTTTTTTTTTTTTTTTTTGCTTCTGCTTCGATCAGACCCACCGTCCCTCTTTCCCTTTCTTCTCCGCTAACTCCAGTGACTCATTCGTCGACCTTCCCAACGATCGAAACACACTCACACCTCTCCGACACTCCCCTCACTCAACAACCACACACATACACCGCAACTATCCGGGATAACCCACACTCACATGCACACCCGGACTGAAACAGAACAGAGTACGCACGACACCCCACACACATGCACACGATGAACAGAGCACGGTAACCCACCGGCGACGAACCGCCGACCTTTCTCTCTCTCTTTGCTTTCTTTCTCTTTCTCTTCCTGTGCTATTTCCTTTCAACAAGCCAACAACGACATACACACACCACCGGAGGAGCCACACACACCGAAAGACATACACACCGAACACATACATGCACTACACCAATAAGAACGCCTACACACGATCGAACACCCACACACACACTGCCTGCAAATCACACACCCATATATGCATCACACATGCATGCTCATACACAGCACACACACACCCAATTGATCAAAACAGAGAATTTACACACACACACACTTACCAACAGTCACCGTCGATAACCCAATTTCTTCAGCCAACCTTGCTTTGCCCTATTTCAGATGGCATGGGAAATCCCCCACACGCCGAAAAACACCCATTGTCGCCGTCTGCAACCACTGCCGACGACCACTAAGAACGATCCACCGTTCCTCTCTTTAAATTCCACTACTACTCTCTCTCTAGCCGGACTGCCAAGCCTTCAACATCGGCGATCAACCCCCATGCACCTCTGACTCTCTCACCGACGATCGCTCCTTGACCCCAACTCCGGCTTGCTCTCTCTTTCTCTCTCTAGATTTTTCTCTATTTTCATATTTGATTTCAGATTTTGCTGATCTCTACATGCATGAACATGTATATATATGCATGTAAGTAGTGGATCAACTTGTTTTCGCTTCAAGCCATGTCGCCCACTATTCCTCTCTCTCTGATTTTGGCCTCCGGTTGAACGCTCGACACACACAGACATAGATGTATATATGTATATATATAAAAAATAAAATAAAATAATTTTATTTAATTGCTCTTTTCTCCCCCAACTTCCTTAAAGTCTTATTTTGAGTTCAATTCACCATTTATAAGTTTCTTAAATTACAATTTAACCCCTAACAGTTAAATTTTTATAAATTGAATGACAATTTGGATCCTAAGTTTAGAATAATGTTTTTAAATTTGCAATTTGACCCCTAAACTTTTTAATTTGAATTTTAATTAACACCATTTTACCCCATATTTTCCCAAATGCTCTAAAATGCAACTATTAATGACGTACGTACTATGATTGGGGTCTTACAACTCTTTCCTCTTAAAAGAAATTTCGTCCCGAAATTTTATTACCTAATCGAACAAATGTGGGTGTTTTTTTCTCATCTCGTCCTCTCACTCCCATGTCGCCTCTTCCACTACATGACTGTACCGCAACACTTTGACTAATGGAATTGTTTTTGTATACAAAACCTGGTCTTTACGGCTTAGGATTTGGACTGGCTCCTCAACGTAGGTCAAATCTACTTCCAATTCGATCAGCTGCGTAGTCAACACATGAGAAGGGTCTAACACATATTTTCGGAGCATCGATACATGGAAAATGTCGTGTAGTCGAGACAACTCTGGCGGTAACGCAAGTCTATACGCTGTCATTCCAACCCGATCTAGAATTTCATATGGTCCGATGTACCTTGGGCTCAACTTCCATTTTTTCCCAAACCTCATTATGCCTTTCCACGGAGAAATACGTAAAAACACATGATCTCCCACTTCAAATTCCAACTCCCGTCGGCACTTGTTTGCATAACTCTTCTGTCGACTCTGAGCAATTTTTAATTTTTCCCCAATCACCTTTACTTTGTCTATTGTCATCTGGCTATGTCCAACATCAACAATTTTCGTTCCCCTACCTGAGTCCAACAGACTAGGGTTCTCCATTTCCTACCATACAACGCTTCATACGAGACCATCTTGATTGTCGAATGGTAGCTATTGTTGTAGGAAAATACCATCAACGACAAATGATCGTCCTAGATACCGAAAAATTCCAGAACACATCCCTTCAATATATCATCCAACGTCCAACCCACTTGGACGTTGATGCTAAATCTTTACTTGCTGACAAACAAGACACTTGACAACAAATTTTGTGGTTTTCTATTTCATTTCGATCCACCAATAATGCTCACGCAAATCTCAATACATTTCGGTGCTTCCCAGATGCATCGCGTACATTGAGCTATACGTCTCTTCCAAGATATCCCTTTTTAAATTGACGTCATCAGGCACACACAACTGGTTTCCAATCATCAAAGCTTCATCACTTTCCCTGACATGATAATTAGTTCTACGACTATTTTTCACTTCATCCTAAATCCTCTCCAATTGAACGTCTGACTTCTAACCTTCAATAATACAATTAATCAACGTCGGCCTTAAAGTCAAAGTCGCAAGCAATGCTGCTGTCTGACCAATCGTTAACTGAACTCGTAACGATCTCAACTCCGCATACAGGTTAGCATGATTGACTCGAATGTGTGTGACTGAACTTGCCGATTTCCGATTCAATGCATTCGCTACCACATTGGCCTTCCCGGGGTGATAGTGGATGGTACAATCGTAATCTTTAATCAATTCTATCTAACGCCTTTGCCTCATATTTAGTTCCTTTTGAGTAAACAAGTATTGTAAATTCTGATGGTCGATGTATATTTCACACATCTCGCCATACAGGTAGTGCCTCCAAATCTTCAGGGCGAACACAATCTCTACCAACTCCAAATCATGCGACGGGAAATTACGCTCATGGTTCTTCAATTGCTGAGATGTATATGGGATTACGCGACCATACTGCACCAGAACACATCCCAGCCCATAGTGGGACGCATCATTATAAATCACAAAACCATCCCCTTCTGTCGAGAAGGATAGTATTGGCACCGATATCAATCTACTCTTCAACTCCTGGAAACTTTATTCACATTTGTCGGTCAACTCAATTTGGATTCTTTGCGGGTTAAATGAATCAACGGGGTCACTATAACAGAGAATCCCTGCACAAATCGTCGATAGTAACCCGCCAATCCTAAAAAGCTTCAAACTTCAGTCACATTTCTCGGCCTTTCCCACTGAATAACAGCTTCAACTTTCTTCGGGTCCACCTGAATACCATCTCCTGAGATAACATGCCCCAAAAATACCACACAATCTAGCCAAAATTCACATTTACTGAATTTCGCATACAATCGCTTCTCTCGCAATGTCTGCAACACAAACGGAAGATGTTCTGCATGCTCGTCTCTGCTTTGGGAATAGATCAATATATCATCAATAAATATGATAATAAATTGATCCTGATAAGATTGGAAGATCCGATTCATCAAGTCCATGAAGGCAACAGGGGCATTTATCAATCTGAAGAGCATAACCAAAAAATTATAGTGTTCATATCTCGTACGGAACGCTGTTTTCGCCACATCACTATCTCAGACTTTCAACTAGTGATACCCCGATCGAAAATCTATCTTGGAAAACACTTTAGCTTTCTGAAGCTGATCAAACAAATCATCAATCCTAGGCAACGGATATTTATTACGAACGGTCACTCTATTCAGCTGTCGATAGTCGATACACAATCTCAACATGTCATCCTTCTTCTTCACGAACAACACTGGGGCTCCCCATGGGGAAACACTAGGTCTAATAAACCCACGGTCTAATAAATCTTACAACTGTACTTTCAATTCTTTTAGCTCGGTAGGCGCCATACGATAACGGGGAATCGATATAATAGCAGTTCCTGGAAGCAACTCAATAATGACTTCCATCTACCTATCTACTGGAAACCCTGACAATTTGTCTGGAAACACGTCGGGAAAATATCTGACCACTGGAATATCTGCTATCGAAACTTCTCTCTGACTGGTGTCAATCACGTGCGCAAGATATCCCTGACATCCCTTCTACAATAATTTCCTAGCTTCTAGGGCTGAAATCAGACTAACAGGAGTGATAATTCTGTCTCCTGAGAATACAAATTCTGGCTCGCCTGAGATTCGAAAGATCATTTTCTTCTTAAAACAAACCACCATGGCATGATTGCCGAACAACAAGTCCATACCCAGTATTACATCAAGATCGTAAATATTCAAGGGTAATAGATCTACCGACAACTTCCTACCATCAATACGAAGTGAACTATATTTATACGCACCAACTTTTAACACGGACTCGTAGTTCTCGGCTACTTCTTACACATCATTCTCTAATAATTCTCGCTACGTTTGCCCATTTCTTATAACTTTTATTTTGTCTGCCCATCAACCTAAAACATATTTTCAAATAAAATCTTTTCTAGATTAGTCTACATCTTGTCCCTTCCGTTTTTAACCAATCAAATTTAATTTCATACCGCTGAATGGTCGTCTCTTTCTGCTTTAACCATATGAACCTCCCTCCAGCACACCCACACATTTATGATAGAATCCGCGTATCTCAAATAGTAACGTAGTGTGTCGTGTAATTGCATAAATAAAGTGTTGTCTACCAATTTAATTTAATGAATAACTTAACATTGGACGAATTAAGTGTACTCTGCCACACTGTTGGTTTTAACAATAAAAATATTACGTACTACCGACAGGAAATCCCAATGTTAAATACTACGAATAGAATTACTTATGAATTATAATTTAATATTCCCAACCACTAGCACCCCCACAATCGTGATCCACCCATTACCACTACCAACCACACTATCCGAACCACCAACTGACAGTATCACAACTTTATCGCACCCACTAATTACCAAAAAGATAAATAACCATGCACGATACCAATATACCCTCTTAATGCAATGCAATAACTATCACTCATGTGTTGAACCCACCTATTGACACCCTATCTCATGGTCCACCACTGGCCCGACACCACCTATCGACACCCTATCTTAAAGTCCCCTACTGACTAGACAACTGACACATCTTCCTATCTCATGATCCTCTACTAACACAACTATTGGCAAGTCTACAGAACCTATAACCTAGGCTTTGATACCAAAATTGTCACACCCCACCCTGGACACCCGTTACCGTGGGGCTGGCGTGACGTCGACACGACCTCATCTTAACATCAAACCAACTAGCAAATGACAAAGTGCATACATAAATATACAACCACAAATTCTGACCATATACAACATCTATAACTGGGGACACACCCATCCCAGAATTATAATAACAATAAAAGTATAACAACAATGAAGCTCTCATAGGTTCACCTCAGATAGCTCCTCCAAAAATATTTCCATACTACACCATCACTGGACTCTATCTAGTGCCAGTAGGGGACCGACTCTTAGCTGTTGAACCTGCGAGTGCACTGCCTTTTTAATAAAAACATTTTAGATGAATTAAGCATAAAACATATAAATATTATATATCAAATAAAAATCTCATGATATATATAACTGTCTCATACCACAAGGAAAACACATTTTTTCCTGTCACCACAAAATCAACGTTTATATACGTCTATATATATATATAGCATCCCAACTAAACAATGAAAATCAATCAGAATAATTCAATTAACCATATAGTATAATGAAGTCAGAACATACCAATCCAGTATAAAAGAAAATGTATAAATGTACTCATCCAAATCACCATATACGACAAAACACCATGTACGACAAAACACCACATACGACACCACACCACACCATACCACATCACATCACATCACTCCTCGGCTAGCCATGTGATCGTTTTAAACTTACGATCGGGAGTTAGAATGGTACCGTACCATCCGTAGGATATGCCTTGCTATGAACACCCATCACTCCGTCGAAGTGGATAATCACTGCGCAGTATAATCATCTAATATCACTCTGCCGAGGCAGATAAACATCACTCTACCGAAGCGGATAAACATCACTCCGCCGAAGCAGATAAATACTATGGTATCGTCAAATCAAATACAACATCATCGAATCACAACTCAATAAATATAGTCTACTCAACATTGTCAAATCACCACATCTATCTCTTTTCCTCAAAACCAACTTTTAAATCCAAAAATCATATTTCACACTTTCTTTTAAAGAAAATGTCTGATTTTATCAAAAATACTTTTTCACCCTTTATTTTTAGAAAACCAGGCATTTTTTAGAAAAATAGATGTTTTCTATTCTCTTTTAAAAACACCGTCTGATTTCACCAAATCCAACAAAAATTCATTTTTAACTTCTTTTCGAAAACCATCGAAATCTTCCGAAAATCCAGTTTACCAACTCATCCAAATCCTGCTTGATCCATATCATTTATAAATTCGTACAGTTTAAGTAAACACATATTTCATCATATATATATATAGAAAAATAGTTTGATAAGAAGATAGTATACTCACCTGGCTACCCGCTCCGAACTGCTTTTACAAATTATCATTTACCAATACCCCCAGGTGCCTACGAACCTAATAGTGACAGAGCCTATATTAATATTTTATGTAAAATCACCTAATCATGCAATGCAGGCCAAAAAAAAAGTTCCACATTTCTCCATTCCCCATATTTTATCTATGAAAATTATTAATATTCGGTTAATTTCATTCCATCAATTACTGCATAAAATTTTCTAATACGAACGGTCCCAAATTTATTATTTCGGTTACAAAATTTGTATGCTAGAATTTAATTTATCAAAACTAAAATCAATTTAACGAAAAACGTTATCCATTCTGAATCATTCACGGGTCGCGAGATGGATTTGAATTTTTGTTGGGGTTATTTGTGCAATTTTTCCTCTTTTTTTTTTTTTTTTTTTTGCTTCTACTTCGATCAGACCCACCGTCCCTCTTTCCCTTTCTTCTCCGCTAACTCCGGTGACTCATTCGTCGACCTTCCCAACGATCGAAACACACTTACACCTCTCCGACACTCCCCCTACTCAACAACCACACACATACACCGCAAATATCCGGGATAACCCACACTCACATGCACACTCCAGATTGAAACAGAACAGAGCACGCACGACAACCCACACACATGCACACGATGAACAGAGCCGACCTCTCCCTCTCTCTTCGCTTTCTCTCTCTTTCTCTTCCTGTGCTATTTCCTTTCAACAAGCCAACAACGACACACACACCACCAGAGGAGCCACACACACTGAAAGACACACACACAGAACACATACATGCACAACACCAATCACAACGCCCACACACGATCGCATACCCACACACACACTGCCTGCAAATCACACACCCATACATGCATCACATATGCATGCTCATACACATCACACACACACCCAATTGATCAGAACAAAGAATTCACACACACACTTACCAACAATCACCGTCGATAACCCAATTTTACCAGCCGACCTTGATTTGTCCTGCTTCAGCTGGCACGGGAAATCCCCCACACGCCGAAAAATACCCTTTGTTGCCGTCTGCAACCACTGCTGACGATCACTAAGAACGATCCACCGTTCCTCTCCTTAAATTCCACTTCTACTCATCTCTCTCTAATCGGACCACCAAGCCTTCAACATCGGCGATCAACCCCCATGCACCTCTGACTCCTTCGCCGGCGATCGCTCCTTGACCCCAACTCCGGCCTGCTCTCTTTTTCTCTCTCTAGATTTTTCTCTATTTTCAAATTTGATTTTAGATTTTGCTGATCTCTACATGCATGAACATGTATATATATGCATGTAAGTAGTAGATCAACCTGTTTTCTCTTCAAGCCACGTCGCCCACTATTCCTCTCTCTCTAATTTCGGCCTTCGGTTGAACACTCGGCACACACAGACATAGATGTATATATGTATATATATATATATATAAAAATATCTTTTATTTAATTGCTCTTTTCTCCCCCAACTTCTTTAAAGTCTTCTTTTGAGTTCAATTCACCATTTATAAGTATCTTAAATTACAATTTAATCCCTAACAATTAAATTTTTATAAATTGAATGACAATTTGGATCCTAAGTTTAGAATAATATTTTTAAATTTAGAATTTGACCCCTAAACTTTTTAATTTGAATTTTAATTAACACTATTTTACCCGTATTTTTCCAAATGCTCTAAAATGCAACTATTAATGACGTACGTACTACGATTGGGGTCTTACAAATATAAGGTGCAAAATCATATAAAAGTCGGTAAAAATAAGGGCTAATATCGAGTTTTAAGTTTTGGCCATGGAGGAGAGAGAAAATCTAAAAATCGCGAATTGTTGTTCATGTTTAAGGATGATTTTATAACTTTTTCTTCAATTAATTGTTATAGACGTGTTAGAAAAACATAGATCTATATAAACCCATAAAAAAATTAGAGTAAACGGCGCGATTTTAGGGTTTTACAAAAGCGGGCTGGTCCGGACTTTCCCCACTCGCACAACAGGTGAGTGGGAGCACGTGAGGCATGTTCCGAGACCCGTTTTGGGTCTCATTTTTTCCTGTGCACTTGTTTTCATGCCCTCTAATTTTTTGTAAAAATTATTTTATTTTTGGAGAATTAAAAATAATTTTGAGTTAATTATTACTTATTATATAATTTAATTAACTTAAAATTATTTTTAGGTATGATTTTCTATTGAAAATTTTACAGAAATTATATTGGATAATTTAGAATAGGATTGTAGTACTCACTTTTCCTAGATTAAGATTTATTGATATGTACTCTCTTAATTAGTTTTAAATCACGAAAAACTAGTTTAATAGTCTCAGTTGTTCCAATTTTTTAGATTTTGGGTTGAATGGAATATGATATGAGAACTTCCAATAATCTGGGATGAGTTGAGATGTGAATTATGTTTCTGTTTTGGAGTATTCCAGAAATAGAAACATGTTTGACAAATTATTCTATGCAGATTTATTGCAACCGATTTGGATTTTGATATCATTCTTAGGATTTTAGCTTATCTATGGTAGTTCAATTCATCACTGAACTTATTTTGAAATATCTTATTATTTTTCAACTGTCCAGATGTGTTGTTCTTGGCTTTTCTATATATCATTTAGCGTTTTTCCTTTTGATTAATATGAATTAAAAGTGAGATAGTAAACGATCCTGTTATTGAATTGGAATTCTATTTTGCGATTGATCGTGAATTGCATAACTTTTCTAATCATGATTTCTTAATATCACTTGGAGCATATCAAATTTTTTGGTGGATTATTTTAGCAGTTATGATTAAATTATTTTTAATAATCAGTTATAATTTCTGATTGTCGCATTTAATTTTCAGATTTATACTAAGAAAAATTATGGTATCATAATTTAAGTACATTGTAACATTGTGATTTTTTTGACTTACTCTCTAATTTCATTTAGTTACATTACGAGTTGTTCCATTTAATACTCATTGCATTTAGAGATTGTGATAGTGGAATACA
Source organism: Eucommia ulmoides (assembly GCA_016647705.1). Classification (NCBI taxonomy): domain Eukaryota; kingdom Viridiplantae; phylum Streptophyta; class Magnoliopsida; order Garryales; family Eucommiaceae; genus Eucommia; species Eucommia ulmoides. The sequence continues at coordinate 162,257 of JAENRU010000489.1, forward strand.
TGATGTAGTTATATTCTTCTACCATAATCTCTTACTACAAATCTGAAAATTAAATGGAGGAAAATGAAATGCAACTGACTGCTAAAAATTAGGCATTAATAAGTCAACATATTGATATATTTGAGGAAGTTGTTTTGTTACTGTAAATAGATTATGGGCATATATCTATTGACTATTAATTAGTGTTAATCCTCTAGTAGAAGGTGGATAAATTCTACTTTATTTTAATTGCTGCCTCATTTAGATAATTGAATTGATTTCTGATAATAAAAATTATAGAGAAAATTGGACATTGTTTTTTTTTTTCTTTTTTTTCTTTTTCCCATGCACCCTTTTGCTTCATTGCTATTTATATACAATAATTTGCAAGTTTTCAAGTTCCTATTTTGTTGATGGAAATGTTTTTAGATTAATTTGTGCATTTACCTGCCCAAATGGAGTTATTATGCAGATTAATTTAATTATTGGGTAATATTGTTTAATTTTCCCATTTTGGAATAGTTGCTTGTAAATTATTGAGGTTATTTTACCAAGTGATTTAACCAATATAATTTACAAGTTTTCGAGTTCTTATTTTGTTGATAGGAAAATGTTCAAATTAATTTGGGCATTCACCTGCCTAAAGGGGGTTATTGTCCAGATAAATTTAATTGTTGGGCAATATAACTTAATTTTTTCCAATTTGGAACATTTGCTTGTGAATTGTTGAGGTTATTTTACCAAAGTGATTTAACCAACATAGTTTACAAGTTTTCAAGTTTCTATTCTGTTGATAGGAAAATTTTAGATTAATTTGTACATTCACCTGCCCAAAGGAGGTTATTGTGCAGATTAATTTAATTGTTGGATAATATTGTTTAATTTTCTCAATTTGGAATGGTTGCTTATGAATTGTTGAGGTTATTTTACTAAAATGATATAACCAATATAATTTGCAAGTTTTCGAGTTCCTATTTTGTTGATGAATTTTTTTTAGATTAATTTGTGCATTCACCTGTTCAAAGGAGATTATTGTGTAGGTTAATTTAATTGTTGAGCAACATAACTAATTTTTTTCTAATTTTGAACGTTTGCTTGTGAATTGTTGAGGTTATTTTACCAAAGTGATTTAACCAACTTAGTTTGCAAGTTTTCAAGTTCCTATTCTGTTGATGAAAAAAATTCAAATTAATTTGTGCATTCACCTGCCCAAAGGGGATTATTGTGCAAATTAATTTAATTGCATGAGGATATTATGTGAAATAAATGATTTGATAAATTTGTTTTGCCCAAAGGGAATAAATTTTGAAAGATTATTTGTTTCATTATATTTTAAAGGAAATATATGGATTTGAAAGTCAATCTACTCAAAGGGGATGAATTTTTAAATCTGTAAAAAAATTTCAGGGTTAATTACACCTTACCCCCTGTGGTTTGGCCTATTTTTACTTTACCCCTATGGTTCAAACGTCGCCACTTACCCCCCTTGTGGTCTTGGCCCTAAGTGCAAATTTAACACTTTCTGTCAAAATTGACAGAAGTGTACCTCACGCGTCAGCAACGAGGATGATCGTGATTTTTGTGTTTTTTTTCTTCAAAATACCTTTTTCTTGTTCTCATTTTACCCTCCATGTAAGACTCAGATTTTTATTTAAGTCGTATTTTAAATGTTTCAAAAATAACGGGGTAGGTGGTGTAATTTATTATTTGATTTAAAAAGTTTTGGAGTCAATTTGCAAATTTAGGAAACATTCAATCCAAAATTGGTATTTAACTTTTGAATTAAATTTTTTTTGGGTGGAATTGCAATTCAAGAAAGTGTTAAATGTGAAAAATGAACCGAAAATGAGATTTTAAGAAAATTGGGGGAGGAAAGGGTATTTTGATCCAAAACATTTCTATATATATATATATATATATATATATATATATATATATATAGTGCGTGTGTATGCCATGAAAATCCGTCTGAGACAAGGGTTTGGGAGCAGACGACGTGGCAAGTTAGGAACGATTTTTCTCCACTCAATTCATGCGTATATAATCATCCATGTAGTAGTGATGATCAGAATCTCACAACAAAATCAAGAAATACAAAATCTAGAGAGAGAGAGGAACCTGAGCACGAGAGAGTGGGTTCGGCAGTTTGATCGGCGATCCTTAAGGGGGTGTGTGTATTCCGTCGACGGCAGGTATAGGTTTCATTCTGAGCAATCATGTGTGTGTGTATTACTGTGTTTGATCCAGCATGCATGTGTGAAATGTGTGTCATCGGTATGTGTTTCACTGGCGTATACGTTCGGATCGTCGTCGTTGCTCTAGCGTGGGTGTGTGTTGCCGTGCTGGCTGAAGCAGAGCAGAAACAGAAACGGCGGTGGCGATAGAGTGTGTGTTCGGTGACCGACGAGGTGTGTGTGTGTGTGTGTGTGTGCTGTTCCGACAGTGTGTGTGGGTGTGTGTTGTGTCTGCTGCTGTCAGTGTGCGCGTATTGATCGTCGACGGAAGATTGTCAGAAAGAGAGAAAAAGAAAGCAAGAGAATCGGTGGTAGCGGGATAAATTGTGAACGAAAAACATAGCAGAAACCGAAATAGTGCAGAAAAAAAAAAAAAAGGAAAAAAAAGAGAAAAAAAAAATGGAGAATTTGCATAAACCACCCCAGGAAAATTCAAAACCCATCTCGTGGTCGTCAAATGATTCGGGAACAGGTGAAATTTCAATCGATTATTAATTTTCATTAAATTAAATTTTATTTATTGTTACAAATCCTAAAATCATAATAATTTCGTAACGATTAATTAATTTTAATTACGTGATACATAAAATAGTAACGATTCGGACTATAGGGTCTGCATTGCATGATTAGTAGGTTTTAGATAAGATATTAATTTAGACTCTGTCACTATTAGGTTCGTAGGCACCGACGACCAGATAGAGTGTGGTCAATATCAGTTTTGCAAAACGGATATCGAGGTCAGTGTACTGTCTTCTTGCCAAACTATATATATATGATGAAAAATTGTTGTAGTTAAATTAAATGATTTCAAAATGATATGGATCAAGTAGGTTTCTGGGTGAGTTGAGAAAATGGATTTTCGATGAATTGTGTTGGTTTTGAAAGAAAGTTGAAAATGGTTTTTCGCTAAAATTTGGTGGTTTTAAAAGAGAGTGAAAAATATCCGTTTTTCTAAATATGTTTGGTTTTCAAAAAAAAAAAAAAAAAGTGGAAATGTGGTTTTGGTAAAATCCGACGTTTCCTTTTAAAAGAAAGTGAGAAATATGATTTTCGGATAAAAAGTCAGTTTTTTGAAAAGGAAGGTAGATGTGTGATCTGACGATATTGATTAGACGATATCATTACGTTGTGATTGATGGTGATGGTATTGATTTGACAATGCCATAATATTTATCCGCTTCGGCGGAGTGATGTTTATTTGCTTCGACAGAGTGATGTTAGACGTTTATACTGCGCAGTGATTATCCGCTTCGGCGAAGTGATAGGTGTCCGTTTGGAAGAAAAATTCTACGGGTGGTATGGTACCGTTGTAACTCCCAATCGTGAAGTTAAAACGATCACTAGGGCTGACCAGTGTGTGTATTTGAGATGTGTACTTGAGATGTAGTGTTTTACGTATATTGGCTGATTTGATATTTATTATCATGGTGATTAATATGATTTTTATATTAGTTGGATTTGAATGGAACTTAATTATGTCGCTTTATTTTTCTTGCTTTTATATTTGAGATTTTACGAGTTATGTTGTATTTATATACTTCTGTTTGATCCCATTTAGATGTTGTAGAATAAGTTTTATTATTAAAAATGTTTTTACTAAGAAGGCAGTACACTCGCAGGTGAAATAGTTAGGAGTCGGTCGGTCCTCTACTGGCGCTAGATAGAGTTATACGGGTCACGCAAATGAGTCATTTGAGAGAAATTTTGAGACGAGATATCAGAGATGAAATCTAAGTGAGGTTTAGGGGATTTGTTTGATCGTTTTTATATTCGGGACGGTGTATCCCTATCAGATGAGATTATTATATGTGTTGTATAGATTTACAATGTTGTTTATTGACGTATTGAGGTTGGCTAGTTAGTTGAGTGGTGTCATGTCTACGTCACGCCGGCCTCACATGATGGGTGTCCGGGGTGGGGTGTGACACTCTATATGTCTCTATATAATTTCCAACATTTCTTACATATTTTCAACACCAAACCAACACTTCTCACTTTTTTTTTTCATCCACAATTCATATTTTTATTTTTCATGTCTTCTTCAAGTATTTTAAACACAATTTCTTACATTCTTCAAATATTTTTATTTTTCCCTTACACAATATTTTTTTTGTGACATATACCATCTTAATAACAATAATATACCATAATAGACCTTGTTAATATATTTTTGATATCTTCTTCAAAACACACAATTTCATGAAAATACACCATGTTAATATATCAAAATATATCAAAATGCATAAAAAAATTACATTTCATCGTGATGTACAATGATACGAAACAAATATAAAAAAAAAAAAAAAAAATCTATTTTCAATTACATTATAATATCAATTTAAATTACATTATTTCACCACAATAATTCCTAATTTATTATTTATTTTCAAGACTTCAGTCATTATTATATCAAATTTTTTATTTAAAATTAATCTTATTAATTTCATTTGATTATTCAAATATCACATTTTTTATTCAAATAATTATTAATTTTCATGTTTTTTAATTAATATTACTTATTTATTAAAAATTCATTTTCAGCATTAAATGCATTTTTTACTTGAATTCAATTGAAGTAAATTCATTCAAATGAATTTATTAAAAATCCATTCAATTGAAATATTTTTACTTGAATTCAATTAAAAATATTTTTAAAAAATTCATTTTCAGCACTGAATGCATTTTTCACTTGAATTAAATTCATTCAATTGAAATATTTTTACTTGAATTCAATTGAAAATATTTTTTTATTTTTATTAAACAATAAAAAAATAATGGTCAAACTTTAGGGGTATAAAGTGTAAAAAATACTCTCTCATCTCTCTCTATGGAACTTGGCCCTCCTCTCTCTCTCGTCACTGTCAACCATTTTATGGAAGCTCCAGGAGAAATCCAAGATGATCCAACCCAAGTTTGTTGATCGTATTTGCCGAATCCTCAATTCCCTATCCCTACAACCAAACACTAGCTAAGAGAAGCAATTAGGGTCCCTCATCTTCTCTCGCTCTTACTCATCTTTTGACAAAAGTTGATATTCTCTTTTCGGTCAAAAGCCCATCAAATCCTCAAATCCACCTCCATGTTTCTCTTAAATCCTCCGATCGTTCCAGTGCTGTCTACACTCATCGTCTTCCGTCGTTGGACAATCGGAGGCTGCAGGGGAGACGGAGCTTGCAGACGAAGACGGAGGTCGGAGCTGTCTTCTTCGGAGGTCGAAGCTACAACACCTTCGTATCTCTTTTTCTCTTTTCTCTCTCTCTCTCTCTCTCTCTTTTTCTCTTTTTTTCTTCTCTCTTTGTCTCTCATCTCTCTCTCGTTCATCAGCATGGACATGCTCATTATGTCTGTTGCCACCGCGTGTGGACTCGGGTCGAGCATAACAGCGCTCAACAACTTGGGTCAAATAGGAGAATCGCTCGGCTACCCGTCGAAGAGCATTTCGGCTCCATCTACGTGTCGTCGGACATCATCGGATTCTCGTGCGGGGCCCAATTCTCCGACACTAGCTATTCGGTCTCCGACACTACACTACGCTATTCAATTTCGCCCAATTGGCCATCCCACTCGGCTCTTACATGTTAAACGTGAAGGTCACTGGACCTCTCTACAATCGGGAGGCATTGAGAAATCTCCCCTAAAACTAAAGATTCTCATATATATATATATATATGAGAGAGAATGAGGGAGCGACGGGGATGGGGAATGGAATAGGGGAGGGGAAGAGATCAGAGAAGAAAGAGAGAGAGAGAGAATAGAGAGTTGCAAAATGAATTGAAAAAATATACTTTACCTTTCCCCAAAAAGTATTAATAATTACATAATGGTAAAATCGACATTTTTTTCTATTAATCGAGTTAGTGTTTCACTTAGGTCCACAAACCACAAGGGAGGTAAATGATAATGTTTAAACTACAGGGAGGTAAAATGCAAATGGGCCAAACCACAGGGGTTAAAGAATAATTATTTATTATATACTCTGCCCAAAAGAGAGTTTATGATAATACAATTGATTCTTATATTGTATTACCTATACTTAATTGAGCATTTTGCCCCATTGTCCATAATTGATCTAGTTGTAATTTTTTGTGAAAGCAATTTCTTTTTGTTGTGAATAACAATAACGCCACAATGAAATTCTAAATTGATTCCTTGATTTAATGAGGATCTTTGAAATCTTCTTTATTTTGATGATTGTGTCGTGTAAGCATTGATCACTATTACTATAAAGTTTTCATTATTTTGTTGATCTTCATATTTAAAGAATAATTGTTTATTGTAAACTCTGCCCAAAGGAGAGTTTATATTAATGCAATTGATTCTTATATTGTGTCGCTTATACTTATTTGATATTTTGATTATCCGATTTAGTGAGAGTTTTCTTATATTTCTTTTTAATTCTATGATACATTGTGACCACTATTGTTATGCATTTTGCAAAGTTGAATCCTATTTGATAATCATCATTATTCCACATTATATTGTTACGTATTATATTATTTGAATCGATTATATTAAACCAAAGTTTAAGACCCACAGAGTTTAAGGAACATGTTATGAATATGGAAGTCATTGAGTATTTTGATTCTTTACTTTAGTGAGAGCTTTTGTATTTTCTTTTATTTCGATAATTACGTTGTGACCACTATTGTTATGAGTTGTGAAAAATTAAAATTTATTTGATGATCATCATTATTGCGTGTTATATTGTCACATATCATATTATTTGAATTGATTATACAATATGGTATCTTAAGATATTATACCTCAAGAATTACAATTGTATACTTTTGGCTGACACTAATCACTATTTTGAGATCTCGTGATGTATTGTTTGTGACAGATGACTTGTTAAAGTCAAGCAATTTCATATTGTTGAGAAATTGTAGCAACTTCATTTTGTTGAGAAACTACAATTAGCAATTTCATTTTGTTGAGAAATTGCAATAGTTTCATTTTGTTGAGAAACTCCAATTAGCAATTTCATTTTTTTGAAAAATTGTAATAAGGACTGATAAGAACAATGCATATTGATAATGATCACATTTTGACATTAGTTTTTTACTATACTACTGGGCTTACGATCCATGTCGATATGATTATAAGTATTTGTAAGTATAAAAGTCTTTTATTTGTTGAGATTAACATATAAACTATCATAATCTAATATTAAGATCATGTTGGATTGGATAAGTTTATCAAGATGCTGTTTTTAGACTATCATTTCTTTAAACAAAAGGTGTGGCCACATCAAAATTAATTTTTTTTATTATTATTAACCCGATAGGCTTATTTTCAAAATTAAATTTATTTAATTAATGTTGGCCAAGTGAGAGAATGTTAGAATATTTTTATGGGCTAACAACAATTGAATTCATTGTTTTACAAAAACGGGTTAATGGATAGTCTATTATTCAAGCAGCCCAAATAATCAATGATCATATTTTGATTTGGACTGTGACATCTTTTATGTAGAAGCCCAGTTAAGTGGTAAATATAGGTTTAGAGTTTCATTGAAACCCGTTATGGGAGGATCCAACGAGAAACCCTAGTTTATATATAACTAGGTCCCCTCTCTAGTTTTGATTAAGGGGTTTCTTCCCATTGAGAGCCGCCACCACGAAATCTAGATCATAGGGAGAAAGATCTAGTTAATAATCCGCTGCGACAGGTTCAATCTCCTGCAATGGCCGAGCTAGGTATGCTTTTGATTACCGTTCTTCATTGTTGTGTCCTATAATCTATGTAAGCTTTAGTTTATTGTTTAATTCTGTTTTATTGTGATTATAAGATATAATCCAACAAGATATGAAAATTCTAGGGGACTTTGATTAATATTGATAACCAAACAAATGCAGAGCACTCCTATGAGAGGGCCTGTTTTCTCATTACTACATCTTCGAAAGAAATAATAAATGAAGAAATCAGTCTGCTTGTAAATGGTTCAGAGTTTTCAGTTAGAAATGTTGAAGAAATCTTTACTAAGATAGATTTATGCAATTTTGATTATGAATTGTAGGTTCGGTAAAAAAAAATAAAAAAAAATATAGACTTTCTCTGACGGAGAAGAATCGTTGGTTGGGGAGTTTGTCTCCCTTTTCAATAACCAAATTGACATCCAAACAAGCCCTTCCCCAATCAATTTAGTTGGGATGGAAACAAAATGGGGTTTCAAATCCCATAATCCTCTGGGGAAAGCTCAAGTGTCGCATTCCTTTTCTGTCAAGTCAGCTATTGAATCACAAAGGTCAAAAGTAGAGAATCAACAACTTTTGGGTACCAAAATTGCGGTAGATTTTGAAAATACTCAGGATATTTACTTAGGGAAAGGAGTGAAGTAAGGCAAAAAATAGATCTTTTAGGGTAAAATCGAACCAGAGAGAAATTCATATCAGAATTCTTCCCAAACTGCAAGTGAAGGTAACCTTGTGTCTTTCTCAAATGTAGACGATGATCTTCTAGGAGATGCCTACGTCTTTGAATCTTTTGTAAATGCAGACACTTACTTGGATAATTTGGTTAAAAAAGAAAGAATATTAGGGAGTAGGAAGCTAATTAAGTGAAATTTGAAAAATCTAGTGGGGGTGGGGAAAATTAAGAAAAACAGAAATTGGAAAAATAAATTTAAAAAGTTAAGTAGTGAGGCCCTTCTGATAGCCTTTGAACCAATTGAGAACTCCACTACAGATAGTGGTATAGCCAACCGCAATAGGTTATTTCATAATGAGTTGTCCAATGTGTTTGAAGTTGGGAAACGCTTGGGATGGACGATTAAGGATAATGAAGAGGAAATTAGAAAAATGGTTACTGGAATGATATCCAAAGATTGGGACATCTTTGAAAGAGAGCCGCAGGGTATGGAGGCCTAGTGTTTGAAGACTTTCTACAAGGTTGTTGTGGACTGGTGCTATCCTCAAATCAGTAGAGTCTCCTTGTTGTTTGGAAAGGTTTGGGCAGTAGAGCAATGATGGCGTTTTCACCCTCTTTTGAGACTCTAACTCCAGTATGGGGGTAAAGCTTCTAAGGTTGAAGGTAGATGTTTGCTGGTCTTGCATGCTACATCTTAAATTGTTGGCATGTATTAAGGGGGACCCTTACCTTTATATTATTATATGAAAAATTTCTTATCAAAAAAAAAAATAACTAATTAAAAATATGAGCTCCACGAAAATACAATCTATCCCTAGATCTACATAAACCCTAGAGTTGTTTAATTGAAAAGAAAATTTTAAATTTAAATAAAACAAATAAAAAAAATGAAAAAAAAAGAACCGAGATCTACATACTAATTAATAATGTGTGTCCAAACCGAAATCTACATAAAAAAAAATAGAGATCTACATTAAACAAAAAAAAAAAAAACAGAAATCTAATTAATTAACACAAACCCTATACCTTAAACACAAACACAAACACAAATACATACACAAACACAAACCTAAACAATTAATAAATAGCACAAAAAAAATTGCCCCTTAAAAAAAAATTAAGCTACTTGAACAAAAATGGAGAGGGCATGAACAAAAATGGCTCACTTGAAAAGCAGCAGCAACGACGGCATCTGGACGGTTTGGACGACGAAGCAAAGGAAAGAAGAGACGAGGTGAAGAGAAGAAGGGACAACAGTGGCGACAATTTTGAGAGAATGAAGGAGAAAATGGGAGTAGGGCTAGGGTTTGCAAAGGAAAACAGATTTTAGAAATCTGTTCCCCCCTCCCCCCCCCCCCCTCCTGAAAAATGGATTTTTGAAATTTGCTTTTCATGGATAAAACGGATTTCTAAAATCTGTGTTTGTCCATGCAAAAAAAAAAAAAAAAAAAAGGATCAAACATATAAACGGATTTTGAATCTCCGTTTCAATTTTTTTTTTTTAAGAAACGGTCAAAATCAATTTTTCAATAAACGGATTTCGAAAATTTGTTTTATCTGTGATTTGTAAATATGTGAATATATATATATATATATATAAATCAGGACATATTTACATTTTGAGACATTTTGAGCCGTCAGATCGAATATCTGACGGCTGAGATTACATTTTAAGAGATTTTATATTTGAGACATTTTAGGCCATTGGATCGATATCCAACGAACAAAATTAAATGATACCAGTAGACATTTTTTGCTATCCGATCAGATTAGATCAAGGGTTGATATTTTTTGATCATTTTTGACCGTGAGATCGTTTCGATCCAACGGTTGTGGTTGACTATTTTTTTTAAAAATCTCTCAAGTCACAACACTATAGTTTCTCTATCTACAAATAAATCCCCCAAATCTCTTACAATCCCGCCAAAATCGCAACAGCCTAATTTGCTCTCTCAAATCTTTTATATAGCCATCTCCATTCCCAAAGCGTGAGCTCCACCTTACCTCTTCAGATCATCCCCAATCCTCACAATCTCAACCGCCGTCGCCGCTACTGCCAGAGCACCACCTTGCCGTCGCCATCTCCATCGCTGTCACCAGATATCGCCATCTCCATCGCGCCATCAACGCCATCGTCGAACCATCTCCATCGCCAGAAATCGGTTGTCGCTCCTCCTTTCTCCTTCTCTCCCTCGCTCCCGCTGCCGTCCCCATGTTATTGTAAACCTCAATCCCTTGATTTTTCCGTATCCCCTTTCATCCGTATCCCCTCCCTCTCGCCCCTAAGCTTCACCACTCAGCCCGCCTCTCACTCTTCCTCTATCCATTCAGCCATCACCGGAAATCATCGTCGTCGTAGCCCTCCTGACGTCGCCGCTACAACCGGCGCATCGCCATCGTCGTTTCCTACGCAGCAACCCTCTTCGCTCAGTCTTCGATTGATCCAGTTTTCGCCGGCGGTAAGACTCCCTTCTCTCAGATCTAGGTCAATAATTGATTCATCATTTTTGTCTTATACAAATCGTCAAAATTAGGGCTACAGCTGCTCTTTGAATTCATCCCTAATTCCCTATCGTTCTACAGTCTCCACTATCTCAATCTTACCGCCCTCGCTGCCGCTTCAATCCGCCGTCTTCACTGCCACGATTTCTTCTCTCTGCAAATCCCTCCGTCGCCATCATAGTCAGCGGTCCCGGCTTCTCTCTGTTGCGCCAACACTGGGGTTCCCTCTTCAGGCGAAGGGTTTGCTCATTTCATCTCTTTCAACCACCAGGTATGTCCTCCATCCCCCTCTCTCACGTTCTTTGTCTTTTCTTCGTTCAAGCAATTGCACAGCCGTCCCTCTCAACTCTATCTCTTTCTCACTCTTGGCAGAGGACTTCTCCAGCCCTTATGACGCCGGTGCAATGGTGGTCAGCGGTGGCTGGCGATGACGGTGAAGATTGGAGATGGTTTCTCTCGGCGGTCCATCTATGGCACGCTCCAGATCTCGTCTCTCCCTCGCCACAGGTTCGCCCCTCTCCCTCTCTTACCTCTGGTTCTAAACTTGAGCCAATGCAGTGGACTGAGAATTAGAAGATTATAAGAAAAAGAAAGGTGCTTACCGTGGGCGGATCTACGGCAGTTGAGTTGTCGAGGCACTGGTGATGGTGATGGCAACAGATTGGCCGATCAATTGACGAACGAATACCGATCAACGGATAACAGAAAAATGAAATTCATACATTTTCTATTTTCAGAAAAATGAAACACAAAAATGTTCCATCATTATTGTAAAGGTAAGATGTCTATTTTCTTTATTTCTCTTAATCTTTTGCACATCTTTAATACAAATCAAACACATACATTGAATGTAATGGTTAGAATCGCTTTTGAGAAAATGAAGGGTCTAGAACTTGAGATTAAATCTTTGATTTGATTGAGAATTAGTTTTTCACCCCTTTCCCTTTTTGTTGTCTCTTGAACATATTTTACCAAAGGTAAATCTCTCCCTCCAAAGCACAACACTTAAATTAAAATTTTACGATGCAAACATTGTATGATCCATTTGCAGTCAAACATAAATTTGTGTATATGGAATTTTAGCATAGCATTGTATTATTCCCTTTCTTGCAAAAATATTGTTTTACATTCCTTTTTTGAATTTCCCAAATTAATTGCCAACTTTCAATTTTCAACTAACATAATTCATTACTTTTTCCAAAATAACGAAATCTTTGCAAGCGGATATGTTATGTTCAATTTCTTCAGGTAATAACTTCACTTATGAAGCACATTACATGATAGTGGGTGGGCATAAGTTCATATTTTGTTTTACATGTGACTTTTTTTGTTGTTGTTTATTTTTTTTCTTTTTTGCATTAATTAATTGAGTTATTTAGTTGTTTCTTAGATTTTTTATTAATTGAATTGTTTAGTTATTTAGTAAATTTGGGTCTACTGATATTTGGTTGTTGCCATTAGAGAACCATTTATACATAATTTTTCTTATTAAAGGGTAAATTTTCTTTTTCAATTTAAATAGATAAATCTCCTTTACTTCTCATTATTATTCTCTTATAAAAAATATTTTTTTTCCAAAATAAGTCATCTTTACTTTTCAAAATAATGGATTTATTTTCTCAAAATAAATAATTTAATTTTTTGTTCCTATCTAAACGGTATGTTCGTTTTTATGAATATTTCTATGAAGTTTGAGAAATTTGAAAATTACTTATTATATCTATTTGCTCTATTATTGGTGCTTAATTTAATTTAGGGATACTTGAGAACAGATCCGAGTTGTTCCCATATTATTGTTTTTGTTGAAAGTTTTCTTGAGAACAGAAACAAAAATCCTAACAGAAACACATAGGTTGTGTTTTTTTCTTCTTTTTTTTTGTTCCATATACGTTTCCAAATTTCTGTTTCTGGTCCATGATGGTTAGACGAGCTGGTTTGCTTTGTTATTTTGAACCAAATTTCTGTTTCTGTTATTATGGGAAGTGGGAACAAAATAAATTTGCTTTTGTTTAGTTCCTAGATTTTAAGAACAAAATTAATTATGAAAATTAATAAAATTTAATCCCAAAAGTCTTTATCTTTTCAATATTTTCTAGGAAAATAAGTATTAAAGTGGCATTTGTTCAGTGTTTCTGTTCCAAAAAAGCGTGAAACAGATACCGAAATCTTGGAACAATCTGCTCTTATTGTTTACTAACATTAGTTTTTCTTGAATTACCAGTTCATCATACACACACATACATCACTTTTTGCCACGAGGAGATTCTTCTCGCGGAACTTCCTTAGGAATTTGGTTTTATGACACAGATATTTAATCTCATTACTTTTTTTTTTTTATTATTATAATTTGCAGTCCAAGGAGGAATCCGATTATATAATCAATCTTTGCAAAGCCTCATATGCAAAAGTTAACAGTTGTCGATAGTGAAACTGGCAAGAGTAGAGATAGCAAGTGTGCATTTTCTACCTCTCATTCCTGCCATTTCGCTTGGATTTGGAACTTGAACCTCTGAGTCTGTATCGTTTCATCCCCTTGCATTTACGTAATTGCGTACTTTTGATATTCAACATTCCTATCTTATGCAGAGTCCAAACAAACTCTTTTAATCGATTATGTTTGTGTTACCAATTATGTGTGTGTTTTCGTTTATTATATTCTTTTTTATCTCTTTCAATAATTAGTTTTTGTCCTAAATTATGTTCTCAAGTATTTTTGTGTTATTTACAGGTTTGACCTCAAGTAGAGATCCAGAGAATCGCAAAATTGAGAAGGTATGGATTTAATTTGTGTTTCAATGTTTCCAGATTGTATTGGTTTCATGCAATAATCTGAAATAGTTTTGAGTTTAGTTGTTTTAGGTAAATGAATTTCTTCTCTTGGATGGTGGTGTTTGTGTATATTGTATAGACAATTGGTTGCATGATGTTTAGCTGTATTTAAGGTCTTTTAATTTCATTCATGTTGAATTAATTTCTTCGATGAGTATTTTGCGTTTTTGTTCTCAATTTTTTTTACGAAATGCTTCAATTTGGACAGAAGACTTTTATGTTTTTAATTGTCAAAAAGGTGATGTTTGTTTAGTATTTTTGTTCCAAGTGATTGTCGAAAAAACGCTTTTAATAGGCAAACGGTACCTAAGAAGAAGTTTTGCAAAAAAGAATTTTTTAAATTTCTTTTTCTGTTTTGTCTGTTCCTAGAGTTCTGATTGCTCATTTTCTATGCAATATTATTTTTTGATTAGTTTGCTTGCTATAGATTCAATTAGTTTTTTGTTTTTAATATTTTATATTTTTGGTTGCTTAATTTCTGTGTAGTATTTTTTTTTTTATTTAACCATAGAGTTTCTATATTTTTTTTGTTCTTATAGGTTTACATAATCTTGCATTATCTTCATTGTGCCAATGTAGTTAAATGAAATAAGTTAAAGCTGTTTGACGAAGAATAAAATTTGTCGTAGAGTGAGTTGTTTTCCCATTTTACATTGCAAAGCCAAAGTTCTTTTTCTTTTTGTATTTGTTTATTTTGTTTTGGTTTAACTCACGTTTAATTGTAGTATTATTTTAATAGCTGAATATCTACGTTATTGGATACGATTGCGGTGTATTTGTAATGTAAATTGTTTGTTGATGATAACACTTGAATGATAATTATTGTTGATTTTTTTTTACTAAAACATGTGTAAAATGTTATATAAAATTGGAGATTATATTTGAAATGAATCCTCTTAAATTGCATTTTTCATTAAGAAGTCATGGTATTATTTTAATAGTCAAATATCTGTGTTATTGTATATTAATTGTGTTTTATTTGGAATATACATTGTTTGTTGGTGATGGTATTTAAATGTTAATTATTATCGATGTTTAATAAAACAGGTTTATTTTGCATTTCAATATACCATATTTGTTATGCAAAATAACCATCATTATAATAGTAACGAGGTTTTTCTATTTTTATTTTTTTTTAAGGTAAAACATGATTTTCTGACCCTTCTGCAGGCTATCCCTTATAAAGTCCACTAATAGAATTTAATTAACAGACAATTATAAAATTGTTGAGGTCTAGATTATAATTGTCATCAATTTGCCTTCCCATAACTTAAAATTTTGTTTGCTTTAGAATTAGTTTACGTCGACTATCATATGGTATGATGGATTATGTTTTGACAGATGATTTTCTGTGATTGTGATTCATGATCGTCGAATCATTGTCTGTGGAGTTGGGATATGAAATCGGTAATTGCACTTTATTTGTGATCAATGGCCTGAGATATGAAGGTTATCATCACTTGGCAAAGAACTCTTATCTTTGATTCTATATATTGGTTCTAGATCTGGGAGAGCATAGAAGTGGTTGTTCTATTTTGTTAGATTTTACCATTTTCCGGGTTTATTTTGCATTTCAATATACCATATTTGTTTTTTCTCATAAATTTTTCTCATTTATTTGTTTTCTTAACAGGTGGTATTTCGAAGTAGTTGGAAATTCAAGGTGTCCCATATCTGACACTTGGTGGCAAACAATGACCGGTGGTTTCATGGTAGTACTATTTGTTGCAGCGGTCTTTTGTTTAAAAATTTCTGACAGCCATTGTTATGGTAAAAAATATCCAGTAAATACGTACAATTGTAGTCCAATCCTCTATTTGTTGATTTCTTTTGTTCGTTTGTTATTTCTTTTTAATTATTGAGAAGGGTCTCTTGGTTTTCAACTTCGAAAAAGTAGGTTATTTTTATATTTTTTGACAGTGTTCTAGATTTTTTTTTCCCGACGAGGTGGTTCCACACACCATCATCATAAACTCGGGGTTTCACGACAATGTGTTTTGGCATAACATCAGGCACATCGTGAGGGAGGTAGACTACACGTTGACGTTATGGTCTGAGGTGCTGGAGGGGGTGAGGCGGAACAACATGCAATTCAATTATAGAGGGGTGATTTCCAAAAAAATTTATTCTGCTCCCAGATTTTTTATTATATTTTTGGTGTGATGCGGTGCATGCAGTTGAATTAAAGGTACGATTTTTGAATTTTTTATTTTGTTCCTAGATTTTTTTATTATGTTTTTGGTTCTTCTAGGCTTTTTTCGCATTGACTCCAAAGTTCAAGTGGTTTTGATTAAATACTTCTCTTTTTACTAACAGATGAATGTCAAGCCAAAAATGATCACTTGGAAGTGCTTGCACACCAAACACTCTTTCATCTTCTCACAAGTTGCAAGGTTTCAAATGTTTATCGAGTAAGGTTTCAAAAAATAAAAAGTCATTATTAAATGATTAAATGTGATCAACGATTGAATTTTAGGTTGTTGAGTACAAATTCGAAATGATTTTTGTTTTAATCTTTTGAGTTGTGTGTAGTATTATTTTAATAGTCAAATATATTTGTATAATAGATATATATATTATTTTGTTGGTGTTTAATGAAACATGTGTAGAATATTGTATAAATCGGAGAGAATATATCAATTTTTTTTAGGTTTAATTTTTATTTTCGCCTGTGCCACATATATAATATATTGCAATAGTATATAGGTTTTCTCGATTGTAACTTGCATAGTCAAGAAAAGGATTATTGTTTATGACATGATTGTGTTAGTTATTGTCGTGCTTCATTGTCATTGATCATGTTTGTTAATGTGTTTAAAATTTAGAATGTACTATAAATAAAGGGGATTATATCCAAATTTTTCATAACATATTTTTTTTAGTTTTTGTTCTGGTACCTGTTGAACAGTTGCTTCTTGCCTGCTTCCTGTGTTTTTAAAAATATTATCATTTTTTTACTTATGCATTTAAATGAAATCTAATTATTTGTCATTTTTTTCTTTCTACGCAGTGATAATTTTTTTACAAGATTATTAAAAGTGGAGTTATATTTGTAATATTTAGTGTAAATTCCAATTGTTTAGTATGCTCTAATGTTGTCTTTAATGTTTGGTTTGAGAGTCCATATTTAAGGTAATTTTTCCTAACCATGAGTTGATTTATTTATTTGTTTGTCTTAAATATGATTATAATTTATTTGTCCAGTTGATAATTATTATGTTTGATTTTCACTAGACGATATACAAATATGTGCCACTTCAAATATTGAAGACAAATGGAGAAATCTATGTCTTGACATAGTATAATTAAGGTAAGTTCCAGTAGCCCTGGGTGGTGGGCTTCAGTGTCTTGGGTGGTGGACTTATATTACTAAATTTATAATGTATATACATAGTTATTATTCGTCGTATTGTTAAATTTCATATTGTAGATTATGGTCTTATTGTTGTATGATATGATTGTGTTCGTTGTTTTCGTACTTGATTGATATTGGTTGTTTGTCAGTGTTGTGTTATAAAACAGGAGTTGATAATTTCGAATATCATATAAATAGAGGGAGTTATGTCCAATTTTTTTTTTTACATTAATTATTGATCGTCTTCAATATTTGAATAACTTTCAAATATTGGAATGTGTCGCATAAACAAAGTAAATTATGTCAATATTTTTAATTTTTTTAATGGTTCTTATTCGATAGAGAGCATGGTTGATTCATTGCCCAAACTAGAAGTGTTTATTCGATATGGAGCATGGCTGATTCATTATCTAAACTAAGCAATATGAATGATATACAAGTGCATCAAATGTCAACAGTAATGTAAACATTGATAGTAATACTAAAAATTCAAATCTTGGAGGTTTATCTATGCGGAATATGACTGAAATTGGAAGTGGGATGAGTTCGAATAAAGATCCATCTGGTTCGTTGTTCGATTTTGGATCAAAACGTGGTGTGTGTCACTTCAGGAATTATAACTTGTTTGAGAGACAGATAATTTGAGAATTTTCAAAATGCTACAAAATCAAGTTGATCATCTATTAAAAAGGTGAACATCAAAAGTAGAAAGTGTTTTTTCTTTATATAATTTTTTAAACTCAACATGATATTAGTCCTAAGGGTTGTTTGGTTTGTAATTTCATTTCCAAAGTACTTGGAATATATATTAATAGGGTAATTTAATTAATTTTAAAAAAAATAAAA
Source organism: Eucommia ulmoides (assembly GCA_016647705.1). NCBI lineage: Eukaryota > Viridiplantae > Streptophyta > Magnoliopsida > Garryales > Eucommiaceae > Eucommia > Eucommia ulmoides. The sequence continues at coordinate 180,368 of JAENRU010000489.1, forward strand.
TAAATTAAAGTAAGAGATAAAAAATTACAAATTGTGGTATTATTTTAATAGACAAATATCTAGATTATTAGGTAGTGATATTTAAATGTTTATTATTGTTGATTTTTAATAAAATATGTGTAGAATGTTGTATAAATAGATGAGCTTATATTGGTTTCTTTTAATTTCAATTTTTTTTTTTCGTTCGTGCCTTCAGGCACGGGTTATGCCCTAGTATATATATATATATATATATATATATATTAAAATTATAATTATTTTGTAAAGAACGCTGATTAGCGAGGCCTAGCAACTATCAATCGGAAAACGAGGAGGGTGAACTGCTCAAACACCCATGGAACACTGGCTAAAACTCTATTATCATAAAGAGTAAAAAATTTCCTTGTATTGTCAACTCCCTAGTGTACAAGTTTTTGCGTTCAATGAAGTGAAGTGTTCGGATCCCTACACCATACACCCAAGTGAAGTGAAGTAAAGTGTATGGTGTAGTAAGATGGACCCTTGCCTTTATATTATTATATGAAAAATTTCTTATCCAAAAAAAAAAAACCAAAAAACCAAAAAAACACTAATTAAAAATATGAGATCCACAAAAATACAATCTATCCCTAGATCTACATAAACCCTAGAGTTGTTTACTTGAAACAAAAAAATTAGATAAAAAATAAAACTGAGATCTACTACATAAAAAAACAAAAAAAAAAAAAAAAAAAAAAAAAAACGGAACCGAGATCTACATACTAATTAATAATGTGTGTCCAAACCAAAATCTACATAAAAAAAAAAAAAAAGGGGCATGCACCATTTACTCCCAAAATGCGGAAGAAATTACCGATTAAGCCTATGACCTTTTCTTTACACCAATAACTTCTTTTATCTTTTCTGACCAAAATACCCCTCATGTGGATGTTGAATGTAACATCAATTGTTCTTTTATTTTATTTATTTATTTTTACGTTGTTACATTCAACACTTGTGGATGTTGAATGTAACATCAATTGTTCTTATGTTTTTATGGATCGTATTATGCGTGAATGTTACATTCGACACATGTGGATGTTGAATATAAAATTATTCTCATATTTTTATGGATTGTATTATGCATGGATATATTGAAGGTAACATCAATTGTTCTCTTATTTTATGTATTAACGATTAAAAATCATATGATGTTATATCAACACCTGTGGATGTTGAGTGTAACATTAACTGTCACAAATAAACTGCAAATTACAGTGTGCAAAGTGTAAAAAATGCAAAAGATGAAAATATTTTTTTCTAATTGTCATGCATTATGGCACCAAGAGGAGGCTCTGAAAGGTAGACTTCTCTCTCTCTCTCTCTCTCTCTCTACTTTCTCGATCATTTTCGTTCATGCCCTGTCTTCTCACTTCCTATTTCTCCGATCGAAAAAATTTACAGCTGCGGCTATCGTGAATGGCCGCCGCCATTGAGGCCAAGGCACAGATGGGATTCAATGAATTATACCTACGAAAAACGGACGTTCGCTGCAACTCGAACGAGGGAGCGAACAAAGAAAATCCACATTGCCGGAGTCGACGAAGCCTACGAAATGAGGGGTTAGGACAAGTACAACTTGATTGAAGACGAAGACGCGTCTGCAAATTGATCGATGCTTCGAAAGGAAGACGCAATTCAAGGGAGGGCATTTCAGTAAACTTTTCCCTCGTTGTTTTTGGAAACGAGAGTTTTCAGTGCAAGATTTATCGGCGATGGGAGTAATCGGTGCAAGAAAAAAGCATCGATGGGAGTAATTGGTGCAAGAAAAAGACGATGGAAGTAACCGGTAAATAGTTCCGCATTTTGGGAGTAACCGACAATTTTCCCTAAAAAACAAAAACACCGAAATCTAATTAATTAACACAAACCCTATACCCTAAACACAAATACATACACAAACACAAACCTAAACAATTAATAAATAGCAAAAAAAAATATTGCCACTTAAAATAAAATTAAGCTACTTGAATAAAAATGGAGAGGGCATGAACAAAATGGCTCACTTGAAAAGCAACAACGACGACGGCTTCTGGACGGTTTGGACGATGAAGCAAAGGAAAGAAGAGAGGAGGAGAAGAGAAGAAGGGATAGCAGTGGCGGCGATTTTGGGAGAGAAGGAGAGAATGAAAGAGAAAAGGGGAGTAGGGCTAGGGTTTGCAAAGGAAGACAGATTTTAGAAATTCGTTCCTCCCCCCCCCCCCCCGGGCGCGAAAAATAGATTTTTTGAATCTACTTTTCATGGGTAAAACGGATTTCTAAAATTTGTTTTGTCCATGCAAAAAAAAAAAAAAAACGATCAAACATATAAACGGATTTTGAATCTCCATTTCATTTTTTATTTTTTTTTTAAGAAATGGTTTTTCAAAATCTATTTTTCAATAAACGAAATTCGAAAATCAGTTTTATATGTGATTTGTAAATATGTGAATATATATATATATATATATATATATATATATATATATATATATATATATATATATATATATATGTGTGTGTGTGTGTGTGTGTTTTCAGTAATTTTTTGTTAAAATTATAATTATTTTGTAAAGAATGCCGATTAGCGAGGCCGAGCACCTATCAATCAGAAAACGAGGAGGGTGAACTGCTCAGACACCCATGGAACATCGAACACCTAACACCTAAAACTCTATTATGATAAAGAGTGAAAAACTTCCTTGTATTTTTAACTCCCAAGTGTACAAATTTTTGTGTTCATTGAAGTGTTCGGTGCCCAGTGTCATCATTTTTGTTTTCAAGACAACATCCAAGCATACCTCTCCTCCACATTTTTCCAACCCATGAGAAATTTTAATTGGACTCTGTACTTCAAAATATAGACGAACTTACATTTTGCCCCTTATTTTTTAAAATTTATCATATTACCTTAAAAAATGTTACATTGAAACAAATCATTATATTATATAATAATTTGAGGAAAAAAAGAGAGTACAGAATGCTTCTCATAATTCCTACATTACCTTAGATAAATATATTTAAATATTTTGACCGATCCATTTAAAGATGTCATAAAGCAACCTATGATGACTTGACTCACATCAATAGAACCTATATGAACATTATTTCATCATATCTTAATCAAAAAATAAAAAAGACTCATAAACTTCCTAATAGAAGGTACCATTCTTGAATAACAAGCATCATATATATATATATATATATATAACTTCGTATATCTCAATATTGTTTACGTTTCACACATACCAATACAAGTATTTCATATTCTTTCAATATTCCGCTCTCAACGGAACCTAGAACTTGGGTGGAGGAGAGAGAAGTTGTATCTTGGGAGATATGTCTAGATAAATTTCAAATTCTAAACCTAGCCCGTAAATCAACAAGTATATTATATAATATACGTGAAATATCATAAAATATAATTTCTCTCTATTTTTATGTTTCGATAAAACCAGATTATTTCATATATTATCATCATCTAGAATCACTTTATTTTCTCTAAATTTCTCTACATCACTTAATTTCTTTTCTTTTTCTATATATTCTTTCATTTTTCACACACCTATATATAGTGTATAAATCATGTAACTCTTATTATAATATTAAATACTCATAATATTATATTTTTATTTTTATTTTGTTATACTCACGAGTGTCCCACACCCACACAAAGTGTAAGACTAATTTTGTTTGAGGTTCTATGATTGTCCCTCCCAACAAATACTTTCAGGCAAACTCTTATCAAACAGGCTCTATGTGTTGTATTTTAAGAAATATTTTCAACATCTATACTCTCAATCTGCAGTTAAAATATGAATCATGATTGATATTAAATTCTTGTCCCGATCGCTTGAAAAGGATTTTCCTCAATTATTTCATTTTTGGGTTGGAGTGTGTGGTATCTACTGGTTGCTAGTGAAAAGGATTTTCCTCAATTATTTGGTTACGCTGTGGAGATGAAGTGGTGACCAAATGTCAAACAACAAGTGGTAATGTGTGGGCCATTTGCCAATGATTCAAGTTATCAAACACGGCCATCACGATCATCCATTGATAATAAAATAATTAATTTTAAATTATTTTTCTAACCACCGCCGCCTTAAAAAATTAAATGAGAGAAAGAGACAAATAATGTTTCCTACACGTGGTTTGAAAGATGGTTCTATATAAACCTATCCAAACCCCTCCATGAAATCAGCAAATCGAATCCAGATCACCCATCGAAAATGCTTCGGTTTTTCTTCTTCATTTGTTTCCTCGTGTTCTCCTCCTCCATTAATGCAGCTGTTCAAGACTTTTGTGTGGGTAACCTAAAACTCCCTGAAGGCCCTGCGGGTTACGCTTGCAAGAGCCCTGCTAATGTCACGGTGGATGACTTTGTGTTTTCACGCCTAGCCGTGGCCGGAAACACTTCCAACATGATAAAAGCGGCCGTGACACCGGCATTTTCTGCTCAATTTCCGGGGTTGAATGGCCTGGGCCTCGCCATGGCGCGGTTGGACATGGCCCCCGGCGGGGTGATTCCAATGCACACACACCGTGGTGGCACCGAAGTGATTATAGTGATTGAGGGCTCCCTTACTGCTGGTTTCATCTCCTCGGCCGACGTCCCTTATGTGGCAACACTGAAGGTGGGTGAAATCATGATTTTTCCTCAGGGGTTGTTTCATTTTCAAATAAATGAAGGTCGCATACCAGCTCTTGCCTTTGTAACTTTGAGCAGTCCAAACCCCGGCGTTCAATTCGTTTCTAATTCATTGTTTGGGAACGACTTGCCAACCAAATACGTGGAAGCGACCACATTCATTGATGCTGCTGAGGTGAAGAGGCTTAAGGCTGTTTTCGGAGGCACCGGCTAAGTCTGCCTTCGCTAGAAATGTAGTATCTAAACCTGCAAAATAACGATATGTATCGACAATAAATCTCGTATTAAACACTCTTCTCATATTTTATATAACATACATATGCTCGGTCTAAAACGTATTAAAACTATATACACTAATATACCGGGCCAGCCATACGGATTCAAATTAAAAAAGAACCCGGAAACAACCATTACCATTCTGTTATGTTTTTGGTATCAAGCAAATCAAGGCTTAAAGCTCTAAACTTGCAACATTTATCAATACACCGTGGGCAGAAACAAATGACACAGATTAATAAAAACAAGGGTTAATTCCACTTTACCCCCTTGTAGTTTGCACCTTTTGCACTTTATCCCCCTATGGTTTGGACATCAGCACTTTTCCCCCATGTGGTCTTGGACTAAACTGCAACGGTAAGTCCGTTAACAGAAAATGTAAAATGTTAATTTTACCCTTCTTTAATTATTAATACTAATTAAGGGGAAAATCCATAAGGTCCAAACCATAGGGGGTAAAGTGCAATTAACCACCATTCTCTCTCTCCTTGCCACCACCACTTTCATCCACTATGTCACCACCACCACGCTGGCCACCCTCAACTGCCCCCGTTTCTCTCTCTCTCTCTCTCTCTCTCTCTCTCCCTATATTTCTCTATTAAAGTTGAAAATCAAAAAAATAAAACAAGAAAGAGATTACGAAAGCGAAAAATGAATGGGGGAGGCTCCGATTCACCTTCGATTTAGACCGCCATGGTTGCAACAAACGGTTGCCATGCTAGAGAATCTCTCATCCTCGCATACCTTCCGAGTTTCCTTGCCAAGTTGCGGCTCAGTTTTGTTCTTGAATATCCTTTTTAGAAAAAAGATCGTCACCGCCTCATACAATACGTTTGGATGGAGGAATAAGGGCCAGTTTGGTTAGAGAGAGAGAGGGGCATTTACAGCCATCCATGAGAACTATATATCGTTTAGTGTGTGTATGTATGAAAGAATAAGGATTATTGCTTTTCTAATCGGCGTTAGCTTGAAATCACCGGCGACGGTTTCCCTCTCATTTTTCTTTCTTAACCAAATGAAACTAAGAAAAATATTTTTTCTTTCACAATGGATAAAAATATTATCTTTACATTTACTTTTTCTTTTTTCTTTTCCATCATTCCAACCAAACATATCCTTAGAGTACGTTTTTCCATCCTATTTTTTTTTTCCTCCAATTTTTCATCCAATCAAACAAAATTTGCTTTATTTTATTTTCTATTTCATTCTTTTTCTATCCATTCTCCCCAAACCAAATGCACCCTAAGAAAGAATAATAACATAAATGAAATAATTAATTGTAATATTTTATCTTTGTATATAATAAAAAAAATATAGATTCCATTATTAAAAATATAATTATAATTTTACTGTCCAATCAAAGTACAGATCTTGCTCACCAAGGAAAAATAAATAATAAATATAATAGTAGTCATGTCGACCCAACGTCTGCATGGTTTAAAAAAATGGAAGATTTTGGAAGTATCGTGGAGGCAAGATTTGATCCGAAAACTATTAAAAAGTAGTAATAATATTATAATTTTTTATTTTTTAATACCCACGAGTGTTCTATATTTATCCAGGATATAAGATTAATCTCATTCGAAATTTTGTGGTTGTCCCTCCTAATAAGAACTTTTTCGCATGTTCGAACCTATGATCTTACAGAAGCTCTCAAATGCGCTTTAACTCAAACGTGTATTTTCTCTTGAACTACACTAAGTTGGTATAATATTATAATTAATAAAATCACTAATTATACACATGAATATTATAACATATATATGTTTATAATGAAATTCATAAAGTCATTTTAATAAATTTTATAATTTAATCACAACATGAATTAGAACACATAATTATAACCATTGTAAATATATTATTAATAATAATTTTATTAAAATAATAAAATTTATATATATAACAAAATATTTAATTATAAATTATTTTCCTAATAACTACTACCAAATACGTGGAAGCGACCGCATTCATTGATGCTGTTGAAGTGAAGATGCTCAAGGCTGTCTTCGAAGGCACCGGCTAAGTCCAATAAATCACGTAGTCTAATATGTGCAATAAAAAATTGTAAGAAACAATCTTTTGACATCGAGAAATTTTAAAAATTACCAAAATCAATATGCGCAATACATTTTGCTCAATATTATTTGCGCATTAGGTTTTTTTTTTTTTTTTTTCTCCTAAATTTATTGTTTCATTTCACTTTGCATAAAATTTTAAATAATATTTGAATTATTTTTTTTACTATATTGCCCTTACTAAAATTGATATTAAATTGATAATTTTATTTTAAAAAGAAAAATAAATATGTGATAAAAAAAGGATTATTTTGAAAAGAATGATAATTAGTTTTGTACTTTCAATTTAAACATATTAAATCCTAAAGTATTCAAATTATGTCAATTCAATTCAGATTGGTAATTCCGTCATTTTTATAATTGAAATCAGTCACGTATCAAATACAAAATCTCCCACATGGATGAATTCTGCCATAAAAAAAGAACGGAAAGATGACTTGGCACGATTTGCATACTTCAAAATTTAATGTGTTAAAATTGAAATGATAGATTTTAAACTGAGATTTTCCTAAAATTTTAGAGGTGCAAAGTGATATATATATATATATATATATATATATATCAAATAAAACAGGATGTACATAAGCCCTGTTGGTGAGTCTCAGCCACTCTTTATACCCTCATAAAGAGCGGTCCAGATTGATCCACTAAATTAACCTAAATATATTTTATATCCATATAATATTAAATGAATGTTTTATAAATTTCGGTTGTTTTATTTTTAATAAAAGGCTTTTTTTGGGCCTTTTGTAAGTTTGTTTCATTTTTTTATTTTCTCTTATTAATTATAATATAGTTTCCTTTATTTCCCTATTATTACCTTGCAAACCTCCGTCCATCGCTTCTCCTTCCATGGAAATTGCAAGAGAGGAAATTGCAAGGGTGTAATCTATAAATGGGAAGCGCCGACCCTCTCTATCTATGGAAATAGCTGAGCTCACTATTCCCAATTCCTCTCTTCCTCCATCGTCGTGAACACTACAAGAAAAATAGGATTTGGCTACAAAAATTTGTAGCCAAATCCCTGATTTCGTAGCGAAAACGTTTTAGCGACAAAAAAAATATTGTTCCAATTTTGTAACCTATGTGCCGTAGCAGAAGGTTTTTAGCAACAAATTTTAGTTTCATCGTGCAAGACTACTATTTCGCGATAAATTATTTCGTAGCTAAATTTGTAGCTAATAAATTCATTTTGTAGCCAAAAAGTGATTATAAATGGTGGGAATAATATTTTGGTGACGAAAATTTTCATCGCCAAAAAAGACTGAAATGGCAGGAAATTATTTTGGGGACGGAATTATTTTGTCACAAAAAATATGTGAAGGTGGGAAACAATTGGTGACAAATTTTTTTTGGTCGCTAAAACAAAATCTAAATTTGCAAGAAAACATTCTGCCACCAAATATTTTTGTAGCCAAAAAATTGTAGCAAATTTTTTTACTTGGAACTATGAATGTCAATTTATAGCCACATTCAATCAATAAAAAGTAAATAAAACCATACAATTGCATTAAAAACTAAATAGTCAAAATATGCCAATTATACCAATATCCTTAAACACTAATATAACAAAAAAACAAAATGTCTGACACTTTTGTCCTCATGTTCACTTCTCCATTCATGGGTGCAAAATTTCTCACAATAAATCACATTACACTTGAACACTTATTTGCCATATCATCATCCGTTGGCCTATTAAAAAGGGAATCAAATTCAATCTTCAATGAGTTGTTATCATTAGCCTTTAGTAATTTGCTTGTCCCATGTCCTATAGTTGGTCCACGTTTTTTGGCGCGCACGCCTTTATCTGCCGACACAAATTTAATAAAAATTTAATGTGAATCTGCAAACACAAACAAAAATAGAAATTTTTTTTGGGTGAATCCTAACCTTCTTTCATTCAATGTATTTTTTGCCCCTAATGTTTGAAAATAAATAGCAACAGAAACAGCGACAGAAACAGAAATAGCGACGAAAACAACAACAGCGGAAACAGAAACAACAACAGTAACATAAATAGAAACCAAAATAGAATTAGAAACAGAAACAACAACGGAAATAGAAATAGCAACGGAAACAACAACAGCAACAACAATAGAAACGGAAACCTACATTATGAATTTATAGTTAATATGTTTCCCGGGGGAGGTAAGAATACAAGATTGTGAATTTATAAAGAAACATGGCAAAGGAAATTACCACAGCTATTGATGGTATGTCAGACTGGCCAAGAGATGCATGGGAGACATCCATCTCAATAATTATCGTGGGAACCTTAGATACCAGAGGGATAAAAGTAGAATGCTCAACATATAACATAGAATTCAGCCCCCTAAGCTGCCAAGGCATAAGAGAGATTTTTAAGATGGCAAAAAGATCTAAGAATTATTTTGGAGCTTTTTGTGGTATGTACACAAAGAATGGACGGTATTCAATTATTCATAATCACAACAAACCAAATTACGCTATCAGAATCATACCTTAGCATTGATTTTGAGAAGCACATTTGTCAGATATTGATCATTAACCTTTTGAGGGGAATGCATTGAGTGACAATTCCATACTCTGTCAATTTTTTTGCTTCCATGGGCCTTAAATATGGTTCAATGGTTAGATAAATATCACAGAAAAGAATCAATACACTGAAGGGAGGACACACAATGAAGCCACACAAAGTGAATGAGAGTAAGAGAGAGAGAGAGAGAGAGAGAGCCAGACAAGATATAGCAATATAAACTCAAAAATGAAATAAAAAATATTAGTTTGAAACAAACCATAGAGTTTTGAGTTTTTTTGCTCAGGCAGCAAACACAAAAGGAACTAAGGTGCCCCAGGAAGTCTTGATTGTATTTCTTCGAACATCTTTTCTATTCTAAAAAGTGGAAGAGCCCTCCTAAATTGTGGGTTCTCTTCAAATACATCAAACGGGTCATCTATAAACTGGATTTATTGAAAATAAGATACATTAGGCAGACAATTAAATAAGCATCTTATTTTATAAACTATTCAACAGTTGTGCGTAGAAACTACACTTAAAATGAAAGAATCTAAAAAAACATAAACATAATACCTTCTTCACTATACCAAAGAAGGTTTTTTTCTTCCACGATTGGATATGGATAAACTACAATAAAAATGGCCTATCAAAGCATGAAAAAGTGTCGAGATAGAACTCCTATTGCAACATTTGGACTTTTTGGAAAAATGAACCGAATCAACGACGAAGCTGAAAATGAACCGAATCGATAACGAAGCAGTTAATCGACGATGGGTTAAAATAATTGATGGCGATAGATATGAACTAAAATACATAATAATCGAGATCCATAAGCATAACAAAACAGTGTAATTAAAAATTAATTAATCAAATTTTATTTCAAGCATAAATTCATGCCTCAAATTTGCAGCTGTAAGAGCAAGAACAATGGCATGAGAAAGACGAACTAAACAGAAACTGAAACAACAGGCAATGAACTTTAGAGAGAACACTCATCAACAAAAACAACATCTAATTGTAGAGCAACGAAAAAAAAAAGCCCAGCAAAACGAACCTGGTAGCAACGAACTTGGTATCACCGAAATTGAAGAATGAAATTGAACTGAAATAGAAAGCAAACAATATTATCAAAAACATGAACAAAAAATTACCAATTAAACAACCTGGTGCATAACAATGGCAAAAGAAAAATTGTAAAAGCAAAGCCTCTTAGTGAAGCCGTAGAGAATGAAAAAATGAAGCAAGAGGTTAAGAGTAATGAGAGCAACAAACATATGACACATAAACAGCCCCCCAATAAATACACAAGAACATATAATCTCAATTCGTAATTCAAAACCAATGCAGTCACAAATTAGAAAATATATTATTATCTAGTAAAATGATCCTAATTCCTAAGCTAAATATTTCTTAAAAAATCTCAGATAAAAAAACATAACATGAAATAGATAAGAACTTCATTCAAAATGGTATCAAACGAATGAAAGTCACCATACGAGCTAAACTACTAAGTACTAAAATAAGGATAGTTATCTCCCTAGATCTTCAAGGCAACCGAGGTGCATCAAATAATTCAGAAGAATAGATTACAGAAGTTGTCAAATTAAAATCTCCACCATGTAAGACACAATTTGATAACATTTTTATTATGCACTTTTTTGCTTTTAAGCGAAACATGAGTAAATAAGGTAAACAATGCCAAAAGAGGCCTAATTTTATATTTAATCAATCATTTATAAGTCTGATGCTGAATAAAATAATGGATTACAAGCAATTGAATCAAGTTAGGACATGTGAGAATTACTCTAGCATCTCTAGTTGAATTCAACACATTGGGTATTTTCATTTAAATATCACGTACTCTTCATTGGCAAACCAATCAGCTAACCAAAGTCTTGGGAGATGGTACTGAAGCAAATCAAAATGAGTAGACAAATAACTATCAATAAGCTAATCACCAACATAAACCAAATTAAGCAGACATACCCTTCAATGCTGAGACATGTAGCCTAGATTTAATTACAAATACTAAAGAACAAAATTTGGGAGTATGGTATTTTGATCCCATCTCTCACATGCAAAAAATATACATCAATCAGAATATGAGAGTTGTATTTTTTTCCTATCTCTTACCTGTATTTTGGGAAGAAGTTCGTTCAATTCCTGAATTTGCTCCCTGTTTTGTGTTCACAAATAATTAAGCAACCCTAAAACAGAAACATAAACAAGGAACAAGGATAACAATTGGAATTTACTTCTTCAATGAATGAGATTTGTTCTACATTGTTTACCAGAATTTGATTTCACATGTATAATCATGAAATGTTCCAAAAAATAGCAAGGCACAAATGATATTAGTTTTTGGAAATTACACGTTGACTGATTTTTGTATAGTGTTGCCGAAATTGGACAATCTTGAAAACTACTCTCACCTTGACGAGATTGAATTCGGCTAGAGTTTGCGTAGAGGTAGACCTATCTAAGCCTCTACCACCCAAGATTTGGATTGGCAAACAAGATGGTTTTTCTCAAGAAGTTGTGTATGATCAGTTACCTTCCTTTTGTTCATTTTGCAATATTCAGGGTCACTCATTAGATATCTGTCGATGGAAAAAATCGATGTTGAATGATAAGCAAAATCCAGTGGTAGTTATTCCTGAGATTGAAAGGAATTCTTTGTCAAAAAGTTACAAAAGACGGCAAAATAGGGCTCTACAGAAAGCACAACAAAGTGCAATTCCAATTATTCAAGGCCCTAATGAAAATATTTTAGCTTCGGTTTCAGCAGAAAAGGGGCAGTATCTTGTTGAATCTGGTCCGAATAAGTCCCCACATGTTTTATCATCTACCGAACCACCCGTTGCATCGCCAGATTATTCCTCGTAGCTTTGGCAACTCCAGATCAGGTTGTCGTAGCTCAGTCGGCTTCTATACAATTCTACGCAGTTGTGGCAACTCCAGTTCAGGTCGTCTCAGCTCCAGCGGCACCAGCTCAGGTCGTCGCAGCTTAGATGGCTCCTGAACAGGCCATCGCAGCTCCGGCAGCTCAGGTCATCACAGTTCAGACAACACCAGAACAGATCGATGCAGTCCCGGCAGTCTCAGTTCAAGCCGGCACAGTTCCGGAGGTTCCAGGCAGAATGCTTCCATATTCTCATCAGTTCAGACTGTTACAGATCAAATTGTTTCAGGTCAGGAAACGAATCTGTTGTTAGATAGGGATAATGACTTTATTCAATTTCACCATGTTCTATTTGCGGATGAGAAGAAAGAAAACAATGTGGCCATCGGGGATTCTCATTCGGAACACGGTGAATCTTTGGCTACGGATAATGGAGCAACTGGTTACGCCACTGATACGACAAGCACCAACATGGATGGTTTTCAACTCGTTCGAAAGAAAAAAGCAAGAGTAAAGGTTCCGGAGTCGATTGGAGGTATATCCAACACTTCGGGAATGGTAACACGTCATCAATTAAATTTTAATGTCTGATTCCATTCTGTTTTGAAATTGTAGGGGTATCGGAAATCTAAGTACCCTTGCTAGACTAAAACAAATAGTAAAGTCTTCGAAAGTTTCATTTGTCGGAGTTATTGATCCATGGATTGATGAATCTAACATGGGGAGAGTAAATAAAGCTATGAAGTTCCATAACGCAGTCTCTAATCAAGGTGAGTTGGGTAAAATTTGGGTTTTATGGAAGAATAACCTGGAAGTCCAAATTGTTCGTTCACACCATCAATTTATTGCCTGTAAGTTATCTTGGTTAAATTTGGAGTTTTTGGTTGTGGTGGTTTATGCTAGTTGCTATCAGATTGATTGTAGAATTCTTTGGGAAGATCTTCTCATTACTATTAACTCGGTCTCTATTCCGATAATATACAAGAGTTTAATGCTTGTATTAATTCAGTCGATCTTGTGGACCCCTAGTTTACGGGGTCAACTTTTACTTTCTGTAACAATCGTCAAGGGCTATCTCGATAATATTCTCGGTTGGACAGAATCCTAGTTTCGCCCTCGATTTGTAACTCGTTTGATGGTCGGGTTGAGCATTTGGAACATATTAATTCGGACCACTGCCCGCTAATTCTACATTCCTTATCTTTTTCATACAATATTCCGAAGCTATTTCGGTTTCAACGAATGTGGACATTGCATGAGAGTTTTCTTGAAGTGGTTAAATGTGCATGGAATGCCCAAACTTTTGGGAACGTTTTTGTTGAGTTAAATTCTTGGAAGGATAGGATGGAAGCTTATGATTCAATACTTCAAACCAACTGGTCTCAAGGAGTTTCAGACTTATTTGATCAAGTTACCACGGAATATAACAAACTTCTTTTGAAAGAGGAAGTCTTTTGGAAGCAAAAATCTCGAGAGCATTGGCTAGCAGAGGAAATAGTAATTCTAAATTCTTCCATACGTCTGGCAAAATGCGTAACTCTCATCTATGCTTGTCTGATGTTCGACATGAAGATGGAAGTAGCTTGGTTGATCCCAATTTGTTTCATGAAGCAGATATTGAGTTTTTTAAATATCTATAATCGTCTACCCAGGTTTCTTATTCAGACACTGTCTTTGATTCCATCCCTCGCATAGTCACGAATATGGATAATGCCATGTTATTGGCTCCTTTCTCGATGGAAGAAATCAAAGAAGCCCTATGGTCTATACCATTGACGGTGCTCTAAGTATCAACTCCCTCTCTTCTTGTTTTTTCCAATCTTCTTGGGATATTGTGAGTAAAGATATTTGGGAAGCAACTAATTATTTTCTTAAAGGAAATTCCCTCCCTACGGCTCTCTCGAGCACATTATTGGTCCTTATTCTAAAGAAGTCTCAACCTGCGTCTCTCAAAGATTTTCGCCCGATCAATTTATGTAATATTTGCTATAAAATATTTTCTAAGGCTTTATCTACAAGATTGGTGTCTCTCCTCCCAAAATTAATTTCTGTTCAACAACATGATTTTGTTAAAGGTAGGTCCAGCGCCGAAGCAATTGGGCTAGCACAAGAGCTTGTCAAAGATTTGGGCAAGAATATTCATGGTCGTAACGTTATACTCAAACTCAATATGACTAAAGCTTATAATCGTATCGAATGGAATTTTTTAATTGAGGTGCTTAATCGATATGGTTTCAGCTCAGGATTTATTGCTGCTGCCTCTAGTTGTTTTGACTTGACTTATTTCTCAGTGGTGTTTCAGGGGGTCTATAAGGGTTGGTTTCCTGCTTCTAGAGGATTGCGTCAAGGAGACCCTATTTCTCCCTTATTATTAAACTTGGCTCAAGAGGTTCTTAGCCGGAATATCTATCAATCCATGATAGATGGTCGGGTCCATCCTTTTGTAACTAAAAGATGTTGTCCTCTGGTTTCCTACTTGATATTTGCGGATGATACCCTCATTTTCTACAATGGAAGTTTTCGCAGTATTAGAAATCTAATGAAGGTGCTTGAAGAGTATCAGTTAGCCTCCAGTCAGCTTGTGAGTGCTCCAAAAAATAATTTCTATTTACATCCTAACTGTCCTAATACGCGTCATTTGGCTATTGGTATGTCCACAGGTTTTAGTCAAGGTGGTTTTCCTTGTACTTATCTTGGAGTGCCCCTTACCTACGACCATCTGAAAGCGATTCAATTCGCTGGTCTTATCGAGAAAGTGTCCAAGAAAGTCGATGGGTGGAAAGCAAAGTTTCTTTCTAATGGAGGTAAACTTGTTCTGCTAAAGCATGTTCTATCTTCATTCCCTCTTCATCTTTTAGCATCCACATGTGTTTAGAATAGTATTCTAGAGGATATGGAATCCACGTTTGCGAACTTCTTTTGGGGTCACTCGGATGCAGGAAAGAAAAGGCACTGGGTGGCTTGGCAGAAGATCTGTCAAGATACCTCTACAGGCGGTCTTGGTCTTCGGAAGCTTAAAGATATGAAGAAGGCTTTCTCTCTCAAACGGATTTGGTCTTTGCTGAAAGGGAATTCTCTTTGGTGCGACTTTATGCGATCTAAATATACTAAAAATCTTTCGTTATCTTTGTGGACAAATCAAATTGGGAGTTCTAAGATGTGGAAAGATATTCTATCGGCTAAAAATATTTTTCGGCAATTTTCAAGATGGAAAGTTGGCAATGGCAAGCTCACTAGCTTTTGGCATGATGATTGGGGCTTTGGTATCCTAGCAAATTATCTTCATTTTACCAACTCGTTGTCTTTTATAAAAATATTTTTACAGGACGAGGAATGGAATTCTCCAGATCTGGAGAATGATGCTCAGGATTTCTTGGAAGGCTCCCTCCCTATTTTATCATCGGAATCTGATTCCCCCAACTGGCTCCCTAGCGTTAATGGTGTTTTCTCTATCAAATCTTCTTGGAGAGCTATTAGCGACGAGGTAATACCAATTGATTGTTATTCTAATCTTTGGAGTTTACGTGTTCCTTTGAAGATTAAGATTTTCATGTGGCAGCTATTAAAGAACAAACTTGCAGTGGATGATATCATTCAGAAAATGGGAGTTCTTTTGGTGTCCTATTGTCGTTGTTGTTTCTTTCGATCAACTGAGAATATTCAACATCTTTTTCTGAATAGTGAGGTAGATGGTAAGATTTGGCGACATTTTAGCTCCTTCTTTAATATTCTTTTTATTCCTCAACCTTTAATCCACCGTATTAAGTTGTGGTGGAGTAGGCTAAAAGGGAGTTCTCAGTTTCATAAAATAGGGGCGTTGATTCCGTCGCTGATCTGTTTGGAGATTTGGTTAAATCGGAATCATGCTATCCAAGATAAAGTTTCTATGTCTGATAACTGGATTATTACCAAAGTTAGAAACTGGATTAAGGCGCTAAGCCCTTTGATTAAATTTACATCGGTTTCTTCTTCTTTTGGGACTCATTCAATCAATAAGGATAGTCCAATCTGGTCGATTGCTCATCTCTGGAACATGGTTCGGTTTTAGATTCTTTTATTTGATATTCGGATTTCCCATGTTCATCGAGAATGTAATTTTGTTGCTGATCATCTGGCTAGTATTGTTTCATCTAGCCCTTTGTTTTTTCCTGTAGGAAGTCCCTTACATCCCGATGTAATTTCTTATGCTCGTGAGGACCAAGAGGGTCTTTCTCGCCTGACGTTGTAACTTTTTCCACATTTTATATAAAGAGTTCGGTTTTTTTTTTTTTTTTTTTTTTTTTTTTTTAAATGTGGACAGTCGACATCCATTTTCATCAATTATTAATGGCTATATGATTTAAAATTTCAATTATGTAAATATTACATAAAGTGATCAAATATTATTTACCATTCATATTATGCGTCTTCAATAGTTTATGCAATACTAAGTTTACAATTTTAAACTTAGCCAGGTCGTTACAGGGTGGTATCAGACGGAATTATTAATAATTCTAATTTATTTATAAATGGTAAAATATTCATGGTAGAATTCTCTTTAGGAGAAACTTAATGGCGGCCCTGAGAAACCGGGCCATTACGGAGTGGTATTGGAGCGGGTTTGCGACCACCCTAAGCTTGGGTTATGGTTATTAGAGAAATGGTAATGGTTTGTTGTATTTTATTGATTCAAATCTTCACTACTTTTACAAGGTGAGAGATGTCTTACAAAAGAAAATACATTATAGATATGGAAATAACATAAATACTACAATAATTAAGGTAATGACATAGTTCCAAATATACAAAAGAAAACATTCCTTATGTATATATGGAATACTCTAATATGCCCCCACAAGATGGAGCTCCGTGAGGAGAATCCAATCTTGGATCTTGAGTAGAAGAAAATGAGCCCATGCTAGTGGCTTGGTGTTATCAGCGTCTGGTTGCTAGGAGGCTCGTTGGGGCGCTTTCTTGAAACAACTGGGGACTCATTGTAGCGAGCAATGGTACGCCGTAGCGCGTATCAAGCGTTGTCTCTCCAAATAAGTATTTTGCTGCAGGCATGAACTCCTGATTTGCAGAGGCCCTTCAACTGTTGCATCTTGTGGGTCGGAGATGCGCTATAGTTGGCGAGGTTTAGATGGATCACAAATACAGTGAACCACAAATAGTCTAGAGATTTAAGAAATATTGATAGATATATCTTGTGTGCGTGCGTGAAATAGCGTAGAAGAGAGAGAGAGAGAGAGAGAGAGAGAGATTGAATCTCTACTGGACTCTTGAGTTAGGAAAGTGGAGCCTGAGCATTTCTGCATGAATTTCGTAACGGGGAAAATTAGGAGATCAAGGGAAGGAGGGGAGCTCGGTTTTTTATTTTTATTTTTTTTAATAAAGAAACTTGGGCAGAAAGATACATTTTGGAAACTAGTGGGGTAGTTTCTGCAATTACAGGATAAAGAGGGGGTTGTTTCTAGCAAATAATTACAGACGATGGGAGAGAGAAAGAAGAGCCTTAGGGGTTTGAGAGACTTAGAGTGGTGGTGGGGGTGTTTGATAACAGTGGCCGGGGGTTTTGGTCGACCGACGTAGCGGTGATAGCTTGAGTAGAGAGGACAGAGGAGAAAATAGTAGAGAGAGAGAGAGGTGGGTTCATGTTGTGGCGTGTTCCTGAAGAGTATGAGGATTAGGACGAGAATCAACAAAAATATGGGAAAACCCCAAATGGAACCATGAAGAAGCAGCACAAACGTGAAAATATTCTTGGTTTTTTTTTTTTTTTTAGCGAAATTCTGAAGCGGGTGGCTGAATAGAGAGACGACAACTTTGGGAAGCCATGGTGGTTCGAGAGGCGTCATTGACGAAGAAATAGGAGTAACGGGTGTAGCACGCTGTAGATAGGGAAGAAACAGAAATAGATATGGGGGGAACAAGCGAGTCAGGATGGGAAGGGACAGGGCACGCTGTAGCACGTGTGGGATCAGAAACAGGGTAGAATTCTGTGGAGAGGGAGAAGAAGTGGGAGGAAGACGATGAGAGAGACAAGTGGGTATTTCAAAACAACAAATAGTAAAAAAATAAAATAAAAATTGTGTAAGAGAACTTGTTTCATGGCAGCCGCCAACGGAGTTCGTAGCCGGAGGCCATGAAGCCGGCGGTGACTGTAAACTTTATCTCTCTAAAAGCGGTTAGAATTTTTGGATCGAATGCTCTGATACCATATTAGAGAAATGGTAATGGCTTGTTGTATTTTATTGATTCAAATCTTCACTACTAATACAAGGTGAGCAATGTCTTACAAAAGAAAATACAATATAGATATGGAAATAACATAAATAAATTAAGGTAAGGACATAATCCAAATATACAAAATGAAATATTCCTTTTGTATATATGGAATACTCTAATAATGGTACCTATTACTCATAATAAATTAAATGATATTAAAAATAAAAAAATAAAAAATAAATGAAAAATAAAAAATTGATTCTATTAAAGTAGAGTTTTTTAATTTTCTTTCGCTGGGTATTTTGGGATAGAGATAGATTTTTTATTTTTTTTATTTTTTTTTTTTTAAAACAATTTGGAATTTGTTCTTGAAAATTTAGAATAGAACAACAGTTGGAAAAAAAATGGAAAATATTTGTTCGTTGCTTCTTCTCCCAATTATGAAGTTTTTAGTGCATTTCGTATCCAATATCATATTTGTTTTCTCTATTATTTATTTTCTCATTTGGGTTTTGCATGCTTTAGTTGAATTGCTGGTTGTATAAAATAATATTTTCGTTTGGATAATAATCACGGTCGATCTGATGCATCCAAGTTTTTTTTTTTTTCTTTCTTCTTTTAATTCTTTGTCCATGATTTAACTTTCAGTGTTGTTAGCATAGTCACTTTGAGTAAGTTGGTTTGTATATATGAATACAATTACTTATAAAAATTGTGTTTTTTTTTTTTTTAAAAAAAAAAGAAGACTTGTATCTCTTATATTTGTATGGGAAAATTATATTGTTGGTACACATTTGTATGCATTTATGACCATCATGTGTTTTTTTGGGCGGTTTGACACTTTGATCCCTACAAGTTTTAAATTGAACATACTAACATTTTAGGTGGCGTTTGATTAATACAACTTACCAATAGTAAGTTTAGTAAGACTGGGTGAGTGTCGTGTTAGTCGTAAACCATAGAATTTGTCGTTGAATTAAGGGGACCAATTTAAAGGTGTTTATTATCTTCTATATAAATTGTCAAATTATATTTTTGTATTAAATTGAAAAGAAAAAAAGTGTTACGGAAAATGAACAATTTTACGATAATTAATAGATCAAGTAAAATTTTAAAGGTGAAAAATGATTTTTATTATCCTGCTATACTATAGTCATCTCGTAAGAAGGGCATGTCCTGTGAGATGTAGTTGGTCCTTACAAGAGGGCATGTCATGTGAGATGTAGTTGGTCCTTACAAGAGGGCATGTTCTGCAAGTCGTATGTTGATATGTTGTGTTAAGACCTGTCAGGAGGATAAGTCTTGCAGGTGGTTGTTGTTGTTATTATTATTGTTCTTGTTGTTGATTGTCAATATGGTAGAGTTGAAAATGGAATTGATGATATAATATGGTGGAGTCGAATATCGAATTGATTATGAAAACAAAATGTTGTTGATTTGACAGTAGAAGTCGAATATGGAATGGATTATGTTGATATGGTATTTTATACCATCATGTCGACTCTTACCATTGGAATTATTAAATGACCCTGACACTGGCATTTGTATAGGTTACAGTACTATCGTAACTCCCGATCTTGAGGTGAAATGATCCTATGACTAGTAGAAAAATACGTGTACGATATTTTATTATATATCAAAATAACTTGATTGGTTATTTTAAATACATCATTTTTATTGTGATGGTAGCTGAGGAATTTTATTTCGGCTCAATGTAAGGTTATATTTATATATTTTGAAAAGTAGTGTTTGATAAATATACTTGATCTATAAATTCTTTTATATTATGAAGACAACATGTGCATTGTCTTCTATGTAAATTATCAAATTATATTTTCGTACTAAAATGGGGAAAGATAAGGTATGTTAATATGGACGTGTTTATAACCTTATGTGGATCAAGTAAATTTTTAAATACGAAAAATAATTTTTATTGTCCGACTACACCATAGTGTGATCCTGACAGAATGGCATGTCCTGTGGGATGTTGTTGATTCTAACAGGTGGACATGTCTTGTAGGATGTTGTATTATGTCCTGACAGTAGAACAAGTCCACCAGGTGGTCAATATCTATTGTTGTTGTTATTGATGATAATGATTATCATCATGATATGATAGTTTATACCACATGTTTGCTCATACTATTGGAGATATTAAATGGTCTTGACACTGATAACCACCTTAGCTAGCATAGTTGGACAGGTTACAGTACCGTTATAACTCCCGATCGCGAGGTAAACGATCATATGGCTGGAAAAGAAGTACAATATTTTATTATATACAAATGAGTTGACCAGTTGATTTAAACTTAGTTGTCCTATATTGGGATTTTGATATTACCATGTAAGTGACTATATTTTGTTGGAAAATCGATTTTGATAAAAACACTTTATCCATAAAATGATTTTTGTATTATGAAGACAGTACACTGATAAATAATTCAAATAGATATTGGTCCACAACTAGCATTTGGTGGAGCCGGAGTGTGGGGTCATTGTGAGACTATTGGGAGCCAATTGTTATTTGAAAATATTAATTTTTTTTTAGCTTAATTGGTATTTTAAAAATTCGATTTAGGGCTTTATGCAATTTTTTTTTTTTGTATACATTTTACGTGAGTATTGAACTCGTGGATTTGAAGACGCGTTTATATGGACTAAAATGTGTTTACGTATCTCGAGATGTATTTATGTGATTGACTTGTATGTATGTGTATTAAGATGTAATTATGTTGTTTGAAATGTATTTATGTGTTTTGATATATATTTATGTGGTTTAGACGTATTTATGTGATTAAGAAGGACTTATATATTTTGAGACGTATTTATGTAATTAAGAAGTATTTATGTGTTTTCAGACGTATTTCAAAAAATCTGTTATTTGACGTTTGGATTGTGTTGATATTTTATCAAGGAATTTTTTTTTACGAGATTATTGAAATTTTAAGGTGAATATTAGAGATGATTATTTTTAGTCTCATGGGACAGTTCACGGGAAATTTGGGCTATCTACTGACTGTACTATTGGTTGCTATATGTTGGTTTGAAATGTTGGACGAAATTGATAAATACTGGTTATGAGATATGGTAACGGACTTGAAAAGTCATGTCAAGTAGGAAAATTATCGAGGTCGTAGACCTGTTAGAATTGAGATAGACCTAATCCAGTGAGACTACCGTGATATTTTAAAGATGTATTGTTATTTATTGTTATTTTTATCAAAGTAGCGCAGCGGAAGCATTTAGAAACATAAGATTCTTTAACAATTGGTTATTTTTGTTAGGTGTTACCGACAAAAATGCACCCAGTCCATAGGTTGTTGGATATATTGTAAGCTACTGTGAATGCGGATATAGCAATGGGTGGAATGAATTTTATCGGTTATGAATTGTAGGTGACTTTCGGTTACGGGACCCTACAAAAAGAACAATTGTTCTAGAATCGAGTGTAACTAACATAACCATACGGTGCAATTCTGAATTATTATTGTTTTGAACAAAATTTCGAGGACGGAATTTATTTAAGTGGGGTAGATTGTAATATCCCAAAAATTTATATTTTTGAAACTATTATCTTATATAAATTTAATATTTTTTGGGGACGGTTTTGTAAATTTATGGTATAAATACATACGTGATACTTTTTTGAGTTAAATGTTAAATTTATATTTATGAAAATATTATTTTATTTAAATTTAATATTTTGGGTTGTTCTATATATTTATAATTTTGGAGAGATAAGTGTAATTATTAAATTTAATATGAATTACTTTATAATTACGTGGTGTTAAAAGTAATTCTTCAAAACTTAATACCTAAGAAACCGTTTGTGGCCATGCAAAGTAAAGGGAAAAAAATTTGGGACCACATGTGGAGCCTATTCACATCTATATATGTATGTATATGGGTATACAATTGTAGAGTGAGAAAGAGATAGTTTGAGATGATGGGAAGGGAGATCACATGAGACACACACACGTGGAAACCAAGAAAAACACAAATTTGAAGGATTTATTAGGAGAAAAGTAATTATCTTATTAAAATATATATATATATATATATATATATGTGTGTGTGTGTGTGCGCGCGCGCGCGCGCTCACATTAAATAAAGAATTGGAGGGAGGGAGGGAGGGAGGGAGCGATGGAGAGAGGGAGAGAGATGTCTCTATGTGTGATGTTTCGCAGTATACAAAAGAGCATGCAGAAGCAGGAAAAGGGGAAGAAGCAATAGGATAGAGATAGTGAGAAAAGAAGTTTTCTACTAATTATTAATTGTGAATTTAAGGTAGAATTCCTACTCTTTTAATATATGCATTTGATCTGTTTATTTATTTGTACGATACATGTTATAGTGTTCGTTAATTCTAATTGTTGGTTTATAATCATGAAATATTAGGTGGTTAATTACGTGTAATATATGCCTACATGTTGTTTGTAGAATTGATTGAATACATATATAAAAGGGATCAATACCATATTCCTGAGCAAATTCCTTGACAACAAGTCGGTCTTTATATCGTTCAACAGAGCCGTCAGAAAGCGTCTTGAACTTAAACACCCATTTGCACCCAATAGGAGTTTTTCTAGGCGACAGATCTACGATATCCCAAGCATGAGTTTTGACAAGGGCCTGAAGTTCTTCGTCCATTGCATTCTGCAAAAGAGGAGTAGTATTAGTCTCCTTATAGGATTGAGGCTCATGTAGATGAAGTATGGTGGAAAAACAATTAAAATCAGAAAGGTAATGTGAAAGATGAGTTACCCTGGTAGAGCGGCGAGGATGATCTGGGGTGTAGGTATCAACGGATGGCGGTACAGGATCATTGACCACAAGAGAAGTCTTAAGCATGGTCGTTGGAGTTGGAAGGGTGAGATTAGCTAGTGGTTCTAGAGTGGGTTTAGCTGGTGGTTCTGAGATGGACTCAGCATAAGATGCAGGTGTGGTGGCAGTTAAGTGGCGGTGATGTGGCTAGGGTTAATTCTAATGTGGCTAAAGTCAGCACTGATGTGGTGTTTGCGTAGCGGCTGATGTGGCAAAGTACTGTAAGTGGCGTGTGGATTTGACGCGCAGTTACTCTGGCGGCATGTGTGGGCGCTTAGCATATCGGATGGAGCTAATTTTTGTGTCGTTGGAATAGTCTTGTCGAGATGGTTCCGATGGTATATTGTAAAGTGGATTTAGAGCCCTAGTGGAGGTGGTAGAGCCCAAAATCATATACGGCGAAGGGTAGTGGCGTTGCTGGCTGTTGGAGGCGCATGAGGGCACGTGTAGACTCCGGTGGTGGTGATTTTGATGGCGTTTTGTTCCTCTCTACAAGACAAAGACGGTAGTGTGATGATTGTTGATACCGGAGTAGAGATGGAGCCTACAGTAGCGACAAAAGTCTCGGGAGAATAAGGGCAGCGGCGGCAGCGTTAGGGTTGCGAAAATTTTATTAAGAATAGGTTCAGGAAAGACTTACTCTTTATACCATGTTAGGAGGTTCCAACTTAATATGGTACTAAGTGGAGTAACTCCTTTGATTTATATAGTGATTTGAGAACTCTTAAATAAGCGATGTGAGACAGAAATCTAACAGTTGAGATGAGATTTACTAATTATTTAATTTAATTTATGATAAGTTCTAGATCAATCGACTTCAAGTTCAACAAGTGGACAATCAAGCATTATTACAATTTGTTGATCACGTGAATCTGTACTCCATTTTACATTTTATGTTTATTATATCAATTGTTTAGATCCTAATCAGTGATGAGTTATAATAATTGTTTTAGTTCTGAGTAGGGTAGGATCAATGATGAGTTATATTAATTGTTTTAGTTCTTATTAGGGTGCTGTTTCATGTATCTGTTTTTGGTGATGAATGAAATTTTCATTTTTCAATTTTTCAGATCTGTGTTGTGTATCAGTTTCCAATTTCATTGAAAAACTTGGTCTCTTGAACATTAGCAATAAAAATGAAATTTTGAAAATGTTTCAGTTTTTATTGCTAATATTCAATAAAAATTCAGTTTTTATTTCCAATTTCAGTTTCTAGTCTCATTAAAAAATTTGGTCTGTTGATCTCTTCAAAGCAATAAAAATGCTATTAGCAATTCTATTTAATTAATATTTATTAGTCCAACCCGAAATTAGTCTCAAACCGTACATTATTGTGCGGTTCACGGTTTGAAATATACCCACGAGTGTTTCACATTCACACAGAGTGTGAGACTAATTTCATTCGGGGTTCCGTGGCTACCTTTCTCAATCACCGGCGTTAGGTTAAAATCGCCGGTGACGATTGGGCGAACGGAGAGGGGGGAGCCATGCAATTATTGTTTAAGTTTGATATTACATCATTGGTAGACCCCACAGAAGAAAGAATTAGGTGGGAACCATGCAATTATTCTTCTAAGATTGGACTTATCTTTACCGCATGCATGATTATAAATTTAGGTAGGTAAGTGATGTTCCTCTTCTTTTCAAATGAAAATAGAGCAATAATTTAAAAATTTAAAAATATTTTTTTGGCATTTTTTCTATTTATTTTTTTGGATATTTTTTATTATCATTCACAAATTTTACAATTCACTATCCACCAAACTCACTCAGTACAATATTTTTTTTAAAAAAAAAAATCCAATAATTATATTAAAAGTCTAAATCACTGTACGATATAAAAATTATTATAATTTTTTATATAAAAAATTACAATGACTTTTATATAATGTAATAATTTTTAATTTAAAAAAATAAAATTATTGTAGCGCGTGAATTATATAAACAAAACTTTTAAATTTGTGGACAGTGCGCCAATAAATCCTAATTTTTTTTATTGAGTTTTATTCTACACCAATTTGAAAGGAAAATGAAAAAAATAAGAGATTTTTTTTTTTTTAAATAGTCAAATTACAATTATACCATTGATAATAGAGTCTTTAATTTATTTTTGTAATATTTCAAAGTAAAATATTTTAATTTATTTTTTGCAATATTTCAAAGTAAAATAATAAATAAATTATAGTGAAATATTTTCCTTCCTTTTATTTTTCTTTCTTAACTAAACATCTCTAGAAAAAATAGTTATCATTTCACAATGTATAAAAAAAAAATGGAGAATAGTTTCATAGGGATAAATGAGAAATGATTTCTTTTTGCAAATTTTTAAATAAATTCGGAAATTTGAGATTATTTAAGAACAAAAACGTTACTAAATACATCTTTATACATCAATCTCAAAATTTTGAGAGTGCGATAAAAGAAGGAAAGCCAAACGAGACTTAATGAACAACTTTCGTCCCTCGTAAGAACAATATAATAATAAGCAAAGAACACGGAAAAGTCACCCGATTTTCGAACCTCCGGTTGTTGATTTTTTTTTAGTTACGTTACTAATTTTTTCATAACATTTTTTAGTATATTTCTTAGTTATATTCAACTAATTTTTCGATTGTTGATCGTGCAAAAATAACACAAATTTAACTAAAAAATACATTAAAAAACGTACTAAAATGTAACTAAAAAATACACTAGAAAGAATAGTTACATATAACTAAAAAATATAGTAAAAAAGTAGTTATATGTAACTAAATAAATTAATTTACTATTTTACTTGGAAATATTACAAAAAAATAAATTAAACTATTTTACTCTAATTATTAGAAAAATAAATTAAAAATTCTATTATCAACGATATAATCATAATTTTCCTATTTTCTTAGAAATTCTCCCTTATTTTTTTTCATTGTCCTTTCAAATTATTGTGGAATAAAATTTACTTTGAAAATTATGTCTTTTTTTCTGTTTTTTTTTTAATTTTTTTTCATACCAAATTTTTTTTTATCCTATTTTTTAATATTGTTTTTTCAATTGGGGGATCAAATTGATTATAGAAACATGACTTTAATTAGTCAATTTATTAGCAAACAAAAAAAATATTATCTACATAAGTGAATAAATTGAATTTGAAATAACAACGATTAATTAACAAGGCCGGACGCCCGCCAAAATTTCCCTTCTCATTTATCCATTATTTTTTTCTTTTGTTTTTTATCAAGAGATTTTTATTATTTAATCCTGATTTAAGAGTTCATGTAGTAAAAAGACCTTTGATGTAATTAGTTAAGCTTTTAGTCCTGATAACAGACAAAATAAGAGATAAAAAGACATATTTAGCCCTGAACATTAACAGATCAATGTTCACTCAAACAAAAACGCGTTTTCAAAGACGAGAACAACCCACTGTTTGAGACATCTCTCTCTTTCCTTTACTCTCTCTTCTCTCTCTTCTCGCTCTCTGTTTACATCAAACTTTAGGGTTCTTGAACCGGCGACCCACTCAGGCCTTGCACCGGCTCCGGCGAGAAAGAGAGAGTTCTAGTTCATTGGAATTTCTCCGACCCTTTTTAGGGTTTTTTTGTTTTTTCTGTGATGGGTCGTTGTCCTTCTCTGATCAAATGGTATCATCTCCACAACTCATTGAAGCTGCTGTTCTTGTTCTGGGTTCTCATGTTAGCTCAGGAGGACTTCATTTTCGGCTCCGATTCGGACAAATCAGCTCTCCTGGAGTTCAAAAATCCAGTCTCCTACCCGTCGCAGCTGCTGTTCTGTTGGGATTCAACCGATATTGACCATTGTTCGTGTCCCGGTGTCGCCTGCGACTCGAACTCTCGGGTGGTGGCTCTCAACATCACTGGCGGCGGTAATTCTGATGCTTGACCCTGTGCTAATTTTTCTAATTTTCCGTCATATGGGTTCAGAATTAGAAAGGTTTTGTTCACTTAGTCAACTGAAAATAGAAGGCAATTTATTGCCGGCGATCGCGAAGCTCCGAGCTCAGGGTTTTGTCCCTCCCTTTCCATGGTTTCAACGGCGAAATCCCCATGGAAATTTGGGGAATGGAGAAGTTTGAAGTACTGGATCTCGAAGGAAAATTCATCGTCATGTCTTTACCTTCACAATTCATGGGTTTGACGTGTGTTGTTTCTAGACAATGTTTGACGTGTTAACGTTAACACAGACGAGACCCAAAAAATGTGTATTTTTTAACATTAACGTCACATATGGATTTTTCAGGCAACGTAAATGCGTTAACGTTAATACATGAGACCAGAAAAATGTGTATTAACGTTAACACAGGAGACCCGGTGATGTGGTATGACTTCTCTCCTCCTTGTGTAGAGATCTAGGTTTCCAGATTTGGGTTTCGTGATTTTTTTATTTTTTTTTTTTTTTTTTGGTTTTGATTCTCGTTTCGGCAGTGATCGCCGGAAGGAGCGGTAGCTTCGATGACTGGGCGGTGGGTAGTAGGTGTTAGTTCGTGACAAACATTGGTTGTCTTTTGTGCAATAGATCAGGACTTGGATTAGAGTGGTGAACAATCCACTAGAGTGCCGGTGAGAGGGTTGTTCTTAGCGGTGGCGACCAATACTCTTCTCCTGGGGAATTCGTTGTTTGGTTTTTTATTTTTTCAATGTTCAATTTGGAGGTATTTTTTTACATGTTTTCTAGACAAAATCAAATGCGTTAATGATTGGGTTGTAATTATGTTGAACGTTAACGTTACTAAGTTAAATGTCCTAAGTTTATAATTGTGTTAACGTTAACGCAATTAAATTAAATGTGCTGGGTTGTAATCGCGTTAACGTTTACGCAATTAAGCTAATGTGTTGGGTTGTAATTGCGTTAACGTTAATGCAACTAAATTTGCATGTGTTATAAGTGATTTTTATTTCACACATTTTTTGGACAACATTAAATGCATTAACGTTTAATACAAAGAGAGACAACAAAATGTGCATTAACGTTAACGCAAACTTACCCAAATGCATTAACGTTAATGCACACAACATTTGAGTTGTAATTATGTTGAACGTTAACGGTACTAAGTTAAATATGTTGGGTTGGTAATTACGTTAACGTTAACGCAATTAAATTAAATGTGTTGGGTTGTAATCGCGTTAACATTAACGCAATTAAATTAATGTGCTGAGTTATAATTGTGTTAACGTTAATGCAACTCAATTTGCATGTGCTGTGAGTGATTTTTATTTCACATATTTTTTGGACAATATTAAATGTATTAATGTTTAATATAGAGATGCAACAAAATGTGCATTAAAATTAACGCAAACTTACTCAAATGCGTTAACGTTAATGTACACAAAATAAATAATGAAAGAGGTTGTAATGTGAAACATAAAAAAAAAATGTATTAACGTTTAACACACACACAAATGAAAAAGATGCGTTAATGTAAATGCACACAAAATACGCTAAATATTCAAGAGACAAAACATACAACACATCTAGTGGTGAAATGAGTTAACGTTAACGTAACGCACAAAACAGATAGATTGAGAGATAATGCATTAACTTGCAAAAAAAAAAAAAAAAAGTAACTTGGGACACAAAAAAAATGCGTTAACGTTAACGCACACAAAAACTGAGTAACGCACAAAAAATAAGTTAACGTTAACACACTAAAAAATGAGTTAACACACACACAAAAAAAAAAAAAAAAAAAAAACACAAAGGGGGTGTATTTGTTGAAAATAAAGACTGAGTTAACATTAATGTCGTATGTGCATATTTTTATCTTCTTGCATAAGACAAAATGACAGAAATTGTGAATAAATATTATTAGAGGGTCATAATGAAGGATTTTTTTCTAAAGAATTAGTAGGATCTGAATTTTTAATAGGATTTCTATAGAGGACTGAATAATAAAATTCCCTTTTATCAATTACCAAACATAGTTTAGCCAAGAGAGAGAATGGGACAAGAAAGAGCGTTGAAAATAAGGTTGGTGGTGGGGTCCACAAAAATATATGTTGAAAGAATGTAGGAAACCGGATTACGTGTCACAGGGTTTAACGAAAAACAACAAAATTCAGTTTTACCTTCCTTTAATTATTAATATTTATTCCGAAAAAAATCCAAAGTCCTAAATCATAGGAGACAAAGTGCAATTAACCAGCACTCTCTCTCTCCCCGCCACCACCACTCTCTCTTTCCCCGCCACCACCACTTTTGTCCAGCATGTCGCCACCACGACGCAGCCACCCTCAATCACCCCCGTTTCTCTCTCTCTCTCTCCCTATATTTCTCTATTAAAGCGGAAAATCAAAAAATAAAACAAGAAAGAGATTACGAAAGCCAAAAATGAACGAGGGAGGCTCTGATTCGTCTTTGATTCAGACCGCCAAGGCTGCAACAAATGGCTGCCATGCGAGAGAATCTCTCATCCTCGCAGACCTTCCGAGTTGCCTTGCTAAGCTGCGGCTCAGTTCGGATCCTGAATATCCTTTTCAGAAAAAAAATTGTCAAGTCCTCATACAATATGTTTGGATCAAGGAATAAGGGCCCGTTTGGTTATAGAGAGAGAGAGAGAGACATTTACAACCATCCATTGAGAACAATATATCATTTAGTGTGTGTAATATGGGTTGTTGCTTTTCTAATTGGCGTTAGGTTGAAATCACCGGCGACGGTTGGGCTAACGGAGAGGGGCAACCACTATAGTTTGAGCGAATTCATAACCACTTAAACATCAACATTTTGAATTAGTTTAATTTCAACAAAAAAAAACAAAAAATAAAAAAAAATGATCAATAAACATATCCAGCTCGAAGTACAAACTCAAAAAAAAAAAAAAGAACGGAAAATTACCAATTACTCCCAAAAAAAGAAACTATTTACCGCCTACTCCCATTGACTTTTCTTTGCACCGATTACTCCCGTCAACACCTTTTTCTTGCACCAATTAATCCCGTTTTAAAAAATGTCGAAAAATGAGTTTACTGAAATGCCCTCCCGTGAGCTTCACGTCGATAAGGAAGGTTGTCAAATTGGTGCACCACCGCCGGTCGCCATCCGCCGCCGCCACCATAAATTACAGTTTTCACCCCAAATTTTATGACTTTTTGTCACTTTCTATATATTTCCCAAAAAAAAAAACTTGATTTTAGGATAAAATCATTACCAAATGTGACGTAAAATAAGAGAACAATTGATATTATATTCAACATTTACAGATGTTGAATGTAACATCCACAGGTGTTAAATGTAGTATCATATGGATTTACTCTGCATACAAAAATAAGAAAACAATGGATATTACATTCAACATCCACATGTGTTGAATGTTACATTCAACATCCACATATGAGTTGTATTTTGGTCAGAAAAAGATAATATCATTAAAAAAAAAAACACACAATTGATGTTACATTCAACACCCACAAGTTTTGAATGTTACATTCAACATCTACAACAGGGGTATTTTGGTCAGAAAAATATAGTATCATAAAAAAATAAATAAAATAAAAAATAAAAAACACAATTGATGTTACATTCAACACCCACAGGTGTTGAATGTTACATTCAACATCTACATGAGAGGTATATTGGTCAGAAAAATATATCAGTAAAAAATAAATAAATAAATAAATAATTGATGTTACATTCAACACTCACAGTTGTTGACTGTTACATTCAACATCCATATGAGAGGTATTTTGGTAAAAAAAAAAAGATAAGAAGAGTTATTGGTGAAAAAAAAAAGTGATGGGAGTAATTGGTAATTTCCTTTGTATTTTGGGAGTAAATGGTGCATGCCAAAAAAAAAAAATCATATAAGAAGAAATCGGATAGTTTAAGTAGTTACAATGATCTCATATGTGAAATATCGTCGTACGATAAAAAGATTATTGATTGTGCAAAAGTTATTTTGCGAAGATTGGGTATTGTGATAGAGGTCGGAAGAACTTTAGGCCTAAAGACTAATTTTATTAAAAGGGATTTTCGTAAAAAGATGTTGAAAATGTGTATAAAGAGTACAAAAATATCACTTGATTTATGCTCAACTCTTTGGGATTGGTGCGGCGTTTACTTCATCTTGATGGAATTTTAGAGTTTTGGCTTGGGGTTTGTAATTCGAGAGTTTGGAGTAGGAGGGTGTCGTTAATGTATTTGGAGGAAGCTTCTCTTTTTGAATTTCGATTCGGAGTTGTTGAAATGTTGATGGTCTGGTCAGTCCATGCCTTCTATGGGTCACATTGTGGAAAAGATGCTAAACTCGTGGGAGTATGTTGTTTCTTTTCGTTTTGATTTATTGTAGTGTTAGATTTGTTCTATAACTATCGTGTATAGCTTGTGGTGTTTGTTAAATACTATACTATCTTGTATTCTAAGTGTTGTAGTGTGTAGTGTTTAGCTGTATGAGCCTCGGAGTGTTCTTGTGAACTGTAGCTCGTGGATGAGCCATTGTTGAAGTTCAGGCACTTTTTGGTTTTAATTGTAATTGACCAAGAGATCTTTCGGGTTACATGTCCATTTTGACGTGTTGTAAGGAAAAATCTTCCCCTTATTATTATTAAGGGTTAATTACACTTTACCTCCCTGTGATTTGATCAATTTACATTTACCCCATGTGGTCAATTTTTTGGTGCATTTACCCCCTACATCAGAGGGTAAGTGGTTTGAAAATCTGCCCACAGGGGAGGTAAGTGGAGATTTCCCAACCACATAGGGTAAAGTGAAATTGGCCAAACCATAGGGGGTAAAATATAATTAACCCTATTATTAATATATTTTGGCTTACCCGAAAGAAAAAAAAAAAAAAGAAGAAACAGCCACAACCATTATGTTATGTTTTTGGTATCAAGCAAATCAAGGCTTAAAGCTCTAAACTTGCAGCATCTATCAATACACTCTGGGCAGAAACAAATGACACTGATTAATAAAAACAAAGGGTTAATTGCAATTTATCCCATTGTAGTTTGCACCTTTTGCACTTTGTCCCCCTATAGTTTGAATGTCAACACTTTGCCCCCCCATGGTCTTGGACTAAACTGAAACGGTAACTCCGTTAATGGAAAATATAAAATGTCAATTTTACCCTTCTTTAATTATTAATACTAATTCGAGGGAATATCCGAAAGGTCCAAACATAGGGGGTAAAGTGCAATTAACCACCATTCTCTCATTCTCTCCCCGCCACCACCACTTTCATCCACCATGTCACCACC
This sequence comes from Eucommia ulmoides, assembly GCA_016647705.1. Taxonomy (NCBI): domain Eukaryota; kingdom Viridiplantae; phylum Streptophyta; class Magnoliopsida; order Garryales; family Eucommiaceae; genus Eucommia; species Eucommia ulmoides. Next base: position 212,985 of record JAENRU010000489.1, read on the forward strand.
ACCATGCTGGCCACCCTCAACCACCCCTGTTTCTCTCTCTCTCTCTCTCTTAAAGCTAAAAAAAAAAAAAAAAAAAAAAAAAAAACAAAACAAGAAAGAGATTAGGAAAACGAAAAATGAATGGGGAGGCTCCAATTCGCCTTCGATTCAGACCGCCATGGCTACAACAAGCGGTTGCCATTCTTGAGAATCTCCCAGACCTTCTGTGTTGCCTTGCCAACCTGCGACTCAATTTGGATCCTGAATATCTTTGTCAGAAAAAGATCGTCACCGCCTCATTCAATACGTTTGGATCGAGGAATAAGGGCCAGTTTGGTTAGAGAGAGAGAGAGGCATTTACAGCCATCAATGAGAATATATACCATTTAGTGTGTGTATGTATGAAAGAATAAGGGTTGTTGGTTTTCTAATCGACCTTAACTTGAAATCACCGGCGACGGTTGGGTGGACGGAGAGGGGCAACCACCCTTTGAAACCTCAAGTCTCTCCGTGCTTGGCCCCAGCCTCGTTCTTAAACTAATGAGATTTTTTGGGTTAGTTACACTTTGCACCCCTGTAGTTTGACCTAATTTACACTTTGCACCGCTGTAGTTTGACCTAGTTGCATAAGGTTAAAATTACGTTTTTACCCTTAAAATAAAGCATTTGCAAGTCGCATGTGAAAATCCATCAAAGTTAACCCTTATTTTTTACGGAAGAGCCATATAAAAAATCGTGAGCAAATACGAGGGTCACTTTGACAAAAAAAAAATAAAAAAATGGAGGGCCAAATTGAAAAACGCAAACAAATACGAGGACCAAAATTATAATTTGCCCTTGAATTTAAGAAACGGATTGAGCCAATCCATAACCACATAAACATCAATATTTTGAATTAGTTTTCAAAAAAAAAAAAGTTGATCAATATTTTGAAGTACAAACTTAAGAAAATTTTCATATAAAAAACGAAAAAGTTGAATTTATGAAAACGATTTGATCTAATCCATAACCACACAAAAATTAACATTTTTCAAGTACTATTCAAAGGGATTGAGCTAATCCATGACAACATCAAAATCAACTATTTTTTTATTTTTTATTTTTTATTTTTTTATCAATAAAAGCAAAATCACATCATCCAAAAATTTATGAGATCTACAACAAAATCATTTTTTTTTTCTTTTTCTTTTTAAAAGTCTAAAGAACACCAAAAAATTAATAAAACGTTGCCTAATTAAATATTACACAAAAATGTTTCATTATAACTAATTAAAAATATGAAATCTACAAAAATACAATCTATCCCTAACCCCTAGAGTTGTTTACATGAAAAAAAAAATATTACTAAATATTACACAAAAACGTTTAATTATGTATATTAAAAATATGAGATCTACAAAAATATGATCTATCCCTAACCCCTAGAGTTGTTTAAATAAAAAAAAATAAAAAAATATAAAAATTCCAACTACTAATTAATAATGTGTATCTGAACCGAAATATATCTATATAAAAAAAAAAAAAAAAAACCAAGTTCTAAAACCGAGATCTACACAAATAAAAACCGAAATCTAATTAATTGACACAAACCCTATACCCTAAACACAAGCACAAACACAAACCTAAACAATTAATAATTAGCAAAGGAGAAGAGAGATAAGGAGAAGAGAGAAAGAAGAGAGGAGGAGACGAGGAAGGGATCGGCGGCGGTTTGAGAGAGAAGGAGGGAAATGAAAACGAAAGGGAGTGGGGATAGGGTTTTCATGGATGAAACAGATTTTGGAAATTCGTTTCATCCATGGAAAAAAAAATTTGAAGATCAACCACATAAATGCACTTTGAATCTCCGATTTTTTTTTTTTTTTTTTTTTGTTTCGAAAATGGATTTTCGAAATCTTTTGATGGGTTCAATGTAAATATGTGTATATATATGTGTGTGGTTTCAGTAATTTTATATTAAATTTCTAATTATTTTGTAAACAACTCTATCTTAAATAAATATATTTAAATATTTTGACCTTGTTGAGATCAATTTAAAGATGTCATACGGAACGTATGATGACTTGACTCACATCAATAGAACCTACAGCACAAAAAAAATGGAGAAAAAAGAATTATTTGACCACTTCCACCCATTGAATTTGTCTATATATGAAAATCCTTTCATCATTTCTTAATCAAAAAATAAAAAAGACTCGGACACTTCCTAATAGAAGGCCACCATTCTAGAACATATACTAATTTCTTTTCCGCACGACATTAATATTATCCCCCCCCCCCCCCCCCCCCACATACACACACACATATACTAATTTCTTTTCCGCACGACACTTCATACATTAATATTATCTCCCCCCCCCCCCCCACCCCCCCCCCACACACACACACATATACACACACTAATTTCTTTTCCCCTTGTTGACATTTTATACATTAACAATATTTTATAAAATATTATAATTTATATATATAATAAAATATTTAATTTTAAATTATTTTCCTAATGACAGCCGCCTTAGAAAAGTAAATCAGAGGAAATGTCAAATATTGTTTCCTGCATGGGGTTTGAAAGATGATGGATCATGAATTTTGTTCTATATAAACCTATCCAAACCCACCATGAAATCAGGAAATCCAATCCATAACAACCATCGAAAATGCTTCGCTTTTTCTTCTTCGTCTTCTTCTTCATTTCTTTCCTCGGCCTCTCCTCCTCCACTAGTACAGCTGTTCAAGACTTTTGTGTGGGTAACCTTGAACTCCCTCAAGGCCCTGCAGGTTACGCTTGCAAGAACCCTGCTAATGTCACAGTGGATGACTTTGTGTTTTCGGGGCTAGCCGTGCCCGGAAACACTTCAACCATCGCAAGATCCGCGGTGTCGTTTGCATTTGTCGCTGAATTTCCGGGGTTGAACGGCCTGGGCCTCTCCATGGCGCGGTTGGACCTGGCCCCCGGCGGAGTGATTCCAATGCACACACACCATGGTGGCTCCGAAGTGATTATAGTGATTCGGGGCTCCATTACTGCTGGTTTCATCTCCTCGGATGACGTCCCTTATGTGAAAACACTGAGGGAGGGTGAAATCATGATATTTCCTCAGGGGATGTTGCATTTTCAAATAAATGAAGGTCGCAGACCGGCTCTTGCCTTCGTGAGTTTGAACAGCCCAAGCCCTGGCATCCAAATCCTTGCTACTTCATTGTTTGGGAACAACTTGCCTACCCAATATGTGGAAGCGACCACATTCATTGATGCTACTGAGGTGAATAGGCTCAAGGCTGTTTTCGGAGGCGCCGGCTAAGACCGCCTTCGCCAAAAGTGTAGTCTCTAAACATGCAAAATAAAGATATGTATCGATAATAAATCTTTTATCAAACACTATTCTGATGTTTTATATAACATATATATGCTTGGTCTAAAATGTATTAAAACTATATACACCAATATACTGGTCAGCCATACGGATTCAGATTCAAAAAGAACTCTCTTTGAGCATAAAAACAACCCAGAAATGGCCATAATCATTCTGTTATGTTTTTTATACCAAGCAAAACAAGGCTTAAAGCTCTAAACTTGCCGCATGTGTCAATACACGGGGGACAGAAACAAATGATACTGATTAACAAAACAAGGGTTAATTGCACTTTACCCCCTTGTGATTTACACCTTTTTCACTTTTTCCCCTTGTAGTTTGGACATCAGTATTTTGCCCCCTTGTGGTCTTGGACTAAACTGCAATGCTAACTCCGTTAACGAAAAACGTAAAACTCAATTTTACCCTTCTTTAATTATTAACACTTATTCGGAGGAAAATCCAAAAGGTCCAAAACATAGGGGATAAAGTGAAATTAACCACCACTTTCGTCCACCATGACACCACCACCAAACTGGCCACCCTCAGCCACCTCTCTCTCTCTCTTTGTTAATGCTGAAAATCAGAAAAATAAAACAAGAAAGAGATTACGGAAGCGAAAAATGAATGGGGAGGCTCCAATTCGCCTTTGCTTCAGATCACCATGGCTGCAACAAAAGGTTGCCATGTGAGAGAATCTCTCATCGTCGTAGACGTTCTAAGTTGCCTTGCCAAGCTGTGGCTCAGTTCAGATCCGGAATATCCTTTTCAAAAAACATATCGTCACCGTCTCATACAATACATTTGGATCGAGGAATAAGGGCCCATTTGGTTAGAGAGAGGGAGAGGCATTTATAGCCATCCATGAGAACTATATATCGTCTATTGTGTGTATGTATGAAAGAATAAGGGTTGTTTCTTTTCCAATCGGCGTTAGGTTGAAATCACCGGCGACGGTTGGGCGAACGGAGAGGGGCAACCACCCTTTGACCTAATTTATACTTTGCACCACTGTAGTTTGACCTAATTGCATAAGGTTAAAATTACGTTTTTACCCTTAAAATAAAGCATGTGCAAGTCGCATGCGAAAATCTTTCAAAGTTAACCACTATTTGCCCTTGAATTTATGAAATGGATTGAGCCCATCCATAACCACCTAAACATCAACATTTTGAATTAGTTTAATGTCAAAAAAAAAAAAAAAATGATCAATAAACTTATCCAGCTAGAAATACAAAAGAAAATTTTCATATAAAAAGCGAAAAAGTTGAATTTAACAGGAAAAATAATAATAATAATAATAATAATAATAATAATAATAATAATAATAATAATAATAATAATAAAAGGTTTAATTTATGAAAAAGGATTGATCTAATCCATTACCACACAAAAATTAACATTTTCCAAATACTATTCAAATGGATTGAGCGAATCCATGTCCACATCAAAATCAACTAATTTTTATTTTTATTTTTAATTTTTTTTTAATAAAAGCAAAATCATATCATCCACAAATCTACGAGATCTACAACAAAATCATCTATTTTTAAAAAAACAAAAAGTCGATTTTCTCTCTCATTTTTTTTAACCAAATAACACTAGGAAAAATAATTTTATTTTTACAATGGATTAAAATATTATCCTTTCATTTTCTATTTCCATCATTCCAACCAAACATACTCTTAAGGTACGTTGTTCTCATCTGATTTTTTTTTTCTCCCATTTTTCATCCAACCAACAAGATTTTTTTTTTCCCATCTATTTTTCACCAACCAAATGCACCCTAAGTAAAAAATAAAATAAATGAAATAATTAATTTTAATATTTTATCTTTGTATATTATAAAAAAATATAGATTCTATTATTAAAAATATAATTATAATTTTATCTTTTAAAATCGAAGTATAGATCTTGCTCACCAAGCAAAAATAAATAAAATAATAATAATAATAAGAGTAGTCTTGTCGACCCAACGTCTGCATGGATTAATAATAATAATAATAATAAAGATTAATTATACTTTACCCCTTGTTGTTTGGTTGATTTGTACTTTACCCCTCAGTAATTTAGAAATCGCCACTTACCCCCTGTGGTCAGATTTTCAAACCACTTACTCCTGATGTAAGAGGGTAAGTGCACTAAATATTTGACCACAAGGAGGTAAGTAATGATTTTAAAACTATAGGAGAGTAAGTGTAAAATGACTAAATCATAGAGAAATAAAGTGTAATTAACCCTAATAATAATAGTCGTCTTGTGGACGTCTGCATGGATTAAAAATAATAATAATAATAGTAGTCTTGTCGACCCAACGTCTGCATGGATTAAAAAGTCGTCACACGTGACGTCACAAGGAAAAGAAGTTTTTGGAACGTATTGTGGAGGCGATATTTGACCCGAAAATTGTTAAAACGTAATTATAATATTATAATTTTTATTTTTTTTAATACCGATGAATGTCCCATGTTCACATAGGGTGTGAGATTAATTTTGTTCGGAATTTCGTGATTGTCTCTTTTAACAAGTGCTTTTCTGCATGTTCAAACCTCTGATCTTGTAGAAACTCTCAACTGTTTTAGTTCATACCTTTCCTCTTGAGCCACACTATGTTGGTATAATTTTATAATTAATAAAATCACTAATTATACACATAAATATTATAACATATATATTTATAATAGAATTTAGAGACAATCGAGAGGAGATCCTCCATTTAAGTTTTAATTGATCAAAAGTCTTACATGCGGTAAAATTTTTTGATTTAGTCTCATCTATTTTAGAAAGGCAGAAGTCTTGCTCACGTGATAGTCACGCACCTGTGTGTAATATTATTATATTAGTTACAGATAACTTTTTTTTTTTTTTTTTTTTCAGTTACATGTTTCAATAATATGTAATTTTTTAGTTACATGTCTCTAATATATAACTAAAAAGTTTGATATTTTTTCAGTTACATCACAAAATATTATACATATATATGTAATTGTAACATGTAACTAATATTATATAAGTATATGTAACTAAAAATAACTAAATATGTGTGAAAAGTAACAATTATGAAATTGTAACTAACACTAACTACATGTACCAGAATTCACCATAAAAATCGAATGTACTCACTAAAAGACTCCTTACAATTTTTGCAATATCCGTACAATTTCTGTAATGCGAGATTAAAACATAAATAAAATCTAATTTAATGGACTAAATCAAAACTTAATAATACAAAATGACTTTTCACCAATTAGATTTAAAAAAATTGACTTTTTACCGATTTTTCCTAAAATTTATAAATTTATTTTAATAAATTTTATAATTTAATCAGAACATAAGTATAACCATTATAAATATATTATTTTATAAAACATAATTATAACCATTATAATTAATGGTTAATCAGAACATATAATTATAACATTATAAATATATTATAACCATTATTAGATGACATAATTATAACTATTATAAATATATTATTAATAATAATTGGAAATTTTCTTAGTCATTTGTTGAGTAGTTGCTTAGAATTCAAACTTGGGGACCACTTTTCTTCACCTACAAAATGTTTAGGAAAAAGTCCATACATTTTGTCCTTTCTGTTCAGCAATATTTACGAATCCATCATTTATCATATGTAACAAGACAAAATTAAATAACAATGAGTTAATGTTAAAGTAAACTGTTCAGACACTATATTATGAAAATACATTTGAATTAACGTTAAATGTTGTTGAATCTCCCTTTTTTTTTTTTTTTTTTTTTTTTTTTTTATTTTAACGTTAATGCATTTTTTATATTTTTTTGTGTGTTTCACGTTGTCATATATTTCCTCATCTGTTTGTGTGCGTTTAAAATTAACGCATGTTTTGTCATCGGGCTGTGGGTTTTAATGTTAACGTATTTTATTTTTTAGGGATTTTGTGTGTTAACGTATTTTACTTGAATATTTACATTAACGTCCTATCACTTACTTTTATCTTGTGCGCGTTAACATTAACTACCATATGTGGTATTTTGTCCTTTGAGCTGAATATGTGTTTGGAATGAGTTTGCATTAACGTTAATACACATTTTTTCTAGGAGTCTCATGTGTTAACATTAACACTTTAAACATTGTCTAGAAAAACATGCATGCAAAAATTAAAAATTGATATGCGTTAACGTTAACTGACATATGTAGTATTTTGTCCTTTTAAGTTGAATATGTATTTAGATTGAGTTTGCGTAAACGTTCATGCACATTTTGTTGCCTCTCTGTACATTAACGTTAACGCATTTAATTTTGTCTAGAAAACATATATGGAAAAAATCACGTAAACACACCAACGTTAACGTAAAATTTTCAATTCAGATCTGAAAATTCTAAAATCAGATATGAAAATTCCCTAAAAAAATCAAGAATCAAGTAGACCCTAAGAAAATTTTCAATTCAGATCTGAATGTGTGTTTGGGTCGTATTTGCGTTAATGTTAATACACATTTTTTTGGGGTCTATTCTGTGTTCACGTTAACACAATCACGCTATCTCGAAAAAACATATGTGAAAAAAATCACACACCACCATTAACATTAACGTAAAAATATGAATGACCCATCTACCTCCACTACAGCTCTGAATGTGTGTTTGGATCGTGTTTGCGTTAACATTAATGTATATTTTTTGGGGGTCTCTTATGTGTTAACGTTAAAACATTCACATTGTTCCAGAAAAAACATATGTGAAAAAAAATCATACAACATCACTAACATTAACATAAAAAAATGAACACCCCATCCACCTTCACCACAAATCGAGCAAAAATAACACAACCCACTAACGTTAACATTAAATCTGGTTGGTGGTCGGTGGTGGTTGCCGGATTTGGCTAGTGGTGGCCGATGCATAGTTGTCCGAATAAAAAAAGAACATCCCCACTGCCAAACAACACTACCGAAAATAAACATCAACACCGCCAAATAACACCACCAAAACGAACAATACCACCGAATCGAACATCAAAACCAAGAAGAAAAAAAAACGAGAGCATAAATCGCTTCGGTGGGGGAGGGCCGGATCTGATTGGTGGCCGATGGTGGTTGCCGAATCTGGCTAGTGCTGGTCGATGGTTGTTCGAATTGAAAATAAACATCACCATCGCCGAAGAACACCACTAAAACGAACAACACCTCCGAAACGAAACATCAAAACTAGGAGAAAAAAAAAAAGAAAAAAAAAAAAAACCATGAACTACAGAGAGAGAGTGGAGGAGGTTTGTATCTGGTTGGTGGTTGGCGGTGGTTCCCAGATCTGGCTAGTGGTGGTCGACGGTTGCCGGATTTAGATGGCGATGGCGTTCAGTGGTCGGATTTGGTGGAAGTGGCTTCGGTGGTTGGAACTGGTGGAGAAGATGAGTTCTGGTCGAATCTGGTGGAGAAGATGGTGGTCGGATCTGGTGGACAAGACAGTGGCTTCTTGGTCTCCACACCAATATCTTCTTCATTGGTGTCTCGATGGGGCTCAAGAACCAGGGCGATATGAACGACGTCGGCGTCCACGATTTCGCCTCCTTCGACGTCGACGTCAACCTCTGCAACCTCTCTCTAAACCCTAGTTCTCTCTCTTTCTAAAGATCTGGGTATGACGTGAAACCAGAGCTTGCGATCGGGGTTCTCACCGTGCCTCTCTCTCTCTCTATTCTCTTCTCCACGTCAATGTATTTCGAGAATATGTTGTCGTCGGACCCAAATTCGATGTCGTTATTAGCCGCAAATGACGGGTTCAGAGGGTTCACAACGCCGCCATCTCAATCCCTTACCATGGCCCGCCGGCGGTGGAACCCTTGGAAAGGAGCGAAGCAATTCTTCATTGGCGGCGGCAGAGGGAGGTGGGTTTTCAAACGGGGAAAAAGGGGCAGTGGGGGTGGAAAATCTCTATATGTCAGACAAGAGATTGGGTACGTGGAGAAAGAGAGATGTTAGAGTGAGAGGGATGAGGGCATCGTTAACGTTTGGACATTCTGATATCTAGAGAGAGAGAGAGAGAGAGAGAGAGAGAGAGAAGTTAGAGTGAGAGTGAGAGAGAGTTAACGTAAATGTGAGAGAGAATGATATACGTGTCTTTCCATGTCCTATTTTGTCTGTCCAAAAATCAAAAATTTAATTGTGGTCTGAATTATGAGTGAACAGTTAGAATATATTTTTTTCAATGATATCTCTTATAGGGACTAAATAATAAAAAATTCATAATAATTTTATTAAATAAAATTATAAAATTTATATATATAACAAAATATTTAATTTTAAATTATTTTCCTAATAACGGCTACCTTGGAATGGAAAAGTAAATCAGAGAAAATGTCAAACATTGTTTCTTGTAGTGGTTTGAAAGATAGTGGATCAGGGCAAAAAAAAAATTTCTTAAAAAAAACAGCCTTGTGTTCTCATTGCTTGGAACACAAGCCATGCGCTCACTCACTGTTCTATATAAACCTAACCTATCCACACACACCCCACCAATGAAATCAGCAAATCGAATCCAGAACACCCGTCGAAAATGCTACGGTTTTTCTTCTTCATTTGTTTCCTCGTGTTCTCCTCCAATGCAGCTGTTCAAGACTTTTGTGTGGGTAACCTAGAACTCCCTGACGGCCCAGCGGGTTACTCATGCAAGGGCCCTGCTAAAGTCACAGTGGACGACTTTGTGTTTTCAGGCCTAGCCGTGGCCGGAAACAAACATCGCAAAAGCCGCTGCGACACCAGCATTTTCCACTCAATTTCCAGGGATGAACGGCCTGCGCCTCTCCATGACGCGGTTGGAGCTGGCCCCCACCGGCGTGATTCCAATGCACACACACCATGGTGTCTCCGAAGTGATTCTAGTGATTAAGGGCTCCATTACTACTGGTTTCATCTCCTCGGCCGACGTCGCTTATGTGAAAACACTGAAGAAGGGTGAAATCATGATATTTCCTCTGGGGTGGTTGCATTTTCAAGTAAATGAAGGTCGCAAACCGGCTCTTGTCTGTGTGAGTTTGAACAGCCCAAGCCCCGGCATCCAAGTCCTTGCTTTTTCATTGTTTGGGAACGACTTGCCATCCAAATACGTGGAGGCGACTACATTCATTGATGCGGCTGAGGTGAGGAAACTCAAGGCTGTTTTCGGAGGCACCGACTAAGTCCGCCTTCGCCAACAATGTAGTATCTAACCATGCAAAATAACGATATGTATCGGCAATAAATCTCATATAAAACATTCTTCTAATATTTTATATAATATACATATGCTCGGTCTAAAACGTATTAAAACTATATCCAACAATATAGTGGGCCAGCCATACAGATTCAGATTCAAAAAGAGCGCAGAATCAACCATAGCCATTCTGCTATGTTTTTGGTATCAAGCAAAGCAAGGCTTAAAGCTCTAAATTTGCAGCATCTGTCGATACACCGTGGGCAGAAACAAATGACACTGATTAATAAATCAAGGGTTAATTGCACTTTACCCCCTTGTGATTTGTACCTTTTGTACTTTGTCCCCCTATTGTTTGGACGTCATCATTTTGCCCCCCTATGGTCTTGAACTAAACTGCAACGGTAACTCCGTTAACGAAAAACATAAAATGTCGATTTTTCCCTTATTTAATTATTAATAATTATTTAGGGGTGAATCCAAAAGGTCCAAACCATAGGGGATAAAATGCAATTAACCACCACTCTCTCTCCCCACCACCACCACCACCACCACCACTTTCGTCCACCATTTCACCTCTCCCTCCATCACCTCTACCACCTCGGAATCCACCGCTGCCACGGCCTGCAAAAAGATACAGAAATTAAATCCACATAACCATCGAATCAATTGAATGAAGAAACATTGATTCATTTTTTATTCCTTTTTATATTGAGCTTAACCAAAGCTAGATATGGGACCTGGTCAGCAAACATTGAAACAAGCATATCGACTGCTAGGGTTGATGAAGAACGATGGAAGAAATAGCGATTTTGAGATCGAATCGACGGAAGCAACGGCGGATCTAAGATTTGACAACTGCCGGACGTCGTCCAGGCCCGTCACCATGGCCGATCGAGTGGATTTCATAGAGCAATCACGAGATCGATAAGGCAAAAGGCGAAAAAACAGAGCCTGAGGGTGGAGAGAAGGTTGTCGTCTTTGCGATGGCTCAGAGGAGAGGAAGAGGGAGCGATAGCGACAGCCACAGCGAGATAGAGATAGTAAGATCTTGTGGGAATTGGGAGTGAGAATGAGAGAGAGGCTCCTCCATCGTCTAGGGTTTTTTAGAGAGAGATGCTCTCAATGAAAGAGAGAGAGAAGCAAAAATAGGTTACCAAAAAAAAGCAGAGGATTTGGACGGGGGTGGGAACACGAAATTTGGCAGTGCATTTTTTTTCGTGGGTTAATTTGAGCACAATTGGAGAAAATGAAAAAACAAATTTGTGCATAATTTCTAAATCCACACAATAAAATATATAAATAAGATATAAATCTATACATATAAATTTCTACATAAATTCTGAATACAAAATTATATTGTGAAACAAAATAGATAGGAAGATGACCAGAAACAAAAACAGGAACGAGATCAAAATTATGTTAGTATTTAGATTTATTGTTTAATTAGAAACAATAATCTAAGTAAAATTTAATAGAAAAATAAAAAATAGGAAGAGGTGGAAATGATTTAGAGTAAAAATCGCACCTAGAGTTTGCAATCGTTCACAAGCGGTGGAAACCAATCTTAGGAAGTAAACAGAAACAGAAACGAGGTCAAAATTAGGTTTATATTCAGATTTATTGTTCAATTAGAAACAATAATCTGAATAAAATAGAAAGAGGAAAAAATTATTTAGAGTAGAAATTGCACGTAGGATTTGAAATCTTTCGCAAGCGGTGGAAGCCGATCTTGTTCGCAGTGTGGAATAATGACAAATCTGTAGCCGAAATGGTGAAAGAAGAACTCTTCGTCCTTCTACTGAGTTGTCGTCTACAGTGGTTGCGACGATTAAGGCTTGTTAGAAGGGTGAGTGTCTGGCGGAAAGGGAGAGGAGTGAAATTGGTTGAGCCTGAGGGTACTTGAGTTGCCTTGTAAAAATATGTGAATGTGAGAGGATTTTCCTTTGGTGCTAACACAAAACGACATCGTTTTGATGTTGGCTTCAATTCTAATTTTATTTATTTATTATTATTATACATATTAGGGCACCATTAATTGACCTCTAATTTCGATTTTAAATTTTTTTTTAATTTATTTTATTACATGTATTAGGACACCATTAAGTGACTTATAATTAAATAATTAAATTATAATAGGAAACAAAATTGTCTCCTAATATAGTTTATGTTTTTATGACACTATTTTCTGTCATTTTATATTATATATAAATATTAATTTATTTAATTACTAATTAAATTCTATTGGGGTACTACTGTGTGTTTTTTAAATATTTGATTATAGGACACAATACATATTGTAACGACCTGATTTCTCAAGGCCGTCACACGGTTTCTCCTCAAGGAGAATTAATACTAAAATCGATTCACCAAATTTTCATTCTATAAAATTCGATAAATTTTACAATACGACGGTGACAAGTAATCAATAACTCGTTTTATAAAAATATTTTAATTTACAATGCGGCAGAGATAATCATAATTATCGGATTTATAATTTATTAATTTATTGAATCGATTTTATAATGGTAAATAATAAATACAATTATTACAATTTTAAATAGAAATTCAACTAAAATTCCCGTCACCGTTTTCCTCTCGCTGACTCTACAATCAAAACTATGAGATTGTGAACCAACACTCAGTAGAACTCTAATCCCTCTAATACGTGCATTTAATTAATACAACAAATACAACACATTGACATGATTTTCACATAATCATAATTATTCCATGCAAACTAACAACGTTAAATTCACCGACAATAATAACGTAAATCACCCAACAGACAGATTAAATACAAATATTTGAAGAGTTAGAAATTCTACCTAAAATACGAAATTGTTGATAATCCACAAAAGAAAATATTCCTTTATTTATTTATTTTCTCATCGTCGTCTGCATCCTTCCGTTATTATTTTTTGGGAAAAGTATAATTTAGACCCTCTAACTATTGACACATTTCTAAGTGGTCTCTCTAAGTTTAAACATTTAATTTCAAACCCTCTACGTATCATAACGTTTCAAAATGGTCCTTCCGTTAGAAAATTAATTAAAACTAACAGAATTTAAGGACAAAATGATCTTTTCACGTTTTTTTAAATTTTTTAATCATTTTTAATTAAATTAATTTTTTTTTTTTAAATCTCACTCTCTCTCTCTCTTCCTCCCCTTCCTCTCTCTCTCTCTCTCTCTCTCTCCCGCCACCTCCCTCTTCCTCCCCTTCCCCTCTCTCCCTCCCACCCCACCGGGGGTGGTTGCACCCCCTGAAACAGGGGGTGAAAACACCTCGGGGTGAACTCACCCCCTGTTACGGGGGTGAGTTCATGCCCTCCTGTTTCAGGGGGTGATTCCACGTTCTGCAACAGGGGGTGCAACCCCCCCTGTTACGGGGGAGGGAGAAAGGGGAAGGAGAGGAAGATGGAGAGGGAGAGGGAGGTGGCGGGGAGAGGCAAGGAGGGAGAGGGAGGTGGGGACAGAGAGAGAGAGGAAGGGGAGGAAGAGAGAGAGATTAAAAAAAAAAAATTAAAAATGATTAAAAAATTTAAAAAACGTGAAAAAACCGTTTTGTCCCTGAGATTCTGTTAGTTTTAATAGAATCTCTAACGGAGGGACCATTTTGAAATGTTATGATGCGTAGAGGGTTTAAAATAAAACGTTTAAACTTAAAGAGACCACTTAGAAATGTGTCAATAGTTAGAAGGTCTAAATGGTACTTTTTCCTTATTTTTTTCTCTTTTCCCCCAACCTCCCTAGCTGCTAATTACATGCTTTATATCTCTTGATTTATGTTTGTTTACTTTCTTTTAAGCTCCCCTAAAGAGACACGTGGTTCCATGCATGGATATATATGTGCATAATATGGTTTAAGTTTGTGGTCTAATTTTTTTCCTTCCCTTTTTTTCTTTTTTCTTTTTTCTTTTTTTTATCTTGGCCATAACCGATTTCCTTAATGGTTAAGATTTTGAAATTACATTTAATACTACCTAATTATAAACTAATTCAATTTAAATTTAATAATTATACTTATCTCCCTAAAATTATAAAATATTTATTATAATTTGTCATAATATACGAAACAACCCAAAACTATTACACTTGTATAAAATAATTTAACATTTACCTCAAAAAATTATCAAAAATATAAATTTAACGTTTAATCTCCAAAAATTATAAAGTGTATAGTTATACTATAAATTTACAAAATCGTCTTAAAAAATGTCAAACTTATCTAAAATAATATTTTTCAAAAATATAAATTTTCGGGATATTACACATATAGTATACCGAAAAGTATCTTTATAGGGTATAAGACATATAGTGTCCCAACAAATTGACTTTTATGCGACATTTTCAATTTTGTGCTTTGAAAAACACTTTTATAGGGCATAATACATAGAGTGTCCCAATAGAGGTGCCCTTGTAGGCAGTTTTTGTTGTAGTGATTTTTACCGTTAAAATAAAGCTTGTGCAAGTTGCATGCGAAAATCCATTGAAATTAATCCCAATTTTGTACGGAAATGCCACATAAAATATCGTGTGCAAATATAAGCGCCACTTTGACAAAAAAAATAAAATTGGGGAGCCAAATAAAAAAACACATGCAAATACGAGGACTAAAATTGTAATTTGCCCTTGAATTTATGAAATGAATTGAGCCAATCCACAACCACATAAACATCAACATTTTGAATTAGTTTTCAACAACCAAAAAAAAAAAAGATGATCAATAAAGTTATCCAGCTCAAAGTACAAACTGAAGCAAATTTTCATAGAAAGCGAAAAAGTTGAATTCAACAAAAACAAACAGTTAAAAAAAGTTGAATTTATGAAAAGGATTGATCTAATCCATAACCACATATAAATTAGGGTTAATAGCATTTTACCCCCGTGATTTAGCTGGTTTGCACTTACTCCCTGTGTTAGCACTTACCCATCTGTAGTCTTGATTTAAGTGCACTTACCCCCCATATTAGGGGGTAAGTGGTTTGAAAATCTAACCACAAGGAAGGGTAAGTGACGATTTTCAAACCACAGAGGCGTAAAGTGCAAATTGGCCAAATCACACGAGATAAAGTGCTATTAATCCTAAAAATTAACAATTTTCAAGTACTATTCAAATTTATTGAGCTAATTCATGACCACATCAAAATTAACATTTTTCAACTATTTTTTTTTTCCCAATAAAAGCAAAATCACATCATCCACAAATTTTTGAGATCGACAACGAAATCATCTTTTTTTTCTTTTTAAATGTCTAAAGAACACCCAAAAATTAATGAAACGTTGCCTAATTAAATATTACACAAAAATGTTTAATTATAACTAATTAAAAATAAACAGAGAGAGGGTTAGAGAGAGAAACTCTCTTGGGGAGTGTGCTTGTATAATTTTGAATTTGAAATTGCCTTCGTCGTCGGCTTCCGTTGAATTTCGCCGACGGCAGTGTACTGGTTAGTTTGGGGTTCGTTCCTGTCTTCATCTTCACCACCAACTCTCAAGCGCTCTCCATCATTACATCAAGAGACGAATCAAATCAATACCTCGGTTTGAGATACCTAGCAATACAACAAAGGAAAGGATATCACAAGTAATCTCAGTCTTTAGATCTCGTCACCTTAGTTCAGTCTGCTGTTTGCCAATCTTGTCACTGTCGTTCAGAGTTTGTGACCTCCCATATCGTAACACCGTTCCGGCGTTGTCCACCTCTCCCCCCCCCCCCAAACTGGTGTGTTTTGTTGAAGTGGAGTGAGGAAGAGCAAGCTGTAACTGGTCGGCGATCAATCTATCGTCGTGGAAGAAGGCCAAGTTGTTTGACGAAATTCCTTAGTGAGTTTTTGGATCGGGTTAGTTACACTTTACCCATGTGGTTTGACCCATTTGTATTTTACTCCCTTGTGATTTAAACATCGCCACTTACTCCCCCTGTGGTTTGTGGACCAAAGTGTAACTCTAACTCCGTTGACGGAAAGGTTAAAATATTAATTTTACCCTTGGGTTAATAACACTTTCCTCCTTGTGGTTTGGCCCATTTTACACTTTACCCCCTATAGTTTGGCTTATTTGCACTTTACCCCCTGTGATTTAGAGATAAATCATGTTCAAATCAAGCCCAACTTCATAAATGGCGCATGAGCAACACTTCTTTCAAATTTTCTTTCAAATTTGATAGAAAATGTTATATTTACACTTAGGTCCAAAACCACAGAAAATGTTAGATTTGCACTTAGATCCAAGACCACAGGGGGTAAGTGGCGATGTTTAAACCACAAGGGGGTAAAGTGAAAATGGGCCAAACCACATGAGATTAAAGTGTAATTAACCCTTTTTGGATTTTATTGAACTAATCGTTTTCCATAGAACGAGAGAGAGTTAACTCCAGGGAGATTAATAGAGAAACTCAGAGGAGGTCTGGGATTAAAGATGTATTTTGCAAAAAGTGTGGAAAGAATCTAACTGAATCTTGTTGTGCTTTCTTAGATCTTTCTCAAGTAAACTATGGTGAAGATCTCACTACAAAAAGTGCTAGAAGTAGGTCTCTGGTACTGCAATAGCATTTTGCGTAGGAAAAAATTGGTTAGAAAATTGATACAACCTGCATTCAATTTACAGGGGACTAAGTCTATAGGGCAACAAAAACCAAAGGATTCTCAGAGACGATGGAATGGAATTCTCGCAGCGAAGTACTATACTTGCAAAATATTTTACAGAATTAATGTTATGGAAATGCTACACCTCATAAGGGATAGTTGGGTAGACGAAGAAGCTATGATGGAATTGGGTTTAGGAATTAAATGTTGTCAAGATCAGATTAAAGGGCCATTAAATGCAGGGAAGAAAGTAATTAATATGGAACAAGTGGAATCCTTTTTGGCTCTTTTAAAGCCCAATATGAAAAGAGTGAAGTCTTTGAAGCTCTAGAGATTTGCAACAACTATTGTAGGGACAATTTTGTTAGAAAATATAACTATTGGCTTGGGAGATTAGAAGAAATTCCTAAATCAATGTCAAGGTCTCCCCAAAGTCAAGATCATCATAAGGAAATCTTCTCTATGTTTGCGGACAACTTGTCCCTGCAAATTTCCTCAGGGGAGCTTTGGAAATTTCCTCAGGGGATGGATATATACTGGAAGGGAGTCAGCTGAGAGAAAAATTTGCAGAAGATAAAAACAATCCGAGAGGACTTTTAGAAGAGCTCCAAATAAGATATGGGTCGAGAAACAACCTCAACCGCCACAAGAGATAATTGTAAATGCAGGGAAGAAAGTAATTAATAGAGGGATTGATCCACCAAACTCAACTGTGGCTTTTTGCGAAATCGAAAATGAGGTCCAATCCCCAAAAGAACGTGTTAAAAAGCCTCTAAAGTTATTCAAGGATGCTGTTCCCGGAAAAAGAAGCGATCTCTAAATTCATCGGTGAGAAAAGGAGATAAGGAGTGGCTAAATTACAGCGCAGTAGGCAAATTGATTAACCTCGCCTTAGTGTTTCACCTCAGAAGCTTTTTCTTAAGTGAAGGGGTCTTCGATATTTATATCAAACCACTTGGTAGAGATTTGGTTTTACTCATTTTTGAGAACCTCGATCGCATGTTCAACATAATCAACTTGGAAAATAACTCGTGGCTCTCGGGGTGGTTTTCCAAAATCAACAAATGGACTGATCAATCTAATGCGATTAGCCGTTTCACATGGATCCGTGCCTCGGGGATTCCAGTTCATGCTTGGTCTAAAAATTGTTTCTCTAAGATCTGCAAATTCTAGGGGACTTTGATTAATATTGGTAACCAAACAAATGCAGAGCACTCATATGAGAGGGCCCGTTTTCTCATTACTATATCTTCGAAAGAAATGATAAATGAAGAAATCAGTCTGCTTGTAAATGGTTCAGAGTTTTCAGTTAGAAATGTTGAAGAAATCTTTGCTGAGATAGATTTCTGCAATTTTGATTCTGAATTGTAGGTTCGGTAAAAAAAAATTAAGACTTTCTCTGGTGGAGAAGAATCGTTGGTTGGGTAGTTTGTCTCCCGTTTCAGTAACCAAATTGACATCCAAACAAGCCATTCCCCAATAAATTTAGTTGGGATGGAAGCAAAATTGGGTTTCAAATCCAATAATCCTCTGGGGAAAGCTCAAGTGTCACATTCCTATTCTGTCAAGTCAGCTGATGAATCACAAAAGTCAAAAGCAGAGAATCAACAACTTTTGGGTACCAAAATTGCCGTAGATTTTGAAAATACTCAGGATATTTACTTAGGGAAAGGAGTGAAGCAAGGCAAAAAAGAGATCTTTCAGGGTAAAATCGAACCTGAGAGAAATTTAGATCAGAATTCTTCCCAAGCTGCAAGTGAAAGTAACCCTTTCTCCAATGTAGACGATGATCTTTTAGGAGATGCCTACATTTCTTAATCTTTTGTAAAGGCAGACGCTTACTTGGATAATATGGTAAAAAAAGTTAGAATATTAGGGAGTAGGAAGCTAATCAAGAGAAATTTGAAAAATCCAAGGGGGGTAGGGAAAATTAAGAAAAACAGAAATAGGAAAAATAAATTTAAGAAGTTAAGTAGTGAGGCCCTTCCGATAGCCTTTGAACCTATTGAGAACTCCACTATAGATAGTGGTATAGCCAACCACAATAGGTTATTTCATAATGAGTTGTCCAATGTGTTTGAAGTTGGAAAACACTTGGGATGGACGATTAAGGATAATGAAGATGAAATTAGAGAAAGGGTTACTGGAATGATATCCAGAGACTAGGACATCTTTGAAAGAGAGTTGCAGGGTATGGAGGCCTAGTGTTTGAAGACTTGCTACAAGGTTGTTATGGATTGGTGCTATCCTCAAATTAGTAGAGTATCATTGTTGTTTGGAGAAGCTTGGGCAGTAGAGCAGTGATGACGTTTTCTCCCTCTTTTGAGACTCACTCTAACTCCAGTATGGGGGGAATGCTTCTAAGGTTAAAGGTAGAGGTTCTCTGGTCTTGCATGCTACATCTCAAATTGTTGGCATGTAGTAAGGGGGACCCTTGCCTTTATATCATTATATGAGAAATTGCTTATCGAAAAAGAAAAAAAAACAACTAATTACAAATATGAGATCCACAAAAATACAATCTATCCCTAGATCTACATAAACCCTAGAGTTGTTTAATTGAAAAAAAAAAAAAAAAAAATGAGATCTACATACTAATTAATAATGTGTGTCCAAACCGAAATCTACATAAAAATAAAAATAAAAAATTGAGATCTACATTAAAAAAAAAAAAAGAAAAAAAAGAAAAAAAAAAAGAAGAAAGAACATAATCTAATTAATTAACACAAACCCTATACCCTAAACACAAACACAAACCTAAACAATTAATAAATAGCAAAATAAAAAATAAAAAATTGCCACTTAAAAAATAAAATAAAAATTAAGCTACTTGAACAAAAATGGAGAGGGCATGAACAAAAATGGCTCACTTGAAAAGCAGCAGCAACGACGGCATCTGGGTGGTTTGGAAGATGAAGTAAAGGAAAGAAGAGAGGAGGCGAAGAGAAGAAGGGATAACAACGGCGGCGATTTCGAGAGAATGAAGGAGAAAATGGGAGTAGGGCTAGGGTTTGCAAAGGAAAATACAATTTAGAAATCCGTTTCTCCCCCCCCCCCCCCCCCCCCCCGGAAAAATGGATTTTTGAAATCTGCTTTTCATTGGTAAAAAGGATTTCTAAAATCAATTTTTTTCCATGCAAAAAAGAAAAATGGTCAAGCATAGAAACGGATTTTGAATCTTCGTTTCAATTTTTTTTTAAGAAACGGTCAAAATTCATTTTTCAATAAACGAATTTCGAAAATCTGTTTTTTTTTTATATATATATATATATGTTTTCAGTAATTTTTTATTAAAATTATAGTTATTTTGTAAAGAACGCCGATTAAATAGGTCAAGCACCTATCAATCGGGAAACGAGAAGGGTGAACTGCTCAAACACCCATGGAACACCGAACAGCTAAAACTCTATTATCATAAAGAGTGAAAATTTTCCTTGTATTATCAACTCCCAAGTGTACAAGTTTTTGCGTTCAATGAAGTGAAGTGTTCGGATCCCTACACCATACACCCAAGTGAAGTGTATGGTGTAGTAAGAGAGACTCTTGCCTTTATATTATTATATGAAAAAATTCTTATCGAAAAAAAAAAACTAATTAAAAATATGAGATCCACAAAAATACAATCTATCCCTAGATCTACATAAACCCTAGAGTTGTTTACTTGAAACAAAAAAAATAGATAAAAAATAAAATTGAGATCTACATAAAAAAAATCCTGAACCGAGATCTACATACTAATTAATAATGTGTGTCCAAACTGAAATCTACATAAAAAAAAAAAAGGGCATGCACCATTTACTCCCAAAATGCGAAAGAAATTACCAATTAAGCCTATGACATTTTCTTTACACCAATAACTTCTTTTGTCTTTTTTTTTTTTTTACTAAAATACCCCTCATGTAGATGTTGAATGTAACATCAATTATTTTGTTGTTATTTTTATTTTTATTTTTAATGATGTTATCTTTTTCTGACCAAAATAATCCTCATGTAAATGTTAAATGTAATATCAATTATTATTTTATTTTATTTATTTATTTATTTTGACGATGTTACATTCAACACCTGTGGATGTTGAATGTAACATCAATTATTCTTATATTTTTAGGAATCGTATTATGCGTAGATGTTACATTTGACACCTGTGAATGTTGAATGTAACATCAATTACATGTTTTTATAGATCGTATTATGCGTGGATATGTTGAAGGTAACATCAATTGTTCTCTTGTTTTATGTATCAACGATTAAAAATCATATGATGTTATATCAATACTTGTTGATGTTGAATGTAACATTAACTGACACAAATAAACTGTAAATTACAGGGTGCAAAGTGTAAAAAATGAAGAGATGAAAATATCTTTTTCTAGCTGTCACGCATTATGGCACCAAGAGGAGGCTCTGAAAGGTAGACTTTTCTCTCTCTCTCTCTCTCTCTCTCTCTCTTTCTACTTTTTCGATCATTTTCCTTCATGCCCTGTTTTCTCACTTCCTGTTTCTCTGATCAAAAAAAATTACAGCCACTGCTATCGCAAATGGTCGTCGCCGTTGACGCCATGGCATAGATGGGATTTGATGAAGAATACGTATGAAAAACGGTCGTTCGCTGCAACTCGAACGAGGAAGCGAACGAAGAAAATCCACATCGCTTGAGTCGATGAAGCCTGTGAAATGAGCAGTTAGGACAAGTACAACCCGATTGAAGACGAAGACGTGTCTGCAAGTTGATCGGCGCTTCGAAAGGAAGACCCAATTCATAGGAGGGCATTTCAGAAAACTCGTCTCTCGTCGTTTTTGGAAACGAGAGTTTTCAATGCAAGATTTATCGGCGATGGGAGTAATCGGTCTAAGAAAAAGGCAATGGAAGTAACCAATAAATAGTTTCGCATTTTGGGAGTAACTGACAATTTTCCCTTAAAAAAAAAAAAATCTAATTAATTAACACAAACCCTATACCCTAAACACAAATAAATACACAAAGACAAATCTAAACAATTAATAAATAGCAAAAACAAAAGTATTGCCACTTAAAATAAAATTAAGCTACTTGAACAAATATGGAGAGGGCATGAATAAAAATGACTCACTTGAAAAGCAACAACGATGACGGCTTCTGGACGGTTTGGACGATGAAGCAAAGGAAAGAAGAGAGGAGGAGAAGAGAAGAAGGGATAGCAGCGGTGGAGATTTCGGGAGAGAAGGAGAGAATGAAAGAGAAAAGGGGAGTAGGCCTAGGGTTTGCAAAGGAAAATAGGGGCCCCCCGGCGTGAAAAATGGATTTTTGAAATCTACTTTTCATAGGTAAAACGGATTTCTAAAATCCGTTTTGTCCATGCAAAAAAAAAAAAAAAAAAGATCAAGCATATAAACGGATTTTGAATTTCCGTTTCAATTTTTTTTTTTTTAAAAAAACGGATTTTCAAAATCTATTTTTCAATAAACGGATTTCGAAAATCTGTTTTATCTATGATTTGTAAATATATATATGATTTCAGTAATTTTTTATTAAAATTATAATTATTTTGTAAAGAACGCTGATTAGCGAGGCCGAGCACCTATCAATTAGAAAACGAGGAGGGTGAACTGCTCAGACACCCACGGAACACCGAACAACTAAAATTCTATTATCATAAAGAGTGAAAAAGTTCCTTGTATTTTCAACTCCCAAGTGTACAGGTTTTTGCGTTCAATGAAGTTAAGTGTTCGGTGCTCTATGTATGGTGTTATCATTTTTGTTTTCAAGACAACATCCAAGCTTTTATCTCTCCTCCACATTTTTCCAACCCATGAGAAATTTTAATTAGACTCTGTACTTCAAAATATAGACGAACTTACATTTTGCCCCTTATTTTTAAAATTTATCCTATTGCCTTCTAAAATGTTACATTTGTTTCAAAATCATTAAATCATGTAATAATTTGAGGAAAAAAAGAGAGAGCACGTAATGCTCTCATAATTCCTACATTAATTACCTTAGATAAATATATTTAAATATATTGACCGATCCATTTAAAGATGTCATATGCAACCTATGATGACTTGACTCACATCACACACATACACACCCAAAAAAAAAATTATTTGACCACTGCCACATTGAAGTTGTCCGTATATGAAAATTCTTTCATCATATCTTTAATCAAAAAATAAAAGGTACCATTCTTGAAGAACAAGCAACATATATATATATATATATATATATATATATATATATATTAGCCAACTTTTCTCAACTCTTTTCTAATATGGTATCTAGCCAATTTCAACATCTTTAAATAGCTAATAACATCAACAATTAAATAAATAAATAATAAAATAGAAAGAAAATACAAATTTGACGGATCGCGTGTGAATATTGTTCTAAGAAGAGATACCTCTTCTATGCACAGATTTAAATGGCGACCTCTTTTCAAGATGTAACGATCTAGAAAGTCAAGGTGCAAACAGGACATTACTATATTGAACTGATCGCGAACCCTATTACCCATAAATTATCAAATATATAATATACGTAAAATATCACAACTTATAATTTCTCTCCATTTTTATGTCTCAATAAAACCATATTATTTCATATACTATCATCATCTAGTATCACATTATGTTTTATCAAAATTTCTCTACATCACTTTTTTTTTTTTTTATATATATATTCTTTTATTTTCACACACTTATATATAGAGTATAAATTATGTAACTTTTATTATAATATTAAGTACTCATAATATTATAATTAATAAAATCACTAATTATACACATAAATATTATAATAAATTATATTATAATATATATATTAATTTATAATGGAATTCATAAAATTATTTTATAAATTTTGTAATTTAATCACAATAATAATATATAATAAACATATAATTAGAACACATAATTATAACCATTATAAATATATTATTAATAACAATTTCATTAAATAAAATAATATAATTTATATATATAATAAAATATTTAATTTTAAATTATTTTTATAACAGCTACCATCTTGGAAAGTAAATCAAAGAACGTGTCAAATATTGTTTCATCCTGGTTTGAACGTGTTATTTTTATAACAGCTGCACGGATCATCATTTTTTGTTTTTGTTTTTTTCTTTTGTCAAAAATTACTGACCCGGAAACGGCCTTGTGTTCTCATTGCTTGCAACACAGCCATGCACTCACTCACTGTTCTTTCTGAGAAACATTTAATCCGTTTTTCAATAAACGGATTTCGAAAATCCATTTTATCTGTTATTTGTAAATATGTGTATATATATATGTTTTCAATAATTTTTTTATTAAAATTATAATAATTTTGTAAATAACGCTGATTAGCGAGGCCGAGCACCTATCAATTGGAAAACGAAGAGGGTGCACCGCTCAGACACCTATGGAACACCAAACACTTGAAACTCTATTATTGTAAAGAGTGAAAAAATTCTTTGTATTTTCAACTTCCAAGTGTACAAGTTTTTGCATTCAATGAAGTGAAGTGTTCGGTGCTCTATGTATGGTGTTATTACTTTTGTTTTCAAGACAACATCCAAGCATATCTCTCCTCCACATTATTCCAACTCATAAGAAATTTTTTTCTTTTTAAAATTCTAAAAAACAATTTTTTTTTAATAAAACATCACCTAATTAAATATTACACCAAAACGTTTAACTACAACTAATTAAAAATAAACAGGGAGAGGGTTAGAGAGAGAAACTCTCTCTTGGGGAGTGTGCTAGTGTAATTTTGAATTTGAAATTGCTTTGGTTGCCGGCTTCCGGTGAATTTCGCCGGCGGCAATATACTGGTTAGTTTGGGGTTCGTTCCTATTTTCATCTTCACCACCAACTCTCAGACGCTCTCTATCGTTGCATCAAGAGACGAATCAAATTAATAACTTGTTAGTTTCAGATACCCAGCAATACAAAGACGGAAAGGATATCACAAGTAATCTCAGTCTTTAGATCTCGTCGCCTTAGTTCAGCCCGCTGTTTGTGACCCCCCATATCGCAACACCGTTCCAGCGTTGACCACCTCCCCCCCTCCCCAACTGGTGTGTGTTGTTGAAGTGGAGTGAGGAAGAGCAAGTTGTAACTGGCCGGCAATCAATCTATCCTCGTGGAAGTTATGATGGAATTGGGTTTAGAAATGAAATGCTGTCAAGATCACATTAAAGGGCCATTAAAAAGGGCAGAGCAAAAGATCACATAACATCAAACATAGGGCACCGAACACTTGGGAGTTGAAAATACAAGGAACTTTTTCACTCTTTATGATAATAGAGTTTTAGGTGTTTGGTGTTCCATGGGTGTCTGAGAGGTGCACCCTTCTCGTTTTCTAGTTGATAGGTGCTCAATCTTTGACCACAGGAGGGATAAGTGACGATTTACAAACTACAGGGAGTAAATATAAATTGACCAAATCACAAGGGATAAAGTGTAATTAACCCTTTTTGTTTTCAAGAAAACATCACAATATGGACGAACTTACATTTTGCCCCTTATGTTTTAAAATTTATCTTATTACTTTAAAAAAATGTTACATTTGTTTCAAAATCACTGATTCATGTAATATATTTAAATACTTTGACCATTTTGAGATCCATTTAAAGATGTCACAAGAAACCTAGGATGACTTCACTCACATCAATAGAACCTATAACACAAACAAACAAAAAAAATAAAATTATTTGACCACTTCCACCCATTGAAGTTGTTTATATATGAAAATTCTTTCATCATATCTTAATCAAAAAGTAAAAAAGACTCGGAAACTTCCTAATAGATGGTATCTTTCTTGAAGAACAAGCAATATATATAGGGTTAATAACACTTTACTCCCATGTGATTTGGCTTATTTACATTTTATCTCCTTGTAGTTTAAACGTCGCCACTTCCCCCCTATGGTTTGTGGACCTAAGTGCAACGCTAACTCCGCTGACGGAAAACGTGAAATGTCAATTTTGCCCTTCTGTAATTATTCACAATTATTGGGGTGTAAAGTGTATTAACCAACCATTCTTGATGTCAAATTAGTCAGCTTAAGCTCATCCATCACTTGAAACTTCATCTCTCTAAAAACCCTAGAAAATGGAGGCAGCGTTGGAGATTTCTTCACCGCCGCCTCTCTGCCTGCTTCGAGCTTACATCACTTCAGATGTCCCACTCATTTGTGTGTCTTCTGCCACTTAGATCTCCAACTTAGCTGCCGCCAGTCTTCATGGCCTCCACCTACGACAAATCGGTCACCAGATTTGACAGCAGCTACTTTGAAGGTCTGATTTCGTGGCCTCTACTCAGATTTCTCCACAGCGGCTACTTTGAAGGTCCAATAGTCAACAGATCTCCCACGGTGGTTCGATGGTGTCAGAAAAGTAGCGATCTAGGCAGGAAGGCTTCGATCCATTTCCGAGGGTTCGTTGGCAACAAATCGGGTCAGACTCGCCGAGGTTTTACGTTCGTTGAGGCGGATCTCGGTGGTGGCATTGCCATTTCTCCTTCTGCAAAAGACCCTAGCAAATAGCGATGGCCACTACTGGAGCCCCTCCGCCACCACCACTGCCTCTTCAGCCAAATTAGATGTAATACTCCGAAAATTTATATTTTTAGAAAAAATATTATTTTATATAAATTTAATATTTTTGGGACGGTTATGTAAATTTGTTGTATAAATAATATTTGATAATTTTTAGAGTTAAATGTTAATTTTAATTTGACTTTTAAAAGTTTGGGACTATTGTGTTATTTAAAAAATATTTTTAAGAGTTTTGAAATATAATTAATATTTTGTTTATTTTAAAATGGATTTAAATGTAAATAATATATATATATATATAAGTTAAATTGTATTGTCTTCATATTAAGAAGACGGCACAATTCATTTCTTTAACATGCATAATAGACACGTATTATATTATTATTATTATTATTATTATTATTATTATTATAATATATATAATAATCCTTACTCATATATAAAGTAAGGTTGGGGGCACTATTCATTTGAATATGTGATTTTATCAAAATGTCCTTAAGATATATAGATATTGTTCATGAATCAATTTATCTCAAGGACATTTTGGTAAAATCCATACCAATATGTATCTTAAGTCAAAAGCTTTAGGTGGGTAATTGGTGTGAAACAAATAGATATTGGACTTCTCTTGTACACAAGCGCACTTTCTCTCTCCTTTCTCCACGCAGAGACACCTTCTTGAACGATGATGAGTTTTCTTCGTCAAATCACACCTAATCCCATCACTTCTATCCAAAGTTTCACCAAAACAACTGTTTCTTACGTCGACAATGGTGTCTGTAGAACCGCAGAAGCTTAGGTGCTACAGTTCCGTGTTCAGAGCTTTGAAAGGAGAAGCCCATACCTTGATGTCGTCTGTTCTTATCTATTTCAGGCCTTGCCAGATGCAATTATTCAACTATTGCTTCATATCCTGCCAAATCGCGCCTCCTCCTTGGTAAGAACCCAAATTTCTTCTCAATTTGGTTTAGAGGTCAACCTAAGTTTACGTTTTTTATTATCAAAATGTGTACTGAGCATAACCATGTGGCCTTAGTTCAGGTGTTTGCAGAAGGAATTGAAAACATAAGACTAGGGTTTGCGTGAAGGCCATACGCTTGTCGACCTGTTTACCCGTTCTGCCTATAGAGGCTTTTGAGGCTGTTGCCCGTCATAGAGCATCGATTTTAGCCACCTATGCAAGTCGCCAATGTCCCTATTTTTCAATTAGATATGCAAGATAGCTGTTCCTAAGACATTATCTCAGACGGGACCTTTCCCCACACTATGTTATGTTAACTATACACTCTGAAAATTTTAGAATTTCGGTATGATATGAATAGGTAGAAACATTTTTAGGAGATGTAGCAAAAGATTATTTAGCAAGTATTAAAGCTTCTTTTCCAGAAATAATTACAAGTATAATAGGTTTCATCTTCAATTCCTTCTACTTATCTGCCCTTGCCAATAACTTTATTTGTCTCTAATTTTGATTCAGGAGTATATGTGAACTTCAAACTTCAATTTTGCCTCTTAAATTTGCTCAGCAATATTCCAGGTAGTTATTCGCTCACTTAATTATATATATGTGTCTGTGTGTGTATGTGCAAATGATGTGTATGTATATGGACCTTTTGGTCTTCTAGGTGTTCAATATTATTTGAAATTTTTGTTGAATCTCTTTAATTTTAGTGTTAAGTGAGTTGATTCCTTGTTCGATCAAATGGAATTTGAGACACTGTTGAATTTTTTTAATTTTTGCCTATTATGTGTTTCATTTGACCAGATTTATGTTCCAACAATTTTCTGGTGTTATTTTTAGGTTTTCTAATATAAGACACCACGTGTTTGTGAAATTGTCTTAATGAGTCTATACACTTTAACGTGGGTGTACTTGCCTATTTGGAGTTGTAAGTGGGCATGAATGGAAACACCATATACGGTGAAACAAGGCCTCAGACATGTAAATGAGGAAAAACAAACATTTACGACAAATGTTTAATGTAAAATTATATCATAGAATATGACATTAAATAATTACAATAATCATAAACTACAATAGAATGCAATCTAATGAGAAGTAAATATATACTATGACCAAAAAAATAATAAACAACATCAACCAATATGTAAGTATTCAAACCAACGTTTTTTGGTACTCCCATTCAATGGCACTTTCTGTTATACCCCACCCTGGACTCCCGTCACCATGGGGCCTACGTGACATCGACATGACATCACCTGAGCGACAAACCAAACTAGAAAGAGACAATATGCATTCATAATTATACAACCACAAAATCAGGTCATAAACATCTTCTCTAACTAGGGACACACCCGTCCCTGAATTATAATAACCACAAAAGATAACACGACAATGAACCTCTCCTAGATTCGCCTCAGGCAGCACCTCTCAAAAAAACTCCCTCGCTATACCATCGCCGGACTCTACTCAGTGCCAGTAGGGGACCGACTCCTAACCGCTGCACCTGCGAGTGTACTGTCTTCTTAATAAAACTTTTTAATTGGATCAAACATATAACATATAAACATCACATATCAAATAATAATATAATAATCGCATAATTTAAATACCTCATACCATAAGGAAAACATCTTTTTCCTGTCACCACAGAATCAACGTGTATATATATATATATATATATATATATATATATATATATATATATATTACCTCAACTAAGTAGTAAAAATCAACCCGAATAATTCAACTAACCATATAGAATAACGAAATCAGAACATACCAATCCAGTATACAATAAAATATATAAATGTACTATTCCCAATCACCCTATGCAAGAAAACACCATTTCGCACCACAATACTTCACACCTCATCACATTACACCCCGGGCTAGCCATGTGATCGTTTTAACCTTACGATCGGGAGTTGCAACGGTATTATACCACCCGTAAGATTTGCCTTCTTAACGGACACCCATCACTTCGCCGAAGTAAATAATCACTGCGCAGTATAAACGTCTAACATTACTCTGCCGAAGCAGATAAATATCACTCCGTCGAAGCGGATAACCTCACTCTGCCGAAACAGATAAATATTATGGCATCGTTGAATCAATAACAACATCATCAAAATATAACTCAATAATATCGTCTAATCAACATCGTCAAATCACCACATAATTTTTTAAAAGCATCTAATTTAAATACAACAATTTTCCATCATATATTTGTATATACAAATAATCTGGTAAGAAGACAGTATACTCACCTCGATATCTGTTTTACAAAACTGACATTGATCACACTCTATCTGAATGCCGGTGCCTGCGAACCTAATAATGACAGAGCCTATATTAATATTTTATGTAAAATCACCTAATCATGTAATGCAGGTCCTAAGTTCCGCATTCTTCCATTCCCCATATTTTATTTATGAAAATTATTATTATTTTGATAATTTCATTCCGTTAATTATTGCATAAAAATCTTGTAATATGAACGATCCCAAATTTATTATTCCGGTTACTAAAATAAATTTAACGAAAAACGATATCCATTCCGAATCGTTCATGGGCCGTAAGATGGATTTGAATTTTTGTTGGGGTTATTTGTGCAATTTTCCCTTTCCTTCATTTTTCTTTCTTTTTCTTTTCCTGCTTCTTCTTCTTCCCATTCCTGCTTCTTTTTGCGTTTTCCGTTCAGCCCACCGCAACCACCACTAGCCAACCAGCCACCTTGCCGGCGAGGAACACCCAAACGCTGACGCCGACAGCCAACCCAAACACGGAGTCACACACACACTGCCTATACACCCACCCACACAGTAGCGGTACATACACACACCCACTGCTCTCTCTCTCTCTCTCTCTAACTTTCCGTTGACAACTCCGGTGATCTACACACACACCCCACCGAACGACAACATCACCGGACCAAATACACACTCTTACGTACAGGACACACGCACACACACACGAATACACAGACCCACACACGACCAACGGAAAACACACCCACTTCTTTCTCTCTCTCTCTGCACTCTCACTCCGGCGACAACTTCCTACCACCATGCACACACAACACACACTGATCACACACATGCACACCACCGTTCACGTACCCACAACTAAACACATACATACCCATACATAGCAGGCACACATATGCACTAAGTCACACACATACACGCACACACATACACACTTTTGGTAAAAATAGAGCACACACACACCGTGTCCATCGGAGGAACAACCAGAGAGACGACTTACACACACACAATTGCACAAACATCAAGCAGAGTACACACTACCGAACAATTGCGATGATTACGCACCACCGGATGAACGGCGATCCCATACCCATCGGAGTGAACCGCTCTTTCTCTCTCTGAAATTTGATGACGACACACACCCATAACACACAAATACACACAAACCCACACGATTCGATCAAACCCACACACTGTCGGGAAAAAAAAAGAAAACAGAGCACATACCACACCATCGAATTTTTTACCGACCAAACTCGCAACACTCATGCATGCACACACCCATCAAAATAATTAGAGAAAAATATACACAATTACTCACCAGACGACGGCGACGGACGGCAACGATCACACCGTTGACGATCTCACCCCCACGACTGTCGAGTGAACAACCGAAAACCCACACACGCAGGGACCATACTCAGCACACCCACACGATCGATTCAAAGAAGAACGCACACAGTAGCAACAAAAGCAACACACACATGCATCAACGAGACACACGCACTGCTCACCGGAGAAATGCCGATCACAAAACTCCGACAGTCCCGTCCTCCTCCGGTCCTCTCTTTCTCTCTCTAGATTTTCTCAAATTTTCAGATTTGATCTTAGATGATGAATTACATGCATGAGTGAGTATATATATATTGCATGAATTAAGTGGATAGATTTGATCCAAGCACGCCACGTCGCCCCACGATTTCTCTCTCTTTTCGGCCGGTTTGATCACCCGTTACACACACACAACATTTATATATATATGTGTATGTTTTAAAACAATTGTTAAATTGCACTTTTCTCCCCCCCAATTTCCTTTAAGATCTTAATTTCAATAAATTTCAACTTTTAAAAGTTTCAAAAATTATAATTTCACCCTTAATATTTTCACTTTTTTTTTTTTTTTTAAATTTTAATTGTCAATTTAAATCTCAAGTTTAAATTTAATGTTTCTAAATTTTCAATTTGACCCCCAACTTTTGATTTGAATTTTAATCAATAAAATCACCTAAATGTGTCCTAATATATATTCTTTTGGGACACATTATGTATTGAGACAATTCAAAAATGTGTGCTATAAAATATTGTCCCAATAACTTATAAAGACACTTATTTTTTGTCGCATTATTTTATATTTATTAGGACACTATTATGTGTCCTAATAAATCTTTTGAGCATTTGTATTAGAAAGGTTTTCGGGACCTAAATAAGTGTCCCAAAAAGTAAATTTTTTTTAAAAAAATGAAAAATATATTTAATTTGGCTAAAACCAATAATCCAAATTTACCCAATTGAAAATCAAATGTTACTAAAAATTGTGAATCAAAATCTGGGAGCAGAATTGAAACAGAAACAAAAAAAAATTTTGTTTCTGTTTTTTGAGAAATAGAAACAAAATGTTGAGAACAGAAACAAAATCTTGAAACACAAAATCTGGAAGCCTTTGAGAACAACACCTCCTGCAAAATTAGCTCTCTTTACAAACCTCCCTTTCATTTGTGGCCTCTTCTTAGCATTCAGTTTACGAACCTCGTACCTTATTTTCTTTGAAAACAACCTCGTCTTTCTCTTCTCTCCATCCGCGATTACACATTTTTGTATTTTGTTTACCGCTCTCCATATTTCTGTTTTCTGTTTACCGCTCCGTAATTGCCAAAATCTTCATCAAACACGACAAATAATAAACTAAAAAAATACGTTTACCTCATTAAACGTGAAATTCATACCTTATCTTTTATTGATTACCAAAAAATACGACTCATTTCAATCTTCAACCAAGGCAACCTGTACAAAAAGGAAATGCACAAATAATAGGAATATAACTAAATAACTCTTATTCAATATTAGATCAATGCATTAGCTAAAAATGTTATATGTATTACCGTATTCATCAAGTGGAGCATCATAGTCATAGCTAGTGTTTTTATCATCACATACAGGTGGATCATCAGAGTCAGTATTGGAATCAATTAACTGGAACCTCCTAAGAGGACTAATAGTTAACTTTGAAAACACCAATTTGCTGCTGCTTGTTCCTATGTCTGTAGAAGCTTGAGAATTCATAACCTTAAAACACCAATTAAGATGGAGGCTCATTAGCTACTGACAATGAAGGGAGAAAAAAAACCACATTAGGAGGAGGAATATGACTGATAGGTGTAAAATACCTATCTATTTCGAAACCGAATTTATTAGTTTTCAAACGTATTAGTTATATTTAATTGCGTTTTAGTTTGTTTTAGTGTAAAACAGGTGAAGGGATGTTAACGAGCGATAAACATGCGAAACTGGTAGAGAAACGGTGAACAAAACGTGAAGAACTGGGATTCGGTGCATGAAGACCACTGCCTAGGCAAAAAAGAGGTAGAAAGTTGGACTGCTGAAGTGCTGAACGACCGCCTAGGTGAGAAAATGTCAGAATGTTGTGCCAGTAGCCGCCGCCTAGGCGAAGAAACCACCGCCTAGGCGAATATCCAACAAAAGCTTAACCGACTCAACCACCGCCTAGGCAGTGAACTACCGC
The DNA here is from genome assembly GCA_016647705.1 of Eucommia ulmoides. NCBI lineage: Eukaryota > Viridiplantae > Streptophyta > Magnoliopsida > Garryales > Eucommiaceae > Eucommia > Eucommia ulmoides. The sequence continues at coordinate 246,352 of JAENRU010000489.1, forward strand.
TTAGGTGGTGACACTCTGCGTAGAAATATCTATTTTTAGATTTTTTGAAGATATTTCCAAAATCTTGCTTTTTAACCCCTTTCTCCCCCAATTGTAAATAGAGCCCAATCATGTTTTGAGAGCTCCTTCCACTTTAGTTAGGATTAGATAATTTAGGAAGTAGATTAGATTAGTTTTAGGAAATGTTCTTGGCCAATTCTTGAAGATCTAGAAGAGGAAGTTCATCAATGGAGAAAAGGAAGCTCGGGAGGATTGTTCCTTGGCGAAAGTGGACTACTCCACTTTGAGATTTGATTTTTCGTCCCTTGTTTCCATATTTGTACTTAATGTTTATTATTGATATTGATGATCTCCTCTTGATTTAATATTGTATTGGCTAAGAACATGTTAGTTTAATTAAAGATTTGTCAGGGTTAGATATAGTTGTGTAAATACTCGTTTGGTTTAATATAGGTTTCTTTAACGGTTGTTGCTTTTAAATCCAATTGTGTTTATCATTTGATGACAATCTTAATATGCTTGTAATGGTATTAGGGTTGGATTTGAGAATCTATGGTTTGACACTCGGAATAGGTAACCCTGGATTCGGACTAGGGTAAACACATCGTTACGATCTAACGACCCGGGAGGGCATTAGTTAGTGTGGCATTAGTTAGTGTGCAATCGATGACGTTAGGTCAAGACTCACGCGGTCTAGAGTCGGTAAGACATTGAGGGGGACCTCTTTGTCGACACGAAGTCGTGTATTCTCCCGTCTTACACTCGGAAGAGGTGGCGGAGGAGTTAACGAACCGAGATTGTCGGATACCTAAACTCTGTTATTATTAACTAAACGAAATCAAACATGTATTAAATGAACGAAATAAATCCCTAGTTAATCAACTTAGTTAGAATTAACCCACTAATTGTAGTTTAACTTAGTTTAATTTTAAATCATTTCTTTAATCATCAGGATAACATGAGACTACGTAAATTGCGGTATTCAATTATTCACACTTTTCTTTATGGGAATGATATCCGATCTTCAAAGATCCGTTATATTAAAACTTAGATCTCGTATACTTGAAAGTGTAAGTAGCGGCGTATTTTACGCCCTACCAATAACCCCCCCCCCCCCCCCCCCCCCCCCCAAAAAAAAAAAATTAAATAAATAAATAAAAAAAATCCATCAATTATAGAAGACAAATATTATACGATGATGGGTTTAAAAAAAGACATAACTAAATTAAGAACCACTTCAGAATTAAGGGGGTTGGCTTGATTCAACAAGCTCGCAATCTCATAAACCTATTTCTAGCATTAGTTAGCCTTTGGTTCTCCAACTTTAGTTGAATATGAAGGAACTAATAAAAGAAACTAATTCAGTAACTTAAAGAGCATATGCAAAACCAGGAATTTGCTCGAATAAAAGATTAATAACAACAATAATCATAAGATCATAACCAATCGAAGATTGATATATCGGCATTCCAAGTCCAACATAGCATGAATTACCAATTATATGTGAAAGGAGATCCTACGAGTGCAAGGAATATGACGATTTTTGCCGTAAATGACCACACAACAAATTTTATCACCTAAATTTAGGATCAATCAAAACATAAGGATTTGTTCTAAACATGCAAATTTCATAAGATATCCAAGTAAGATGAAACTCGACTTCACTTAATAATTAATATCCTAATGTAGTAGGACTAAGATAATTAAGGCATAAAGTTGAGAATCTATCCCCTTCCTCATATTTTCTTGAACTTTTTTGGGTTATCAATATAGAGTAGAACATGATTGCTTATTGTTTGCCAGCCAGAAGATAGATACTAAAAAATGGATTACGTGCTGACATATATCAATTCATCTCTTCGACGAAACCAAAGAATGTAGGTAACAAAGATCAATTTTCGCATGCTATTAGGACTAAATCTGTGGCCGGACAGTGACAAGATCAAAGAAGGGGGGAACTGAAAAAGATGGAGAATCTGCCCTGTGATTATAATATTACCTCTTCACTGCTAATTGCCTTCGTCATCTTTCACAAAGAACTATATCCGCTTGTGTTTGTATCTCTCTGTGTGTTTATGTGTGAGTTCATATTTTTCCTGGGGATACCTTTCATTAAGAAAGTATTGTATAAATCTAAATTACAGAGGTTGATTTAAGATGTAGACCTACAAGAACAATACCTTTGCTTTCCTTTTAAATTATCAGTCTCAGCAATGAATTTTGCAAAGCATCGCACTCCATTACCACACATCTACAAAGAAAAGATAGAGAAAAAAAACCAGGCATCACAAATAGCTAAGCATACATATAAACAAAACAAGGTCAATCAACAGTATCGCTAGTATAAAGTGTGATTAAGGTGAATTACCTCGGGCTCGCTACCATCAGAGTTGAAGATTCTCATGGAATAATCAGCGCCATTGCTTCCGGGCATGACGAATATTACTCCGTCAGCACCAATCCCGAAGTTTCTATCACACAATGTCATCGCATGCTCCGCCGTGATCTTAGGCTCCATTGAAACCTAGATCTGAAATCGAAAGATCTTCAGATCTGCTCATTTCGAAGATGCAGACATTCGTTTCTGCTTGATTTGGAAGAAGGAGATAAAGAGAGAGCGAGATCGAAGCGTGATTTCTCAAATGTGGAATGAATATGAGATTAGCTCTCGAATTTGAGATTAGCGGTGACTAGGAGCGAGAATGATGAGCCTAAGATCTCCGATCCGAGAGAACACCGACGGCGGGCAAGGCAGTTGTCGACGAGAGATCGGAGGGGGAGCGAGAGCGAGATAGAAAGAGTAAGATCATGAGGACTGAGAAGTCTAAAGAGGAAGCCGATGAGAGCTCGAGTATGGCAAGGGAGGCAGCGATGGAGAAGTTTCCACCGTCGCCTCTAATGAGTAGGGTTTTTAGAGAGATAAGCTCTCATTTTTAGAGAGAGAGAGTCGTAAGAAAATTAATATTGATAATCTGAAAAAGTTGCTTTCTTTAGTTCATAATTATACATACAAATAGTTTATACTTTTTTTTTAATTTGATTCATAATTATATTTTTTAATTAAAAATAAAAATTTTATTTGTGCCCTTAAAACTCTTTTTTCCCTCTATTTTATTTTATATATATATATATATATATATATATATATATATATATATATATATATATATATATATTTATTTATTTATTTATTTATTTTTAATTAGACAATAAAAATAAAATTCTTTTTGTCTATTTTATCATTTTAAAAAATATAATAATTTTTGAGTCCTTAATAGGACACTTTTATATGTGTCCAATTAAATTTGTTTATAATATTTTTATTTTTTATTATAAATTTTTTAAAATGTATCTTATTATAAAGATATTATTTTTTGGGGTATAAGGACACTAGGAATAAGTGTCCCAATAAGATTTTATAAGGACACTATTTATTAATTGTCTCTAAAAAAGTGTCCTATTAAGTCATTTTTGTCGTAGTGATTCAAACTCAGACTGGGTTATAGAATCGTGGTGTTTGTTTACCCAAATCCGAATCTGGGATTTGTCAAAATTTTGTATTCTCCATTTATCTTACTAAGCATGATAAACAAACAATACGATAAATACAATTAAACTACGAAGAACAATCACAAACGAAACACCAAAATCATCCAAACAACGTATTCATAAATTTATTGCTAAGCCCTACCACAATCCATGTTTAACTAAGGCCATAGCCGCATTTATAATGAAATAACGACCTAAACATGCTCACATGATCCTAAGATAAAGAAATAAGAAAAAACAATTGAAGAACTTAGCCATGTCCGAAGATAAACCGCTACCAATGCTCAACGATCAATTCGCCATCTTCTCTACTTCGGGATGTGAGCTCTACCTTTAAAACTCTTAAACCCTAGCCTAAATATGGCCTAAGGTGCCCAAATGGTCAGGGGGGGGGGGGGGAGGGGGTATTTATGAGCAAAATATCTCAAAAATATCTAAAAAATATCTTAGGTTGTGCAGAGGCCATCGCCGCGGCGTGAGATTCACGGCTGCGGCGATGGAGTAGGTCAGTTAGTTGATCGCCACAGCGGTGAAGAAAGTGGTAGATTTGGAAAACATTCTGCTGGTTCACTGCCACAGTGGTGGAAGTTCAGTAAGATATTGGTCTTCTTATCATTTTCACCGCCGCGATGGTGGGCTTGTTTCACAATATTGCCTCCATGCTCATTTTTCCACCGTTCTTCGATCGTTTTTGGTTCGATCTCATCGTTTTCGCTCCAGTTTTCTATCTTTTTGCCCCACACACTTGATTTATACAAAAAGTAATAAAATTAATTAAAACATAATAAAATACTATATAAATGCACGAAAACTAACTTAATTCGGTTTAGAAATACGTAGGTAGATCACACCTATCAATCGAAAAACATGGGACGATAGGAGGCTGAAGTGATCGGTGATCATGGGATGGTAGGAGGCTGGAGAGGAACATCGAACGTGTGCAGAAGAAGTGTTTATTGTTTAGGGCTGGAAAATGAAATTGTAGTAAGGAACAAAAACGAAAACCGAAAGAGAAAAGGGTGAGGATTGAACCTATGATCTTAATGATATGAATACATTGATTACCATCTAAGCTAGAATCATTTCTTGAATTACTACAACAACGGTTACATCAAATTGTTTGCGTTAATCTCAGCCATCCAATCCTTCCAGACCGTTAAAACGTTTGTCTGTCCTGATTTATATATAGATATCTTTGTCACAAACGGCTTAGCAAAAAAATCTTAGTCAAAAGTGGACTTTAAATGATATTGGTTGGTAAGCTATTCGGATGAATTATACAATGTTTTAAACAGTACATTGAAATAGTCTCATAGAAAATCATTGATTTGTTTTATTTTATTTTTTTATAAACTAGCAGTGAAAAACAATTATTAATATTTATTTTAATTTTATAACATCTTTACTTGTTTTTCACATTGAGAAATACAAAATCTAAAAAACGTGGGGAGGTTATAGTTTTAATATTCAGGAGGTTTATTTATAATAGAAGTCTATTAGTGGGCATGTTTGTTTATATAATAGTATCTAGTAGTATCCTAAAGCTTTATTTGAAGATTAAGGATGTATTTTGTTTACGATTGCAGACGTATAGGTGATAAAGCTACTTGTAGTAAAATTGAGTTATCTTTCCCCAATTGACTATAAAATCTCATGATATATTATCAAATTCTAGATATCTTCAAGTTGGTAATATTAGAGAATTTTAGTTCACTAATTAAATGATTTTGGGGGATCAGTATTTTCAAGATACATATTATGGATATTAACAGACTTCTCTTATGCTTTTGATTCTGCAAGCAAGCTAGATCTGAACCCAATAAATTAAGTGAACAGTAATGGTTTAAATGCAATTTTCGAATCCCCTCAATCTATTTGGCATGTTGAATTGGGAAACAATAAAGGAATAGGAGGGAAAGGGCATGAAATATGAAAAATACATGAGCGCGAACAATAAAAGTGAAATTCCGACACGACATGTACATGCGAAGGTAACCATGTCGGATATGTTGTTAGTTTTATAGAGATATTTTATGACAAAAGATTATAAAAGTTGAAAATATTGTCTGATCTAGACCTTTAAAATGTCTTCTTCTTTTTTTTTTGATTTATTAATTAATATTCTTTAAGTTATTTATTTATTTTTATAGATAGATAGACTGTATCAGACATTTAAATTTGTGAGTAACATTAATGGATAAAAGTTGGATATACAAGTCCAGGTGTAGCAATGAATACATTATTAGCGTAGATTAGTTTCTTAAGTTTGCTTTTGAAAAATCATCGAACGAGGGGAAGATATTATGCCCATGTATTAAATGTGTTAATGTTTTAAGAAAGAGTAGAGAAGATGTAAAAGACCACTTAATATGTGATGGTTTCTCTAAAGGTTACATGGAGTGGGTATTCTATGGAGAATTTGTAACAAATTGTGATTCATCGAATCATGCTCGTTCGAGGACATGTTTTGATGGGAATGATGATATTCATGATTTATTATTTGAGGTGTTTGGAATAACTGAGCAAAATGAATGTGAAGTTGGAGAGGAGTCAATTAGGAAACCAACACAGTCTACAGATGAGCCTATTGATGATGCTAAGAAATTTTATAAATTGCTTCAAGAGGCAAACGAGGAACTATATCCAGGATGCAAAAAATATACCGCACTCTCTTTCATTATTCGTCTATTTCATATAAAATTTCTATCTGGTTGGAGCAACAAGTCATTTACTATGACACTTGAATTGCTTAAAGATGCACTACCAGAAGGAGAAAAGTTGCCGAAAACCTTTTATGATACCAACAAAATTCTCAAAGAATTAGGACTCAATTATGAAAAAATTCACGCATGCCCTCATGATTGTATGTTGTACTAGAAAGAAAATGAGAAACTTCAAACGTGCACTGAATGTGGCACATCTAGATGGAAGTCAAATAGAAATGAAGATCAAGATACTTCAATTACTTCTTCTGTAAAAAGTCATCTTTGTAAGATCCTAATTTTAGCACGTACTTAATTTTAGTTGCATTTTAGAGCATTTACAAAACTACGGGGTAGAAATGTGCTATTTAATATCCAAATTAAAAGTTTAGGGGTCAATTTGCAAATTTAAAAACATTTATTCTACACTTTGGGATTCAATTTGTCATTTAATTACTTATTTAAAAATTTTAGGGGTGAATTTATAATTTAAGAAATATTAAATTTGGAATGGGGTTAAAATGAATACCTAAAAGAAATTAGGGGGTAAATAGAGCAATTTGAAAAAAGATTATATATATACACACATGAAGTGCGGGGAGATCAACCAAAAATCGAGATCGGATAGAGAGAGAGTAGTGACGTGGCGACAGGAGAGAAGATGGGAAGTACTACATTCATGCGTATAAAATCATCCATGCATAGTTATGATGAACAATCTCAAATGAAGGAAAACAGAAACAAAAACAGAGAAAAGAGAGAAAGAGATGATCGGAGGAAGGTCACCGGCGCTATTCGTGATCGCCGGCGATAGTGGGTTCTCCGGCATGAGTATGGGTGTTGGTCATTGATCATCCAGTGATCGTGGGTTGGTTGTGTCATCGCCGTTTTGCTTGACGGTGTGGGTGTGTTGGCTGTCGTTGGTAAGTGTGTGTGTGTGTGTGTGATTGTGTGTCCGACAGTGTGTGTGTGTGTGTGTGTGTGTGTGTGATTGTGTGTCCGACAGTGTGTGTGTGTACGTGAGATTATGTGTGTACGTGTGTTCAGATGAATGCTTGTGTGTGCCACTGTGTGTGTGGATTTTGTGTGTTCATTCGCGTGGGTGTGATCAGTCGCTGGTCGTTCGGCGTACATATGGGTAGGTGATCGTCGTTGGTGGTCCAGAGGTGTGCATGAGTAATTGGTAATTGTGTGCGTGTGGGTTGTTATCAATTTCATGTGTGCATGTATAATCGTCATGTATGTGTGACTGTTGTAGGGGGGTGTGAGAATGGCCGGAGTTGGCAAGAAAGAGAGAGGGACTGTCTGAACGCAAGCAGGAGCAGGATGAAGAAGACAACCCTCGCAGCAGCGGTGAAATCCGTCACCTCAGCGGTGAGCTTCTGCACGCAAAACTGCTATCACATCGCCGCGGCGGTGAAGGCCTGGGCAGAAAATAGTGAACGTTAACAATTCGTAAAAAGGATAAAATTTCGACCGATTTCTAATTTTGTTAAAAATTGAATTATTTAGCGTTGAATTTTTGTAACTGTTAAAATTAATAGTCGTGGCAATGGTAATGGTTACAATCGTTAATTTTGAAAAATAAAAATATTGTGCAGTAAAACTTAATGTCGTGAATCTTGGGTAAATAAGTAATTTTATGTAGTCAAATTTAGGAATGGGAAATCGTGAAGTTTAGGGCGTGCATTGCATGATTAGGTTATGTTAAATAAAATATTAATTTAGACCCTATCACTATTAAGTTCGTAGGCACCGGCGTTCTGGTAGAGTGTGGTCAGTGAAAGTTTTGCAGAGTGGATAACAAGATGAGTGTACTGTCTTCTACGTAAATATGCAAACTGTTATTTTCGTATAAATTATATAAAATGTGCTTATTTAAAAATGGACAAATTTTGAATTTATGTGGATCAACTAGTTTCGGTGTTAAAAGTGGGAAAATGATATTGGACTAAATCAGTTTTGGAGATAGAGGGTGATTTTGTTGGTCCGACTATGCCATAGATTCTTCCGTAAGGGATGTGGATTACTTGCTAAGCAAAGTCCGGCAGGTGGTTTGACCCGTCAAGAAGGCAAATCCTGCGGGTTGTACAGTACCGTTGTAACTCTCGATCGTGAGGTCAAAACAATCTTATGGCTAGTAAGTGGGTGGTGTGGTGCAGTGTAGTATACGGTGAACTGTTTATATATATATATATATATATATATATATATATATATATATATATATATATATATATATTACTTTAAACGGATTGGTGTATCCTTATACATTGGTTTGGTTGTATTGGTTGACTTTCACTACTTGGATAGGATGTTTAAAAATATTTGGATTGATTGATCTAAATTAATCAGGTTGGTTGATGTCAAATGTTTGGATTGGATATTTTCTATATATATATTGGGTTATTTCATTTGTGACAGGGAAATTGGGTTTTCGTGCGGTATGTGATTTTTATATTATTACTTTGAAATGTGGCATTTAAATTCTTATACTTGATCTATACAAAACGTTTTTATTGTGAGGACAGTACACTGATAGAATTTTTTGGTTTCCGGTGCTGCGGCTAGGAGTCGGTCCCCTATTGGCACTAGGTAGAGTCCAGCGATAGTGTCATTTGGTAGTGGGCCGTCTGAGGCGAACTCGTGGGAGATTTAGTATTATTATTTTGTTGATATTATTTTGTTGTACATATATTCGGGGACGGATGTGTTCCAGTTGGGAGGAGTTGTATGGTTTGTATGTATGCATATATTATTATAGATATGTTTTCTGGTTGGTTGGTTGTTCAAGAGATGTCATGTCGACGTCACGTCGGCCCTGGGTGACGGGTGTCTGGGGTGGGGTGTGACAATATTGTTCCTGCTAAAGTATTGTGATTCTTCTTGTTAAAGCCAAGGCTGCAAAGGCTCTTTATGTTATCGAAGACGGCTTCGTTGATGAGATGGCATGATAAACACCGTATAAAGGATGGACTTTTAATGCATCCTGCAGATTCAAAAGTGTGGAAAGATTTTGATTCAAGATATCCGTCATTCTCCTTTGACCCTTGTAATGTGAGACTTGGGTTGGTAAGTGATGGCTTTAATCCTTATAGAACTATGAGCATAAAGCACAATACTTGGCTTGTTATTTTAATGCCTTATAACTTGACGCCTTGGTTATGCATGAAACAATCGGCCTTCATTCATATTATCTCTACTTATACCAGGTCTTACTACTCCTGAAAATATGATTGATGTGTATTTACAACCCTTGATAGATGAGCTCAACCAGTTGTGGGAATATGGATTTCGCACATATGACATCTCAACTAGGCAAAATTTTTAGATGCGGGCAGTATTATTATAGACAATAAATGATTTTCCAGCTTATGGAAATTTATCCGGCTGGAGCACTAAGGGTGAATGACCTGTCATACTTGTAACAAACATACTTGGTCTAAATGGCTATACATTAGTAAGAAACATTGTTACATGGGTCATCGTCGTTTTCTAGGTATCAACCACAAGTATAGATATGATAAGAGGTCTTTTGATGGAAAGCAAGAACAAAGTTTAGCCCTTGTTCCTTTATGTGGGTTTGAGGTATTGACTCAGTTGCAGGGTTTTGTTTGTACTCTTGGAAAAATACATTCTATCCCAAAGTAAAGGCGAAGAAAAAGAGACAAGTGTTTCGTAAGTGATATAAGAGCGATCGTATGGTTTTGACAATCCATACTCAAAGTATGTTCCAGTAGCCTTGAGTGGTGGGTTCTAGTGTCCTGAATGGTGGACTTATATATCGTTTATATTGTTAATTTTGAAAATAATTGTTAAACACCACTTTGATTGTTGTGGTTGTATTGGTTATTGTCTTGTTTGATATTGGTTATATGTGATAGTTTTATTTACGTGACAAGTACTTTGAGAATGTTTGATAAGTAAAGGGAATTATGTCGAAATTTTTGCATGAACGCCATTTTAGTATTTATGTTGCTTCTGTTTTTTTTTTTCTCTGATGTTTCTGTTTTCGTATACATGCAAGTTTTTTTTTTTTTTTTTTTTTTTTTTTGGGGGGGGGGGGGGGGGGGAGGGGAGGCTAATTAGGCGTTTAATGTTCGTTGCATTCTTCCAAGGGATTTAAAAGATTATTAGTTTAGATAATTGATTTATGTTAAATTAGAAGTTCAATTTAATAGTATTTCATTGATGTATTTTTTAGGGTTAATAGCATTTTACCCCCTTGTGGTTTGGTCAATTTGCACTTTACCCCCTGTGCTTTGAAAATCGCCTCTTATCCCCCTGTGGTAAGATATTTATTGCAATTGCTTCTATATCAGGAGGTAAGTGGTTTGAAAATTTAACCATGAGGGGGTAAGTAACGATTTTCAAACCATATGGGGGTAAGTGCAAATCGATCAAATTACAGGTGGGTAAAGTTTAATTAACCTTTTTTTTTTTAGCATTGTTTGGGATACTAGATCTACATTTTCAATTATTTGTATATATTTTCATTCGGATTTTTGTTGGTGATTAATATTAAAGTTTATCTTATTTTATTGAGATTATCTTATAATATTTAGTGGCTAAATCGTTAATTGCCACTAAATATAAAAAGGCAGTATTTAAATTTGCCGCTATACGAAATCTAAGTCAGCCGCAAATATTTTGTATATTTAGTGGCTAAATCGTTTTTTTCCATTAAATATAAAAATAAATATTTAACATTTTTTTATGTATTTTTAGTGGCAAATAAATTTGCCGCTATATGAAATTTAAATACCCGCTAAATCTTTTATATTAGTAGCTAAATCGTTATTTACCACTAAATATGTAAATAAATATTTAATATTAGTTTATTTATTTATTTTTAGTGGCATTTAAATTTGCCGCTATATGAAATCTAATTAGCCGCTAAATATTTTATATTTAGCGGCTAATTTTAAGCGGCAATTATAAATTAGTCGCTATAACCTATAGCAACTGCAATATTAGCGCCAGTTGTATGAAATGCCACTAAAATTTTTAGCGTCTAATAGATTTGCCGCTAAAGCCCGTTTTTGTTGTTGTGTTTGTTTTAACAAATTATACTTTTATCCCCTTTTACTTATAATAAATTAAAAGATTATTATTTTTAACATAACCTAATATGAAAAGAAATGGATATAATTAATTTTTTTTTTCTAAATTAAGTGTGTCGGGTTAATTACACTTTACCCCTTTGTGGTTTGAAAATCGTCACTTACTCCCCTCGTGGTTAAATATTTGGTGCACTTACCCCCCTACATCAGGGGGGTAAGTGGTTTGAAAATCTGACCACAAGTGGGGTAAGTGGTGATTTCCAAACCACAAGGGGATAAAATGCAAATTGGCCTAACCACAGGCAAGTAAAGTGTAATTAACCCTAAGTGTGTCACAGTACTGTTCATGTGCCATAGTTGATAAATGGCGCACTAAATTTGGCCTACTATTGGTCTGCCACGTGTAACGTCCCGAGTGCATGGAGGTGGCCGACAAAATTTTCCCACATCAAATTTCATCCAATTACAAGCAAGAATGATTTATCTTAGGGTTAAAGTTGATGTTTGAAAGGTGGTGTGAGCCTCATCATTTGCTGATCAGAGCTTGCATGTTTGATTTCCCATAACAAATTGTCGCTAGAGCTTGTCGGTTTATGAAGCATTGGCAATTCACCCTCCTTTTCTGGCGTGCTATTTTGATTATTTTAAGTGTATTAGTGTTGTATATTTATTAGGTGTTTATTTTGGCATTTGTGAGGTCGAACTCCGGGCGCCCATGTTAGGGGTGGGAGGCTTCTTTTGAACTTCTTGTGGTGTTTTTGGTAGGGTCTTGTAGATTACATGATATATTGCAACCATGTATTAGGGGTGACCCAGCCCCTCATTGATATATAATCATATGCCTATCGGGAAAAAAAAATAAAAGAAAAAAAAGAATAAAAATGCATGAATGATTTAGACAGGGTGTATGTATGTTAAATAAAATATCAGAATACGTGATTTATCGTCGATACATATAGCCCCGTTTGGTAACCATTTCCATCCCATTCCATTCCCAGATTTTTGGGAATTCTGTTTGGGAATAGCGTTTGGTAATTTTTGTTTCCGTTTCCATTTCATTCCCATTTGAAAATTGTGCCCACTTTTTTCTTAAGAAATGAGAAACAAAAAAAAATTGTTTCTCATTATTCCCATTCCATTCCCAAAACCCATGGTCACTATTCACCTACCGGCCGACCACCGTCCGCGCCGGCCACCGTCCGCCGCCGCCGATCGCCGCTGGCCACCGTCCGCTGCCGCCGATCGCCGCTGGCCACCGTCCGCTGCCGCCGGCGGTCGTCTCCGGCGACTGTCGCCAGTCACCGTCCGGCCGGAAATTTTCCGGCCACTTCTGGCAGTCGCCGGCGACGGCGCCATTGTCTTCCGGCCGGCGTCGCCAGCGCCACCGCCGTCCGGTCATTGCCGGCGGGGGGCACCGCCATCTCCGACGCCGGAGAACCGTCGGCGGCCATTGCCGGAGCACCGCCGTCAGGCCAAAACAGAAAAGAAAAGAAAAAAAAAAAAAAAAAAAGATTTTAGGATAAAATCGTTACCAAACACAATTCCCTTCCCAAAACAAAAAAAAATTATCGTTACCAAATGCGATTCCACTCCCAAAAAGAAAACAAAATTCCCATCTCATCCCATCCCATTCCCATCCCACTGCTCGAATGGAAACAGAAACGGTTACCAAACGCCACCATAGTTATTTTGCATGTTTAGAGATTACGTGATTTATTGTCGGTACATATCTTTATTTTGGCAAAGGCGGACTTAGCCGGTGCATTTGAAGACAACCATGAGCCTCTTCACCTTAGCAGCATCAACGAATGTGGTTGCTTCCACGTATTTGGAAGGCAAGTCGTTCCCAAACAATGAATTAGCAAGGACTTGGATGCCGGGGCTTGGGCTGTTCAAACTCACAAATGCAAGAGCTGGTTTACGACCTTCATTTACTTGAAAATGCAACAACCCCAGAGGAAATATCATGATTTGACCCGTGTTTTCACGTAAGCGACGTTGGCCGAGGAGATGAAGCCAGCAGTAATGGAGCCCTGAATCAATATAATCACTTCAGAGCCACCATGGTGTGTGTGCATTGGAATCACCCCGCCGGGGGCCAGGTCCAACAACGCCATGGAGAGGCCTAGGCCGTTCAACCCCAGAAATTGAGCGGCAAATGCCGGTGTCACGACCGCTTTTAGGATGTTGGAAGTGTTTCCGGCCATGGCTAGGCGTGAAAACACAAAGTCATCCACTGTGACATTAGCAAGGCTCTTATAGGCGTAACCCGCACCATCAAGGAGATTTAGGTTACCCACACAAAAGTCTTGAACAGCTGCATTAATGGAGGAGGAGAACACGAGGAAACAAATGAAGAAGAAAAACCAAACAAACTCTTACCACAATGAACACCATGATAAGGAAATCCAAACAGAAGGTAGTGCTCACCACAATAGTCAGAGTGCCTAGGAACTCCGCCATGACTGCTTCCGCTGTAACTGCTATCACGGTCAATTGATGAAGATCCTCACGCACCATATGCAAGTTCAACCTATACATAGGTAGAAGATGGTAATCAAAACAAGGCATTGGGGTTCACTTTAACGATTGAAAGTTAATAGTGTAGTATCATAAATATAAAAGTTTAAGTACTAACCTGTAAACGGTAGCCATCAAATTTATAGCCATCCCGACCACGAATAGCATCTTCGGCATCTCTGGGATCTTTAAACTAGAATATAGTAATTGCACAAATTGTAGTAAAAAGGGTCTGATAGTGCAGAAAAGAAAAAGACAAAAAAAGTGTTAGAAATGGAAGGTTAATGAACAATCTTCTCCAATCATTAGAATTCGCTAACTGAAATAACATCATATGCCCTTAACACAAAACAGTAACAGTTTGGATACTTAGTACTTGGGGAACAAAATACAAATAAATGGACGAAAATAGCTAGCTTAACATAATAATTTATTCATTAATTGTGAGGAAGGGTAACATGAGCTTATCTGATGAAATTAATAAAAGATGATTTTTTTTAAAAGAAAAATAAAATTTCTTAATGAACGTCAGACAAGCTTGAGAGGTAAAGAGATTAATGTATATGAAGCCACTTGATCACCATTGTATATATGGGAAAAATTAGATTGAAGTCTACATGATTTAGTTTGTTGTTCTTATTATGAAGCACAAGCCTCAAAGTTTTAATCAAAACTGAAAAACCAAATTGATGACTACCAATTCTACTTCTTTGGACTGACCATAAATCCTCATCCATTAGAGAAGAAGATGCCACTAGTTTTGAGTGTGAGAGCATTTCATATGGTGAATTTAGGGCCAAGAGGTACCATACCTGCCGATTTCCAGAGAAGAAATATTCAAGAACATAATGAACAGATGATACATATCTTTGACCATGTTTAATTTGATTTTATTTACTGTGAAGAGTGAAAAACCTCGATCATTATTTTTCTGTAATGTGAAAGTAGTGTCTTTTCACTAAACTAAATCTATGAAACAGGTAGAACATATAAGCAATTAAGTATCAACAGATTTCGGGCAATATAAACAACAATTTGAAGAAATTGTTATGATATTACACAAAACAGATCAATCATACACACATCTGTAATTCAATTGAGAAATTAGGAAGGAGATGAAAAAAATACCTCATCGGAAGATTTTCCGCAAATGTCATCGCCCTTATAATTCTAGGAACAAAACATAACTGTTCCAGATTTCTATTTGAAAATTCGGAACAGTAACACTCAATGAATACCACCTAAGCAAACAACATCAAAATTTTCAAATTAGAAACAATTGTCTAGAAGCTAAAGATGAACAATCAGGATGCGATGTCATAAAAATCAATGATTCATGAAGTTTTCCAAAAGAATTATAATGGCAGTTTCCAGTATTGAATATTGCAACATTTAGTCACCTTTAAAAAAAGTTCAGCAATGATTTTTACATGCAACATGTCATTGAGAAATAATTTAGCACTTAAAGATTTGGGTTAATAGCACTTTACTCCCTGTGGTTTAGCTGATTTGAACTTACCCCTGTATTAGCACTTACTCCGCTGTGGTCTTGATTTAGTGCACTTACCCCGTATATTAGGGGGGTAAGTGGTATGAAAATCTAACCACAGGGGGGTAAGTGATGATTTTGAAATCACAAGGGATAAAGTGCAAATCGGCCAAACAACAGGGGTAAAATGCTATTAACCCGAAAGATTTTTACCAAAAAAAAATCAGCATGATAAACACCAACTGTTCAGAAAAATTATGTAGATTTTTCAGCAACTTATATTAGCATGATTGATCCAAAGATTTCAGCAATAACAGCAGCAATTTATTCATTTTGCTCAATGAAAAAATCATTGAATGACAAAGCAACAGTTTTTGACTTAAATTTAATTACTAATATCTTAAGCAATTAAACCAAGTTAATTAAAAGGTAGATTATCCAACTCAGTTTTTCTCAAAATAGATAAGAAATTTAGTATACAATACTCAGAGAGTCATCACTTAATTTTAGGTTTTAAACAAGTCATATTCATGGAGCAAAAATCATCATACAATATAATTTCATTGGATTTCAAGAAATTCATTACAGTAGTATCAATAAAAGATGGTGAAACAATCACAAACCAAAATTGGGACTCTAATCAGTAAGGGAGCCGAACAAGGCAGTTAACTTTATATTATTAATTGGAAGTTCTCAGTGGGAACGCTAGAGCCGTAAGTCCCAAGCCGCCGCCGCTCGTCTGGCCGGCCTCAAGCTCGCCGTCCTCTGGCGACGTTACGGTCTCTATTCACCAGCGACATCTTTTGCTTCTTCTTTGGCGATTTCGACTTTGGCTATTTCCTTCGCGATCTCACAGGCGACGCTCCATCTCCGGCGATTTTGAGTTCTGGAGATTTCCTTTCGAGATCTCGCCAGAGAAGTGTGGCGGCACTGATCGGTTGTTCTGCTTTCGACGATTTCTCGTTTTCACCGGCGATGTTTGGCAGTCAATCACCGGCGGCGTTCTGGTTGGCTTCTTATTTTGACGAAAGCTTCTCTGATTTCTGCTCTGTTCTGTTGCGGTGAGCGGTGATTTGCGGCGAAGGTTTGTGATATGTTCGGTGATTTGTGGTGATTGTGATTTTGTTTTTGATTTGCGGTAGCTATTGATCCCGATTTTGATTTGTGGGGATCTATTTTGTGGTGCTCTAATTTGCGACCATGTCTTATGTCTCGAAGGTGCTCCCACAAACCTCTCGGAACACAGGCTTCATCCGATCCCATGCAGCAACTTTTTAGAGTACGGTGTATCTTCCATCTATCGAGGTGGACTCATGTACCTACACGAAAGATGGGATGCCAACCGTCTCTTTCTCTGCAGCAACGTTGGCCAAATAAGAAGTTTTGTTTAATAATGCTGTTGTTCTCAAATTTCTGTTTGGCCGCCTTGCACTGGAAGAAATTCAGACTAAGATTAGGAACTGGAATCCTTCCGGTCAGTACACCATGGGTCTGATTGATTCAAAAACACTTCTTCTTCGCTTCCTCAACAATAAAGATCTGCTCAAGGTTCTATCCCACGAGGTAAGCGTTATCAAGGGTTTCTATTACAAAATTTTCCGTTGGAATAAAACATTTAATTCGAAAACCGATGCCTCAATTCTTCCAATTTGGATTCAATTTCCAAAACTTCCAATTAACTATTATGTCCCAGAGATTCTTAAAGCTATCGCAAGCATGATTGGTAAAGTCGTTACTATTGATTCCACCACTTTAACCTTGACGAGATTGAATTCCACTAGAGTTTGTGTTGAGGTCGATCTCTCAAAGCCTTTTCCGCCCAAGATTTGGATTGGTAAAGAAGATGAATTTTCTCAGGAAGTCGTTTACGAACGTCTCCCATCCTTTTGTTCCTTTTGCAATATTCAGAGTCATTCCTTAGAGATATGCTGTCGGAAAAATCTAGAATTGTTGACGAAGACAATAGAGAAAGGTCATGAAATGGATGTAGATAAAATAATATCCAAAAGCTAAAAAAAAAAAAAAAGCATAACAGGGCTTTGGGAAAAACCCAACAAACCATGAACTCTTCGATTTCTAAGGAGGTTTCTTCTGTTTAAGCCCTTACTTCTGATCCTTTTGACGTCAATCAGAACACTGTTCATGAGAGTGGTATTATAGAGAAGGAAGGGGCCTCACCCATTGACCCCATTCCAGCAGACAAGATCAATGCAACAATAGATCCGACAGCTATAGATCAGGTCAACGCAATAGTAGCTCCGGCGGCTACAGATCAGGTCGTCGTTAAACCTTTAGCAGTTATGGATGTTACAATCCAGTTGGCTTTAGGTCAGAAAGATAATCTGCCGAATAATGGGGAAAGTGATCTAATTCAAGTTCTCCAAGTTCCATTTGCGGATGATCGAAAGGGGAGAAAACACTGTTGCTATTGGGGATTCTCAGTCGGAACATGGTGATTCTTTAGCTAAGGTTAACGAAGCAGTTGGATATGCAACTGATACGACAAGCACCGAAACAAATGGTTTTCAGCTAGTTCGAAGGAAAAACAAAAAAGCGAAGGTTCCAGAGTCGATTGGAGGTATCTCCAAGACTTCCGAAATCGTAACACGCCATCAAGTGAAGTTTAATGTCCTACTCCATTCTGTTTTCGAACTGTAGGGGTATCAGAAACTCAAGCACCCTTGCTAGATTAAAACGAGTTGTAAAGTCTTCGAAAGTTTCCTTTGCAGAAGTTATTGATCCATGGATTGATGATTCTAACATGGGGAGAGTAAACAAAGCTATCAAGTTTCATAACCCAGTCTCTAATCAAGGTGAGTCAGGCAAAATTTGGGTTTTATGGAAGAATAATTTGGAAGTCCAACTTATTCGTACACGTTGTCAATTTATTGCTTGTAAGTTATCTTGGTTAAATTTGGAGTTTTTGATTGTGGTGGTTTATGCTAGTTTCTCTCAGATTGAACGCAAAATTCTTTGGGAGGATCTTCTCATTACAACTACCTCGGTCTCTATTCCAATAATTTGGGGGGGAGATTTTAATATTGTTTGTAGTATGTCCGAGAAGTTGGGTCGGTTAACCCCTTCTTGGAGTGCCATGCAAGAGTTTAATACATGTATTAATTCAGCTGAGCTGGTGGACCCCCCTTTCACGGGGTCAACTTATACTTTTTGTAACAATCGTCAAGGGTTATCTAGACAATATTCTCGGTTGGATAGAATCTTGGTTTAGCCTACGATTTGTAATTCCTTCGATGGTTAGGTTGAGAACTTGGAACGTATTAATTTGGACCACTGCCCGTTGATTCTATACTCCTCATCTTTTTCATATAACGGTCCGAAGCTATTTCGGTTTCAACGGATGTGGACGTTGCATGAGGGATTTCTTGATATGGTTAAATTATCTTGGAAGGCTTCTCATCAAAATCCTTTGGTTCATTTGAGTCTTAACATCAAATCGACGAGGGCAGCTCTTAAAGTTTGGAATGCTCAAACTTTTGGAAATGTTTTTGTTGAGTTAAATTCTTGGAATGATAGGGTAGAAGCTTATGATTATATGCTTCAAACCAACTGGTCTCAAAGTGTATTGGACTTACTTGATCAAGCTACTACATAATATAATAATCTTATTAAGAAAGAAAAAATTTATTGGAAACAAAAATCTCGATAGCATTGGCTAGTAGATGGAGATAGCAATTCTAAATTCTTTTATACGTCCATTAAAATGCATAACTCTCCTTTTTGTTTGTCTGTTATTCGCCATGAAGATGGAAGTAGCTTGGCTGATCCCAATATGTTTCATGAAGCTGCTATTGAGTTTTTCAAAGATTTATACTCGACTGCCCAGGTGTCCTTTTCTAACACTGTCATTGATTCCATCCCTCGCATTTTTATGGATATGGATAATGTTATGCTTTTGGCTCCTTTCTCGATGGAGGAAATCAAAGATGCCCTTTGGTCCATCCCCATTGACGGTGCTCCAGGTATGGATTCCATCTCTTCAAGTTTTTTCCAATCTTCTTGGGATATTATGGGTAAAGATATTTGGGAAGCCGCTAATTATTTTCTTAAAGGAAATCCTTTTCCTACTGCTCTCTCTAGTACCTTACTGGTCCTTATTTCGAAGAAGTCTCAACCTTATTCTCTAAAAGATTTTCATCTGATTAGTTTATGTAATATTTGTTATAAAATATTTTCTAAGGCGTTAGCTACCAGGCTGACGTCTCTTTTACCCAAGTTGATTTCTGTTCGACAGCATGATTTTTTTTAAGGCAGGTCCATAGCCGAAGCTATGGGGCTAGCCCTAGAGCTTGTCAAAGATTTGGGCAAGAATATTCGGGGGCGTAATGTTATGCTCAAACTCGATATGGCTAAAGCATATGATCGAATCGAGTGGAACTTTTTAATTGAGGTGCTTGATTGATACGATTTCAACTTGGGATTTATTACTGCTGCTTCTAGCTATTTTGACTTGACCTATTTCTCAGTGGTGTTTCAAGGGGTCTATAAGGGTTGGTTTCCTGCTTCTAGAGGATTGCGTCAAGGGACCCTATTTCTCCTTTATTGTTTATCTTGGCTCAAGAGGTTCTTAGTCGAAATATCTATCGTTCCATGATAGATGGCCGGGTTCAACCTTTTGTAACTAAAAGACATTGTCCTCTGGTTTCTCATTTGATGTTTGCAGATAATAACCTCATTTTTTGCAACGGAAGTTCTTGCAGTATTAGAAATTTAATGCAGGTGCTTAAAGAGTATCAATTAGCCACTGGTCAACATGGGAGTGCTCCGAAAAGTAATTTCTATTTGCATCATAACCGTCTTAATGTGCGTCGCTTGTCTATTGGTCTCTCAACAGGTTTTAGTCAAGGTGGTTTTCCTTGTACTTACCTTGGAGTGCCCCTTACCTATGGTCATCTTAAAGCGAGTCGCTTTGTTGGTCTTATTGAGAAAGTGTCTAAGAAAGTCGATGGGTAGAAGGCTAAGCTTCGATCTAGTAGAGGTAAACTTGTTCTTCTAAAGCATGTTTTATCTTCCTTCCATCTTCATCTTTTGGCATCTACTTGTGTTCATAATTGCATTCTAGCGGATATGGAATCCATGTTTGCAAAAAAAAAAATTGGGGTCACTCGGATTCAGGTAAGAAAGCACTGGGTGGCTTGGCATAAAATCTGTCAATATACCTTTTCTGACGGTCTTGATCTTCGCAATCTAAAGGATATGAAGCTGGTTTTTTATCTCAAACGGATTTGGTCTCTGCTGAAAGGGAAGTCTTTCTGGTGTGATTTTATACGCTCCAAATACACTAATAATCTCTCGTAATCTCTGTGGCAAGATCATATTGGGAGTTCTAAAATTTGGAAAGATATATTGTCGGCAAAAAATACTTTTATGCATTTATCGAGATGGAAAGTTGGCAATGGCGAGCTAGTTAGTTTTTGGCATGATGATTGGGGCCTTGGTATCCTTGCTAATGATCTCTATTTTACCAACTCGTTGTCTTTTGTCAAAATTTGTTTACAGGACAAGGAATGGTTTTTCCCAGATCTGGAAGATGATGCTCAAGACTTCTTAGAGGGCTCCCTCCCAGTATTGTCATTGGAATCCGATTATCTCATTTGGCTTCCTAGCAACAATGGCGTTTGTTCTATAAAATCTGCTTGGAAGGCTATTAGCAGTGAGGTAATCCTGATTGATCTTTATTCTAATCTTTGGAGAATGCGATTTCCTTTGAAGATTAAGATTTTCATGTAGCGGCTTTTGAAGAACAAACTTGCAGTTGATGATATCATCCAGAAAATGGGAGTGTGTTTGGTTTCGGGTTGTCGGTGCTGTTTCTTTCGTTCCACTGAAAGTATCCAACATCTTTTTCTGGATAGTGAGGTTGCTTCAAAGTTCTAGCGGTATTTTAGCTCATTTTTAATATTCCTTTTATTCCTCAACCTTTAATACACCGTATTAAGTTGTGGTGGAGTAGATTAAAAGGGACTTCTCAGTTTCATAAATTAGGGGCGTTGATCCCATCGCTGATTTGTTGGGAGATATGGTTAAATCAGAATCGTGCTCTCTATGATGATATTTCCATGTCTAACAAATGGATAATTTTCAAAATTAGGAACTGGGTTCAAGAGCTGAGCCTTTTGACTAAATCTAAGTCGGTTTCATCCTTTTTTGGGATTCAGTCTCTGGTTCTGTTGGGTTATCCGATTAAGCAGGTTATTCTTCGTCGGCCGCTGATTTGTTGTTGGACCCGTCCGCCTGAGGGAAGTTTCAAACTTAATGTGGATGGTGCATTGAAAAGGGAGACCATGTTGTCTTCTTGTGGTGGTGTTGTTCGAGATAGTAATGGAGCTGTTAGTTGGGCTTTCTTGTCTCTCCTTACTGTTAGTTCTAGTTTCCTAGCTGAGTTCCATGAGTTGTTCTTGGGGATTCAAGAAGCTTTGCATTTAGGCCAGCTTCCTCTGCTGGTGGAAAGCGATTCGCTAGCTTTGGTTCATTCAATCAAGAAGGATAGCCCAATCTAGTCGATTACTTATGTTTGGAACACAGTTCAATTTTGGATTCTATCATTTGACATTCAGATTTCTCATGTTCATCAAGAATGTAATTTTGTTGCTGATAGTCTTGGTAACATTGTTTTGTCTAGCCCTTTGTTATTTCCTTTAGGTAGTCCCTTATCTGACAACGTAATTTCTTACGCTCGTGAGGATCAAGAGGGTCTTCCCTACCTAAGGTTGTAATTTTTCCATTTCTTTAATAAAGAGTTTGTTTTATATATATATATATATATATATATATATATATATATATATTGGTCAAATATTTTTTTTTTAATTATTATTATTATCTTTTGTGTTATAGGTTCTATTGATGTAGATTTTATTGATGTGAGTCAAGTCATCAAAGTATTTTTTATTTTTTTTTAAAAATAAAATAAAAAAAGAGCCCCTGAGACATATTATTGAAAAAATAAAAAAAGATTACATCCTGAGACGAGGAAGTCCCTGTCGATCATCCCATAAGAGCAAACAAACGAAAGGAGATAAGAAATTCTCGGAATGATAGAAAACAACACTACTAGAAGTAGTGACATTGACTAGACAGTCCGCAACAAAATTACATTCACGATAGACATGAGAAATGGAAATATCAAAAAATAAAAGATAAAATGTAATGGTATGCCAAAGAACCAACACCGACCAAATAGGACAATCTTTCTTTATAGCGTGCACAAGCGCTAGCGAATCACTTTCCACATGAATTGGATGGAAACCCAAAAAGAGAGCCCTTTAAAAATCGATAAATAAACTGTGTAACTCAATGAGAAAACTCGATTAGACCGAAAGAGGAGAAGTGAATGCAAAAAGCATCTTACCTCTGAAATCTCCAATAACCCCTTCGCAAGAAGTATGTAAAATGGATCTTTTAAAAGCCTCATCTATATTAAGCTTGAAGTAACCCTCTGGAGGATGTTTCTAAACATAAGGGATCGGACGACGAACGTGGATAACTCTCAAAGGATATCCCAACAATGAAAGAGAATGGA
Organism: Eucommia ulmoides; assembly: GCA_016647705.1. NCBI lineage: Eukaryota > Viridiplantae > Streptophyta > Magnoliopsida > Garryales > Eucommiaceae > Eucommia > Eucommia ulmoides. The sequence continues at coordinate 269,215 of JAENRU010000489.1, forward strand.
TCCCAAAAGTTGAAGAAGAACCCTTTAGCGGAACATGAAGATTAAAAGTAGATAGCCAAGATTGCACTTTAAACACAACTCAAACATGTGACATAGCCACCTTGTCAAGAATAGCTCTATTCCAACTCAACCAAATTTCCCAGCAAATTAAGGATGGGACCAACACTCCCAAATTATGGAACTGAGAGTCACTTCTCAACCTAATCCACCAAAGAATGAGCAATGTAATAGAGGTTGATCTAAACAAGGAATATTAAAAAAAGGCACTGAAAGTTTGCCAAATTTTAATCGCCGCCTCGCTTTCCACAAAAAGATGACGCAGAGTTTCTTGTTTCCAGATTGTACAACAACAACAACCTGAAGCAAGATTGATACCCATTTATATTAATACCGAGTCCACCGCCACACATTCCTATATAAGCTTCAATAAGAATATTTTGATTTTCAAAGGAAGCTTGTGACCCCATAACCTCGAAAGAAAAGAACCCAAAGAACCCCCAACATAATCGTCCCCAGCTATTGCACGCCACGTCGAAATAATGGAGAACTTATCATTTTTGTTCGGAAGCCAAACAAAAGGATCCGATTCTGACGAACACGTCGGTAAAAAATTACGCAAGAAAACTTGCAACTCTAGCTCTAGATCAGATAACAACTCATCTTTACCCTGTATATAATCATAAATAGAAAAAAGATAGTCAGTTTGAAAAATGTGAACTCGAAGGATTCCAAGACCCTAATCACCGTGCCAAAAAGTCGTTGACGCTCCGTCACCGATGTTCTATCTGGACATACTAGGAACGATTCCTTAACTGCTATCATATCCTTCCATATTTTCGAACTACCCGGATAATCTTTCCAAAGAGGAATAGGGAGACCTTTAGTATATTTAGAACGCATAAAAGGACACCACAATCAATTTCCATTCACCAGGGACCAAATTTGTTTTAAAGAGAAATCAAGTTTCATATCTCGGAGTTTTCATAAACCCTGACCCCCCCTTAACATCTTGACATATTTTCTCCCACGAGATCTAATGTTTTCGGTTACCACGATCATGTTGTCCCCAGAAGAAATTAGCAAATTGTCTTTCCAACTCATCAAGAACACTATTTTGAACGCAAGTCGAAGCTAACAAATGAAGAGGAAATGAAGATAACACATGCTTCAGAAGGATAAGTTTACCCTCGCTCGATAAAAGCTTCGATTTCCATCCCTTGATTTTATTCAAAACCTTATTAATTAAAGTACTGAAATCCCTCGCTTTGAGATGACTGTATGCTAAAGGCACACCAAGATAGACACAAGGCAAAGAACCTGAAGAAAACCCGTTATATTACGAATAGCAGTCCTTCTCGCAACAAGGCAGTTTTCATCCAAAAAGAAATTACTTTTGTGCAAGCTAATTGATTGACCCAACGCAGTTTGGTACTCTTCTGAAACCCGCATAAGATTTATCAAACTACTCAACCCACCATTACGGAATATGAGAGTATTATCGGCAACCATTAGGTGAGAAATTAACGGGCAGTCTTTTCTCGTCATAAAAGGATGAATCATAGCTTGGAATATACCCCTACTAAGAACTTCTTGAGCAAGAATAAATAGCAGAGGGGATCGATTTAGGATCCCCTTGTCTGAGGACTCTAGATGCTTGAAACCAACCTTTATACACCCCTTAGAAAGCAACCAAAAAAAAGAAAAATTGGAAACAACTACTCACCGCTTTGATAAACGCCAAGCAGAAACCAAATTTTCTAAGAACCTCCACTAAAAAGAACCAATCTAACTTGTCATACGCTTTCATCCTGTCGAGTTTGATCATCACATTACGACGTCGAACATCATTTCCGAGATCCTTGATTAGCTCTTGAGCCAGCCCAATTGTTTCCGAAATAGAACGACATTTAACAAAGCCGTGTTGTTAGTCAAAAATTGAGTGTTGCAAAATATTTGTCATACGAATTGACAAAGCCTTAGAGAAAATTTTGTAGCACACATTACATAGGCTGATTGGCCTAAAGCCTTTAAGAGAAGTCGGTTGAGATTTTTTAGAATAAGCACAAGAAGAGTGCTAGAAAAGGATCCAGGGAGCTTTTCTCCTATCAAAAAATTATTATCTGCTTCAAGAATATCCCACTTGACTATCTCCAAAGATGCTTGAAAAAACCCAGAGGAAAATGAGTCCAATCTCGACGCCCCATCAACAGGAATAGACCAAATAGTATTCTTGATCTCTTCTAATTCAAAAGGTTGCATTAACAAAAAATTATCTGCTGAAGTAACCGCCAAGGGAATATCCAAAAAATTTGAATTAGAAAATGACACATGCTTAACACTATAGAGATTAGAAAAATAATCTACTGCTACCACATGAAAAGTAGTTGGGTCTGCCAAGGAGGAACAATCCTCATGACAAATTTCAGAAAGACACAAATGCGAATTTCTCATCTTAATATAAGCATGGAAAAACCTGGAATTACTATCACCTTCGGCAAGCCAATGCTCTCTAGATTTTTGTTTCCAAAAAATCTCTTTCTTCAAAAGACAATCATTATAAGGCGTTGTAGCTTGAGCCAATAAATCAGCCACATAAGAATCCCAATTGGATTAGAGAATATTATGATAGGCCTCAACCTTATCCTTCAAAGTATTTAATTCAACAAAAATATTCGCAAAGACATGAGAATTCCAATTTTTCAAGGCTAACCTCGTCACTTTAATGTTCAAACTACATCGAACTAAAGTATTAGGGTGAGAAGATTTCCACGCAGATTTAACCACATCTAGAAAACTCGCATGATGGGTTCACATTCTTTGGAACCGAAAAAGACGAGGGTCATTATAAACAAACGATGATGAATAGAGGACCAAATGACAATGATCGGAATTAATCATTTCCAAATGTTCCACCCCCCCTCTCCTCAATAGGAATTACAAATTTCAGGAGACACCTATTCTATCCAAGTGGGAGTATTGACGAGAAATCCCTTGACGGTTATTGCATAAGGTGAAACTCGATCCCGAAAATAGAGGATCAACAAGCCCGACTTGATTATTATTTATTGCTATTTTTATTAGAGTAGCGTAATGGAAGTATTTAGAAACATAAGATTCTTTGACAATTGGTTATCTGTGCTAGGTGTTACCGACCAAAGTGCACTATGTCCATAGGTAATATGGACTACTACAAATGGGGATGTCGCGATGTGTGGAATGGATTTTGACGATTATGAATTATGAGTGACTTTCGGTTACGGGACCTTACATAGAGAACAATTGTTCTAGAATCAAATGTGACTAACATGACCCTGCGATGCGATTCTTAATTATTATTATTTTGAACAAAATTTTGCAGACGAAATTTATTTAAGGGGGTAGATTGTAATACCCCAAAAATTTATATTTTGGAAAAAATATTATTTTATTTAAATTTAATATTTTTGGGACGGTTTTGTAAAGTTCTTGTATAAATAATATTTGATATTTTTTGGAGTTAAATGTTAATTTTAATTTTACTTTTAAAAGTTTAGGACTATTGTGTTATTTAAAATATACTTTTAAGAGTTTTGAAATATAATTAATATTTTTTTTTTATTTTAAGAGAAATTTAAATATAAATAATAAAAATATATATATAAGTTAAATTGTGTTGTCTTCCTATTAAGAAGACAACACAATTCATTTATTTAACATGCATAATAGACACATATTATATTATATTATTATTATTATAATATATATAATAATAGTAAGCATAAGAATAGGGGAGGATCTTATCAATTCACATAGGAAATAAAAATTACACTGGATAGAATTTTGAATGTTTGATCGAGTGAGAATATTATTACGGTTCAGATTTCGGTTCAAATTTCGGTTTCAAATTCCAGGTAAAATTTTTAACTCTTTTAATATATGTATCTAATTTTCCTATGGTGTGAGTTATGTTATTATTATTGTTGAATTTTTACAGTTAAATATTATTAAATAATTATAATTATGTGAAAATCATGCCAATGTGTTTGATTTGTTGTATTAAATTAAATACACGTATTACAGGGGTTGGAGTTCTACTGAGCGTTGTCTCACAACCCCACAATTTTAATTATAGGGCCAGTGAAAACGAAACGGCGAGAAAAAATTATATTAGAATTTCTATTTGTAATAATTGTAATTAATATTTACCGTTGTAAAAATTGACTCGATAAATTAAATATAATTATTGAATTTGATATTTATGCTTCCCAGGTCCGGTTTCCGCTGTTGCAAAATCAACTATAACTAAGTGAAATTGATAATATTTCATTAGTATTTAATTGTAGGGGTGGTCCACTCACTTGCATATACTGAATTTCACTAGCTTTGGATTTTTAACATGTACAACAATAATAATCTAGTGGACCAATATGCTTTTAGTGAAAGTTTATCACAATAGTTATAAATTTGATTTTAACAATGTCTATTTGTAATTTTAATTTAAAAAGTTTTAATTAATAAATTTATAATGATATTTGCCGTGGTTTACGCTATTGACATATAGATGTCAATTAAATTTAATGGAAACTTTACAATTCTATACTAAATATGTCGTATGGATTGGTTTAATTGTATATCTAATTAAATCAATATTAGGGGTATTATATAATAGGTGTGTTTATAGATGGTGAAATATTTGGGATAGAACTGTGAATTCGATAATTATAATTTTCTCTGCCGCATGGTAAATTAAAAATATTTTCATAAGACAAATTATTAATTACTACACGCCATCGCATTATAAATTTATCAGAGTTTATAGAATAGAAATTTGGTCAATCGGTTATGGTATAGATTCTCCATTCTTTTTATCGCAAATTTAATGAAAGGAAAATTATTATTTTTAATGTTACTTAACTTATTATCAGTAATGGGTACCATAACCCAAGCCTAGAGTGATCGCAAATCTATTCCGATACCACCTGTAATATATATTATGCTTATGGGCTTTGCAATTGATAAAATAATAATAATAAATAGATATAGGAATTGGGCACCCTGTACACCGAATATTTTAATGAGATTTAGGTACTGTTTGTTCGGAAAAAAAATAAGTTATCAAATTCGAAAATTGCAGGAAAACAAAAACAGGCATGGTATGATTTCCGATCCCGAAAACATAAAACAGAAACAGGAAAGTTTACCAACAAAATTGTTGTCAAAATATGGAAACAGAAAAATAATAGATTCACTGTTCCTATATTTCACCATAGGCGCACTTTGCAATTGATAAAAAAATGATAATATTTTTTGGCCAAAAATTTAAAATATGAACTTTTAGCATTGAAAAGTGGTATTATTGCGGGAACAACCTACGGATAAGGTTACTGGAATACAAGATGTAATATGGTGTTTATACTTATGTGCAAGGATTGGGGTTTGTTCCATATTTGCATGCATTGATGTCTCTGTTATTTTTTGGTGGTTTGACACTTTGCACCCATGTATTGTTATCGTTATTTCACTTTTGTCTCTACATTTTAATTTGAACATATTAACATTTAGGGTGACACTTGATTAGTGTGACTTACCTATAGTAGGTAAAGTGAGACCAGGTTAGTGACGTGTTAGCCGTGGACCCTAAGATTGTCGTTCAATCGAAAGTATTAATTTGAAAGTGTTTATTATCTTCTATATAAATTGTTAAAATTTATTTTGGTATTAAATTATGGAAAAAAAAGTATTGGTGAAAATTGACAGTTTTATGATGTTAAATGGATCAAGAAAAATTTTAAAGGTGAAAAATAATTTTATTATCCTGCTATGTTATAGTGTGATCTCATCAGGAGGGCATATTGTGCGAGATGTGATTGGTCCTTATAGGAAGACATGTCCTGTAGGACGTTGTTTTTGTGACCTGTTATGAGGGCAAGTCCTGCAGTTGATTGATTATGTTGTTGTGACTTGTTAGGATTGTAAATCCTGCAGGTGGCTTCTCTTTCCATTCGGGATATTGAATGACCCTAACACTGTTGGCCACCTTAGATATCACTGTTGTACAGATTACGATATTGTTGTATCTCCCGATCATGAGGTGAAATGATCCTATACCTAGTAGGAAAATACGTGTCCGATATTTTATTATATATCAAAATGATTTAGGTGGTGAATTTCAATGGATTATTTTATTTTGATAGTAGCAGTGAAATTTTATTTCTTATGTGAATTGATAAGATCCTCTCCATTCTTATCCTTACTACTAGGTGAAGAGCACGTGAGAGACATGTGCCCGTTATCTCTATACGTCGTCCATTTTTTATTGGTTTTGGTCATAGATTATCAATGACTTTTCCACACACTTCCTTAGATTGTTGTTAATTTCATGAGTGTAGCATCTGATACTATTTCAACTCTAAGTGTTTCCACAATGGCAAATTGATGTCTACCAGCTTACGAGCAACAAGTTAATATTGTGTTGTGCATTTGATCACAAAATATAACTACCAAAAAATGTGCACAAACTAACAATTATACCATATATGAGTATAAAGGAGGATATAGAGAAAATTACATGCAAAATTTCCTATTGATAATTTTCATTCATCCCTCTTAATGTTACAAAAGCCCAATAAATATTCCACCAAAATTTTGTGTGCCTAATAATATTTTAGTCATCATAACATTAAAATAAGAAAAAAAAAAAAAAAAAAAAAAAAAAAAAACACAAGGGCAAAACCAAATCTATGAACTGCAAATCTTCTTCCTGTTGTTCAAGAACAATGGTAGTAAGAGCAAGTCTATGTGCTGTAGATATCATATTCGTGATCAGTACATAAATCTTCTTTTTCCTTCAGTTCACAACTTTTACCCTTTTTCCGCTGGTCTTCCCTAAGACGAGCAATTAAGATTGCCTCGCACAGAGCAATTGCACGAGGCTTTTTGATGCACATCCATATATATATAAAAGTTTTAAATTACCCCCCCCCCCCCCCCACCAAAAAAAAAAAAAACGCATAATCAAAACACAAAATTTAATGACCAAATCACAATCACAAGCAATAAAATCCATGAGCAATTACAATGCAGAGGATACAAGTCCTTTGAGGTGCACCTGCTAACCTTCCTCGAGTGCATTCCATCGTGACAAAACCAATAGGCCATCTATGGGACTTCATGGTGAGTAGGTCATCGGGTATATGTAGTTCCCATTTTTTGGATGATGGTTTTACAAAGTATGAAACAACTAAAGACTTTGGCATTTGAAAATGTTCATAATTCTCGCTTAGCCTACACAACTTAAAAGAAGGTAAATAAAACTGTACTAAAAACGTTTTCGAAGAAAAAATGTAAAAAAAATGTAAGAAAGTAACATGAAGTTGAAGTCTAATTTTTCATGTGCAATGATGTGAAGTATAACATGACTAAGTCAAATGACTTCCATATTCCCAATCCCATATATCAAATATGCTCATGGAAACAAGAAATCATCGAATCCTAAGAACTCTACAGATTCTAGCCTAAGAATGAGGCAAATAACAGTAAGGCGAAAAAAAAAAGCAAAACATGGAGACAATAACCTGGATGTCTACAATTTTATATCAACGGTGCACATATTATTGTTGCTTCTTTGAAAACACCTTCATAAAGGTTTGGAGAAACCTCTAACGAAGTAGGGTTGTTTGCTATAGCTTATAAAGAAGACTGGCAAACTTGGTCCTTGGTCAAGCACCTTTCGTCTTCCATGAACGTATGTTTTTTGCTATCATGCATGAATGGGAGAAGAAGAAAATACAATTAAATTAATTAAATTTTAGTTGCAAAATAAATATTATTTTCTAGGAAAAAAAACAAATAATTCATTTACCATATAATACTTTATGAAAGATCCACCATTTTGTCTCCCCAAAATTATTTTTAAGCATAGAATGAGCCAAGAATTCATATATATATATATATAATGAATTCATTTCTAATTCAAATTTTAAAGCCCTATTTCCATGAACCCAACCTCTAATCCTACCAACCAGTCCAGGCCTCAGTTTACAATTTAGGCTTATAAGTTTTGTTTGGAGAGAAGTAATCGCAATAGAAGCCATAGCAAGCGTTAATCTAAAAACAATCAAGACCGATACGTTAAAATAAAAAAATAAAAAAAAAATCTAATTACATATAGAAGAAAATTTTACTTTTGCTAAAATTCAAAACTACAAAAAATAAAAATAAATAAATAACTTACAATGGGGTTAGGGACATCATCGTGCTTGCACATAACCCACGGGACTCTAGAACCAAGACCCACATCCATTTCGGCTACCCATTTCATATAAGCACGCCTCAGTGCACCGAGTTCATACTCAATCGGTCCATATTCATTCTCAGACTGTAAAATTTATTTAAACAAGGCACTTACTCAAGAGATGGAAATAATAAGAAAAACTTTTAGTTGCATTTTGGAAAAATGGTGTAGTGGAATTCAACTATTTTTTGAATACCTAGAACATAATTGTTGGACCACCCTGTGATTCAAACCACCTTTCTGTTTCATCATGTCCACAATCTTGGTGGTGAACCTTTGCATTGCAACCTTCATTAAAATATTTTCAGACATTAAATTTAACATATATATAGCGGGAGCTTTGTATCACCGGGTCACCCTGCCCTTTTATATTCATCAAAATATTCATGGAAATAAAAAATAAACAAAAGACTATTCTTAATCCATTATAACTGACACTAATGCCTAGAACGTACTTTAACCAAGCAAGGAATCCACTATAATTGCACAACAAGTAGTGCTTTAAATTAGAAAAATATGCCATATTTACATATACATATAAGTATATACATATATGTATATACATATACATATATGAAAGGGTTTCATTCAACACAAACATAGGGAGAATCCTGAGATGAACATCAAGCCCTGCTTGCTTTTACTACCCACAACCAATGGTAATACAATTTCTTTGGTTCTAACCCTCTAATTTCACCTCAATTTAATGACACTTTTTTGCAAACAACAAACAAACAATATAAAATACAAATTGGGTCTAACCCTAGTTTTGAAAAGTAATAAAAATTAAAATAAAACATTATAAACATGAAAATCTATGGATAAGAATGTGAGTGAAACGATTCATTAATACATAACTTGCATATTCCATGAAGGAAGAATACAATTTAACGGGGAAAAAAAAAGAATATGGAATGATATATAATATTGGTTAGCTAAATATTGTGCAATGCTCAGTATTGTGTTTCTCTATTGACATACGACTCATGATTAAGTGCAAAGTTGTAAGGGCAGACAATTGTCATAACAATGTTGGATAGGCATAGAAAAATTTAAAATTTTCAAGAGAAAAGTTCACAGGAATGATATATACAAGTTAAATGATGCATACTCACAAAGCTAATTCAAAGTTTCAATAAAGTTATTTCTTAGAAAAAAAAAAAGGATTAAGGAGATATATAACCTTAGTCGTATTTTCCATAAGGTCTTTAGCGGAGCAACCAAGGAAGCTTTTGACATTAGATCCAAATAAAGAAACAATAATGGTTCCACATTGATTGCGAACTTCAACATCAATACGACACCTGCATTTTATTTTTTAACATTGAAAGGCATTAAGTAAATGTTGGCGACATTCGTTCATTGTTTGTCTTCTTACTTCTTTGTTTTTATTCCCCAAATTTTGGAATAGGAAAAGAAATCTACAAAAGATAATGGGAGTGTGACATAAACCGCTTATAAAGATTAAGGAAGAGAACCCAAAACTTTTTTTTAAAAAAAAAATAATCAATGTTTCTTTTATTTCCGTTTGTTTAAAATTCAAACATGATGGTCCAAAAATAACCTTTTTAACCCATTGTTTTTAAAGCAAGATACGAGATATATTTTACAAATTTAAAGAGAATAAATTGAATGAAAATAAATAATGATGAAAAATAACTCTTATGAAAATATATGTTTATTTACAAGCAAAAGTAGGAAAAAAAAAAAAAAAAAAGGGAAAAAAAAGAAAATCTTCTCTAGTAATGTAAAGATGACCTCTTATCTTAATGTTATCCTGATAAAGTACCTTATAATCCAAAAGAAGTTGACTGACAAAATTTAGGGGGAGAGATTTAAGTCCATGAATCTCCCAAAATATAATAATTGGAAAAAATAAAAAATACAGTACCATTTGGGTAACATTTTTTTTTTTTAACTATTTTCATTTAACTAAAAGTCCTACTTGAAAGCAAAAGCACAAATTGAAAAGTTTGTTTGATAGTGGATAGATAATCCTTAGTTTTACACATGCACATATGTGTAAATACTAAATAGGAAGAGGTAACACGCAGGTAAAAGTAAATAGCTGAAAACAACAATCGACCATCCCATTTGGCTTATCTCACCCTCAATCACAATATGCAATGGGAATATATTCATTACTATTATCCAGATAAATCGATTGAGAACAAATGTATAGTCATGGAATTCACCTCCAACCATATCCCTAGCCTGCCCAACCAAAAGAAAAAAAATAGGTAATGCAAATATCTCATCTCTGACATACTTAGCATACCTTGCCAATGGGATTCATCTTGAGAAACTCAGGGGTTTTATTAGTAACACCCATCTCAAAATTCTGGGCCACCTCCACTTTAACCCCGGAATATTATGCAACAATAAGTGCCTTCTCGGCATTTTTGGTTGTTCTTGTAGCATGCAAGACCTACAAATATTAAATAAAATTAGAAAACATCCCAAAACAAGTCTTGTGAATAAAAAAAATATATGAATCATAGATATTGTATTGAAGTTCTTCAAGAGGAAAAAAAAAAAAAAAAAACACATAAAAAAGGGTAAATCAGTGAAACACATTCAACTTGAAACAAATACAACACACAAAACAAGTGAAAGTTGAAAAGAAGGCCTATGAATGCTTTGAGTGACACAGGGTGTGAGTGACATAAGAAGTGGGATTGAAAATATAACAAATATTGAATTTATCTCTGAAAGTAGTGATATTGAAGCTAACCATATCACACAAGGTCAAGGTTGGTAGATCTTTGTATCGTAAATTCAATTGTTCTTTTTCTAATTCAAACATAAATCGACAAACTCTAATCGTCCACTTAATTACTAAGACAGACACAAATAAATCACCCAATCGTCTACTCAATTGCTGAGACAGACACAAATAAATCACCCAATCATTTACTCAATTGATGAGACAGACACAAATAAATAAGAAAAGATGGGGTGGAAATGTAATTACTTGCATCAAGTGTCAAAGTAGCTAGATTGTCTTCAATCCAACAAGCTCCTGCAGCTTTTCATATAGAACAAAGGTGATGGTCATCTGTGGACCTAATCTATCAAGAATAGCAAGTTCCTTGTCAAAAATAGCGACATCTATTAACACAAAATCCATTTCATATATACATACATATATACGTACATATATATATAAGCTTCTCACTCTTTGTAAAGTCCTTTCGGGCCTTCTATAGGCAGAACCTGCAACAATATATACAACCATATCATATAAGAGTGACCATCAAATCTCATAGTCATCGGCCTATATCTATATGTGCGCGTGCGTGTATGTGTATGTAGATACACCTGGTATGCACAATGTAATCCATTTTTATAGGTCCAATCTTTTTTGGAGTTTTAATAATGCCGATGGGTACTGTTATGACAGTGCTGACTACTCCGGCTATTGTTATTGAGCTTCATAAGGTCAAAAAGATACACGTGAAAATCAACACACACCGAATAATAATGCAGAAGTTCAAATTTTTCTTCATGTTATGTTGATATTTCATGAATTATAAAACAAAAGCGATATTCAAAGAAGAAAGATAAAGCTAGAAATGGGTCATACACAATATGAAGATAAAATCCTTATTCGAGAGGCGTCCACCTTGTCAGAATCTGATCATTATTGAAATTCATATCAAACATTGAAATACCCCAAAGGTTAACATAAATAAATATGTGTGTGTGTGTAGTCTTAACTATTGAGAATCTAAATGCTTAGACCTTGACCCGCTTTGATTCATCATATGATGACAATTGAGATGTTGTCAAAGCAGCAGCTCTAGCCATTGCAGGGCCAACCCCTTTCCAAAGAGCCAATACACCATTTTCAGACACAATTTTTTGTATTTCCCCAATTTTCCCAACCTCGAGCGGGAATTCATCTGTAGCCGTACCTGAAAAATAAAACACTATAATGTAGACAAAGAAAAGGCAATCAAGAAAGCCATAACAGAACATTATTTATACCTTTAAAACCTCAGTAGGATTGGTAAGTGAAGTGGCGAGTGCACCAGAGAATGCTCTAGATGCAATTTTCACAAAAATATTTGTAGACTCAAAATCCAATTCACACACATATTTTGGGGATTCATACAAGCCCAAAAGGAAACCTCCATAAAAAACTGACCTTATCAATGCAGGTGTTAATCCCAAATATAAGGATCTAGGGCCTTCATTTTTAACTACTCGAACAAGAAGTTGTCCCTGTATGAGTTCAATAGTAAGCTAATATAATCGAGCTAAAAGTGGAATGACAAAATAAGATTGTTATGAAGAAAAACAACAATTAGTTTTGTACCATCCCTGTAAAGGACCTCGTTGGCCCACAAGTTGCATTTGCAGCCTAACTTGAGAACGTTTGCATTTACAACTTAAACAAATATATATCCTTATTTCCCTCAAGATTAAGGCCAAAGAATGCTATTGATTTCTAGAACAAATAGAGCAGGTTTAGGTCTCATTCAAGTTCATGTCTCATATGATATCCTTATATCATATATGTTTGTCAATATTTCAATCTTTTAGATAGATTGAATCCCGGTTTAAGCCATACAGAACTTTTCTCTTCATAAATTGGGCATATTAATCGAACTAATTTTAGTAATATTTGGCATAAGAAACTCGAACACTCAACTAATAAATCAACAATTAGGACAGGAGAAATAACTTTTCCTCCTAGATGGATAAAAGAAGAAAAAAAAAATCAGGAGAGTCTAGATATGGCTTCTTTTTCTTGCACTCATTTCGTTTAAGCAAAACAAAACCATGTATGATAGTACATAATCAAAATCCCAAAAGAAAAGGGAAAAACATAATGATCAACTACCATGGTGATGGTGGTGAATAGTGACGATATAATGAAATTTTAAGCAGTAGAATCACGATTATACATTTGTTAGATACCATTAAAGTACTACTATGGAGTTTTCAGCAAAACTGAGAGCAAATTATGAAAAATGTGGTTAAAGATTCAAGTAGAAGAATAAGAAGAACAAAAACCTAGAGGATGTGTGATGCCAGTTGCGGTGGCAACTGAGATTGCACTCGTACCGAATTGATAGACGATGCTAGATGGTAAAATTCCAAATTTCGGTTTCTCCTTTATTATCGTCGTCAAACTTCTTGATTCATCAATTCAAAATACAATGAATATTAATTGCATCTGAGACAACGAACAAATCTCATCAAAAAATAGAAAATGACGGCTAAATTTCCGTATCTGTAATTTCACATTTTCATTTAGGCCCATGAACAAGAATCCACAGGCAGATAACACGGCGGTGGGGGGAAAAATAAAAATTAAGTACGATTATCAATGTAAAACCGATCAATTGCGGATGAAGTAAATAAATTCATACATTTTGGATTATATTTTGATAATTAGAAAAAGAAATAACCTGAAGATATATCTTTACCGGAGGACTCCGAATCGGCTTCCATTACCATCCTCATAATTGAAAGGGCTCTTAAATGTTGTTTATATAGATCTATATAATCCATCATGTTTAGATCTATATCAAATTCAAGGGCCTCCTAAACCTTTCCTGAAATTTCTATATAACAAAGCAACAATTCAATCGTAATCCCTAATTTAACAGCTTGGATGAAACATGCATAACAGGCAAGAATAGCTCAACATATTTCAAGTAAAACTAAACACCTAAAAAAACAAAGAGGTCCATGTACATGCACATTATACGCATTATACCACCATATAAACTGATTGAGACAAAACAGGAAGGATGTAAGAAAGTAAATTGTTAAATATCGTTAGTTTTAAATATCATTTAGCCTGAAGTTTGAGCGAACACATTATACCACCATATAAGCTAATTCTAGGTCTAACTGTCTATGCAAAAAGAAATTATGTACATATATATCTATAAAATTAAGTGATAGAAGAACCGGGAAGATAACGTTTATCAGGCGGAATCAAAGTTAGGGGGGATATTTCACTTGTTGTGGGTAAGCCATTGAATGGAAGTGAAAAACCTAAATTGTAAAACGTACGTCATAAATAGTTGCATTATAGAGCATTAGAAAAAATTTAGGGTAAAATTTTATTGATTAAAATTCAAATCAAAAGTTGGGGGGTCAAATTGGAAATTTAGAAACATTGAATTTAAACTGACAATTAAAAAAAAAAAGTGAAAATATTAAGGGTGAAATTATAATTTTTGAAACTTTTAAAAGTTGAAATTTATTGAAATTAAGATCTTAAAGGAAATTGGGGGAGAAAAGTGCAATTTAACTATTTGTTTAAAACACACACACACACACACACACACACACACACACACACACACACATATATATATATAAACGTTGTGTGTGTGTAATGGGCGATCAAACCGGCTGAAAGGAGAGAGAAATCATGGGGCGACGTGGCATGCTTGGATCAAATCTATCCACTTAATTCATACAATATATATATACTCACTCATGCATGTAATTCATCATCTAAGATCAAATCTGAAAATTTGAGAAAATCTACAAAGAGAGAGAGGACTGGAGGAGGACGGGATTGTTGGAGTTTCGTGATTGGCATTTTTTCGGTGACCAGTACGTGTGTCTCGTTGATGTATGTGTGTGTTGTTGTTGCTGCTACTGTGTGCGTTCAGCTTTGAATCGATCGTGTGGGTGTGCTCAGTCCGGTCCCTACATGTATGGGTTTTCGGTTGTTCACTCGATGGCCGTGAGGGTGAGATCGTCAACGGTGTGATCGTTGCTGTCCGTCGCCGTCGTCTAGTAAGTAATTGTGTATATTTTTCTCTAATTATTTTGGTGGGTGTGTGTATGCATGAGTGTTGCGAGTTTGGTCGGTAAACAATTCGGCGGTGTGGTATGTGCTCTGTTTTCTTTTTTTCTTTTTTTCCAACAGTGTGTGGGTTTGTGTGTGTTTGTGTGTTATAGGTGTGTGTCGTCGTTAAATTTCAAAGAGAGAAAGAGCGGTTCGCTCCGATGGGTATGGGATCGTCGTTCGTCCGGTGGTGTGTAATCATCGCCATTGTTCGGTAAAATGTACTCTGCTTGATGTTTGTGCGATTATGTGTGTGTAGGTCGTTTCTCCGGTTGTTCCTCAGACGGACACGGTGTGTGTGTGTGTGTGTGTGCTCTGTTTTTACCAACAGTGTGTATGTGTATGCGTGTATGTGTGTGACTTAGTGCATGTGTGTGCCTGTGTGCCTGCTGTGTGTGGGTATGTATGTGTTTAGTTGTGGGTACGTGAACAGTGGTGTGTATGTGTATGATCAGTGTGTGTTGTGTGTGCATGGTGGTGGGGAGTTGTCGCCGAAGTGAGAGTATAGAGAGAGAGAGAGAAGTGGGTGTGTTTGCCGTTGGCCGTGTGTGGGTCTGTGCATCCATGTATTTGTGCGTGTGTTCTGTACGTAAGAGTGTGTATTTGGTCCGGTGATGTTGTCGTTCGGCAGTTGAACAGAAAACACAAACAGAAGCAAGAATGGGAAGAAGAAGAAGCGGGAAAAGAAAAAGAAAGAAAAAGGAAGGAAATGGGAAATTGTACAAATAACCCCAACAAAAATTCAAATCCATCTCACGGCCCATGAACGATTCGAAATAGATATCGTTTTTTATTAAATTTATTTTAGTAACCAGAATAATAAATTTGGGATTGTTCATATTACAAGATTTTTATGCAATAATTAATGGAATGAAATTATCAGAATAATAATAATTTTCATAAATAAAATATAAGGAATGGAAGAATGCAGAACTTAGGGCCTGCATTACATGATTAGGTGATTTTACATAAAATATTAATAAAGGCTCTGTCATTATTAGGTTTGCAGGCACCGGCATTTAGATAGAGTGTAGTCAGTGTCAGTTTTGCAAAACAGATATCGAGGTGAGTGTACTGTCTTTTTGCCAGATTATTTGTATATACATATATATGATGGAAAATAGTTGTATTTAAATTAGATGCTTTTAAAAAATTATGTGGTGATTTGACAATGTTAATTAGACGATATTATTGAGTTATGTTTTGATGATGTTGTTATTGATTCGACGATGCCATAATATTTATCTGTTTCGGCAGAGTGAGGTTATCCGCTTCGGCGGAGTGATGTTATCTGCTTCAACGGAGTGATATTTATCTGTTTCGGTAGAGTGATGTTAGATGTGTATACTGCGCAGTGATTATCCGCTTTGGCGGAGTGATGGGTGTCCGTTAGGAAGGCAAATCCTACGAGTGGTATGATACCGTTGCAACTCCCGATCGTGAGGTTAAAACGATCACATGGCTAGCCCAGGGTGTGATGTGATGAGGTGTGAAGTGTTGTGGTGCAAAATGGTGTTTTCTTGCATAGGGTGATTGGGAATAATACATTTATATATTTTATTATATACTGGATTGGTATGTTCTGATTTCATTATTCTATATGATTAGCTGAATTATTCAGGTTGATTTTTATTGCTTAGTTGAGGTAATATATATATATATATATATATATATATATATATATATAGACATTAATTATGTGGTGACAGGTAAAAGATGTTTTCCTTATGGTTTGAGGTATTTAAATTATGCGATTATTATATTATTATTTGATATGTGATATTTATATGTTATATGTTTAATCCAATTAAAAAGTTTTATTAAGAAGACAGTACACTCGCAGGTGCAATGGTTAGGAGTCAGTCCCTTACTGGCACTGAGTAGAGTCCGGTGATGGTATAGTTAGGGAGTTTTTTTTGGAGGTGCTGCTTGAGACGAACCTAGAAGAGATTCATTGTCGTGTTATCTTTTGTGGTTATTATAATTCAGGGACGGGTGTGTCCCTAGTTAGAGAAGATGTTTATGGCCTGATTTTGTGGTTGTATAATTATAAATGCATATTGTCGCTTTCTAGTTTGGTTTGTCGCTCAGGTGATGTCGTGTCGATGTCACGCCGGCCCCATGGTGATGGGGGTCCGGGGTGGGGTATGACAATTTTGGTATCAGAGCCTAGGTTATAGGTTCTGTAGACTTGTCAGTTGTCATATCCGTAGAGGACCATGAGATAGGAGACGTGCTAGTCGTCTAGTTAGTAGGGGACCTTAAGATAAGGTGTCAATGGGTGATTTTGGTACTCGCGTAGTTGTTAATTCGCGTATATTAATTACTGTCATTTTTCTGGTTGGCCTAGTTGGTTGGTTGTTGAGTTAAATTTTATTATAGATAATAGGTATGGAGAGTGGGAGCGAAAGTCTTGGGAGTGTGGGACCCCCGAGGCCAGTGGAACTCCGGGGCAAGCGGAACCCCAGGAATAGGGTGATAGGTTGCAAGGGAGTTTAGATGCGGTTGAAAGAATTTTGCAGGCCGATGCCCAGCTGACGGAACAACAAGCGAGGATTATGGAAAGTCAAATGGCCCAAAGTGATACTGCCACATCTCAGGCGGTACGATTGAAGAGGTTCAAGGAGTTAGACCCTCCGACTTTCACCTGGACGGCGGGTCCAGCTGATGCGGAGAATTGGATTAGAGGCGCGGGTCACGTATTCGAGGTGATGGGAATTGTCGACGATAATCAAGTTCCCCTTGCCACTTTTCAGTTGAGGGAAGAAGCCGAGCATTGGTGGGAAGAAATGAAAAGGCTGATTACCGGTTCTTGCAAAGAGATTACATGGGACCGTTTCGTCGCCGCGTTTAATGAGAAATATTTTCCTAAGTCTTATCGATTTCAGATGGAGGAGGAATTTATAGTTCTGAAGCAGGGAAAGATGACTGTTCAGCAGTACGAAGTCAAATTTGATGCTTTATCCCGTTTTGCCCTTGATCTGGTAAAAACGGAATAGGCGAAATGCAGGCGTTTCCAGAAGGGACTTTAGTTAGAGATTCGTTCTAGGTTGACAAGCAAGCAGATTAAGAATTATGCAGAGTTGGTGAATATGGCAAAGCTAGTGGAAAGGGATGTGCAGGAAGCCACCGAGAGTCGAGAGCTGTACAAAAAGAGCAGATTTGAGTCGCCTAGCAGATTTTCGGGTGGCACTTCATGGGGGCGGTATCTTGACCACCAGTTTCTCGGGCCTCA
The DNA here is from genome assembly GCA_016647705.1 of Eucommia ulmoides. Classification (NCBI taxonomy): domain Eukaryota; kingdom Viridiplantae; phylum Streptophyta; class Magnoliopsida; order Garryales; family Eucommiaceae; genus Eucommia; species Eucommia ulmoides. The sequence goes on from JAENRU010000489.1 coordinate 287,545, forward strand.
TCGTTTGGCCAATCCGTCAGGAGCCGTGGTCCCCGGCAATCATACCCTAGGCAATAACAAAGTGCATCAGAAGCTAGTGTTGGTCCGTAGAGGCAGGGGAGGAATCAACCGTCGAGTCGAGTTGGGGGAGATAAATGTTATCAGTATGGAGCTACGGGTCATTTTGCCAGAGACTGTCTTGTGGGAGTCCCGATATGTTTTCATTGTCATGTACTAGGTCATAAATCTATAAATTGTCCGAAAGTTGCTTTTACATTTGTACCTCCGGCGAGCAGTATGGGTAGTATTGGTCCTAGCACTGCCCAGGGGCTTAGTAGAGGATTGGCTGGTAGACCTCCAACGCGAGGCCGTGTTTTTGCTACTACTCGACAGGATGCTCAGACTACTCCCGATGTGGTCACAGGTATCATATCTTTATATGCTAAAGATGCTTGTGTACTTATTGATCCCGGTTCTACGCATTCATTTATTTCGGTAACCTTCATGATGCAAGTAGGCAGATTTTCCATTTCTTTATCATATTGTATTGTTATTTCTACTCCAATGGGTGAGTCAGTATGGATTGATAGTGTGTATAAAGACAATCCACTTCGGATTGGTGATAGGGAGTTATTGGCAGATTTATTACCCCTGAGTATTCACAATTTCGACGTGATACTGGGTATGGATTTGTTATCCGGATATCATGCCACGGTGGATTGTTTCAAGAAAGAAGTGATATTTCGAATCTCAGGCGAGCCAGAGTTTGTATTTGCGGGAGACAGAATTATCACTCCTGTCAGTTTAATTTCAATCCTAGAAGCCAGAAAATTATTGAAGAAAGGATGTCAGGGATACATTGCGCACGTGATTGACACCAGTCAGAGAGAAGTTCCGGTGACAGATATTCCAGTGGTCAAATATTTTTCTGACGTATTTCCAAAAGAATTGCCAGGGTTGCCCATGGATAAGGAGATGGAATTCACGATCGAGTTACTTCCAAGCATTACTCCTATATCGATTCCACCTTATCGTATGACACCTACTGAGCTGAAAGAGTTGAAAGTGCAGTTGCAAGATTTATTAGACCGTGGGTTTATCAGGCCCAGTGTCTCCCCATGGGATACCCCAGTGCTATTCTTGAAGAAGAATGATGGCACGTTGAGAATGTGTATTGATTATCGGAAGCTGAATAGGGTGACGGTTCGCAATAAATATCCGTTGCCTAGAATTGATAACTTGTTTGACCAGCTCCAGAAAGTTAAAGTATTTTCTAAGAGAGATCTTCGATCGAGGTATCACCAATTGAAAGTCAGAGATAGTGACGTGGCAAAAACGGCGTTCCGTACGAGATATTGACACTATGAATTTCTAGTTATGCCCTTTGGATTGAAAAATGCCCCTATTGCTTTCGTGGATTTGATGAACCGTATCTTTCAACCTTATCTGGATCAATTTATTATAGTGTTCATTGATGAGATATTGGTCTATTCCCAAAGTAGGGAAGAGTATGCGAAGTATCTCCAGATTGTATTGCAGACGTTGCAGGAGAAGTGGTTATATGCGAAATTTAGTAAATGTAAATTATGTTTAGATCATGTGGTATTCTTGGGGCATGTTATTTCAGGAGATGGTATTCAGGTACACCCAAAGAAAGTTGAAGCTGTTGTTCAGTGGGAAAGACAGAAAAATGTGACTGAAGTTCGAAACTTTTTAGGATTAACGGGTTACTATCGACGGTTTGTGCAAGGATTTTCCATTATAACTACCCCATTGACTCGATTGACCCGTAAGGAATCAAAATTTGAATGGACCGATAAATGTAAACAGAGTTTCCAGGAGTTGAAGAGTAGATTGGTATCGGCACCAATACTGTCCCTCCCGTCAGAAGGAGGTGGTTTCGTGATTTATAGTGACGCATCACACCAAGGGCTGGGATGTGTTCTGATGCAGCATGGTCACGTAATCGCATATGCATCTCGGCAATTGAAGAACCATGAGCGTAATTACCCGACGCACGATTTGAAGTTGGCAGCAATTGTGTTCGCCTTAAAGATTTGGAGGCACTACCTGTATTTCAAGACATATGAAATATACACCGACCATCAGACTTTGAAGTACTTGTTTACTCAGAAGGAATTAAATCTGAGGCAGAGGCGTTGGATGGAGTTGATCAAGGATTACGATTGCACCATCCATTATCATCTGGGAAAGGTTAATGTTGTAGTGGATGCTTTGAGTCGGAAATCGACAGGCTCGGTTGCACACATTCGAGTCGCTCATGCTAATCTGTGTGCAGAGTTGAGATCGTTGCGAGTTTAATTAGTGGTTGATCAGATGGCAGCATTAATTGCAACCTTGACTTTGAGGCCGACGTTGATTGACCGCATTATTGAAGCTCAAAAGTCAAACGTTCAATTGGAGAGGATTCGGGATGAAGTAAAAAATTGTCACAAAACTGATCATCATATCAGGGAGAGTGACGAAGCTTCGATGTGTGGAAATAGGCTGTGTATGCCTAATGACGTCAATTTGAAAAATGATATCTTAGAAGAAGCGCATAGCTCAGTATACGCGATGCATCCGGGGAGCACCAAAATGTATCGAGATTTGCGTGAGCATTGTTGGTAGATCGGAATGAAACGGGAAATCGCAGAATTTATTGCCAGGTGCCTTGTTTATCAGTAAGTAAAGATTGAGCATTAACATCCAGGTGCGTTGTTGCAACCTCTAACTATTCTAGAGTGGAAGTGGGAGCATATCACGATGGATTTTGTTTTGGGATTACCCCATACTCAAAAGGGGTATAATTCCATCTGGGTGATCGTTGATAGGCTTACCAAGTCCGCTCATTTTCTGACCGTAAAGACGACATTTTCTCTTGAAAAGTATACCTAATTGTATATTGATGAGATTGTTAGGTTGCATGGCGCACCGGTTTCTATAGTGTCGGATAGAGATCTGAGATTTACTTCAAGGTTCTAGCCGAGTCTCCAAACTGCTTCGGGTACCAAGCTAAAATTTAGCACCGCTTTCCATCATTAGACAGACGGTCAATCAGAGTATACGATTCAGATGTTAGAGGATATGTTGAGGGGATGTGTTCTGGAATTTTCTAGTAGCTGGGATGATTATTTATCGTTGATAGAATTCTCCTACAATAACAGCTACCACTTGGCAATTGAGATGGCTCCGTATGAAGCGTTATATGGTAGGAGATGCAGAACCCCAGTTTGTTGAACTGAGGTGGGTGAACGTAAATTGTTGATGTTGGACATAGCCCAGGTGACAGCAGACAAAGTAGAGGTAATTCGAGAAAAATTGAAAATTTCTCAGAGTCGATAGAAGAGTTATGCAGACAAGCGCCGACGGGAGTTGGAGTTCGAGTTGGAGTTATCCCGTTAGTCAAAGTGTTGTAGCGCAGTCATGCGGTGGAAGAGGTGACATGGGAGCGAGAGAAAGAAATGAGGAACAAATACCCACATTTGTTCGACTAAGGTAATAAAAAAAAAATTGGGACAAAATTTCTTTTAGGAGGGAAGAGTTGTAAAACCCTAAATGTGTCCTCAAAAGTAATTTTTGTTGTAGTGAATCGTGGACAATCGATGACGTTGGGGTAAGACTCACGCGACCTAGGGTCATTAAGACGTTGAGGGGGACTTCTTCGTTGACTCGAAGTTGCGTTATATCCCCCGTCTTATACTTGGGAGAGGTGGTGAGGAAGTTTTAGAACAGAGATTGTCGATAGGGTAAATACAACGAACGATACAATGACCCGGTCGGGAGTTAGATTGTGTGCAATCAATGACGCTAGGCGAGACTCACGTGACCTAGGGTTGTTAAGACGTTGAGGGAGATTTTTTCGTTGACTCAAAGTCATGTATTCCCCCATCTTACACTTGGGAAAGGTGGCGGTAGAGTTTACGTATCGAAGTTGTCAAATAGGTTGAACACCGTAAACATGAGTAAATCGAGATCGAACACGTATTTGTAAACACGTTAATCCCTAGGAAATTATTTACCCTAAAACATATTAACATATTAATGTAGTTAATTTAGGTTGTATTAGTATTAGTTTATTTAATTAAATACATTTGTTTTTCGCCTAGATAAAGTTAAGTCACGACAAACGCGGTATTCGATAGTAACGACACTAATCTTTGTGGATACGATAACCCGATCTTAACGATCATACTATACTAAAACTTAGACCTCGTATACTTACGAGTGTAAGTAGCGGCGTATTTCACGCCCATACCAAGTGTTTGGCGCCATTGCCGGGGATAGTTTTGATGTTATTACCAGAGAAACGCGGTAACGGCCCGAGACTTAAGTTTTAAGATAGGAGAAGCAAGTGTATCGTAATTCCAGGATTATGTTTCGTCGTTTATTGTCGATATTGTGTGTAAATAACTTAATTTTACTTTAGGCATTTCTTTTGTATATAAGTTTTGCTTGTAGTTTTGTTTTTGTTTCTAATGTAGGTACTTGGCGATGTTAGATCGACGGGTATTGATGCATCCCTTTCAACGGGTTTCCAAACCGTTTTATGGTGCGAGGCCATGCACATAATCCGGTGAGGCGTTTCGTTGAAAGATTGAGCTATCCAAAGCAAAACCTCGCCAAACATGAAGGCGCTCCGAAAATGTCGGGCCGAGAACATTAAACCATGAACTTCTTGGGAGGCAACCCAAGGTCAAATAAATTAAATTCGTCACATCCGACTTGAATTCCATATATTGATATTGATGATTGGGATCGCTAGGAACACTGTCCATTTTGAGTTTAAAAGTGATGTGTAGTATTTAGTATGTTAGTTTATGTGTTATTGTTTTTTCGTATTGCATGTGTGTTTAGGTTAGAATGTGTTTATGTTTTTGTGTTGTTGTATTGCATGTTGAGTTTTGTGTTCATCTGGGCCGTTACCTGATGATGATAATTACCCCTGATTGTTTTCGAGGTCAAGAGTAATACTCATGCATGTGTGTTCTGTGTGCTTGACTATGCTTTTTGATAAAAATTATTGTAGATCCTAATTTGCAAGAGCACATTGACTCAATGTATTTCTATTCAATTGATTTAAGGACAATTATCGATTAGCCAAATTCATGACACATTAAGGATTCTAGAACTTGATTGAGAGGAAGCTTGAGGCGAAATCCTAGGTGAGGTAGTTCAGGAGACGTGATTTAGGCAGTCGTTTTATCGCTTAAGCCTTTTTAAGCCTACCCTAATACATGTTTATCTCTCGTTTCCCCGTCGAAGCCTAAATGTAAATTCAATTCAAAACACATAAACTAATACCATGGCTAGTGGATCTTTTTCCAAACCTAAATCCCTGAATTGAAAGATACATTTGAGTGAATCAAGTTAACAATTATAAATGCTACTTGACGTGAGAGGGTGGGTTTAGGGCGAACTTCTAATTGGTTCGGTATTTGAATACTTACTTGTCGTTTTTCATTTGTATTTCACACACCCCTTAAATTGTAACAATCAAATAAGTTTGGGGGGTGTTCGTTGAAGAAAAAAAAATTCAAATGTAAATACGGTTTATTTTCTGTTTCTTTTTTACAAATGAGTACGTCTGTCTTAAATGCATGTTCGAGATTGTTTTCCAATCTATATATGGGGGTTCGAGAGTGAATGTATCAAGCGTTAAGCCTTGGGTAATGTTAAGTTAACAACGTTAACCCGTTTTCTATTCTAAATTACCCTTGGCCAAATAATCCATAACTAAACCAAGTTCTTCTGATCTTTTTGAACTACTAAACCTACATTAGTGGTAAGTGGACCCCAATCTAGCATATGAAAATCCTAGTCCTTTACGGTCTAAGTCATGAATTTCGTTGGGGGATAATCCAATCCGGTCGTTATATAGTTATATTATTGAGTCTTGCACTAACACGTTTACATGATCTAGAATAGAGTTCACCATTATTGCATGTTGAAATTCTAGAACCACATGATGTGTTTTACCGCCTGAACTCGATAGAACTGGCGGTTGTTGAGGGACAACAATAAATAGGCCGTTAGAATAAGTCAAAACTCGCATCTTGTCATGTTTAGATTGTTTTAGTTTGTTTGTTATTTAATTTTGTTTTGTATTTTTCATTTTTGTGTATGTGTTTGGCTTGAGGACTAGCGAAATTCCAAGTTTGAGGGTATTTGATAGGTGTGATCTATCTACGTATTTCCAAACCGAATTAAGTTAGTTTTCGTGTGTTTATATAGTATTTTATTATATTTTAATTAGTTTTATTACTTTTTGTATAAATCAGGTGTGTGGGGGTAAAAAGATAGGAAATTGGTGTGAAAACGATAAGATCGAACCAAAAACGGTCGAAGAACGGTGGAAAAATGAGCATGGAGGCAATATTGTGAAACAAGCCCACCGTTATGGTATCCTGACCATTGCCGCAGTGCAAGATCCACTGCCATGGTGGTGAACCAGCAGAATATTTTCTAAATCCACCGCTTTCTTTACCGCCGCGGCGATCAACTAACTGACCTACTCCACCGCTGCAGCGGTGAATCTAACGGCCGCAGCGGTGGCCTCTGCACAATTTAAGATATTTTTCGGTGTTTCGTTTGTGATTGTTCTTCGTAGTTTGATTGTATTTATCGTATGGTTTGTTTATCATGCTTAGTTAGATAAATAGAGAATACGGGGTTTTGACAAACCTCGGATTCAGATTTGGGTAAACGAACGCTACGATTCTATAACCCGGTTGGAGTTTGAATTGTGGACAATCGATGACGTTGGGGTAAGACTCACGTGACCTAGGGTCATTAAGACGTTGAGGGGGACTTATTCGTTGACTCGAAGTTACGTTATATCCCCCGTCCTATATTTGGGAGAGGTGGCGAGGGAGTTTTAGAACGGAGATTGTCGATAGGGTAAATAAACACACGATCTAATGACCCGGTGGGGAGTTGGATTGTGTACAATCAATGATGCTGGGCGAGACTCACGTGACCTAGGGTCGTTAATACGTTAAGAGGGACTTCTTCGTTGACTCGAAGTCATGTGTTCTCCCATCTTACACTCGGAAGAGGTGGCGGTGGAGTTTTTGTACTGAGATTGTCAAATAGATCAGACACCGTAAACGTGAGTAAATCAAAATCGAACACATATTTGTAAACATATTAATCCCTAGGCAATTCTTTACCCTAAAACATATTAGCATATTAATGTAGTTAATTTAGGTTATATTAGTATTAGTTTAATTAATTAAATACATTTGTTTTTCGCCTAGATTAAGTTAGGTCACAACAAATGCGGTATTCGATAGTAACGACACCAATCCCTGTGAATACGATAACCCGATCTTAACGATCACACTATACTAAAACTTAGACCTCGTATACTTGGGAGTATAAGTAGCAGCGTATTTCACGCCCCTACCACCGATCACTCAAACCTCCCATGTTCTCCATTTACTCCCACCTTTCACGTTTGCCACCCTCCACCACTGAAAACCTCAGTCCAAACTCGCTCTTATCGCAACTAAATCACAAGAATGGCTAGCAAAAATTTGAAATCTTAACCTTGTTCAGCCTCTTACATTAGAAAAAAAAATACACAGGAAAATGATATAACTTTTCGAACAATATTTTACTACCAATAATTATTTCAACAAAAAATAGATCTTCACCGGATAAGGATATAATCACACCGTTTTGAAGAAAATCCACATCGCCAGAGTTGACGAAGCCTGCTAAATGAGCGGTTAGGACGAGTACTAGCCCGTTCAAATTGATCGGTGCTTCGGAAGGAAGACGCGATTCACGGGAGGGCATTTCAGTAAACTTGTCACTCGCTGTTTTTGGAAACGGGAGTTTTCAGTGCAAGATTTATCGACGATGGGAGTAACCGATAAATAGTTCCGCATTTTGGGAGTAACCGACAATTTTTCCAAAAAAAAAAAAAAAACACCGAAAACCCTATACCCTAAACACAAATACATACACAAACACAAACCTAAACAATTAATAAATACCAAAAAACAAATATTGCCACTTAAAATAAAATTAAGGTACTTGAACAAAAATGGAGAGGACATGAACAAAAATGGCTCACTTGAAAAGCGGCAACGACGACGACTTCTGGACAGTTTGGACGACGAAGCAAATGAAAGAAGAGAGGAAGAGAAGAGAAGAAAGGATAGCAGCGTCGGCGATTTCAAGAGAGAAGGAGAGAATGAAGGAGAAAATGGGAGTAGGGCTAGCGTTTGCAAAGGAAAACAGATTTTAGAAATCCGTTCCTCCCCCTCCCCCCGCGCGAAAAATGGATTTTTGAAATCTGCTTTTCATGGGTAAAATGGATTTCTAAAATCCGTTTTATCCATGCAAAAAAAAAAAAACGATCAAGCATATAAAGTGATTTTGAATCTCCGTTTCAATTTTTTTTTTTTTTTTTTTAAGAAACGGATTTTCAAAATCTATTTTTCAATAAACGGATTTCGAAAATCTGTTTTATCTGTGATTTATAAATATGTGAACACACACACACACACATATATATATGTTTTCAGTAATTTTTTATTAAAATTATAATTATTTTGTAAAGAACGCCGATTAACGAGGCCGAGTACCTATCAATCAGAAAACGAGGAGGGTGAATTGTTCAGACACTCATGTAACACCGAACACCTAAAACTCTATTATCATAAAGAGTGAAAAAGTTCCTTGTATTTTTAACTCCCAAGTGTACAAGTTTTCGCGTTCAATGAAGTGAAGTGTTCGGTGCCCTATGGTGTTATCATTTTTGTTTTCAAGACAACATCCAATCATATCTCTCCTCCACATTTTTTCAACCCATGATAAATTTTAATTAGAATCTGTACTTCAAAATATAGACGAACTTACATTTTGCCCCTTATTTTAAAATTTATCCTATTACCTTCTAAAATGTTACATTTGTTTCAAAATCATTAAATCATGTAATAATTTGGGGAAAAAAAGAGAGAGCACATAATGCTTCTCATAATTCCTACATTACCTTGGATAAATATATTTAAATATTTTTGACCGATCCATTTAAAGATGTCATAAGCAACCTATGACGACTTGACTCATAGAACCCATATGAACATTATTTGATCATATCTTAATAAAAAAATAAAAAAGACTCTGAAATTTCCTAATAGAAGGTGTGTATATATATATATATATATAAACAATTTCGTATATCACAGTATTGTTTACGTTTCACACATACCAATATAAGTATTAGGTTAATTACACTTTATCTTCCTGTGATTTGATCGATTTGCACTTTACCCCCCTGTAGTTTAGAAATCACCATTTACCCTCTTGTAGTTAGATTTTCAAACCACTTACTCCCCTGATATACGGGGGTAAGTGCACCTAAATCAAGACCACAGGGGAGTAAGTGCTAATACAGGAGGTAAGTGCAAATGGGTCAAACCACAAGGGAGTAAAGTATAACTAACCCTATAAGTATTTCATATTCTTTCAATATTTTGCTCTCAAGGGAACCTAGAACCTGGGTAGAGGAGAGAGAAGTTGTATCTTGGGAGATGAGTCTCGATAAATTTCTCTACATCACTTAATTTATTTTCTTTTTTTATATATTCTTTCATTTTTCACAGACCTATATATAGTGTGTAAATCATATAACTCTTATTATAATATTAAATACTCATAATATTATAATCTTTTTTGTTACACTCACAAGTGTCCCACACTCATACAAAGTGTAAAATTAATTTTGTTCGGGGTTGCATGATTGTCCCTCCCAATAAATACTTTCAGGCAAGCTCTTATCAAACAGGCTCTATGTGTTGTATTTTATGAAATATTTCAGGGGAGTAAGTGCTAATACTGGTTGCTAGTGAAAAGGATTTTCCTCAATTATTTGGCTACGCTGTGGAGATGAAGTGGGGACCAAATGTCAAAGAACAAGTGGTAATGTGTGGGCCATTTGCCAATGATTCAAGTTATCAAACACGGCCATCACGACCATCCATTGATAATAAAATAATTAATTTTAAATTATTTTTCTAACCACCGCCGCCTTAAAAAGGTAAATGAGAGAGAGAGTCAAATAATGTTTCCTACACGCGGTTTGAAAGATGGTTCTATATAAACCTATCCAAACCCCTCCTTGAAATCAGCAAATCGAATCCAGATCACCCATCTAAAATGCTTCGGTTTTTCTTCTTCTTCTTCATTTCTTTCCTCGTGTTCTCCTCCTCCATTAATGCAGCTGTTCAAGACTTTTGTGTGGGTGACCTAAATCTCCCTCAAGGCCCTGCGGGTTACGCTTGTAAGAGCCCTGCTAATGTCACAGTGGATGACTTTGTGTTTTCAGGGCTAGCCGTGGCCGGAAGCACTTCCAACATCATAAAAGCGAACATAACACTGGCATTTGCCGCTCAATTTCCGGGGTTGAACGGCTTGGGCATATCCATGGCGCGGTTGGACCTGGCCCCCGGCGGGGTGATTCCAATGCACACACACTATGGTGGCTCCGAAATGATTATAGTGATTCAGGGCCCCCTTATTGCGGGTTTCATCTCCTCGGCCGACGTCCCTTATGTGAAAACACTGAACGTGGGTGAAATCATGATATTTCCTCAGGGGTTGTTGCATTTTCAAATAAATGAAGGTCCCAAACCGGCTCTTGCCTTTGTGAGTTTAAACAGCGCAAGCCCCGGCGCCCAAATCCTTGATCCTTCATTGTTTGGGAACGACTTGCCTACCAAATACGTGGAAGCAACCACATTCATTGATGCTGCTGAGGTGAAGAGGCTCAAGGCTCTTTTCGGAGGCACCGGCTAAGTCTGCCTTCGCTAGAAATGTAGTATCTAAACCTGCAAAATAACGATATGTATCGACAATAAATCTCGTATTAAACACTCTTCTCATATTTTATATAACATACATTTGTTCAGTCTAAAACGTATTAAAACTACTTACACTAATATACTGGGCCAGCCATACGGATTCAAATTCAAAAAGAACCCGAAAACGACCATTACCATTCTGTTATGTTTTTGGTATCAAGCAAATCAAGGGTAAAATCAACATTTTAAATTAGTTTAATTTCAACAAAAAAAGATGATCAATAAACTTATCCACCTAGAAGTACAAGCTCAAGAAAATTTTCATATAAAAGGCAAAAAAGTTGAATTTAACAAGAAAAATAATTCAAAAAAAATAAAAAAGTTGAATTTATGAAAATGATTGATCTTAATCCATAACCACACAAAAATTAACATTTTTCAAGTACTATTTAAATGGATTGAGCAAATCCATGACCCCATCAAAATCAACATCATCCACAAATCTATGACATCTATAACAAAATCATCTTTTTCTTTTTTTCGTTTTAAAAGTCTATTTTTCCTCTTATTTTTCTTTCTTAACCAAATGAAACTAAGAAAAATAATTTTTCTTCCACAATCAATAAAAATATTATCTTTACATTTTCTTTTTCTTTTTTTTTTTTTCCATCATTCCAACCAAACATATCCTTAGGGTACATTTTTTCTATCCTATGTTTTTTTTTCCTCCCATTTTTCATCCAACCAAACAAAGTTTGCTTTATTTTATTTTCTATTTCATTCTTTTTCTATCCATTCTCCCCAAACCAAATGCACCCAAAGAAAGAATAATAACATAAATGAAATAATTAATTGTAATATTTTATCTTTGTATATAATAATTAAAAAAAAAAAAGATTCCATTATTAAAAATATAATTATAATTTTACTGTCCAATCAAAGTACAGATCTTGCTCACCAAGGAAAAATAAATAATAAATATAATAGTAGTCATGTCGACCCAACGTCAGCATGGTTTAAAAAAATGGAAGATTTTGGAAGTATCGTGGAGGCAAGATTCGACCCGAAAACTATTAAAAAGTAGTTATAATATTATAATTTATTTTTTTATTTATTTAACCACTAGTGATCTATACTTACCCAGGGATATAAATCTCATTGGAAATTTTGTGATTGTCCCTCCTAATAACAATTTTTCGCATATTCGAACTTCTGATCTTACAGAAACTCTCAAATGCACTTTAACTCAAACGTGTATTTTCTTTTGAACCACACTAAGTTGGTATAATATTATAATTAATAAAATCACTAATTATACACATGAATATTATAACATATATGTTTATAATGAAATTCATAAAGTCATTTTAATAAATTTTATAATTTAATCACAACATGAATTAGAACACATAATTATAACCATTGTAAATATATTATTAATAATAATTTTATTAAAATAATAAAATTTATATATATAATAAATTATTTAATTATAAATTATTTTCCTAATAACTACTACCAAATACGTGAAAGCGACCGCATTCATTGATGTTGTTGAGGTGAAGATGCTTAGGGATGTCTTCGAAGGCACCGGCTAAGTCCAAAATAAGGATATGTACCGACAATAAATCACGTAGTCTATAAACATGCAAAACAACAATATGTATCAACAATAAATCATCTATTTTGATATTTTATTTAACATACATATACTCTGTCTAAATCATTCATGCTGTTTTTATTTTTATTTTTTAATAGGCATATGATTATATATCAATGAGGAGCAAAGTGTCCCCTAATACATGGTAGCAAGATATCATGTAATCTACAAGATCCTGCCAAAAACACTACAAGAAGTTCAAAAGAAGCCTCCAACCCTTAACACGGGCCCAATAGGTATCCCAAGGTTCGAACAATCGCCAAAATAAACACCTAATAAATATACAACACTGATACACTTAAAATAATCAAAATGTCACTCTAGAAAAGGAGGGTAAATTGCCAATGCTTCATAAACCGACAAGCTCTGGCAACAATTTGTTATGGAAAATCAAACATGCAAGCTCTTATCAACAAATGATGAGGCTCATACCAACACCTTTCAAACATCAACTTTAAATCCAAGATAAATCATTCATGCTTGTAATTGGATGAAATTTGATGTGGGGAAATTTTGTGGGCCACCTCCATGCACTCGGGGCGTTACACGTGGAAGACCGATAGTAGGCCAAATTTATTGCACCATTTATCAAATATGGCACATGAACAGTATTATGACACACTTAATTTAGAGTAAGTGCTCTAACGGATGTGGCAAAATTTAATTTTATCCATTTCTTTTCATATTAGGTAATGTTAAAAATAATAATCTTTAACTTTATTATAAGTAAAAGGGGATAAAAGTATAATTTGTTAAAATAAAAAGGATAAAACAAAATAAAATTAAAATATAAGGGGGGGGAAGGTAATTAACCCATTTAATTTTCTTGGCGTTAATTAGAATAGTAGGGGTCTCATGGGGGTTTCGTAGTTAATATTAACTATTATTATTTCACATGTGTTTGAATAAATAAATAAATAAATGAGTGACAATAATAGTCTTAGTGTGGTATTATTTTGACTAATATCTTAATTAAAAATGTATTTTTTTTTAAAAAAAAAATGTTAGTGAACCATCTATAAATTTTTATTTTATTTTTTTCCAAATGGTTCTCCAAGTTATTATACTACATGAAAGTCGCTGTAATTTTTTTATGTAAAAAATTATTTTATTTTTTGTGGCTTGTGATGACTTTGAACTGTTGACAGAATATTGTACTTCTTAAAATATATTGTACTAAATGGTTGGATGAACACCAGGCTACAAAATTTTGGGCCATGATAGATATAACTTTTTAAAAATAATTTTATATTTGAATATTAAATATATGCAGATTAGATGTTTTTTTGTGAAAATATTATTCTTTAACTAAAAAAAGAAAAAAGAAAATTCGTCGTTCACCCTCTTCATTCTTCGCCCAGTAGTAAATAGGGTTGTCTGATGACAGTGGTTGACGATGGTTGGTGATTTTAATAATTTATAAAGTGAATAAATAAATTTGAAGGGTATATTAGTATATTAGTAAAAGTAATTTATTTATTTTTCTAATTTGTGGGATTTGGGGGTATAAAAAATAATTTGTGCAAAAATATATCCAATGAATTAATTACCCTTTATTTTTTATTTAAATTTAATATTTAAAAAAAAAACCATTTTATCTCTACTTTTAATTTTTTAATAAATGAAAAATAAATAAATAAAATAAAGGATAATTTTGTCTATATGTAAAATTTAGATGAAAATTCAAATTTCACCCCTTTTTTCCGGCTATCTTAAAATAAAGTTAAATTTATATTTATGATAAGTAGAAGGGGGTAAAATAAGTAGAGGGAACTAATGTTAAAGTATAGGGGGGGTTAAAAGGTGATTAACCATTGCTTTTTTTTTTTTGGAGGGAAAAATCGGTGGAAAGTTCATTTTTTTAAATCTAATTGGTGAAAAATCATTTTATGTTATTAAGTCATAATTTAGTCCTTTAAGTTAGATTTCACTTGTATTTTAATCCCGCATCGCAGGAATTGTAGGAATATTGCAGGGATTGTAGGGGGCCTTTTAGTGAGTACATTCAGTTTTTATAGTGAATTTTGTTATATGTAACTAATGTTAGTTATAATTTCATAATTGTCACTTTTCATATATATTTAACTATTTTTAATTACATGTACTTATATATAGTATTAGTTACATGTTACAATTATATATATATATATATAATATTTTATGACGTAACTGAAAAAAATCAAACTTTTTAGTTACATATTAGAGACATGTAACTAAAAAGTTATATATTTTTTAAACATATAACTGAAAAATATCAAATTTTTTAATTACATATCAGAACATATAATTAAAAAATTATATATTATTAGAACATGTAAAAAAAAAAAAAAAAAAAAATCTACTTGTAACTAATATAGTAATATTACAAATAAAATAGTTATATGTAACAGGCGCGTGGTTATCATGTTTCATTATTAAAATAGATGATATTAAATTAATTTTTTTTATCGCATGACTTTTGATCAATTAAAATGTAAATGAATTTTTTTTTTTTTTTATTTTTTGGGTTGGGGGGGGGGGGGGGGGGGCGCAAATTGCTTATCAATAATATTGGTTAATGACCAATGACTTTTGGCCGCCGCGGGGGGGATGACCAATGACTTTTGACCAATGAAGGGGGGGGGGGGGGGGGGGGGCGCCGCGCGCAAATTGCGCAAATTGCCTTATCAATAATATTGGTTGAAAAGAGACTTGTTTTGGAAGTATCTTAGGTTGTCCTTTATGCACATGGCATGACAATGATATTGATGTCAATATATAAATAACAATTTTTTATTTTTATTTTTTATTATTATTATTATCATCATTTTCTAATATTAATTTAGGTCGCCTTTGGTTAGTGTTATTAGTTTTCTATTTCTATTTTCAATAAATTGGGATAAAAAATTCAAAAAATCGAAGTATATTTGGTAACAAGTACTGTCCTAAAATTGTTAACATTTGTGCTTTTTTTTCTTTAAATGTATGGTGGCCAACGTGTTGGTGGTGACGATAGGCGGTGGTGGTCAGCAAAATGACAGTGAGAATAATTTTGTGAGAGTGATTAGAAATTAAGAAATTCAGGAATTACTCCCAAAAATTTAAAAACAAAAACGAGTTTACTAAATGTGTTTCTATACATTAATCCCAAAATTTTGAGAACAGGAATAGAAATCAGGGAACGAAAACAATAAATGGGAATAGAAATCAGGGAACGAAAACAATAAATGGGGCCTCAAAGAAAGTATTTGATTTCCACAAGAAATTTATATATATATTAAGTAAAATTCTCAAATTTCTCCACGAAATAAGGTTTTTTTTTTTTTTTTTAAAAAAAATATGTCACCCAAACGCACCCTAAGATACCGTGTTTCTAATATGTGCAATAAAAAATTGTAAGAAACAATCTTTTGACATCGAGAAATTTTAAAAATTACCAAAATCAATATGCGCAATACATTTTGCTCAATATTATTTGCGCATTAGTTTTTTTTTTTTTTTTTTCCTCCTAAATTTATTGTTTCATTTCACTTTGCATAAAATTTTAAATAATATTTGAATTATTTTTTTTACTATATTACCCTTACTAAAATTGATATTAAATTGATAATTTTGTTTTAAAAAGAAAAATAAATATGTGATAAAAAAGAGGATTATTTTGAAAAGAATGATAATTAGTTTTGTACTTTCAATTTAAACATATTAAATCCTAAAATATTCAAATTATGTCAATTCAATTCAGATAGTTAATTCCGTCATTTTTATAATTGAAATCAGTCATGTATCAAATACAAAATCTCCCACATGAATGAATTCTGCCATAAAAAAGAACGGAAAGATGACTTGGCACGATTTGCATACTTCAAAATTTAATGTGTTAAAATTAAAATGATAGATTTTAAACTGAGATTTTTCTAAAATTTTAGAGGTGCAAAGTGATAATATATATATATATACTAGCATATACCCCGTGCCTAAAGGCACGGGCTTTAATTTTATTATTATTAAGTTAATAATAATACAATTGACTAAGTAAAATGGTCAATACAATGGAGAAAAAACCAACAAAATAATCAATACAAAAAATACTATACTAAGTAAAAAATATGGGGATAAAAAAATCTATAGCACGTCTATAGACACCATCCGTTTGCTTCCATCAACCTACAAAACAATTACATGAAATTGAACAAATTCTCCCCAACTTTCATCACCAACCACTCGATCTTCTTGAACCATCTATCCAAAATATTCTTGTTTGGGAATACAACGATCTAATTCAAAAATCTGCAAGTCTTGTTCATGCAATTAAGAACAAAAATAGACAATAAGAATAATATATTCAACTTAACAGTCAAGATTCACCAAAAAAAGACAAAAATTAGGATAGAAGATAAAATTTCACTGCTCAAACATAAATCAGCTTCAAGTCTTCTATTTTAGTAGAAGAGAACAAACATTAGAAATATAAAGAAAATGAAAATATTACCTCTTCATGGAAGTAAAAGAAGAAATCAAGAAATGGATGGTCGAATAAATGTAAAAAACTTTCTAACGAACAAAAGAACAGAGATATTAGAGTTTGGAGAGTGTAATAATGAATTGCATGAATATATAATAGACAAAGAACTCAAAGAGAAAAACCAGAGCTAAGAATCTACACTATATTTTGTTGATCAAGTAAAGACACTTCTAATACTGTTTCAATTTGTTAAGGCCTTTAGTTTCTGTTTAATGTTCATGATCACCATAGAAAACTTCTTCCTAAATGGAACCCAAAACAATAAACTGCTTCAAATTAGCCAAACATTTAGAATTAAAAAAGAGAAAAGAAAAAATTTCCATAAGATCCAACATACCTGCCAGAGACACGATCGCTCAACCCAGATTGGAAGATGAATCCAAGAATTATGGATTAAACCTATCGCTTTGTCTGTAATTCCCACCCAGTTCATCCACGTTGTGAACGGGGCCCCCTATCCCAAGAAATACTCATCCACCCCCTTTGAAACCCTGATTTTCCCAAATCTAAAACCCATTTCCTCATAGCAATCTCCATTGTCCACCGAAACGTTCATCTCCGAATACCTCATGGCCAATTCAAGACTCGACTCTCTATCTCTCTATCTCTAACTGTTCGTGAAACATAAAGTATCTAAATCTGAGACAAAAAAACAATAAACGAACGTGACCATAAAAATAGAATCATATGAATGTAAAACCAAACTATTTTCAGCAAAACTAACCAAATGTTCTGGTACAAACTAATCGAACTGTTTTACTGAACATGTAAAATGCGTGATCTTAAAATGGCGTACTTTTGTAAGTTCTATCTTGGATCATGAGCATTAGAGATCTAAAAAATAAAAAGAAAATTGAAATTTAAAATTGTAAAGAAACTCAATTTTGTGTTCGTGAAAAGTTAGTTTTAACTTCTTTGATATTATAGAATGACAAAATGGAGATGAAGCAAGACTATGTGAACCTGTAAAAACAAAAATTAAAAAATAATATTACATAGAAAATAAGCAATCCCAAACCGTAAGAATTATAAAATAAAAAAGTAACTAAATCGATAGCAAGGAATCCAAAAGAAAATAAAATCATACAACAAATTGAGACGGACCAAAATAAAGAAAGAAATCTTCAAAAAGAAATATAGAGATGGACAATGAGAACCCATTGATTTAAACATTCGCAATAGATACAAAGAGAGATCAACAAACCTTGAGGTCGTTGCGAGAGTGAAAGAGCAAGAGCGAAACATTAATAGGAAATCCATATTTGGATCCCCCATACACAAACTAATTGCCTGAACTCCTACATTAAGGTTCTTGGAATGAACCTGCATTTATTTAACTAAATATGTCAAAAAAACATGATAAATAACTATTTTCAATAAATATGTCAACAACACATGATAAATAACTATTCGCAATAAAATGCACTGAAAATATGTCAACAATACATGATAAATAACTATTTTCAATAAAAATGAACTCACTCAGATTTTTTAGCTTTACCAGCTGAATCATTGGCGTCTGGAGCTCAACAACATCATCTGAAGCTCAACAACATCATCAGCTTCATCTCTTGAAACATAGGGGGAAGCCCAATTTACTCCCTATAATTCCTCAATT
The DNA here is from genome assembly GCA_016647705.1 of Eucommia ulmoides. Classification (NCBI taxonomy): domain Eukaryota; kingdom Viridiplantae; phylum Streptophyta; class Magnoliopsida; order Garryales; family Eucommiaceae; genus Eucommia; species Eucommia ulmoides. Next base: position 306,117 of record JAENRU010000489.1, read on the forward strand.
CACTTTCTATTTCAAAAGCAGTGAGTGGACTTACCTAGGAAGAAGTCAATGCATTAATAAGTGGTACGCTGAAAAAAATGTAAAAAAGCTTTTGAAATAGAAAGTGAACTGAGGAATTACTGCAGGAGATAATAAGTGTTAAGTGTTTGTTGTAAAGAAGTCAATACTCCCTATAGTTCAACAAATACTTGTTATCTCCTACATTTAATACCACCCTGTAGTGGAATTACTTGGAAAGAAGTCAATACTCCCTATTAGTTCTGAAAGCATATTAGTGCTAGTGGGCACCAAAGTTCCATGGAAATGGAAATAAAGCCTATATATGGGGAACACCAGCAATTTCCAATAAGAATAAACTGTGCTTCTTGTAACAATAAATCAACCCTAACCCCAAATTGAAAGAGATGGAGAAATGGTGGCCGTGAACATAAAGATCCTAAAATTAATCCTATCAAAACCCTAAATTAGATGAGCAAGAGCGAGAGAGATGAGAGTACCTATGATTAGGGGTGAACAGATGAATGGTGATGATGAAGCATTGGGCGGCTGATGACCATCCAAATGCGACCATCGGTGACCTTTACCATCCTCGCCGAACACCGATGACCACTTGTGCACTGTCGTCATAAAGGGAGGAAGAATGGTTTCGAAATAGAAATTGATGAAATGTTTCAATTTTAAGGGTTTCGAAATAGAGAAACAAAGACAATCAAACCCAAAATCCAAAGAGAGAGGGAGAAATATACTTGGAGACAGAGTGGGGAACTCGATGCTAACAGAAGACGGCCATGGGGTAATTGGTCTCCTGGTCGCGAGTGATCGTCGCTGTCGTCTTCGCAAGGGAGAGAGGGAGGCCGTCGTTGTCGTCTTCGCAAGGGAGGGTGAGATCAGTTTTTGATGGAGAGGGTGAGAGAGACGGCTCAGAGGGGAAAAGAGTTTTGAAATAAAAATTGAAAAACAGATAAAGGGCTTCAATTTTAAGGGTTTCGAAACCCAAAATCAAGAGAGAACCATAATTGCAGAAACCCTAAAAAAAATTAAAAAATTCAAACTCAAGGAATTTCAAAACAACGATTTTTAGTTTCAACTGCTGCAAAATTGAATCAAGAGCTGTGAACAACAATCAAAAGGGTTATTCGAAATTGAAAGAGAAAGAAAGAGGCTTACCAGGGAATCTGCGACGTCGGGAGCGAGGACCGTGAGCAATTGGAGGAGTCGACTATCAACGGAGTTGTGACATTAGATTCGGCCGAGAGCTAAGCCACCATCGTCGTCTGAAGAAAGGGAGAAATCATCGCGAGGGAGAAAGAAGAATCCACCACCGTCGTGAGTGAAGGATGACGGCGTGGATGGAGAGACGATGGCAGAGGAGGCTGAGAAGGAGTGGATCGCGGGAGACTGAGAAAGAGAGGACATAAAGGTGATGGCGATGGCGATTGTCGGAGAAGAACAACGACGCTAAGCAGATGGTAAGTCTCAAAAGATGATGAACCGTGGATTGGAGGGGACGAATTCTGTGGAGAAGAAGAACACACTGAGTAGCGCAGCTATGATCATGTGAAGTCTCGAAAGTAAGCCTAAGTAGTAAATGCAAGCACTGTTGATGGTAAGTTTCAGCAAGTCATGTGATATGTTAGATACTTGTATAATATGTATATAGATTTGTATAATATAAAAGTAATCCTACGGTTGGGAATGTTTTGATGTTTATTATATAGATATTGTATATAGATGTTGTATATATTCAGAGACATCCAACGGTTACAAATATCCAGAGACATCCAATGGCCCTGGATGTAAATGAGCTGATTTATTATATATATATCAAATAAAACAGGACGTACATAAGCCCTCTAGGTGAGTCTCAGCCACTCTTTATACCCCATAAAGAACGGTCCAGATTGATCCACTAAATTAACCTAAATATATTTTATATCCATATAATATTAAATAAATGTTTTATAAATTTCGGTTGTTTTATTTTTAATAAAAGGCTTTTTTTGGGCCTTTTGGAAGTTTGTTTCATTTTTTTATTTTCTCTTATTAATTATAATATAGTTTCCTTTATTTCCCTTTTATTACCTTGCAAACCTCCATCCATCGCCTCTCCTTCCATGGAAATTGCAAGAGAGGAAATTGCAAGGGTGTAATTTATAAATGGAAAGCGCCGACCCTCTCTATCTATGGAAATAGCCGAGCTCACTCTTCCCAATTCCTCTCTTCCTCCATCGTCGTGAACACTACAAGAAAAATGGGATTTGGCTACAAAATTTTGTAGCCAAATCTCTAATTTTGTAGCGAAAACGTTTTAGCAACAAAAAAAATATTGTTCCAATTTTGTAACCTATGTGCCGTAGCAAAAGGTTTTTAGCGACAAATTTTGGTTTCATCGCGCAAGACTACTATTTCGTGATAAATTATTTCGTAGCTAAATTTGTAGCTAATAAATTCATTTTGTAGCCAAAAAGTGATTATAAATGGCGGGAATAATATTTTGGTGACGAAAATTTTCATCGCCAAAAAAGACTGAAATGGCGGGAAATTATTTTGGGGACGAAATTATTTTGTCACCAAAAATATGTGAAGGTGGGAAACAATTGGCGACAAATTTTTTTTGGTCGCTAAAACAAAATTTAAATTGGCAAGAAAACTTTCTGCCACCAAATATTTTTGTAGCCAAAAAATTGTAGCAATTTTTTTTACTTAGAACTATGAATATCAATTTATAGCCATATTCAATCAACAAAAAGTAAATAAAACCATACAATTGCATTAAAAACTAAATAGTCAAAATATGCCAATTATACCAATATCCTTAAACACTAATATAACAAAAAAAACAAAATATCTGACACTTTTGTCCTCATGTTCACTTCTCCATTCATGGGTGCAAAATTTCTCACAATATATCACATTACACTTGAAAACTTATTTGCCATATTATCATCCGTTGGCCTATTAAAAAGGGAATCAAATTTAATCTTCAATGAGTTGTTATCATTAGCCTTTAGTAATTTGCTTGTCCCATGTCCTATAGTTGGTCCACATTTTTTGGCGCGCACGCCTTTATTTGCCGACACAAATTTAATAAAAATTTAATGTGAATCTGTAAACACAAACAGAAATAGAATTTTTTTTTTGGGTGAATCCTAACCTTCTTTTATTCAATATATTTTTTCCCCTAATGTTTGAAAATAAACAGCAACAACAATAGCAACAGAAACAGCGACAGAAACAGAAATAGCAACGGAAACAACAACAACAGCGGAAACAGAAACAACAACAGTAACAGAAATAGAAACCAAAATAGAATTAGAAACAGAAACAGCAATGGAAATAGAAATAGCAACGGAAACAAACAGCAACAACAATACAAACAGAAACCTACATTATGAATTTATAGTTAATATGTTTCCCGGGGGAGGTAAGAATACAAGATTGTGAATTTATAAAGAAACATGACAAAGGAAATTACCACAGCTATTGATGGTATGTCAGACTGGCCAAGAGATGCATGGGAGACATCCATGTCAATAATTATCGTGGGAACCTTAGATACCAGAGGGATAAAAGTAGAATGCTCAACAAATAACATAGAATTCAGCCCCCCAAGTTGCCAAGGCATAAGAGAGAGATTTTTAAGATGGCAAGAATTATTTTGGAGCTTTTGGTGGTATGTACACAAAGAATGGACGGTATTCAATTATTCATAATCACAACAAACCAAATTACGCTATCAGGATCATACCTTAGCATTGATTTTGAGAAGCACATTTGTCAGATATTGATCATTAACCCTTTGAGGGGCAATGCATTGAGTGACAATTCCATACTCTGTCAATTGTTTTGCTTCCATGGGCCTTAAATATGGTTCAATGGTTAGATAAATATCACAGAAAAGAATCAATACACTAAAGGGAGGACACACAATGAAGCCACACAAAGTGAATGAGAGAAAGAGAGAGAGAGAGAGCCTGACAAGATATAGCAATATAAACTCAAAAATGAAATCAAAAATATTAGTTTGAAACAAACCATAGAGTTTTGAGTTTTTTCGCTCAGGCAGTAAACACAAAAGGAACTAAGGTGCCCCAGGAAGTCCTGATTGTATTTCTTCGAACATCTTTTCTATTCTAACAAGTGGAGGAGCCCTCCTAAATTGTGGGTTCTTTTCAAATATGTCAAACGGGTCATCTATAAGCTGGATTTATTGAAAATAAGATACATTAGGCAGACAATTAAATAAGCATCTTATTTTATAAACTATTCAACAGTTGTGCGTAGAAACTACACTTAAAATGAAAGAATCTAAAAAAACATAAACATAATACCTTCTTCACTATACCAAAGAAGGGTTTTTTCTTCCACGATTGGATACGGATAAACTACAATAAAAATGACCTATCGGAGCATGAAAAAGTGTCGCGACAGAACTCCTATTGCGATATTTGGACTTTTTGGAAAAATGAACCGAATCGACGACGAAGCTGAAAATGAACCGAATCGATGACGAAACTGTTAATCGACGATGGATTAAAATAATTGACGGTGATAGATATGAACTAAAATACATAATAATCGAGATCTATAAGCATAACAAAACAGTGTAATAGAAAATTAATTAATCAAATTTTATTTCAAGCATAAATTCAAACCTCAAATTTGCAGATGTAAGAGTAAGAACAACGGCATGAGAAAGACGAACTAAAACAAAAACAGAAACTGAAACAGCATGCAATGAACTTTAGAGAGAACTCTCATCAACAGAAACAACATGTAATTGTAGAGCAACGAAGAAAAAAAACCCAGCAGAACGAACCTGGTAGCAACGAACTTGGTATCACCGAAATTGAAGAACGAAATTGAACTGAAATAGAAAACAAATAATATTATCAAAAACATGAACAAAAAATTACCAATTAAACAACCTGGTGCATAACAATGGCAAAAGAAAAATTGTAAAAGCAAAGCCTCTTAGTGAAGCCGTAGAGAATGAAAAAATGAAGCAAGAGGTTAAGAGTAATGAGAGCAACAAACATATGACACATAAACAGCCCATAGAGGCCCCCCAATAAATACACAAGAACATATAATCTCAATTCGTAATTCAAAACCAATGCAGTCACAAATTAGAAAATATATTATTATCTAGTAAAAGGATCTTAATTCCTAAGCTAAATATTTCTTAAAAAATATCAAATAAAACACATAACCTGAAATAGATAAGAACTTCATTTAAAATGGTATCAAACGAATGAAAGTCACCATACGAGCTAAACTACTAAGTACTAAAATAAGGATAGTTATCTCCCTAGATCTTCAAGGCAACCGAGGTGCATCAAATAATTCAGAAGAATAGATTACGGAAGTTGTCAAATTAAAATCTCCACTATGTAAGACACAATTTGATAACATTTTTATTATGCACTTTTTTGCTTTTAAGCGAAACATGAGTAAATAAGGTAAATAATGCCAAATGAGGCCTAATTTTATATTTAATCAATCATTTACAAGTCTGATGCTGAATAAAATAATGGATTACAAGCAATTGAATCAAGTTAGGACATGTGAGAATTACTCTCGCATCTCTAGTTGAATTCAACACATTGGGTATTTTCATTTAAATATCACGTACTCTTTATTGGCAAACCAATCAGCTAACCAAAGTCTTGGGAGATGGTACTGAAACAAATCAAAATGAGTAGACAAATAACTATCAATAAGCTAATCATCAACATAAACCAAATTAAGCAGACATACCCTTCACTGCTCAGACATGTAGCCTAGATTTAATTACAAATATTACAGAACAAAATTTGGGAGTATGGTATTTTGATCCCATCTCTCACATGCGAAAAATATACATCAATCAGAATATGAGAGTATTGTATTTTTTTTCCTATCTCTCACATGTATTTTGGGAAGAAGTTCGTTTAATTCCTGAATTTGCTCCCTGTTTTGTGTTCACAAATAATTAAGCAACCCTAAAACATAAACATAAACAAGGAACAAGGATAACAATTGGAATTTACTTCTTCAATGAATGAGATTTGTTCTACATTGTTTACCAGAATTTGATTTCACATGCATAATCATGAAATGTTCCAAAAAATAGCAAGGCACAAATGATATTAGTTTTTGGAAATTACACGTTGACTGATTTTTGTATAGTGTTGCCGAAATTGGACAATCTTGAAACAATTGATGTGAAGAAGCCGCCGCTTTGCTTCTGATCCTTGTTCACAACCATCTCTTCGAATCCTAATTGAGCTTAATCCTTCCCAATCGACCCTTTATGAAGATTCATAGTTCAATTAGAAACAATAATATGAACATACATATAGCAGAAAAACAGAAAATAGGAAGATGAAGAGATGATTAAGAGAAAACCGCACCTAGGGTTTGCTATCGCAAGCGGTGGAAGACAAACGATTCTTCAGAGCAGTATGGAACACGAACGTTGCTTCTAATGGCGTCGGGGGCATGTATCTGGGGGCTGATGTACAATAGAGCAACGATGATGGTGTTAGCGAGGTCGATGAAGACGGGGCCGATGTGAGATGAACCTTAACGGTGATGGTAGTAGTATTAGTCTACTGTAAGAAGAGAGCAAAAAAGATAGGATAGTGAGAAAGAGAGAGGGGAGGATGAAGAATAGGATTTTGGGAGATGAAGAAGAGGATTTCGGGAGCGGGAACACCAAAATGTACCACCCTTTGCCTATTAACCATCTATGGCCAAAAAATTGGACTTCGTCGCCAAAGGGTGGTACATTTGGCTACAAAATTAACAGTTGTAGCCAAAAGACACATTTAGCGACGAAATTTGTGTCCTCGTCAAAAAGATTCGTTGCTGAATCTCATATTTCTTGTAGTGGAACCCTAATTTCGCCAACCCCTTTCTCTCTGTTTCTCTATATGGAAATCACGATTTCCTCTCTATCTATGGAAATTGTGATTTTCACCGCCTCTATTATCTCTACAAAAATCCCCTACCGCCGATTTTCCCTAACTCACCTTACTTCTTCTTTTCTCTTTCTTTCTCCCCATCGATGCTCTGCCTCCATTGCTAATGTACGATTTTTTTTCTTTCTAAATTCTTAGCTTAATTCTTCCATATGTAGTTTAAAAATTGGCTTATGTTTGCGATTTACATGAATTTTGCTTTGATTTCTAGGGATCTTTGACTACTGATTTCAATTTCTTCAGGTTTGTTGCCGATTTTTGTTCCCGTGATCTGTTACTATTTGAAAAGATTGAGTAATATTGAATGTCTCTGTTTTGATAGTGTTTTGCTTCTGTTTCAACAATGTTACTGTTTAGTGTTCGCATATTCCAAACAGGTAGTTGAACAACCTTTTTTCTTTGTGTTTCGGTTCATGTCTCATTCTTCTTTTTCTCCGTTTTCTTCTTTCTTGTTGTTTTTCTGAATCCGTGATTTGAATTTGTATAAATAGAACAATGTGGTTTTCTAAACCACGACGATATACCTTAATTTGATAAGGACAACATGGTTTATACCTGAAGTGTCGTTTATACCTTATTTTCTAAAGCATCTAGAAACCACATTATCATTTATACATTAGTTTCTAAAAAACAAATTCAAATTAAGGTATAAACACAAATTTAGACGCTGAAAACCATATCTTAATTTAGAAAAAACACATCTTAATTTAGAAAAAACAATATCTTAATTTGAAAACCGAATCACTAGACGCTGAAAACCACATATTAATTTAGAAATTAAGTATTCGAAAATGAGAATAATGAATGCTTTGGAATTTGAATTTGAACACAAACAAAACAACCAATTGATTCATGTTTAATTTTCAAAATAAGCAGAAGCAATACATTGCGAGGATAAGTTCGATTTTTTGAATAAGAAAAATTCCCAATACTCCAAGTATGTTCCCAAAATACTGTTTTGGAAGTCTCTTGACATTAGGGTTTCAAGTTTCTAAAAAATTAGCAGTATATATATTAGGCAAGGGGTAGTGTACTGCTTCTACTTACTATTCAATTACCTGTACATTGTGAGGATTAAATAATGAAGGAATTTTTGTTTCTCTTCCCAGTTTTCTGTTTCTGAATTTCTGTTTCTGTTCACAGTTTTTTGGGAATCTAAAAAAACAAACAAATTGAAATTACAGTTTTTGTGCAGAAAGAATTCAGTGTAGGTGAACTGAATTGCTATACTATTAAAATCAAAAGTATAGTATATTGTCTTAAAAATTAGTTAGAACATTGCCTGTTCTAAATCAGTTCAATTACCCGTTTGTTCTAACTTTTGATTTTTCATCATTGTCAATTCTAAATGAGTTTAACAAAAGTATTTTGATTTTTAAGACAGTATACTACACTATTAACGAAATCAGTATAAGGAAATTGAATCAAAATTGATAGTGTTTTGTGTTCTTAGATTTGAAAACAAACTCTTATTGAATCGAACCAAAGAAACTTGCAGATTCTGAATAGGTAATTGAATAACTTTTTTTCTTTCTGTTTCGCTTAATATGTCTTATTCTTTTTCTTCTTCTCTATTTTTATTTATTTATTTTTTTTAAATTAAAGTTATTCCTTACATTTTTTGGACCAGTTCAATAAAAATCCTCTAAGAGGCATCCGTCACTTCCCAATTACTAAGCACATCAGCTCCCACTTCTTCAGGTTTGTTTTGTTAGTGTTTTGTTGTGTTTTGATAGTGTTTTGTGTTCTTAGGTTTGAAAAATTGGGTGATTGGTGCAATTAGTTTCAGTCAGTGAGTAACTTACTGTTAGTTAGTTATTTAGATTATTTTGACTCATTGTTAGTGAGTAATTTACCAATTCTTCAATTTAGTTCCCGATGTTTTGTTCCCTTTTTTCATTGAAATATTTTCGAAAGTCGTGGGAATTAATTTTCTGTTCCCATTTTTCATTGAAATTTTGGCATTCATTTCTAGAATATCTTTGACACCATCATCTTCTCAATTTCCTTTTAAAATGCCAAGGCAACAATTTTCAGTTCCTTTGGCATACGCCATGACAATAAATAAATCACAAGGACAATATGTGAAATTTTTTGGAGTTGATTTGACTACACCAGTTTTTAGCCATGGCCAATTATATGTTACTTTGTCAATATGCACATCATTTGATCGATTAAGTGTACTTCTCCCTGACAATAAATCTCTTTCTACAACATACATTATTTACTTAGAAGTTCTGTTGTGAAGATCTAAACTGAAATGTCGGTACGGTAATTCAATTGGTAATTTATTTTGTTGATTTATTATAAAAATTTATCAATAATTTGTCATTATCTTCGTTAATTAGTGCAAGAATTGGGTGAAAAAGTTCAACACGGATGGCAATAGTATTATGAGATAACTGAATAATTGATATTATTTCATTATCTTTGTTCTTTCGTTTTAATTTAATTCAAGTTATTGTCTTGAGTTGTATTTAAAAAGAACAATCATTGTATTTGTTTCTCAATTATCTTTGTAAATCTTTATAACAAATACGTTGGTAATTTGTTTAGTGATATGTTCATTTCAAAATAAGTTTTTTTTTTTTAAGTTCGTGCCTTTAGGCACGGGTTATTCACCAGTGTGTGTGTGTGTACATACATATATATATAGTGAATTTTATTATATAGTCCTCAATAAATGTACAACTCATAAAATGAATCTTTCACCTTGGACAATAAATTTTTTAATTCTTAGAAAATAGTCCTTAACATTTGCCCCCCAATTGATATTGTGTTTACAAAACCATGTCATCCAAGTGTGTGTACCTATTGCATTTATGGGGATTGCATAGTTTTCATAAATATCACTCCCATTTGGAAAAACTACTGTTATGAACCAAATCTCTATTTAAAAATAAAAATATATACATCAAATTAATGTAGAAAAAAAATTCTCTTTCTAATGATATAATTTGTAAATTTTTTGGATAAAAATGTGAATTTATAAACGTTCAGTTAACACAATCACTAATTTATATGTGTGTTCAAAATTTGTGAATATTCAGTCAACACAATCCTAAATATTTTAGTTAACACAATCACTGATTAAATGTTCAAAATTTGTTGGTGCTCTGTAATCTTGCAATCGTTTTTTGCCCAGTGGATGAACATTCAAACAATGATAGTAAATGAAAATATTCAGCTCATACAATCACAATTCTAAATGTTCATAAAATGTTAATTTGTTGTTCAATCATGAATGTTCATACCTTATCAGTGGCTGGCTGCGAATGGCGGCATGAACGAACAGCTTCGACGAACTTAATCGTTTCAGAATAGAAAAGACTTCTAGATCTAAAACCGTGAGAACATTCATCATCGATTGTTCGCAGATTTGAAAAATTTAAGATAAAAATGGAAGAAGAACAGGAAATCAATCGGCAAGAACATTCATCATCATCATTCCAGATCTTAATCATTCCAGAATAGGAAAGACTTTCAGATCTGGAATAGCGAGAACATTCAACATCGACTGTTCCCCATATCTGAAAATTTTTAGATACAAATAGAAGAAGACGAACAAGGAAATCGATCGGTAAGAACATTCATAAAAAACAAAAAAAACCAAACAAATCAAAACAAATCTAAATCGATATGAACGACTAAACGCATCAAACATTTACCGAAAACCGACCAAAAAATAAAATCAAACACTAAACAGAATGAACATTCATGAAACCGATATTTGGAATGAACAATAATAAAAGGGAGATCTGAATAAAGAGGTGATCTGAAAAACAACTCGAAAAAAATTAACATTCATCTCAAAATTTCATTCCAGATCTGAAATTTCTCCCCCAAGATCTGAAAACACAACTCGCAAAAAATGAACATCCATCCCTAATTTTGCGAATGAAATTTCACCCAATCTCGAAAAACCCAGATCTAGATAGATGGTGATGGTTTGGCGGTGGTGATGTTCCTGTGGTGGTAATGGTCTAACTGAGCGAGAGGGGGGAGAGAAGACACCATTCAGTCGTGGATGGTTCAGCTGATGGTGGTAGAGAAATAAAGCATCGCTGAGGAGATGCTAGCGGTTGACGGAGAGAGTAGAGAGAGATCATCGGAATGAGGATTTTTCGTGCTTGTTCTTAGTTGAGGATTTTTCATGTGTGCAAGCTTTAGTAAGTTGGGCCATCTATATATATATATCAGATAATTGCCCTTAAAATAAGTCATTTATAATTATTTTGTACTTTATTTTAATTTTTTTTTAATTTTTTTTTTTACAGATAGAAAGACAACTGCTTTTTGTTTATTCGATTTTTATATTATTATAAGAGATTGACTCGACAGACTAAGAGGCGGTGAAACATGGAGTCTAGGGTTGTCCGTTAGGCAACGAAGGTGAGAAGAACAAGAAGGCGGTTAAGGTGAGAGAGGAAGGTTAAGAAGTCATCTGATGAAGAGATTAGGGTTAGGATTGGGTTGTGCATATAAATAAATAACCCTTAAACGATGTCATTTAAGCCTAAGAATCGGGTGGGTCAGGCCAACCCACAGAGGCAAACCAATTACACGCGATCCACCTGCGCATTGCGCAAGTTATTATGGGCCATTTTTTGCGGTGCCGATTTTTCAGTTTGGGCGCGTTTGACGACTTGGCCTGTTCTATTGCATACCCCTACCAACATTTTTCAAAACATTTGATTTTTCTTCACTTTTTTTTTTTTTTAGTAAGAGTTCACTTACAGGAATAATACGAAAATACAATCGTATACTATCAAAGGCACTTATGAGTTTTTCTTGTTCAATTAACTTTTTATCTTTTAAATATACTTAAAAAAACGTTCCCACAAAACACATTAATCAATATTAGCTAGATTGGATATATCCAGTTGATATCTACTATATGTTGAATTTGTATTTCACATCATAATTAAAATTAACTAAAAATATTAGTAAGAATTAAAAAATAAATTGCTCTGAAATAGGATAAAATTTTGAAAAATAAAAAAATAGAGAATTATATAATAAAAACTGGGATTAATTTACCTTTCGGACTGAATCAAAGGGGTAGTCTTCACCAAGCTTATCATCAAACAACTTGCAAAGCTCTTCTTTAGGATCATGCAAATTAAGAACTTCTTCAAATTGTATAGTTGTTGTTGATATAAGGACAAAAGTGGAATGAAACTATAAGCCACCGTTTGGTAACACACTTTTTGTATCTTTATAAAAAAAAAAAAAAAAAAAAAAAAAAAAAAAAAAAAAAAAAAAAAAGAAGTAATTAAAAAAAAAGTTTTTTCTTGACTAAAAAAAATTAATTTTACTAAAAAATAAAAGCGAAAAATGAAAAACGTGTTTGACAGTGTGGAGATAATACTATTAGTATTATTCTGTAAATGGCCTCTCAATTATAAAAATGTTCATACGCGATTGAAAAAAAAACAAAAAAAAAAACAAGTGGAAGTCCATCAATCTTCATTTATCTTTTATAGTTTAAAACTGAAAAAACAAAAAAGTATTTAAAATCATGTTTTTTTAGATTTTTGCAAGTTGCACCATTGAAGTTTCCATGTCCTTTAAATTTGAACACATTGAAGCATGAAGTATCCAAATCGTGGCAACCTTCCGTCATTTTTTGTGACAAAATTCACTCACATTGGTAATTTCGTGTTTGTCATGTAGATAATTTCCATCATCGAAAATGACACAATTACCAATTTGGTTTGAGTTGACATAACTTGGATAGTTCAAGGTTCAAATTGAAAATACATAGACTAAAGTGGAATTTCTCCGAAACATCAAGGGTGCAAAGTGCAAAAACCTTTTTTTAATTATTGTTTTTAAAAATATTTTTTTTGAGTCCAAAACAAATGCTGCTTTTAAAATGAAGTATTGAAAAAAAGTGGAACACAGAAGTCTTAATAGATCACTCTCCATCAATCTTTTGTAGTATAAAAATTGAAAAAAATAAACTATTTTTGCTTTTGGAAAACATACTTGAAATCATGGTTTTTATTTTTACGCAAACTGAACACAGCTTTTAAAATTATTTATTTAAGCAAAAAAGATACTTAAAAAACTTTATGTAACACAGCTTTTAAAATTATTTATTTAAGCAAAAAAGGTACTTAAAAAACTTTATGTAACGGTGCAAAGTGCAATTCAACCTAACTACAGAAGTGCAAAGTGTAATTAACCCTTTTAAAAAATACTTTCGCTTAAGTCTAAAACAAACACCGATTTTAATTTATTTATTTTTTAAAGCAAAAAAGTACTTAAAAAAAAAAGGTTATCAAACAATAATGTCTAACTTATATTGTTCTATTATTGATCGTGGAAAAAGAATTACCAAGGCAACAAGTCTCTTTGATTCAACAATGGCTTCAGTTGCCTTCACAATGGCTTCTTTAGCAGATATTAGTTCATAAAGAACGACTCCAAATTCATATACATCTACTTTAGGAGAAACATCACCATATTGAGCATACCTGCACCATTGCATTCAAATCCACCTTCAAATAAAATTAATTTTTCTCAAGGAAAACAGAAATCCGACGAACATAGAATAAATGCAAAATTCCGAATATACCCTTCTCCAATGCATGCTCGCGATGAAGTTATATGAGACCGATAGCTATCTTTTTACCCTTCTTTTTGTTTGTCCGGAGGGTGGACACTTTGTACCCCTGAAGTTTGACGGAAATCTCACTTCGGTCCTCACAGTTTCAATTTGAAAAACTAACACCTTAATGTTTCCAAACCATCTAACTACGATCCATGTCATTATTCTAGCATTAAAATACTATAATTACAATTATAAAATTTATCAATTAATAATTTTAATTGTACAAAAATATTTATTAACTATTAATAAAATCAACTACTCAAAATGCTAATAATATCATTCTAATCAAATTTACAACTTTTACTTTATATTGAATTCTTTACGAATTTAATATATATATATATATAAACTCACTATATTTTTCATCCCATATATATATCCAACTAGAAGTCTAAAATCAAGATACTTATCCAACTAATTTGTGATCAAGATACTTATCCAACTAGAAATACAAAATAAAAATAAAAAAATCATAGAAGAAGCGAAAAAGTTGAATTCAATGAGAAAAACAATTAAAAAAAAAAAGTTGAATTTTGTAATCCATAACCACACCGAAATTAATATTTTTCAAGTATTATTCAAATGGATTGAGCTAATCGATGACCACATCAAAATCAATATTTTCAACTATTTTTTTTCTTTTATCAATAAAAGCAAAATTATATCATCAACAAATCTATGAGATCTACAACAAAATCATCTTCTTCTTCTTTTTTTCTTTTTAAAAGTTTAAAGAACACCAAAAGATTAATAAAACATCGCTAATTAAATATTACACAAAAATGTTTAATTATAACTAATTAAAAATATGAAATTTACAAAAATGCAATATTATCCCTAACCCCTAGAGTTGTTTACATGAAAAATAAATAAAAAAAAGAAAAGAAAAGAAAAGAAAAAAGGGAATCTAACTACTATATATTACACAAAAACGTTCAATGATGTATATTAAAAATATGAGATTTACAAAAATACGATCTATCACTAACCCTTAGAGTTGTTTACATTAAAAAAAAAAAAAAAAAAAAAAAAAAAAAAAAAGCAAAAACAAAAACAAAATACGAGTTCTAAAACCTAGATCTACACAAATAAAAACTAAAATATAATTAATTGACACAAACCCTATACCCTAAACACAAGCACAAACACAAACCTATACAATTAATAATTAGCAAATGAGAGAAGAGAGAAGGAGAAGAGAGAAAGAAGCTAGAGAGGAGGAGAAATGAAAACGAAAGGGAGTGGGGCCAGGGTTTTCATGGACGAAACGGATTTTGGAAATTCGTTTCACCCACAAAAAAAATTGAAGATCAACCAAATAAACGCACTTTGAATCTTTATTTTTTTTTAATTGGATTTTCGAAATCCGTTTTATGGTTCTATGTAAATATGTGTATGAATATATGTGTGATTTCATTAATTTTTTTAATTAAATTTCTAATTATTTTGTAAACAACTCTAACTTAGATAAATATATTTAAATATTTTGACCATTTTGAGATCAATTTAAAGATGTCATAACAAAGGTATGATGACTTGACTCACATCAATAGAACCTATAGCACAAAAAGATTAAAAAATAAATATTTGACCACTTCCACCCATTGAATTTGTTTATATATGAAAGTCTTTTCATCATTTCTTAATCAAAAAATAAAAAAGACTCTGGACACTTCCTAATAAAAGGCCACCATTCTTGAAGAACAAGCAACATATACTAATTTCTTTTCTCCACGACACTTCATACATTAACAATATCTTACATATATATATATATATATATATATATATATATATATATAAACAACTTCGTATATCTAAGTATTATTTACGTTTCACACATACCAATACAAGTATTTCATATTCTTTCAATATTCTGCTCTCAATTTTTCTAATATGGTATCTAGCCAATTTTAATCTTTCTAAATAACTAAGAACATTAACAATTAAATAAATAAATAATAGAATAGAGAGAAAATATATATATGACTGATTGAAGTATATAAACACTGTTCTAAGAAGAGATACACCCCCTATATACACAGGGTTAAATGGCTAGCCGTCTTTCCCAAGATACAACGATTCAAGAAGTCAATGTGCAAGTAGGATAGTCGTATATTGAACTGATAGCGAAACTTATTGCCCATAAACATCAAGTATATAATATACGTGCAATATTACAAAATATAATTTCTCTCTATTTTTATTTTTATGTCCCAATAAAACCTTATTATTTCATATACTATCATCATCTAGTATCATACTATTTTCTCTAAAATTCTCTACATTTTTTTTCCTTCTTTTGCTATATATTTTTTTATTTATATAGTGTATAGATTATGCAACTCTTATTATAATATTAAGTACTAATAATATTATAATTAAAAAAAAATTATACCCACGAGTATCTCCACAACCACACAAGATGTGAGACTAATCTCGTTCGGGGTTCTGTGGTTGCCCCTCCCAATAAGTGTTTTTCTATAGGTTCGAACTCTTAATCTTGCAGAGGCCCCTCAACTGCTTTAACTCAAACATATTTTGCTGTTTGAGCCACACTATATTAGTATAATATTATAATTAATAAAATAATTAATTATACACTTACAATATAACATATATGTTTATAACGGAATTCATAAAATTATTTTAATAAATTTTATAATTTAATCACACCATATGTAATTAGAACACATAATTATAACTATTATAAATATATTATTAATAATAATTTTATTAAATAAAATAATATAATTTACATATATAATAAAATATTTAATTTTAAATTATTTCTCCTAACTATTATAAATATATTATTAATAATAATTTTATTAAATGAAATAATATAATTTATATATATAATAAAATATTTAATTTTAAATTATTTTCCTAATAACAACCACCTTAGAAAAGTAAATCAGAGAAAATGTCAAATATTGTTTCCTGCACGTGGTTTAAAAGATGATGGATCATGAATTTTGTTCTATATAAACCAATGCAAACCAACCATGAAATCAGCAAATCGAATCCAGAACACCCATCGAAAATGCTTCGCTTTTTCTTCTTCGTCTTCTTCTTTATTTCTTTCCTCGGCTTCTCCTCCTCCACTAATACAGCTGTTCAAGACTTTTGTGTGGGTAACCTTGAACTCCCTCAAGGCCCTGCGGGTTACGCCTGCAAGAACCCTGCTAATGTCACAGTGGATGACTTTGTATTTTCAGGCCTAGCCGTGGCCGGAAACACTTCCAACATCGCAAGAGCCAGCGCGACTCCGGCATTTTCCGCTCAATTTCCGGGGTTGAACGGCCTGGGCCTCTCCATGGCGCGGTTGGACCTGGCCCCCGGTGGAGTGATTCCAATGCACATACACCATGGTGGCTCCGAAGTGATTATAGTGATTCGGGGCTCCATTATTGCTGGTTTCATCTCCTCAGACGACGTCCCTTATGTGAAAACACTGAGGGAGGGTGAAATCATGATATTTCCTCAGGGGATGTTGCATTTTCAAATAAATGAAGGTCGCAGACCGGCTCTTGCCTTCGTGAGTTTGAACAGCCCAAGCCCTGGCATCCAAATCCTTGCTACTTCATTGTTTGGGAACAACTTGCCTACCCAATATGTGGAAGCGACCACATTCATTGATGCTGCTGAGGTGAATAGGCTCAAGGCTGTTTTCGGAGGCGCCGGCTAACACCACCTTCGCTGAAAGTGTAGTCTCTAAACATGCAAAATAACGATATGTATCGATAATAAATCTTTTATCAAATACTATTCTGATATTTTATATAACATATATATGCTCGGTCTAAAACGTATTAAAACTATATACATCAATATACTAGCCAACCATACGGATTCTGATTCAAAAAGAACTATCTTTAATTATTAATACTTATTCGGGGGGAAATCCAAAAGGTCCAAAATATAAGGGATAAAGTGAAATTAACCACCACTTTCGTCCACCATGTTGGCCACCCTCAGCCATCTCTCTCTCTGTTAAAGCTGAAAATCAGAAAAATAAAACAAGAGATTATGAAAGCGAAAAATGAATTGGGGAGGCTCCGATTCGCCTTTGATTCAGATCACCATGGCTGCAACAAAAGGTTGCCATGCGAGAGAATCTCTCATCGTCGCAAACGTTCCGAGTTGCCTTGCCAAGCTGCGGCTCAGTTCAGATCTGGAATATCCTTTTCAAAAAAAGATCATCACTGCCTCATACAATACGTTTAGATTGAGGAATAAGGGGTTGTTTGGTTAGAGAGAGAGAGAGAGAGAGGCACTTATAGCCATCCATGAGAACTATATATCGTTTATTGTGTGTATGTATGAAAGAATAAGAGTTGTTTCTTTTCTAATCGGCATTAGGTTGAAATCACCGGCGACGGTTGGGCGAACGGAGAGGGGCAACCACCCTTTGACCTAATTTATACTTTGCACCACTGTAGTTTGACCTAATTGCACAAGGTTAAAATTACGTTTTTACGCTTAAAATAAAGCATGTGCAAGTCGCATGCAAAAATCCTTCAAAGTTAATTGCACTTTACCCCCTTATGATTTTTACCTTTTTCACTTTGTCCCCTTGTAGTTTGGACGTCAGTACTGTACCCCCCTGTGGTCTTAGATAAAACTACAATGATAACTCCGTTAATGAAACACGTAAAATTCAATTTTACCCTTCTTTAATTATTAATACTTATTCAAGGGGAAAATCCAAAAGATCTAAACCATAGGGGGTAAAGTGCAATTAACCACCACTCTCTCTCCCCCCCCCCCCTCCCCCCCCTTCCATCCACTATGTCGCCGCCACCACATCGGCCACCCTCAACCACCCATGTCTCTCTCTCTAAGTTGAAAATAAAAAAATAAAAAAAACAAGAAAGAGGTTGCAAAAGCGAAAATGAATAGGGGAGAGGCACCAATTCGCCTTTGATTCAGACCGCCATGGCTACAACAAACGGTTGAGATGCGATAGAATCTCTCATCCTTGCAGACCTTTCGAGTTTCCTTGCCAAACTGTGGCTTAGTTTGGATCCTGAATATCCTTTTTAGAAAAAAAATCGTCACCGCCTCATTCAATACATTTGGATTGAGGAATAAGGGTATGTTTCGTTAGAGATAGAGAGTTTGGTTAGAGATAGAGAGGGGCATATACAGCCATCTATCATAACTATATATTGTTTACAGCTCATTTGGTTGGACGGAATGGAATGGGGGTAGAATGGAATGGAAGAAATAATAAAATGAGAGAATAAATTAAATGGAATTGTAAATGGAATCACTATTCTATTCACTTGTTTAGTAGGTATGAAATGAGGAAATGAATGGAATAATAAAATACAATAAAATTCTCACTATGCTCTTATAATAAAATTTTATTATATTTCATTATTCTATTTCTTCCCTCATTTTATTATATTTCACTATTTTGTTCAATTTTCAGTTTCTATTCTCTAATTTATGTTTCTATTTTCAATTTTCAATTTATGTTCTCCAATTTATGTTTTTGTTCTCAATTTTTAGTTTATGTTATCAATTTTCTATTCTCCAATTTTCTATTTCTGTTCTCTAATTTTTAGTTTTTGTTCTCAATTTTCTTTTCTCTAATTTCTATTTTTATTATCTAATTTTAGTTTTTGTTCTTAATTTTTTGTTTCTGTTATCTGATTTCTAGATTAGGCTAGATCAGCTATGGGCTTTTTTGTAATTATAATTTTGATTTTATTGAGCTGGAATTGATTCCAACCCATTTTAAATGGAATCTCATTCTCATGGTTTTCTTTCTAATGGAATTACAAAATGTGATTTCATTGGAGAAGCAAACAACGGAATAGGAATTGAGGACATAATGACGATTCTATTCCGCCCCGATTTCACTTTAAAAATAAGGGTAATTTCGTCATTTTTTCCTAACTAATTTAATGGGTCTATTTATGAAGTTATAACAAATTTAGGGGTGAAACTATATTTGTTTCCTCCATACTTGTATTCTGCAACTCCGGTGAAATGTTCTACACCTATCACCTCTTTTCTCTCTCTCTTCGCTCATCAACTCCGGCTACCGCCACACCTCTCTTCCCTCATCAAGACATCAACAACCCCTCTCTTCTCTCTCTCTTTCTCTCTCTGCTTTTTTCCTCCACTCCCCAACCTACCCCTGCTCCCCTGTTCCATGGTCATAGACATGAGCAAAATCGTATCTTCTTTGTCTAACTCCATTAATTCCAAAATCGAATTGCTTGGCAAAATTTTTTTTTGCATTGCGCCAACCCACCCCGCCGCTAGAGCTGAAACTTTAAACAGATACTAAAATTCAATCAATAATCGCTCTAACTTGGTAGGATATATACAAAAAATTCAACCAATGATGGGTCTAATCATTGTCAACCCACCATAAGTATAAGAAATGGGGAAAATGCACCATGGAAGCTTCTATACCTTTCTAGATAAAAATTTGTTAGTTTATTAGGTTTGTTTAAATTTTGTTGAAATTTGTTATTCTCATTTTGTAATGCCTATATATAGATGCTATATTGTAATTGGAAAATCAATGAGAATTATTCCATTCATCTTTTCTCCATTTTACATTTTAATATGGTATCAGATGATATTCTCCCACCATAGCAGCTCTGCTACATCAACAACAGCACTTACTGTTGTTTTCTTTTCTTTTTTTTTCAGTTCACCGTCATTGCCATCATGGCTCGTGGAGGTGGCCATCAACAACCCCCAGTCACCAATAACATATTTCAGCCCCTCACCTCCCTCTTCCTCTACTACCACTAATCCTCATTCAGATTTCTCTTTCATAGACAATCATCACAACCCCTATTTCCTTAATAGTGGTGATCATCATGGAATGATTCTCGTTTATCACATTCTTACGGGTTCAAATTACAATACCTAGAATCGTGCTATGCTTACAGGTCTCAATGCCAAGAACAAATTGGGATTTGTCATTGGCACTCTTCCACAGCCTCCGCCGGACGATCCGTCCTCTGCTCTTTGGTCTCGTTGCAATAGCATGGTGCTCTCATGGTTTATCAACTCTGTGGATAAGAAAATTGGACACAGCCTTCAGTATATGAATACTGCTCATGATGTATGGACTGACCTTTACTCTCGGTTTCGACAAAGTAATGCTCCACGCATTTTTCAACTTAAACAACAATTGGCCGCTCTCTCTCAAGGCTCCCTTGACGTTAATCAATACTTTACCAGATTGAAAATCCTTTGGGATGAATTGAAGGATTTTCAACTGATTCCAATTTGCACTTGTGGAGGGATGAAAATTTGGCATGATTCTCAGCAAAATGATCACCATATGCAGTTTCTCATGGGTCTCCATGACTCTTTTACTGCCATTCATGCTCAAATCCTCATGCAAAAGCCTCTGCCCTCTGTCAGCCGAGCATTCAACCTTATGATCCAAGAAAAACGACAACGATCTATAGCCTCTCCGCTTCTGCCCTCTAAAACGATGGCTTTCCAAACCATGTCTTCTCCCATGGCCGCTGTCACCGCTTCAAACCAACAACGATCTCAACCTCTCTGTTCACATTGCGGGAAGTTAGGCCACACTTCATTCGTTTGTTATAAACTTCATGGGTTTCCACCCGGGTTCCAGCTCAAGACCCGACCCCCGACCCAACAACCCACCTGAGCCCGCAACCCCAGCCTGCACCGCTATTCTGGACTGCCTCCTCAGGTCCATCATCCTCAGCCCTCTCATTCTCCTTTCCATCAGGCCCATTCACCACAAGCCCATCACACTTTTATTGCGGATTTAAACACTAGCCCAACCTATTTTTCACCTCAGGTCCACACCTCTCATTTTATTACAGCTCCAAGTCCACCACCATCTTTTTCTCCTCCCACCCAACAGATTTCAGCCCATTTTCAGTCTCTCACTCCCGTTTCTGGTTCCATTGCAGCCATGGCCACAACCGCTGCTCCTCTTGCTTCTGGTCCGTCGCCACCTCTCACGGTGGATCATTTCCATCAGTTGATCTCTCTGTTGAGTTCGCAGCTTCATCACCATGCTCTCACTCCATCCTCCGATCCCTCTTCTTCCACCTCCGCTTTCACTGGTGATATTTTTCATCCCTCTTTACTATCTTCTCAATGCTAGATTATTGATACCGGTGCCACACATCATATATGTTGTGATCTCTCTTATTTTTCTTTTTATTCCCCTATTCCCCTTACTCACCTTTCACTTCTAAATGGTCACACCACCCTGATCACTCATGTTGGTTCTGTGCATTTATCCCATTCCCTAATTCTTTCCAATATTTTTTATGTTCCTTTATTTCGTTTTAATCTCTTAAGCATTAGTGCTCTCACCAAGTCTCACAATTGTTCAGTTACTTTTTTCTCTGATTCTTGTGTTCTCCAGGACCTTATTCAGGACCGGATGATTGGGAAGGGTAGACGCGACAGAAATCTTTATGTTCTTGATTTAGGGAGTATTTCATGTAATTCCAATGTTGTTTTTAATTTTTCTCCTGGCTTGTGTTTGTCCAAGCTAAACCTTTGGCATGTACGGCTTGGACATCCCTATTTTGTCAAACTCCATGTGCTTAATAAAGAGTTACAGCTTCCTTTATCTTCCCATACTACTCATTTCCATTGCCCTATTTTCCCTTTAGCAAAGCAAAAACGTTTTCCCTTCCTTTTGCCTAATCACTTGTCTGCTATGCCATTCGCTTTGATTCATATTGACATCTGGGGTCCCTTTAATGTTGCCAACACCGGAGGACACAAATCATTTCTCACTATTGTTGATGATTGCACTCGAGCGACGTGGTTGTATCTGTTACGTGCAAAATCCGATGTTAAATCTATCATTCTTCAATTCTTTAATCTCATTTCCACTCAATTCCAAACCTCTATTTAGGCTGTACGTTCTGATAATGCACCTGAACTTGAACTCGTTGATTTTTTTTTCATTCCAAATATGTTGTTCATTATCATTCTTATGTTGAGACTCCTGAAGAAGATTCTGTTGTGGAATTCAAACACCAGCATATACTTAATGTCGCTCATGCATTATCCTTTCAGTCTAGTTTGCCACTTTGTTATTGGGAGGATTGTGTTCTCACTGTCGTTTATTTGATTAATCGGCTTTCGTCTCCTTTGTTAGCCAACAAAACTCCTTTTGAGCTCTTAACCCACAAATCTCTTTCTTACACTCACCTTAGAGTCTTTGGTTGTCTCTGTTATGCCTCTACCTTACTTGGCCACCGCTCTAAGTGCTCTCCTCGTGCTCGCCCTTGCGTCTTTCTTGGTTATCCTTTTGGCTACAAAGGGTACAAACTTCTTGACCTCACCACCAATTCCACTTTCATTTCTCACAATGTCATTTTCCATGAGATGATCTTTCTCTTTTTTGGGACTCCCATTTCTTCTTCCCCTCTTGATTTCTTTTACAACCGCGTTTTACCCCGTGTCGTTCATGATTGTTCTCCATCTTCTTCTCCTCTTATTCCCACTACCTCATCATCTTCTCCTTCTCCTCATGTTCCCACTACCTCATCCTCTTCTTCTTCTTCTTCTTTCCTACCCACCCGACCTCACCGCATCACTAAGAAACCCTACTACCTTCATGATTATCATTGTTCTTTGGCCATTCAGTCTTCTTCTCCTACCTCTATTTTCGCTCCTCCTCCTCATCCTATTTCTTCTGTCCTTAGCTATCATCATATTTTCCCTCCTCACCGTGCTTTCTTCTTAGCCATTTTCTCTTATCCCGAGCCCCATACCTTTTCCCAAGCCCTTGAGATTCTGGAGTGGCATCAGGCCATGACTGATGAACTTCATGCTTTAGATAGCAATCATACTTGGCAGATCATTTCTCTCCTTCCAGGAAAACATTCCATTGGTTGTAAATGGGTATACAAAATCAAGTTTCATGCTAATGGGTCCATTAAGCGCTACAAAGCCGGTTTGGTTGCTAAAGGGTACACGCAACAGGAGGGTATTGATTTCTTGGATACTTTTTCTCCTGTTGCCAAGCTCATTACAGTCAAAGTTCTTTTGTCCTTAGTCGCTATCCACGGCTGGTCATTGACTCAACTGGATGTCAACAATGCTTTTTTACATGGGGAGCTGGATGAAGAGGTTTATATGACTCTTCCTCCTAGATATTCTTGTCGTGAGGGAGAGACTTTACCACCTAATGCAGTTTTTCGATTGAAAAAATCCATATACGACTTGAGACAAGCATCACGACAATGGTTCTCAAAGTTCACTAATGTTCTTCTTAGTAAAGGATTTGCTCAATCTTCTAGTGATCATTCTTTGTTCACCAAATTCAGTGGATAATCTTTCATTGCCTTCTTGGTCTATGTCGATGATATTGTTATTGCTAGCAATGATGCTAGCTCTGTGGACAAGTTGAAGATTTTTCTCAATAGCCGTTTCAAGTTGAAAGATTTGGGGCCTCTTAAATATTTTTTGGGTCTTGAAGTGGCTCGTTCTTATTCAGGCATTTCTGTTTGCCAACGCCATTATGCTCTTAAGCTGTTATCAGATACAGGGACCTTAGCCATCAAATCCTCTTCTACACCTATGGATCCTAATTTGAACTTGTCCCAAGATGATGGTCCTTTACTTGAAGATCCCTGTAAAACCTAAATTGTAGAATGTACGTCATAAATAGTTGCATTATAGAGCATTAGAAAATTTTAGGGTAAAAATTTTATTGATTAAAATTCAAATCAAAAGTTGAGGGTCAAATCGAAAATTTAGAAACATAAAAATTTTAACTTGGGATTTACATTGACAATTAAAATAAAAAAGTAAAAATATTATGGGTGAAATTATAATTTTTGAAACTTTTAAAAGTTAAAATTTATTGAAATTAAGATCTTAAAGGAATTGAGGGAGAAAAGTGCAATTTACCTACTTTTTTTAAACACACACACACACACACACACACACACACATATATATATATATAAACGCTGTGTGTGTGTGTAACGGGCGATCAAATCCGCCGAAAGGAGAGAGAAACCGTGGGGCGACGTGGCGTGCTTAGGATCAAATCTATCCACTTAATTCATGCAATATATATATATATGATGCATGTAATTCATCATCTAAGATCAAATCTAAAAAATTGAGAAAAATATATATATAGAGAGAGAGGACCGGAGGAGGACGGGGCTGTCGGAGTTTCGTGATTGGCGTTTCTCCGGTGAGCAGTGCGTGTGTCTCGTTGATGCATGTGTGTGTTGCTGTTGCTGCTACTATGTGCGTTCTACTTTGAATCGATCGTGTGGGTGTGCTCAGTCCGGTCTTTGCATGTGTGGGTTTTCAGTTGTTTACTCAGCGGTCGTGAGGGTGAGATCGTCAATGGTGTGATCGTTACATCCGTCGCCGTCGTCTGGTGAGTAATTTTGTATATTTGTTTCTGATTATTTTGGTAGGTGTGTAGGGATGCATGTGTGTTGTTCCATCATCGGTCTGGTGGTGTGTCGTCGGCAGTGTGTGGGTGATGATCGGTAGCGTGCTTTGTGCGTAACGTTGTTCGTCCGGTGGCGTGGGGGTGTCATCGGCGTAGGGGGTGTGTTGATCGTCAGGTGTATGTATGTTCAGTAGTGTGCAACTAGAGACAAGTCTACTTAATTCTAGTGTCCTTATAATTTGTCCCTCAAATAATGATATCTTTATAATATTTATTTAAGAAGATACGTTCAAAAAAATAAAAAATAAAAAATAAAAATATTATAAACAAATTTAATAGGACACATATAAAAGTGTCCTATTAAGGGCACAAATAAATTTTTTATTTTTAATCTTTAATTAAAAAAATATAATTATGAATCAAATTGAAAAAGAAGTATAAACTATTTGTATAATTATGAACTAAAGTGTTTTCAGACTTCTCAATCCATTCATCCATTCATCTTCGGCGTTTAATCCATTCATCCATTCATCTCACAATCCATTCATTTTCAGAATCTTTACTTCTCTTCCAACTTCTCAATCGATCGAAGAAAATGAATGAAGAAATTTTGAGAATCGATCGGAGCTTAAAAGCGGATAATCGTTCCAATCGAGCCAATTTCTCAAGCTGTCGATTCAATCTCATGTTGTTCTTCTTCAAGCTCGGGTTCGGTTGCTGCTTTTCAGGTATGTTTATGGTTTAGGTTTAGGTTTTCAGGTATTTTCGCCTTTCAGCTCCGATTATTTCTGGAATTGCTTAGTAATTTTCGCCGCCAGATCTGGAATTAGGTGATTGAATAGATTCATTTCTTTTTTACTCTACTTTCGATACATAAATTCAGTTGTTTCTATTTTTCGCCACCAGATCTGGAGCTTAATAGCGGATAATCGTTCTAATCGAGCCAATTTCTCAAGCTATCGATTCAATCTCAAGCTGTTCTTCTTCAAGCTCGGCTTCGATTGCTGCTTTTCAAGTATGTTTATGGTTTATATATATGTTTTCTCGAGTTAGTTTTGCAATAGGGTATTAATCTTTTCCTAGTTTGTTTGGAAACAAAAACAAAAGCACTAACCAAACTGCTTATAATGTTTGTTATCTTCTCATTATTAAGCCAATTTTTTTTTCTTGAAATGAGTGACAGTGAGATGGTGATTATGAACTCGTGAAGGATGTACTCATTGATGACATTGATTTTGATTTATGCGTTGTTGAATTATTTGCAAATTCATGAGGTATCTTCTTGTTTGAATAGGATTTAAGTTCAAAATCACAGATTTCAAATTTACCTTGTTGATTCCTATGTCCTTTCACCGTTTATATAGCAATCCATTGATCCATTCATGTTTCGTTCGTAGTTGATTGATTTGCTTCGCGTTCTTAAATCTATCTATCATTTCAACGGATGATGGACAACAGGAACTATTTTTTAGTTAGTTAATACGATCACGTTCAAACTGCTGCTTTTGCGATCACCAATTGAACTTTGAATTCCCCCCGCCCCCAACATACACAAACACAGAAAACTCATTGTTAGCATCCTACTTCAGTGGCACATCTACTTTGGAGCTACGACTGTTGACTGACTTCCATACAATTATGAACACTTCGTTACTTCATTGGGTAGTGAAGATCATTGTTCTTCTAGTTATTTTCACTCCATAAGCTTGTTACTATGCCTTTAGTAGGTTCTGTTATCTTTAGTTTAAATTATGACATCTTACTTTTTCTAATACATGAATTCTGCTTCAACGTGGTTTATATGAAGGGTCTATCTTTTTTGCAGGTATTAAAAAATTATATGTTCACATTAGAAAGAAAGACATGCTACAAACACCAGCAAATGAGGTACATTTGCCGCCACCCTGCTCCTCTACTCTATACCATCTTTTATCAATATGAACTGATTTCCTTTTCATCAAGAAAGAACAATGGTGTCCAGCTATTTGCAACATTTTCTTCTTTTGGTTATTTTCCTTTTCTAATTTGTCTATTATAAAGAAGTCTTGAGAGCAATATTGAGCGATCTTACTTCCGTTGATGACTTTTATGTATCCTGATTTTGTCCCCTGGCAAAGGAAGAATTGAAGAATAATCGAATTCAGAGGAGGGTATATGAGTTGCTGTCTAAAGCGGCAGCAATAGGTCTTTCTCATCCTACCTCAGGTTAACGTGAACTCCATTTTGTTTTCTTTCGGAAGCCTGATAGGTTTTTCAATTCAAATGATAAAGGTGACCATGTAGCTGGGCTACGCCTTGAGAAGACAATGCTGAAAGGTAAACATCATGCGTCCTGCTTATACTTTAAGCTAAAGAGTATGGTAAACATATTGTGGCCCTTATTATTATCTGAGCATGCCGGTTGGCTGTAGCCTGGAACAAGGGGTGAGACAGGCAGTAGTAATAAGTATCAGTTACAAATCAGTACCAGTTGATGGCTTGCCTTTTGATCATGGCAAAGGTACATGAACGGAACAAATGCACCACCAAGATATATCTCACTTACGTTTGCCTAAATATGCAAACTATTTTTATACAAATCATAATATTTTGCCACTGAACTATTTTTCATATTTTTTTTTCTAATTATTATCTTTTGTTGGACGTCGCCATCTAAATTCATTTTATGTTCGTTGCAGATCTTCACTTAATGAAGCTGAGTTCTCTCAATCAAGGGCCTGGCAGTTGCAGTTTGGCAATACATTGCCCTCAACCATTTTCGCTGAAGGTAGAGGTAGTTGTTCTATGTGACAATTTTGACTTTGATGATGGCGATTTTTTTAGAAAACAGATTTTGTTTCTGTTCTCATAAAACAAATTTTTTGTTCCTGTTCTCAGAAAACAGAAACAAAAAAGTTTGTTTGAAAAAAGATTTTGTTATCATTTCTGTTTTCAAACAAAAATATGGACTACATAGTAAACATATCTGTTATAGTAAGCATATTTTCTGTTTATGTTTCGATTCTATTCCCAGATTTTGTTTCACAATTTTTAGTAATATTTGATTTTCAATTAGATAAATTTGGATTATTGGTTTTAGCCAAATTAAATATATTTATTATTTTTTTTAAAACAATTTACTTTCTGGGACACATAAAATTGTTGTATAATTATTTATTAGTGGTTGAAGGGATGCATTGTTTTGTCCTATCAAAGATTTATTGGGACACTTATGTAGGTCCCGATAGCCTTTCTAATACAAATGCTCAAAAGATTTATTAGGACACATAATAGTGTCCTAATAAATATAAACTAATGCGACAAAAAAATAAGTGTTTTTATAAGTTATTGGAACAATAGTTTATAGGACACATTTTTTAAATATCTCAATACATAATGTGTCCCAAAAGAATATATATTAGGACACATTTAGGTGTCCTCAAAAGTAATTTTTGTTGTAGTGTATTTAGCCTAAAAAATCTTTCGGTTCAAATTTCAGTTTCAAATTTCAGGTCAAATT
Source organism: Eucommia ulmoides (assembly GCA_016647705.1). Classification (NCBI taxonomy): domain Eukaryota; kingdom Viridiplantae; phylum Streptophyta; class Magnoliopsida; order Garryales; family Eucommiaceae; genus Eucommia; species Eucommia ulmoides. The sequence continues at coordinate 334,607 of JAENRU010000489.1, forward strand.
TCTAACTTTTTTTATATTTGTATTTAATCTCTCCATGCATTGTATGGTTTATGTTATTACTGTTATAATTGTTGTTTTCAAGAAATATTTATGAGTAGGTATTATGTGAAAATTATGTGAGATACAAGTTTATGTGTTTATTTCGAGATTGATTGGATACAGTATTAAAGGAGTTAAAATTCTACTGAACGTTCACTCACAAATCCACAATTTTGATTACAAAGCCAGTGAGAATGAAACTGCTCTAGTTCATTTGAATTTCTATTCAATTTGTAATAATTGTATTTATTAATTATTGTTGTAAAATCGACTCGATAATTCGATAATTATAATTATCGTCGTCGTATTGTAAAATATTTTTCTGATTTTTATAGAATGAAATACTAGTTATTCGGTTTTTAGTTTTAATTCTCCTGTGGGAGAAATCGCGTGGCGGCTCTTGGAAATCGGGTCATTACATCAATATATCTGACAATAGAGTTGTGCTACTCTTGTTTCCTTTCTTTCTTTCATTCTCTCACCCTTTTTTTTTTCATGTATAGATGGTCTATTCCAAATATTTGTTTTGCATGTGATATTCCTTTTAGGTTCATCATGACTTAAGTACGCAAGGATTTTTATATATATGTAAATGTTAGGATATGTCACCTACTAAGGTCAGTTTGGGCCAACACCTAGTCTTTTCATTTCATCCGCAGACTTACTCTAATAGTTGTTGCTTTCTATTTTTTGGAGTTGTGTGTATAAAGTTAACGGAACATTTATGGGCATTTCCTCCTCATCATCGAATTGATCGCACCCAAATCAGTGGGAGCAGGAAACGAGAAAGGTGAAATACCGTAAAAAATACATAAATAAATAAATGCATAAATAAATTTGAGAATTATGTTGGGACTTGTTTGGTTTGTCAAATTACGATTTAGATTGTTTCAATTATTATTGAATATAGAAATTGTAATATTTTTTATTCTTTATTTTTTTATGGAAAAAGGGTGTTTACGTTCTTCTCTGTAAATTATCAATTTTTGTTTTCACATTAAAAAAAAAAAATAGTGTTGTTGAAAATAGAAACTTTTATGATTTTTAAATGGATCAAGTAAAATTTTAAATGTGAAGAATAGATTTTATTATCCTGCTATATCATAGTGGTCTCGTTAGGAGAATATGTCCTGCAAGATGTTATTGGTCCTTACAGGAGGGTATGTCTTATAAGATGTTTGTGTTGTGACCTAATAGTAGGACAAATCCTATAGGTGGTTGTTGTTGTTATTGTTGTCGTCATCGTTATTGTTATTGACTATTAATATAGTGGAGTTGAATATGGTATTGATTGTCTATATGGTGGAGTTAAATATAGAATTGAAAATTTAATGTGGTAGAGTTGAATGTGAAATTGATTATGAATATGCTGTTAGACTTGACAGGAGGACAAATCTTGCAGGTAGTTGATATATATTGTAGTTGTTGACGATGATTATCGGTATGATATGGTGATTTTTACTACGTGTTGTTGATTATCAATATGGTGGAGTTGAATATGGTGTTGATTATTAATATGATAGAGTTGAATATAGTATTGACAATATAATGTAGCGGAGTTGAATATGGAATTGATTATGAATATATTGTATTTAAATCTAACAAGAGGACAAGTCCTGTAAGTGATAAAAATATGTTGTTGATTTGACAGGAGAAGTGGAATATGGAATTGATTATGATATGTTGTATTGAGAACTAATAGGAGCTCCGGATTTCAATGTCAGAGAAGGTGATTCTAGCGTACCTGGCATTCATGGGGAGGTTTGGGAATGTGTTGGAGAGGGAAGTATATAAAGCACACTCTCGGCGATTTGGAGAGCTATTTGTTAGATTTGTTCGAAGGGATGTCTCTTGTTCTTCATCATATGAGAAGGAAAAGTACATAAATGAGAGGTATGTTCTATTTTCCCCTTTTGTTCTGGTTTTTTACCATTTGTTTAGTGTTTTTGTTCTCTGATTTCTGTTTCTGTCTTCAGTCTTTAGGAACGAAATGAAAAAATATAGGGAAAAAATCGTTTTATGTTCTTCAAATTTTATGTTTTTGTTCTAGATGTGCAGATAACAAAAGAAAATCTGGGGACGGAAACACTAACATTGAGTTTGTTTAGGGCCTGTTTGGGTGTCTAAATTATCATCCTATTTTAGGGATTTATCTAATTTTGATTAATTGATTTGTATAATTTATTCTTTTATCTAGTTTTTTAACTTTTATAACCAAACACCAAGTATGACAATTTCATAAATTGAGTAATTAAAGTACATTATGTGAATTGAAGGACAACCAAACGGGCCCTTAGTTTTTTGTTCTCTGATTTCTATTTTTTGTTTTCAGTTTCGGGGGAACAAAATAAAAAAAATAAAAAAAGGGAGGGAAAAATCGGTTTCTGTTATACTGCATTTTTAGAATAAAGTTGTGGAAAATTGTTATTAGATTTTATGTTTTTGATCTAAATGTGCTGAAAATAGAAGAAATCTCGAATAGGGAAACACTAAGGGCTCATTTATTTAGGTGGCGTTCTACTCCCACTAATCTGGGATGGGAAATTCTATTTCCAGGAGTATTCTGGGAGCCGAAACACGTTTGGTAACTACAATTATTCTGAAATTGTTTCCTTTAATTTATGAGAACAGAGAAACACGTTTGTGAGTGGATATAAATCAACGTTTTTTTGTACATCAATCCTAAAATTCTGAGAGCGGCAACAGAAATCAGGGAGCGTAAACACTAAACCAAATGAGGCATTAGTGTTTCTCTTTCTTGAAAAAAGAACCAAAACAAAGTTCTGGGGAATGATTCTATGGTGTTGTCAAAAATTGCGCCAAAAAACTGGAAACGAAGCTGAAATAGATTGTTTTTTTAAGTCATATTTTTCTGTTTCTGTTCCCCAAAAGTTCGAAAACAAAAACACTAAACAAACGGGGAATAATTAGTTACTCCAAATTCATTTGATTTTGATGGGTTCTGTTTGGTTTGTGATGTTTTCGAATGCAGGTTTCAGTTTTTGTTTTTTTGTTTCTGTTTCTATTGTTTCTGTTTTTCTGTTTCTGTTTCAGTTTTTGTTTCATACATTGGATGAGGATTGATTTGTGTTGTTTTAAGTCTTTTTCACTCTAGTTTTGATTCTTTCTTTGTGTATGTGCATTTGATACTTGTTCAAGTGATACGATTACTTGAATTGATTTGGATTTTGGTTGCTTCGTATCGTGATTTTAGGTGTAAAGTCACAACTTGACTATCTCCAGCAATGCGTTCCAGGTAATATTTTCCATCACTTCTTTTTTTTATCCACTGAGATAAATTTCAGTGGATGCTAATTGTGCATAGAAAAAAGAGATAAGTGGATTTTGGTTACTTTGTATTGTGATTTTAGGTGTAAAGTCACAACTGGATTTTGCTTACTTTGTATTGTGGTTATGACTTGTTGATTCTTTATGTATATGTTTTGTTTATATAGGTTTATTTGGCTGAAGATTGAATGTATCGCTGAAGACATTATTTTTTGGTTAATGGGTAATGCTTTATGATTTTTTTCTCATTGGTAGAGGATAGTTTTCTTTAGTTAGGTTGATCTTTTTCATTTTGTATATCTCTGGGGTTTTTAATTCTCCCTTTTTAATGTAAAAATTCGAGTTTTTTTTTTTTTTTATGTATTTTGTATTGTGAGAAATTTTTAGTTTTTATTGTTTGGATTTAAAGTATTTTGATATTTTAAAATAATTTTAAATTATTAAAAAAAAAATAGATACTTTTTAAGACTCTAAATAGTACTCTTATATGTTGGTTCTCTTTGATAATTTTGCAACACATTTTTGTGTCCTAATAGAGGTTTTCCACGACACTTTGCAGTGTCCTAATATGTATAATTTAAAAAATATAAAATCCTGTAGAGACAATATATGGTATCCTAATAGCTATCTTATAGGATATTTATTATTGTCTTAACAAGTTCAAATAAAATGACACTATATAGTGTCCTTATAACCTATTGGGGCAACTTTTTACGGGACACCAGTCCAAGTGTCCCAAAAAACCCAAGTGTCGCAATAGGGGCTCTGTCGCGACACTTTTTCATGCCCCGATAAGCTATTTTTGTTGTAGTGAAATGGAATACTTATAAGGGTATTATGAATATTTCACATGTTGATACACCAAAAAATAACTTTCTGACCCTTTGCTCTAAACCCTAAACTATCGTGTAAAATAAGTCAAACAAGCCACAATGATTACCTTGCCAAGGCTTGCCTGCATGATCATGAAATGCTTCTCGGAGAGGTGCTCCTTTTGCCTGTTTCCTTTTTCTATAAAATCCGAAACAAAAGCAAACTGCAATGAACGCAGCAGCTCCTACAACTGCTGCAACAATTATGCCAACAATGACTCCATCAGAGAGTCCTGCTGTAGAAGCCCCCCTACCGCTGGAGCTGCAAAAAGGAAAGCAAGACAATCAGATTTAAACAAACTTGACACGATTTTGCTCAGAAAGCGACTAAGAGCACCTTGGTGTTTTATATGTTATCTGGAACGTAATCGTGGATATGTTCCGTTTTGATCTACATTAAACATAAAAAATGTCATAAAAAACTTTGAAAAGGCAAACACCTATAGAAACGAAAAAGGCAAAGGGTTGTGCAAGTTTGCCATCAAACAATTTATAAAAAAATTAAAAAATAAATAAATAAATAAATAAATATATATATATAAAAAAAAAAAAAAGGGATTTTTTCATACACACTCTTTCCACATAACTACCCAGTCCCTAAAAACAGGGGATCTATATATAAAGACTTCAAAATCAATTGTAATAGTTAAATAGATTTCTATGGACCTGTTTGATAGAACTGAAAATTGAGTGTTGATCTCAATAAGTTTCTATTTTTGTCTATATGATCTAATGGTAATATTTTAATGACACTTGTAGCAATATAAAATTTATACCAAAGTGATAAATAATAAGTCATGTACACATCACTTAAAATTTTGAATCATTTCTAAGTGATGCTTTATAGTTTAAGTAATTTTTTTTAATCAAGCATACTTAACTAATAAGCACTTAATTTGTTTAGTATTATGGGTTCAATTATGTTATCAAAAGCTCCCTAACTCCATTAAAAGTGTTTGTGTTCTACCTTTCCATTACAACACCTTTCATTTGAACCCACCCACCAAAAAAAAAAAAAAAACCTAAGGTGGCGATTGGTAACCGTTTCTGCTTCCATTCCAACAGTGGGATGTGAATGGGATAGGATAGGATGAGATAAGAATTTTGTTTTCTTCTTGGGAGTAGAATCGCGTTTGGTAACGATAATTTTTTTTTTTTTTTTTTGGCCTGATTGCGGTGGCGCCGGTGCCGGCGACGGCTGGACAACGGTGGCGGGTGGGTGACAGTGGCCGGAAAAATTCCTGCCAGACGGTGACCGGCGACGGTCGCCAGAGATGGCCGCCTGTAGTGGCGGCGACGGTAGCCGGCGGCAGTGGACGGTGGTCGCCCGGCCGGTGAACAATGACCATGTGTTTTGGGAATGGAATGAGAATAATGAAAAACAACTTTTTTTTGTTTCTGATTTCTTAAGAAAAAAATAGGCACAATTCTCAAATGGGAATGAAATGGAAACGAAAACAAAAATTACCAAACGCTATTTCCAAACAGAATTCCCAAAAATCTGGGAATGGGATGGGAATTTCGGGAATGGAAACGGTTACCAAACAGGTACTAAATTGTTTAATTTGACACTAACCTTAATCCTCCTAATGAATAGAAAGCAGGGCTGCCAATTTTCCCACCAAAATATTTACAAAAAGCAATATCAACCCTCTATTTCTCATGAAAATTGATCTCAACCGTTAACCAAAAGACATTTTAAACATTGTACTAATTTATAATATAGATTAATATATTTCGCAGGAGAACGGGATATTGATTCTGGTATCAGTATAAATTAAATCCGGATTTGTAAGTGCGTGATTGTAACTCTCAATTTCGGGGATCGTAGTGGAAAGGACCTCGGAGATGAACGTTAGGTTTGAGTGTTCCCAAACGTAGTATGAGGCTAGAGCAACGCAACTGTCGATGCACTACGATTGAGCTCCATGGAAGAGAAGAATTAGCACCAGAAGACCTAGAATCTGATGGAATCCTCTCTTTTGAAACATTTTCAGTTGGGTGAGAGAAACGGATTGAAATTTGAAAACCCTAGATCAGAAGAGAAGAAAATCAATTTACAAAACTGCCATTGTGATTGTGATTGTGATTGTGATTGGGTTTTGGAATCAAGAAATTGCACGCATTTTTCTAGGTTGCGTGAGTTGACTGGTTGAATCTTCGTAGCAGCCATGGCTGTGGATTATTGGCAGCTAATCAACTGGAGAAATAATTTATTTCTTCAGGGTTCTAACTGTTGAATGTAACGGCTATAGTCTTATTTTTATTTTCACTGCCAAAATGAAATACACTTGTTGGGCCGGGTTGGGCCGGGCATCTAGTATCTCCTCCTATTTTATTAAGAATGAGTACTATATCAAAGTTGCATGTGGAAAAAAAAATATTTGTAAGAAAATTTTTATACAAACATATATCACCAAGTGCGAAAATGCTATTTTCATTCCTTCCAGATAAAATCAACCCAAAAAGATACTAGTTTCACTACCTACTGCATAGCCCGAATGGAACCACTGAAGTAAGGATAATGTCTCTTTTGCGAAAGTTGGAAGGGAGGATAACAAAAGTAAGTCCCATACCACCAGGTCGGGTAGGTGTGGAATAGAGATATGAATGTCTGAATTTTCTAGTCGCCCCTTGCAAGAAATCTCACTTTGTCTAAATTTGTGTCGGATATCGCTTGCCTAACAGCTGCTAAAAGTAGCAAAACTATAGAGCGAGCAGCTAATGGATGACCGAAACTCAAAGGAATTTACGGGGAGCCTGCACAAGGTTAGGAGAACGTGGAATGAATAAAATAATAAGTGGAAAAAGATTGCAAAATTAAAAATATAAAATTGTTGGTGCATAAAACTGGTACACACCTCGAGTATGGCCCAGTCGGATGACAGGTGGGTCTTCTTGCTGAGGTGGAGTCGTCGATTGAAAAGTCCTCGAGCGAGCTGTGCTGGGTCCTGGGAGGACTGACCTGCTGTGTCCAGAGTCCTGCTCCTCAGGGAGTGTACCTGCAGAAGGCTCAGACCGGGGTTTATCCCGGTGAAGCCCCTCCGACGTGGTAATCAGTGCTCAGAGAGAAAAGGTATAGAATATAGTAAGGAAACAAATGAACTCGCACGAAATGTAAGTCATTAAAGCGTACCTCGGGCTTACATAGCCCCCCATATATATAGGCGTTGGAGATGATTAGTCAGGCCTAAACACGATTAATTAGTCGAAACCCTGTGTTTAGCCGATAATCTGGGGCGTTTAGGAGATAATCGTTGGGCTTGGGCTTTTGGGCCCATTTGGCAAAGCCTGCGGGCTTTTGACAAGCCTGTGGTGATGAGCTGGTGGAGGAGCGTAAAGATCCGTGGAATCCTGGAGAAGAAACAAGGTAAAAATGGGAGTCGGTTGAGGTGAGCGACTGAGTCCCTGAAACTGATCGCTGAGGGCACGGCGTAGAGCTCAGAGCGGCACGTCCTTGCGGGGCTCCTCGCTCCTCCCTGGGTGTAAATGAGATTCCAGGAAGGAACCATAGTCGGTGTATACTCCAACGTGGCGTTGTGGATTCCGAAATACGTCCCTGTCATTGCGAGGGTTGACACGTGGCTGGGTCTAAAGTGCTGACTCAGAGGTGCCCAAAAATACCCTCATCAGTAGCCCCCTAGCCCTGTGCGACGAGAGAAGCGAGACGGTCAGGGATATCAATTCCTGGCTGAAACGGGCGTCCTGGAGATTTTGGATTGCGAGAAACACCTCTGATCGACACTTTTTCAAGAGTTAGTTTTTTCTTAAGGCGCTTATTCGAAATAGGCCTCCACATGGTCGGGGTCCGGGGTCAGGTAGCACGGCAGGGCGGTCCCGAATTTCTTCGATTTTCAGGACGATAATTTTTCAAGAGTTGAAATTTTTTAGATGAGTTAATTTGCAATATGCTCCCCTACGGCCGAGGTCTGAGGTCAAGTAGCACGGCAGGGCGATCCCAAATTTTTTCGATTCCACAGTGAAAATTTTCCAGAAGTTTAACTTTTTTAGAGGAGCTAATTTGAAATACGCTCCCCTACGGCCGAAGTCCGGGGTCAGGTAGCACGGCAGGGCGACCCCGAATTTTTTAAATTTCACGGCGACGATTTTTCAAGAGTTGAACTTTTTTAGAGGAGCTAATTTGAAATATGCTCCCATATCACCGGGGCCCGGGGTCAGGTAGCACGGTAGGGCGACCCCGATTTTTTTTTTAGATTTCACGGTGACAATTTTTCAAGAGTTGATCTTTTTTAGAGGATCTAATTTGAAATATGCTCCCATATCACCGGGGTCCGGGGTCAGGTAGCACGGTAGGGCGATCCCGAATTTTTTTTGAATTTCAGGGTGACACACGTTCACCGTGAACAAGTCCCGAGCATGGACCGACGCTCAGCGCGGAAAAAATAAAAGTGAACTACAGAGTAGCGGGCACACGGCGAGTGTCCAAGGGCTCGCCGACCGCCGCCGTGCACTGGGCGACGGCCCAGTCGGCTGACCAGTGCCCAAGTGGGTGCTGGGGTCAGCGCCCACTTCTGTGGGCGCTGAAGTAACCCCCAACGCTCAAATGGGCGCTGGTCTGACCAGCACCCATTTTGGGCGCTGGGGCCAGCGCCATACGCTCGCCCTTGGGGCCAGCGTTGCATGCTGGCCCCAAGGACCAGTGTAAAGTTGGTCCCCAAAGGGACTAGCATGGGGGAGAGGGCAGCTGCACCCTTCCCCCTCTCTCTTTTCTTTAGGGGGGCAACCTTGCCCCCCCTTAAACCCCTTTTCTCTTTTTTTTTTTTTTTTTTTTTTTTTTTTTTTTAACTCATAGATTCTTTTGAGAGGAGAATTTAGGATAAACTCTCATCTGCGCCCAGCCGGCCTAAGGCAGCACGGTAGGATAGGGGGAGCCGGATTAGACGACGCCGGGCCGAGGAGATGTGGTGAAATTTCTGGACGACACTCCAGGACGACGTTCTTGGAGAAGGTCATCACTGGACCCTGTCGGCTAGGAGTGACGCGGTAGGGCGGTGTCCGTCGCACCTGGTAGTTCCAGTTACGAAGCACTGAGGTTGAACCTCAAGATGGTGCCACGCACAAGGACGCCGAGGCGACAGTGCTGACGAGGGCCCCCCGAGAAGGGTGAGATTAAATCTACTTCCCCTCGCACGAACGCCCCTCACAACGAGGGTAGAGAGGACTAAGCTCGGACCATTGCCTTTTCAGGACTTAGGATTTTGTAGACTCTTTTTCGATTATTCCTATTTTTCTGCGAGTGAGCGTGTAAGCTTTTAAGCGGCATTACCAGGGTACTTCAGAGTCTACTCCTTTCTCTCAACGTTTTCGCCAAGTCATTCTTTGCCTAACATAATCTTTAGAGTTGTAAAATTTTGAAAAGTTTACAAAAACTTCAAGAACTTCTCGTCTCTGTCCAGGACCATAGTCCACTAGCCCCCTAGTTCGGGACACGAGCTGATTACAAGGAAATCGTGTCGTGAACTTAGGAGTAGGGTTTCCCAGGGTAGCTGATTCTCTCGGTCCACAGGAGTGCAACACGGTGGTTGGACCCTTGTGGCCGGTCATCGGGGAGTTCTTCGTAGTCAGGCTCATTCAAGAACCCTTTCAGGTTATCTCGATTTAGTCCATGCAGGAGCATTTTCCCTTTTAGAATGCCGGACTCATAGTCGACTGGTAGGGAGAGGTACTTGGCTGCAGGCCCTCAGACCCAATCAATGCCCCGCCCTTGGTGGATGACCTGAGTCTGTCCCCGGGTACAGACTATTGACTTCCGGAGAGGGTCTGGTTGTCACCCTCGACGTTGAGCGCCGGGATGAGACTTGTGGAGAGTTACTCATGACGCTGAGAGTCGGGATGTTGATTTGGAGAATTATCCGCGACTCAGGAGATCGGAGTACTACTGAGGAGAATCATTCGCGACACCGAGAGTTGGGACACAACTCAGGGGGTCAGAATGCAGTCGTAGAGAATCACTCGTGACGCCAGAGCCAAAATGTGACTCAGGGGGTCGGAATGTAACCGTGGAGAATTACTCACGACGCCGAGAGCCGGAATGCGACTCAGGGGGTCGGAATGCAGCCGTGGAGAATCACTCGCGACGCCGAGAGTCGGGATGCGACTTGGGGGGTCGGAATGCAGCCGTGGAGAATCACTCGCGACGCCGGAGCCAAGATGTGACTCAGGGGGTCGGAATGTAACCGTGGAGAATTACTCGCAACGCCGAGAGCCGGGATGCAGATCTGGAGAATCATCCACGACTCAGGGGGTCGGAGCGCCGTTGCTGGAGACAGGCTGGAAGGCGCTCGTCTCCATCTCTAGTAGGATGGAGGGCTACTCGTCTCCGCCTTTGAGTTGCATGCTCACAGTTGGCCACTGCTCGAACGCCGTGGTGGTGAGAGGGTGGCGGGTAGGCGCTTGGCCCTACCCACGATGGGCCCTCAGGTCGGATCTTACTGCGTGACTAGGAAGTTGAGCCCAAGCGTAGCCCTGGTCAGTCCCTGGCACCATGTCTTCGTGGAGAACGGGGTCTTGACGTGGTCGGGGGGGCTCTCCAGTCCGGTAGCCTTAGTATGGCAAGGTGGAGGGCGACCCCCGGACACAAGCCCATTTGAAGATTCCACACGAGCATCGTGATCTTGGGGTCACTCCTTGGGCCCTGTAGTCTAGAGAGACGGTTTCCCCTAGACGGGGTTAGCAGTAGGCACGCGAGAAGGAGTTGTACATTCGACTTGAACTCTTGCATTTGGCGTTCCAGGAGATCAACCCGAGATACCTCCATAGCTCTTGAGGTCTGTCCCGCAGCCCCAGGTGGCAGAGTTGACGATCTTGTCTGACCATGGGGGGGCAGTTATCCTCGTTGGTTGGAGCTGGGGGGTATGCGCTTGGATTGTTCAACATGTCTTCTCGTTCTTCTGTTTTGTGTCTATCTAACTGGACCTTGTGATTACTCAAGCTCAGCTGAGCAGAGAGCAATGATCAGGGAAAGGCTTTTGCTCGATTCCCACAGACGGCGCCAAACTGTTGGTGCATAAAACTGGTACACACCTCGAGTATGGTCCAGTCGGATGACAGGTGGGTCCTCTTGCTGAGGTGGAGTCGTCGATTGAAAAGTCCTCGAGCGAGCTGTGATGGGTCCTGGGAGGACTGACCTGCTATGTCCAGAGTCCTGCTCCTCAGGAAGTGTACCTGCAGAAGGCTCAAACCGGGGTTTATCCCAGTGAAGCCCCTCCGACGTGGTAATCAGTGCTCAGAGAGAAAAGGTACAGAATATAGTAAGGAAACAAATGAACTCGCACGTAATGTAAGTCATTAAAGCGTACCTCGGGCTTACATAGCCCCCGATATATATAGGCGTTGGAGATGATTAGTCGGGCCTAAACACGATTAATTAGTTGAAACTCTGTGTTTGGCCGATAATCTGGGGCGTTTAGGAGATAATCGTTGGGCTTGGGCTTTTGGGCCCATTTGGCAAAGCCTGCGGGCTTTTGACAAGCCTGTGGTGATGAGCTGGTGGAGGAGCGTAGAGATCCGTGGAATCCTGGAGAAGAAACAAGGTGAAAATGGGAGTCGGTTGAGGTGAGCGACGGAGTCCATGAAACTGATCGCTGAGGGCACGGCGTAGAGCTCAGAGCGGTACGTCCTTGCGGGGCTCCTCGCTCCTCCCTGGGTGTAAATGAGATTCTAGGGAGGAACCATAGTCGGTGTATGCTCCAACGTGGCGTTGTGGATTCCGGAATACGTCACTGTCATTGCGAGGGTTGACACGTGGCTGGGTCTAAAGTGCTGACTCAGAGGTGCCCAAAAATACCCTCATAAAAAATTACTGGAAAAAAAAATATATCATTCAACAAATTGCTGAGAGCTTGTCATCAAATTGAACTATTGCAAAATAAAAAATATTGGAGAAGTTAGGACCGTGAAATTAGTATTAATTAAACACTGCAAATTTGAATTTTTAGAAAAAATTCTAAATTTGTAAAATATGGATAGTTGGTAGAGTAATTTCACTTTTATAATTTGCACAAGTTTAGTTCCATTTTAAAATCCAATCATAATCATTATACGACACTGAAACTTATTATTAATTGGCATATCGATTTGTTCAGAGTAAATTTCAACTCTAGAAGCCAAAAGAAAAATGTAAGATTCAAATATTTTCGAAGTTCGAAAAGATCTACGTAAATATGCATTAAATGAAAAAGATCAAGTCACCATGGATCATAGTTGAAATTACAAAATTAACAGGATCCGTATCAAATGTCAAGTCAAGAACTAACTTGAGCATTAGAAGGACTACACCAGCAATACTACAGTTGCATTTTCTTATATCACACGTACCATTGTCTAAATGGTTAAAACTGGGGGAGCGGAGCGAGTTCACAACCCCCATAAGGAGCCCCTTGTAAAGCACATTCACCTGGGGGCAAGCTCACACCGAAAGTGATCTCTATCCCTGCCACTAGATGTCTCCCATAGAGTCCCTCCCACACCAAGTACTTGACCAATTCCTTCCCAGGGACTAGGCTCCAACTATGGATTGTCACCTTGAAGAGATAGAGGCACGACTCTAGGTGTTGATTGTGAAAGTTAGTCAAGAAGTGCTCATTTCGGCTCATCCACCCTTTACCAATAAGATTATGAACAAACTGGTGCCTCCCACATTCACTTACCCCACCAACCAAATGTTGTCATACGATGGGTTCATAGACCTAGTCGATCACGTTTTGACATTTAAAATGCTCCTAGATCTCCAAGGTACCTTAGACACGATGTACTGCAAATCCTTCCTAGTCAACTTGATTACCCGTGCCAGAAGGTGGTATCATACTCTCACTCCAAGAAATGTTGCTTATTTCACTGACTTCGAGAAAGCCTTTTTGACTCGCTTTAGGCACAACCACAGGAAGTCAAAATCATCCACCTGGCTCTTGAATGTTATGCAAAGGGAGGACAAAGCCTTGGATCAATTCCTTGATCGCTTCCAAACTGAGGAACAAGGTGTTGACTAATTAGATAATGGTGTTACCTTTTCCGCCCTGATGAGTAGCCTCCAAAAAGGTAAATTCTTCTACTCCTCAGCTAAGAATCCACTATGGAGTCTTGATGATGCCTTATTACATGGGTCGTATTCTAATGAAGCCGATTCCATGTTGGAGGATAAGGTCGAAGGGAATCGAAAGCGCAAAAGGGACCATACTGGCAAACAGCCACAACTCTCAGGGAGTAAGAAGTTCAGAGTGAAAGAAAGGCTAAAGGATAATAGGCGAACTCCAGCATGGAGATCAAATCAGTTTACTCCATTACGATTACCAATCACAATTATATTAAGCAAAATAAAAGGATCAGAGCCAGGACTTCATTGGCTAGCTCCATTGAAGTTGAAACCTAGGAGACAGAACAAGAACAAAAACTATTAATTCCACCGAGATCATGGCCATACCATGGACGAATATTTTTAGTTAAAGGAAGAAATTGAGAGTCTAATTCATCGAGGCTATCTCTGGTGGTGTGTTCGGGTAGAAGATGACGGTCAGAGAAGGGAACAAACCCCAAAGGATTGTAGAGACAAACGAAGGAGACCTTGTGATCTTGAGAGGTTCGAAGGAGAGATACAGATGATCCCCTAGGGGTTCGCTTCAATAGGAACCTTTGCTGGCACCCAAAAAGAGCACATATAGACAGCCAAGAAAATGTTATAAGGAAGATGGGGAGAGGTCACGATGGTTACGGCACCTAATGTTGGGATCACTTTCTCAAACGAAGACCTAAAGGATCTCCATTTCCCCCATGATGAAGACATGGTCATCATGGCGGTTATCTCTAACTGAAGAGTTCAAAGAATATTGGTTGACAGTGGGAGCTCCGCTGACTTAATCTTCAGCGGGTGCTTCAACAAAATGAAGATCAACTTGGAAAACTCCTCCCAGTGACCTATCCGCTTATTGGATTTGGTGGAGAAACAGTTCATCCCCTCGGATTTGTTGACCTCCGAATATCATTGAGAGAGGAATCGGAGAGAACGACTGTGTGGCTTCGCTTCCTGATAGTCGATCACCCCTCGGCTTACAATGCTATTCTTAGATGACCTGCAATGAGCTCTCTTAAGACAGTGTGCTCCTGATAGGTGAAAAATACTTACGTATTTCCAAACCGGTTTTATTAGTTTTCGAGTACATTTATAGTTATTTTTATTATGTTTTAATTAGTTTTTATTCTTTTTGTATTAAAACAAGTGCGTGTGGTGAAAATGTATGAAATTGGAGGGAAAACGATGTGATCGAACCAAAGCCGACGAAGTTACGGTGGATAAATGAACAAAAAGGCTACATTGTGAAAGAATCCCACTACCTAGGCATCCAGACCTCCGTCTAAACTGTGAAGATGCTGAGAACATTTCCAAGTCCACCGCCTACTTCTTCGCCTAGGCGGTCACCAAACCTGCAAAGCTGGTACAGGTGTTGTAACTTCAAGACTATTTTGGACTATGATTCAATTCTATTTTGAAAACACTCAAAACATATAAGTTATATATATTTTTCTTAGTTTTCCATAGGTTTTTTAATCACCTTAATCGGAGTTCGGATGAAGAAGTTACAGTCAAAACAAAATGCAAACCTGCAATAACTTTGCCTAGGCGAAGTTTCCTTCTCCTAGGCGAAAATCAGGAAGAAAGTTAACCGACCTAACTTCGCCTAGGTGAAGTTTCCTTCTCCTAGGTGAAAACCTCTGTGCAGAATAGATATTTTTTAGATATTTTTTGCCTATTTAAACCTTTCTCTCCTCCTTTCTTCCATCTTCTTCAGCTCCTAAGGCCTTAGGCCATATTTTAGGATTAAGATTAGGGATTTTTTAGGGAGAGCTCTCAACCCGAGGTGGAGGATCAACGAGGAAGCAATCGATCGACGTTTCTAGCTTTAAATCTTCAGATATTGGCTAAGTCGCTTGTTTCTTCTCTTTGTTTTCTTCATTTTGGTAGTTGTTGAGTATGTTTAGCTCATTTTACATTGTATAAATGGTTAAGGCCATGAGTTAAACATGGATTATAATAGGGATTAACGTATTATTTATGAAAATGTAGTTTTGGTTGAATTTGTGTTTCGTTTATGGTTGTTCCTTATAATTTCGATTGTGTTGTCGTGTTTTCTATGATTATAGGCTAGTTTAGATATATTGAGAATACGGGGTTTGACACTCGGGAGAGGTAACCCCGGATTTGGATTAGGGTTAACACAACACAACAATCTAACGACCCGGGAAGGCGTTAAAAAGTGTGCAATCGATGACGTTGGGGCGAGATTCACGTGACCTAGAGTTGTTAAGACGTTATGAGGGACTTCTGCGTTGACACGAAGTCACATATTCCCCCGTCTTACACTCGGAAGATATGGCGAGGGAGTTTACGAACCGAGATTGTCGGATACGCCGAACGCCGTTAATGTTAACTAAAACGAAATCAAACGCATTTAAGTAAATAAAGTTAATCCCTAGGCAATCTACTCCCCTAAACAATCTCAAATTAGTATTTTTATTATAGTTAACTTAATTAGTATTTTGGTTTAGTGTTAGTATTAAATTAAATTCCATTTATAGCGCCTAGATAAAATTAGGTTACGACAATCGCGATACTCGATAGTAATCTCAACCAATCCCTGTGGATACGATACCCGACCGAAAGGTCCACTATACTAAAACTTGATCCATACGCTTGTGGTAAAAGTGGCAGCGTATTATTTGCAGTCACCAAGTTTTTGGCGCCGTTGCTGGGGATTGGAAGGAGTGTTACTTTTGATATTGGGAGTAAATAACTTGATTTTAATCTAGGCATTTTTGTATATAATTTTCGTTTGTAGTTTTTTTTTTTTTTTTTTTTTTGTTTTCGGCAGGGTGCTGGATGATGTTAGATTGATAGATGCTCTTGTAGTTCGATCATTGAATATCTTGCCGGTCTTGAGGATATGTGTCGAGCCAAGGACATTAAACCAAACACTTCTTGGGAGGCAACCCAAGGTCACAAATAAATTAGATATATCCCCGTCAATTTAAGTCGGAGGCGAGATCCTCTCGCCTCCCAAGTATATGTTCTAAACCCCCGTCTTCAATATCATGCTATATACTGTCATTGGGATCGCTGACGGCTCATTTAGGACATCACTTGTGTTGAGTTGGTGGTGAAGTGTAGTATGTTTTAGTATGTGTATATGTTTTTAGCATGTTTTATTGATTTTATCGTGTGCATGCTTGTTTAGGATTAGTTTGTTAGCTTAGATATTGTTTTGTGCTATGTTTTGATGTCATCTAGGCCTATACTCAATGATGACTCTATCCCCTGATTGTTTTGAGGTTGAGCGTAAAGCTCATTCATGTGTGTTTTGTGTGCTTGATGTATCGTCTTAGTAAAAGTTATTGTGGATCCTAAATGCACGAGCACGTAAACTCAATATAGCACTATCTAAGTTATTTGAAACCGATTATTCTTCACTCAATTTCATGACAATAGGGATTCTAGAACTTGATTTGAGGAAAATTCGAGGCAAAATCCTAGGCGAGGTTGTTTGTGAGATATGATTTAGGCAGTCATTTTATCGCCTAAGCCTTTTAAGCTTACCCTGATAAATCATTACCCTACGTTACCCTGTCGAAGCCTAAAAACTGTTTCAATTCTGAATACTTAACAAATGCTATAGCCGATTGAACTTTTTCCAAACCTACATCGCTAAACTGAAGGCACAATTTGAGTGAATCAAGTCAGCATTTCGCTACTTGATGTGAGCGGTTGGGTTTAGGCCGAAATTCTAATTGGTTCGGTATTCGAATACTCGTTGTCGTTTGTCGTTCATATTGTTTGCACATTCCTAAGTTCATAAGAATTTGAATACGTTTTGGGGTGTGTTACTTACACTCTTAAAATTGTAGAAATTCGAATGAGTTTGGGGGTATGTTAAAATAAAAAAATTAGTTTCCTTTTTATATGACAAGTGAGTACGACGTTCTTAAATGTTTGTTCAGTGTTGTTTCTAATTAAACTATGGGGTTTCAAGTGTGAGAATGCCAAGAGATGTGCCTCGGGTAACGTTAAGTTAACGACGTTAACCTATTTTCTATTCCAAAATACCCTTGGCCATTATTCCAAAACCGAACCAAGCCCTATTGATTTTCATGAACCTCCGAGCCGACATTAGTGGAGAATAGATCCCAGGTTAGGCATATGAATTCCCTATACCTTAAAGGTTTTAGTCATGATCTTTATTTAAGAATAATCATATCTAACAAATGGATAGTAGTATATTTGAGTTTAATCACACACACTTAAACAGGATCTAGAATGGTGCTTATTATTTTTGAATGTTGAAATTCTAGAACACCACATGGTGTGATTTATGCTTGAACTTGATAGGATTAGGGGCCGATGAGGGAAAAATCTTTTTGCCGATAGATGATATTCAAAACTTCCACATTTTTGTTTTCAGTGTTTTTCATTTGTAGTTTTTAATTTCGTAATTAGTTTTTATATTTTCTTATATTGTATGAGTATTTTGCTCGAGAACTAGCAAAATTCTGAATTTGGGGGTATTTGATAGGTGTAAAATACTTACGTATTTTCAAACCGATTTTATTAGTTTTCGAGTACATTTATAGTTATTTTTATTATGTTTTAATTAGTTTTTATTCTTTTTGTATTAAAACAGGTGTGTGGGGTGAAAATGTATGAAATCGGAGCAAAAATGATATGATCGAACCAAAGCGGACGAAGTTACGGTGGATAAATGAGCAAGGAGGCAACATTGTGAAAGAAACCTATCGCCTAGGCGTATAGACCTCTACCTAGGCTGTGAAGATGCTGAGAACATTTCCAAGTCCACTGCCTACTTCTTCGCCTAGGCGGTCACCAAACCTTCAAAGCCGGTACAAGTGCTGTAAATTCAAGGCTATTTTGGACTACGATTCAATCTTATTTTGGAAACACTCAAAACATGGAAGTTGTATATATTTTTATTAGATTTCCAAAGGTTTTTGAATCACCTCAATCGGAGTTCAGATGAAGAAGTTACAGTAAAAAAAACAAATGCAAACATGCAATAATTTCGCCTAAACGAAAATCCAGCAGAAAGTTGACCGACCTAACTTCACCTAGGCGAAGTTTCCTTTGCCTAGGCCAAAACCACTGCACAGAATAGATATTTTGTAGGTATTTTTTGGCCTATTTAAATGTCACACCCCACCCCGGACACCTGTCACTAGTGGGGCCGGTGTGACGTCAACACGACAATACCCAGGCGACAAACCAACTAGAAAGCGACGGTATGCATTCATAATTATACAAAGATCAAAATATAATTCATAAACATCTTTCCAAGCCAGAGACACACCTTTCCCTGAAATCTCTTCTAGAACAGCAAAAGAAAAAAAAACAAACGATGAACCTTTCTTAGGTTCGCCTCAAGCAGCACTTCCCGAAACATTTTAATTCCTTGCTATACCATCAACGGACTCTACCCCGTGCCAGTAGGGGACCGACTCCTAGCCATTTCACCTGCAAGTGTACTGTCTTCTCAATAAAATCATTCTTATTTAATACTAATAGTACCTTCTAGATAACACAACATTTACACATGGATTCAGCATAAGCACCATATATGCAGTAAAATTGAAGTAATATATATAAGTTCCATTTTTAAAACCATGCAGTATAAATATCATATCAATCGCCTGAAATAAATAATAAATTACCCAATATAAACAAAACATCATACCCCAAACCACTTCTCCACCACAACACACACTGGCTAGCCATGGTGATCGTTTTAACCTCACGATCGGGAGTTTGCAACGGTACCGTACCATCCGTAGAATATGCCTTCCTACGAACACCCATCACTCCGCCAAAGTGGATAATCACTGCGCAGTACAAACGTCTAACATCACTCTGCCGAAGCGGATAACATCACTCCGCCGAAGCGGATAACATCACTCCGTCGAAGCGGATCAACATCACTCAATAATATCGTCTAATCACCACATAATTTTTCTAAAAGCTTCTAATTTAAATACAACCAGTTTTCATCATATATGTATATATACAAATAATTTGGCGAAAAGACAGTACACTCACCTCGTTTCTGGCGCTACAAAAACCTCATTGTCCAAAGCTTACCGAGGTGTTGGCGTCTGTGAACCTAGAAATGATAGGGTCTAAGGTAATATTTCATATAAAATCACCTAGTCATGTAAGGCAGGCCCTAAGTTCTGCGTTTTCCATTCCCTATATTTTATCTATGATATTTGTTATTATTCTTAATAATTTTGTTCCATTATTTATTACATAAAAAATCCCGTAATATGAATGATCCCAATTTATTACTCCGGATACAAAGATTTTAGGCTAAGATTGAATTTTAACAAAACTAGAATAAATTTAACGGCAAACGAGATCCTTTCCGAGTTATTCACGGGCCGCGAAAAGGATTTTCATTTGAAGTGGAATTTTTTCCCTTTTTCTCAGGTCAGTTGTGCAATTTTTCCTTTTTTTTTTTTTTTTTTTTTTTTTTTCGGTTCTTTCCAGCCCCGACGGCCGATCTCTCTCTCTCTCTACCGTTGCCGACCGCCGGAAGCTTCCCCCCTCCCTGCCATCTCGCATGTTAACCCCTGCACCACCCACGACGACCATTCGACACCCCCTCCGGCCGTCTCAGCAGCTCCACCACACACCCAGCCGCTACTGTTCACGCACCTACTTACCCTGCGACACACACACACAAGCACCCATACATGCAACCGTGCTTTCATACCACTGCCGACGGCACGCCACGGGACCAACAATCCCTGCCAACGGAGTCCCACACACACACAGCGGCACTCCGCAGCCGCAACCAACCCCCCTCCACTGCCACCATGGTGATCGTCATCTCTCCATCTTGGCTTTTTCCTTCCCTTTTTTTCTGGATTCTCGTCGACGCAATATATATTTCACACACACGCACACTCGCACATAGTCCCCAGAAAAATCCAAACACACACACACAAACCCACATGCAACCAGAAAAATAAAAACCGAGCACACCACCGGAAACTTACTGACCCAACTCGTTACGCTCATGCATGCATACATCTATCAATAATTGGAGAAATACATATAAACACTCACCTGCCCGACGATCGTCGATGGTCGAACGGCGATCCGCAACTCCGCTCACCGGCGACGCTAATACGCGCACCACCACTCCGTTGACGAGCCACGCCACCGGCTATACCAATCTCTCTCTCCCTGAAATCGTTTACAATGCCCACACGACCACGCTGCCGGAAGAACGTCGATTCAAGAAAACCGACGACCCCTCCGCTCCGGTTCTTTCTCTCTCTAGAATTTTCGAGTTTTTTTCTTTCCTTTCCAATTTTCTCACTTCGGTGCAAGTAGGAGGGTTTTTAATGCATGAAATTAGTGGCTAAACAAATTCTGAGCTTGCCACGTCATCCTTCGATCGCCCCTCCTTGGCCAGTGGATCGCCTTCAGTTTGCCGTGTGGGTATAGGCATATATATATAAAAAAAAAAGTTTAAATTACACTTTCCTCCCCTCATTTTCTTTAGGATTCTTATTTTGATAAGTTTAATTTTTAAAAGTTCCAATATTTATAATTTTACCCTTAACATTTTTACTTTTGATTCCTAATTGCCAATTCAAATCTCAAGTTTAAATTTTTTTGTGTTCTTAAATTCCCAATTTGACCCCCAACTTTTGATTTGAGTTTTTATCAATAAAATTTTTACTCTAAAATTCTCTAATGTTCTGCGACTATTTATGACGTACGTCCAATAAATTAGGTTTTATATTAAACCCTTCTCTCCTCATCTCTTCCATCTTCTTTAGCTCCTAAGGCCTTAGGTCATATTTTAGGATTAGGTTTAGGGATTTTTGAGAGAGAGCTCTCAACCCGAGGTGGATGATCAACGAGGAAGCGATCAATTGACGTTTCTAGCGGCAAATCTTCAGATATCGGTTAAGTCGCTCGTTTCTTCTCTTTGTTTTCTTTATTTTGGTAGTTGTTGAGTATGTTTAGCTCGTTTTACATTATATAAATGGTTAGGGCCATGAGTTAAACATGGATTGTAATAGGGATTAACGTATTATTTATGCAAATGTAGTTTTGGTTGAATTTGTGTTTCGTTTATGGTTGTTCCTTATAATTTCAATTGAGTTGACGTGTTTTCTATGATTATGTGCTAGTTTAGATATATTGAGAATACGGAGTTTGACACTCAGGAGAGGTAACCCTGGATTCAGATTAGGGTTAATACAACACGACAATCTAACGACCTGGGATGGCGTTAGAAAGTGTGCAATCGATGACGTTGGGGCGAGATTCATGTGACCTAGAGTCGTTAAGACATTGAGGGGGACTTCGGCGTTGACACGAAGTCACGTATTCCTCCGTCTTACACTCGGAAGAGGTGGCGAGAGAGTTTACAAACCGAGATTGTCGGATACGCCGAACGCCGTTAATGTTAACTAAAACGAAATCAAACGCATTGAAGTAAATAAAGTTAATCCCTAGGTAATCTACTCCTCTAAACAATCTCAAATTAGTATTTATAGTATAGTTAACTTAATTAGTATTTTAGTTTAGTATTAGTATTAAATTAAATTCCATTTTTAGCGCCTAGATAAAATTAGGTTACGACAATCACGATACTCGATAGTAATCTCAACTAATCCCTATGGATACGATACTTGATCGAAAGGTCCACTATACTAAAACTTGATCCGTACACTTGCGGTGAAAGTGGCAGCACATTATTTGCGGCCGCCAGCTGTACTTACCACCCGACTACAAATCCCCTAAGAACACTGCCACTGGGTGGTGAGAGGAGACTAGATTGTTGATGTCAAAATTTGGTCGACACCAACAGTATGGACCAGTCAGCCCTTTGGGGGTGTTGGAGATCCTTGTGATGGAGATTGTGGATTTGAGTATCTTCTTAACCGCGAAAAGCCCTCTAGCCGAGAATAGGGAATGCCAAGACCGGGAAGAGGTCACAGGCCTTCCAAACCGAGAAGAGCCAGAACATGAGGCTATGAGATTCCCTCAATTGTGAGTCAGCACCTCAAATGAACCATAATTCTGATATTGAGCAGTCATAGGAAGATCGAGCACCTGGAGACCTGCACAAAGGACTTGCCGGGTTTTTTCTGGCAAGTCCCATCCGACATGTGAATCAGTGTACGGGTGAAAAAGTTTGAAATATAACCTACCGAGAATAGGGAAGAGTGAGTAAAAGAGTGGTGAGATTAGTTTATCTACCTTTTGGGTAATTGTATGTCCCTCCTATTTATAGGAAAGGTGTAGATCAGTTATTGGGCCCAAAGCAAGGTTCAATGCCTCCTTAGGAACGGTTTCGTGGTGGCCATTTGATTTAGAGCCAATGAGAGTGTACCAAGAGACCCTCTTAATGGCCACATTTAGTAGATATTTTACCCTTGGGAAGGAGGTCATCATGATGAGCCTAGCAATTTTGGGGGTTTGTGGGATATTTTGGAAGATATTTTGTGGGTTTAAGAGGTGCAAAACTGTAATAGGTCAGGGAAAAATGAAGAAAGATATTGCCCTGTTGCGGCCAGGAAGAAAATGGGAGTTACGACCCTTTCCTGGCAGGTGAAGACGGGAAGGGGGGACGTCACTCAGGTGGAGAATATCGGGATGGAGAATAACCGCCTATCCTCGCGCTAACTTGAGGACCACCCCAAGAAATGTTGAGCCCTCTAGGGCGACTGGCACGGCTGAGAAGGTTTTCCCTTCTCGGTATATTTTATACAATTGGCCAAGAGTGTGCTCAGAACTTTGGATTTCGTAGGAGGTTAAGCACACGTGGTGGTCTTCGATTAGGTGTGTTGGACTAACCATTTTTACACTCATCATAAGCCCCCTAGTCCCTAGTATTGAGAAGAAGCTTCGAGTGACTAGGGACTCTTGAGTGAATATTTCCTAGAGCTTCCAAGTTGTTGTTGGAGCGTTCTGAGGTGTTAGAGACCTTTTTTATACCTTCCCGGAGCATCGTACCGGGGACAGGCCACTTCACCGGGAAAAGGGTGGGTAATTCTGAGATGGGACGATTGATCCGAGCACGGGAAGGACGGACTAAAAAGTCAAGTGAGCTGCCCGAGGACAGTAATGAGTGGCCCGCCCTAGATTGGCATAACAGATGAGAAAATTCAGAAAGCCTGAAGCCTTTACACCTTCCTTGAGGGGGTGGTGACTCGCATTCCTTATCTAGAGGATAGGGCTTGTGCTCCGCCCGAGGGGTTCATTACGGTGTATATGGAGCACCTACGTGGAGGCTTACGATTCCCGATCTATCCATGGATTTGGAGCCTTTACGTGAAGTACAGGTTGTACCTTTCACAGCTTGCTCCCAACTGTATTCCGGCCTTCATCGCTTCTCTTATTATCTTCGAGATTGTGTGGAGAACGGAGTTCAATAACGTGAACGTGTTGCTAGATTTGACCCTATACTACTGCCACTTTTACTGTGCGCTAGGGATCCCAGTTCCAGAGATTGAGGAAAATACCAAAAAGGGTGAAGTTTTCCCTTCCCATAAATCGTTTTATTGAGCCCAATTTTTTTTTTGTTGCGCTTCACTTATTCACGCTCTCGTTTTGCCTTGGCAAAGATGGACAAGATTGCATTGGCTCGAGTGTTGAGAAATAGGGTTGTGAAGATAAAAGTTGAGAAGGGGACGAGCTCTCAGACATAGGAGAAGGTCCCTCGATGAGGGATCGCCGAGGGTGACGAAGGAATGGACAAGGGGAGCACAGCTGGAGATGCCTCTTCTAGGGCGGAGAGTTTACCGAGACGAATCACCAAAAGAGCGCAACAATGGTGAGAAGTCGAAGTTGCAATCGAGAAGAGCGCTCCGTCACTATCTGAACAAGTGTCTATACCGTTGCTCAGGGAGGGCAGCGTAAGGGTCAGTTAAGAGAAGGAGAAGAGAAAGGCAGGGCAGTTTGAGGCCGAAGTAGAGGGATCCAAGAAGGCAAGAGTTGAAGAGGCTTTTATAGCCCCCCAACCAAGCAAAGTCTCTGCCCCGGGACAAGCCTAGGCCTCAAGCACCAGCACTCTTCTTGAGAAGGGAGTCACAGAACACCCCTAGATGTGTTCTGCCCATATCAGCCACATTATACCGCTCGGGAACAGAAAGAGGATCAGTGTTGAAACAGATGTGCAAATCTTTGCCAAATTGGAGAGAGATGCCTTGCTGGTAAGGTTAAGATAAAATTTTATTCATAATTTTATGTTTGCTAACAACTCATATGAATGACTTTCCCTTTGATTTGGTGTAAGTGTTGTCCAGAGTTTTCTTTGCTTCGAGCTACATTAATGTTACCCCTGAGAGAGAGCAGGAGCTTGACGAAGAGCGCAAACAACTCTTCGTACAGCATAAGGAGCATGTGGGGTAGGCAAAGAAATGGCATGAACAGAGGAAGACCATGGCCGCTATCGAGGAAAGTACTAGGAAGGAGGCCTAGAAGGCCAACGAGGCAAAATCAACCCTGGAGTCCCTTTGCGACAAGCTCAAGGTTGATCTGGCTGCTGTTGACAAAGTCAGGGCAGATGCTGTAAAGGAATGGAAGGATTCCACAGATTATGAGGAGTTAAAGTTTTAGATGGCTACCGAGATGGTGGAGAATGGACAAAGATACACGATTCGAAACCTTCGTTGACAACATCCTAGCTTCCCACTAGATGACATAGGAATGGATGATTGCGACGCTGAAAATGTTGATCTTGGGATGGGGAATGTCGTGGTAGAAGGAGAAGATGGGAAAACAGTTGAGATGGCAGTTGGAGCCGAGATGGGGGATAACAGAGTTGATCAAGGAAATGTTGAAACCATTACAAGGGCAGTAAATGCCGGCATGGACGAAACGAGCACCGTTCCAAGTAACCTTAATGCCAAACAGGATAAACTCTCTGTTGATGGAAGTGGAACTGCTCCATCCCCCCTCAATTAAAAAGAAACTTCAGCCCCGTAGTGATGATAAGAAAAAATTAAATTTTAGCATGCTTGTTTTTGTTTTTGTTTTTGTTTTTTTGGTGGGTGGTGCCCCAACTTCTTTTTGCCTGAACGAGGACCTTTTTGTATTGGGCACTGAAGACCTTTTTTTGCTAGGATGTAATTTGGAAAATGAATGAACAAAGGGTTTTTTCCTATGTCTCTTCTCGGTAGATTATGAATACTTGGACTTTTTTCCTTTCTGCTTCGTTGATCCTTGTGAATGCACTCCTTAATACACCCTTATGCTTGTCTATCTCTTTTGTGAAAGGGGGAGTAACTTCCGTGAAAGCAGAGGGGGTTCATTTTCACGGTAGTGGGCCTTTGCTGTGATCCTTGCCTTGATCACATCTAGGTTTTTGGAGATAGCCTCCAATTAAGAAATGTACTTAAGAAATTGAGGAGTTGCTTTGCACTTGTTTTTGCCTTGCACTTCTCTTCCTGATTTCTGGAAAAAAATTGCCCTGGGAGGATAATCTCCAACACTTGGGCAATTCATCATGATCTTTTTGTTGGAAAAAATTCAAGTTTCAAGACCCTTTGCTGGTTGATTTTTTGCCTCTTATCGGGTAGATAACCGAGACGAAATTCAAGCATCCCCTTCTTGGGAGGTTTATTCCTTGGAGAAATTCGTGCATCCCCTTCTCGGGGAACACAATTTCATATTGTTTTACCACATCCACAACCTTTCTACCCCCTTGTAGCCGATCAGAGATCGGGTGGTAGGTTAAATGTCCAAGGGTAGTACTTGCTGTGGAATTCAGCCCTTGCGGTCCTCAAAGGTGTAACTCTTGGTTGGCCCCTTGTAGTCGGTCACAGGTGGGTTCTCCTTAGTGGGGATCAACCTCTGGGTATGTTCAGGTTATCCCAAAGTTGTCCTGCAAGGGACATCCTTCCTTTGTGTCACCTAAGCGGGGCTTGGCTGTAAGGAGTGAGATGTTTACTTGTAGGTCCTCAAACTCGATCAATGTTCTGCCATCGGAGGTCGATAGCTATCTATCCCTGGGCTCCAAACTATCGACATCCAGAGAGGGTCCGGTTACACTCTCGACGCAGTACATCGGGATGAAGTTTGCAAATGAGGTTACCCTTGATGCTCCACATCGGGATACCATTTGATGCGATCTTAGAGCAAGGGAATGGAATAGCTTCGTCTGAGATAGGATGAGGGCTGCTGGTGGCAGCTAAATAAGCGCTGCCACTTTCACCGCAAGCGTACGGATCAAGTTTTAGTATAATGGACCTTTCGGTCGGGTATCGTATCCACAGGGATTGGTGTTGTTACTATCGAGTATCGCGATTGTCATAACCTGACTTTATCTAGGCGACAAAAATAGAATTTAATTTAATACTAATACTAAACTAAAATACTAATTAAGTTAACTATACTATAAATACTAATTTGAGATTGTTTAGGGGAGTAGATTTCCTAGGGATTAACTTTATTTACTTAAATGCGTTTGATTTCGTTTTAGTTAACATTAACGGCGTTCGGCATATCCGACAATCTCGGTTCGTAAACTCTCTTGCCACCTCTTCCAAGTATAAGACTGGGGAATACGTGACTTTGTATCAACGTCGAAGTCCCTCTCAACGTCTTAACAACTCTAGGTCACGTGAGTCTCACCCCAACGTCATCGATTGCATACTTTCTAACGCCCTCCCGGGTCGTTAAATTGTCGTGTTATGTTAACCCTAGTCCGAATCCGGGGTTACCTCTCCCGAGTGTCAAACCCCATATTCTCAATATATCTAAACTAGCATATAATCATAGAAAACACGGCAACACAATCGAAATTATAAGGAACAACCATAAACGAAACAAAAATTCAACCAAAACTACATTTTCATAAATAATACGTTAATCCCTATTACAATCCATGTTTAACTCATGGCCCTAACTGTTTATACAATGTAAAATGAGTTAAACATGCTCAACAACTACCAAAATAAAGAAAACAAAGAGAGGAAACGAGCGACTTAACCGATATCCGAAGATTTGCCGCTAGAAATGTCGATCGATCGCTTCCTCGTTGATCCTCCACCTCGGGTTGAGAGCCCTCCCTCAAAAATCCCTAATCCTACTCCTAAAATATGGCCTAAGGCCTGAAGGGCTAAAGAGAGAGAAGAGAAGAGGAGAGAAGGGATTAAAAATTATCCCAAAAGATCTCAAAATATCTAATAAATATCAAAGGTGTGCTGCAAGATTTTTGCCTAGGCGAATAAAACTTCACCTAGGCAAAGTTAAGTTGGTTAACTTTCTACAGGAAATTCGTCTAGGCGCAGAAAAATTCGCCTAGGCAAAGTTACTACAGGTTTGAAATTTTGTTTTGGCTGTAACTTCTTCATCCGAACTCCGATTGAGATAATTTAAAAACATATGGAAATCTAAGAAAAATATATACAACTTCCATGTTTTGAGAATTTCCAAAATCGGATTTCATTATAGTCCAAAATAGCCTTGAAGTTACAGCACCTGTACCGGCATTGCAGGTTTGGTGACCGCCTAGGTGAAGAAGTAGGCGGTGGACTTGGAAATGTTTCTACTGGGGTTTCCACCTAGGCGGAGGAATTTCCTTCCTAGGCAGTGGGCTGTCAGTAGGCTTTTGTCATTCTCAACATCTTCACTACCTAGGCGGAGGTCTGGACACCTAGGCGGTGGGCTTCCTTCATATTTTTACCTCCTTGCTTGTTTATCCACCGTAACTTCGACTCGCCTTTGGTTCAATCTTATCGTTTTAGCTCCAGTTTCTTATCTTTTTGCTCCACACACCTGATTTATACAAAAAATATAAAAACATATTAAAACAAATAAAAAATAACTATAAACGTACTCGAAAACTAACAAATTCAGATTGGAAATACGTAGGTAATTTACACCTATCAGGTGCTCATCTCAACTTTACTTGCTTTTGGAAGTAAGGTAGGAAGGGATGCTTATCCCAAACCAAGAATGGGATAGAGGTTGCACTTTACCACCACCAATGAAATTTGGAGAATAAAGCGTCAGTGTGATAGTTAGTCAAAATAGAGCTTCCATTCACAAAGAAACATATTACAAACGTTAAAAAAAACTTTACAAGTTCATTGGTACTGCTTCTTCGGGGTAGTATCACTTCAAGTGTTCTTCATTCCATGGATGCCTTAGGAGAACGCCCTTCTCGGTTTCCAACTTATAAGTACCAAGGCGGGCAATACGGGTGACACGATATGGCCCTTCCCAAGAAGGAACAAATTTACCCGCGACCATATCCTTGGTGGCCGGGGTGACCTTACAAAGGACAAGATCTCTAATGTCGAATAATTGAGGACGAAACCTTCTATCATAATATCTAGCCACAATTTGCTAATAGGCTACTTTTCGAACACGTGCATGTTCTCTATTTTCCTCCAATAAATCAAGGTTAAGGGCTAAAGAAGCGTTGTTCTCATCTTGATTGAAAAATGTTGATGTCCTAGAAGTTGGCATATCGATCTCAGAGGGGATTACCGCTTCTGAACCGAAGGTCATTGCGAATGGAGTTTTCCTGGTAGGGGTTCTTACAGTGGTGTGGTAAGCCCAAAAGACGGTGTATAAATCCTCAACCAATATTTCCTTTGATCTATCAAGTCTAAGTTTAATCCCATGAAGAATGGTGCGATTAGTAACCTCTACTTGCCCGTTAGATTGGGGGTGCTCTAGGGAGGCAAAGTAGGTCTGAATCCTCAACCCGGTGCACAGTTCTACGAAGAGGTAATCGTCGAACTGTTTCCCATTGTCAGAGATAATTTCTCTGGCTATGCCGACACGACACACATCATTCTCCCATACGAAGTCTCGAATCCTGTGATCTGTGCAAGTGGTTTGGCTTCTACCCATTTCGTGAAATAATCGATGGTCATAACAAGAAACTTTCTTTGTCCGGTCCCTTGGGAGAATGGACCGAGAAGGTTAATGCCTCACTAGGAGAATGGCCAAAGACTCATCATGGTGACGAGAACAGTAGGAGGTTGTCGGGGATGAGAGACAAATCTCTGACATTTATCGTATTTCTTGACAAACTCCATAGAGTCTTTATGCATGTCTGGCCAAAAATATCTATGACGAATGAGCTTGTGAACCATGGATCTTCCTCCAGAATGATTACCACATAGCCCTTCATACACTTCCTTCATAATATAGTCAAATTCCTCCGGCCTGAGACAGCGTGAATAGGGACTCAAGAAGAATCTCTGATAAAGTAATCCATTAATAATGGTGTAGTGTGATGCCCAATACCACATACGCCTTGCCTCTGCTCGATCACAGAGAAGTGTCCCGTTCAAGAGATATTCTCGTATTGGGTCCATCCAGGTTGGTGCGTCGGAGAAAGCACATATGGTGGCAACTCAATCAGAAATGGCTTATCACAACCCTTCCCGGGCCCCCATCGCTCGAGGTCGAGCGTGACGTCGACTTGACGTTACCTGACCGCTCAACAGATATATATATATATATATATATATATATATATTTATATATATACACGCACAGCTATATTTTTTTTCTTCCAAAAATATATTTACTCGCTTCAAAATTCAGGAATATACCTATCCTAAATATTCACAACAAAACCACAAAAAGAAACTGAACCTTTCACGCTTCACACCAATCCAGCCAACCCTTCCAAAACAATACTACCTTCTGACTTTATCTAGTGCCAATAGTGGACCTGTCTCAAGCCGCGACACCTGAAACTAAATATTTTATCGGTGTACTATCTTCATAATATAAAAATATTTCAATGATCAAGCATAATTATCAAATGTCACTTTTCTAAATATAATATAATATAACCGCACACCATGCTGGAATAAAATTCCATTGCCATCATTGAAATAAGATAATACATTTAAATCAACCAATCCAAACATTTTGACATATAAAAAAATACCCCACTCATATTTTTCTACTAATCATAAGTTCGTTTCATCTCACGATCAGGAGTTACAACGGTACTGTAACCTGTATAACTATGTCATCTAAAGTGACTATCAATGCCAGGGTCATTTAATATCCCCAATGGTAGGGGCAGCCACCCGCAAGATTTCTACTCTTGACAGGTCCACATATATCCATCATGCAAGACTTGTCAGATAGGTAATAACAAATATCCACCCTGCAGAACTTGTCTGATAGGTAACAATATATATCCACCCTGCAGGACTTACCTAACAGGTAACAACATATATCCACCCTACAGGGTGTTTGTCTAACTAGTAATCCCCATCTCGCAAGACATTCATGCTCTCTTAACGAGAAGACAACTATGGTATAGTCGGATAATAATTTACTTCCTACTTTTAAAAATTTACTTGATCCACATAAGTTACAAAACCGTCTATTTTAATAAATATATTTTTTTCACATTTTATACAAAAATATAATTTGTCAATTTACATAGAAGACAATACACTTACCTCGATTTTTGAGCTACTACTAATACTATCGCCGAAATACTATGCGAGCGGCATCGCCAGTGAACCTAACAATCAAAAGGCCTAAACTAAGAATTTATTTAAAATAAATCTACTATACAATGTATAGCCCTAAAATGCACAATTTTCCATTCCCAATTTTTTTATTATTATACGAAATTATCAACCGCCTAGTTTTCATAAGTTAATATTAATTGTACATAAATTATTAAAATAACGACTATAAAGTTTTTCCCGTTAATAATGTAATTAGCAGAAAAATGTAAATCGACAATAAAAAATGTTATTAGTTAATGAAATACTAAAAATTATCATTTTAGTAAAATTTATAATTTTTATTTTAAATTCTATTCTTTTGAAAATTAGATTGTCTATATCTACTATATTTCTCAAATCCACGGATATATTTTAACATATAATTATACACATATATATCTCCGCATAGTTAGCCCCATAATTCGAACGTGATATATATTTAGATATTACTCATAATTCCTTAGAAAAACTAAGTCCAAAATCTGGAAACACAAATGAAATAGAATATAAAGTAATTATATATGCTAATATGAACATATAGTTGATATAAACCTAATTACCCAAGCATTCTCACATGCATTTACTAAATAAGAAAGGTGGATTACCAGTAAGAAATGGACGGAAATTCTGTGCTTGTGTGGGAACTAGATATCTCATATGAATAGGTACTTTTCTCCTCTCTTTTTTTGGCCCATGTGAATAGGTATTCCTTCTCTTTGTTTATATATATATATATATATATATATAATGCACATAGATGAGCTCATCTCAATGGACTTCAATTCCCCATGTTTTTGTGAAAAGTCCACGTGCTTTATGACTCATCCCAAAGACTACATTATTCTTTTCTAATACTAATCCACAACACATCCCCAAATGATCTCCCTTTGTTGTTTAGTCAAAGCACTAGGCCTTACGCTTCTCCCACTTGCTCTCTCCGGAGCTGTCTCAAGAAACCAAGAGATGTGAGAAACAAACAAGTTAACAAAGAATTAAAGCACCCACAGATGAAGATATGCTCCCCTACCACACCCCATTCCCTAGGAACGGGGTTGACCCTCTCCACGTCAGGACCGAACTCCCAACCGTCCCCTCCCAGAAAGAAATACTAAGGTTTCCAATTCTTCACCGAATCTTCTAGGCCAAGGAATTGCCGCCAGAAAGCAACATAGCACCATCCCTTCCCGAAGGACATGAATTTTGGAAAGAACAATAACTTGAACAATTCTATGGATGGTTTCAACCCCTCAATCTTGAAGATAATCAAATAAGCCATGAAGGCTCGAATGCAATTAGGAGCAAGCTGTGAAGGGCAAATCCTGTACTCTGCGCAAAGGCTCTGAATCCACAAATGGATCAAAAATCATAAGCCTCCACGCAGATGCTCCATATACACTGTAATGAACCCCTCGGGAGGGGCACAAGCCCTGTCCTCTGGACGAGGAAGGCGAGTCACCACACCCTCAGGGAAGGTGTAACGACTCCGGGCTTCCTAGATTTTCTCCTCTGTGAATGTCATTCTGATCCTCCAAATTGAGCTATTTCCCAACACGGCCTCCTCCCACGTCTCAATCTCATCACTCGAGCTAAGGACCACCTCCATGGTGGGGCCACTGCTGGATGTAATACTATCGACGTCCCTATGATGGTTGGAGGGCTATGCGCCACCTGAAGAA
This sequence comes from Eucommia ulmoides, assembly GCA_016647705.1. NCBI lineage: Eukaryota > Viridiplantae > Streptophyta > Magnoliopsida > Garryales > Eucommiaceae > Eucommia > Eucommia ulmoides. The sequence continues at coordinate 367,020 of JAENRU010000489.1, forward strand.
CCTGCTCGTCCTTCTAGACAATGAGGTAGGGCAAAGGGAGAATCTATTTGTCAAAGATAAGAAATATTTAGGGCCTGTCGAAAGGTGGTAGACCCCGACACGGACCCAACGCCAGAAGAGGAAGAAGCAGCAAACATTTTTAGGAGAATGAGTTACCTACCAAAAAAGTTGATGCTCCGCCAAGTCAAAATCATAAAAAAAGGTGAAGAAGGAGTTCAGGAAATCTCATTTTTATAGTAAGGACATCAGTCTATCCCAACCGTCGCACCATAAAGGTGCCTGGGAGAGGCACGCTGTGCAGAAGCCGTACAGCCACATGGCTCTTTCCCAGCGGTTTGGCAGGTGATGTGCGCGTTCGCATTAAAGGGGCGCCGTCAAAGGGACACCAGTAGAGGGACATAACGTGAGGGGACGCTTGCATGACCGTTCGTAGCCTTTTACACCTATCTAGGGAAGGCTACTCATTACTGTCCTCGGGCCACCTACTTGACTTTCTGGGTCGTTTTTCCCGTGCTCAAATCAATCGTTCCATCTCGAAATTGCCCACCCCCTTTCCGATGAAGTGGCCTGTTCCCTGAACAATTCTCCGAAAAGGTTGAAAACAAGTCTCTGATACCTTGGAATGCTCTAACTACAGCATCAAAGCTCTAGGAAAGATTCGTTCAAGAGTCCCCTATCTCTTGAAGCCTTTTCTCAACAGTAGGGACTGAGGGGGCTACTGATGAGTGTAAAAATGGTCAGTCCAACACACCCAATTGAAGACCACCATGTGCGCTCAATCTCCTACAAAGTCCGAAGCTCAAAGCACACCCTCGGCCAAGTGTAAGGAATATACTGAGAAGGGAAACCTCATACACCATGTCTGTCACCCCAAAGGGACCAACTCTACCTGGGGTGGTCCTCAGGCCACCGCCGAGATAGGTAGTTATTCCCCATCCTGGTGTTCTCCGTCGAAGTAACGTGCTCCTTCCCGTCTCCATTCGCCCGGGAAGGGTTAGAGTTCCCATTCTCTCCCGAGCCGCAGCAAGGCAATGTCCTCCTTCATTTTTCCCTACCCTATTGCAACTCGCTACCTTTTAAGCCCCACAAAATATCTCCTAAAAATATCCCACAAGCCCTCGAAATATCCCACAGACCCCCAAAATGGCCAGGCTCACATGATGACCCCCTTCTTAAGGGTAAAATATCTACCAAATGTGGCCAAGAAGAGGGCCTCTTGGCACATTCTTATTGCCTGTAAATCAAATTGCCATTATGCTGTCGTTCCTAAGGAAGCATTTAACCCTGTATTGGCCCCAAGAACTGATCTACACCTTGCCTATAAATAGAAGGGGCATACAATTGCCCAAAAGGTTAAAAAAAAAAAAAAAAAAAAACCTCTCTTATTTACTCTTCTTTCTGCTCGGTGAATTTTATTACAAACTTTTCCTCCCATACGCTGATTCTCACGCCGGAGGGGACACACGGCGAAAAACCCGACAAGTCCTTTGTGCAGATCTTCAGGTGCTTGATCTTCCCGGGACTGCTCAATATCGGAATTCTGGTTCATTTGAGGTGCCAATTCATACCTCAGGAAACCTCACAACTCCCTGTTCCTGTCCTTCTCGATTGTTTATCAAGACCAGATATATTGGTTTGTTTTTTTTAAGACATGTCGTCTTGGATTGTTCTGTTTTTTTAGGACATGATATATTGTTCTTTTTTTTTTTGGATTGATGTATTGTTCTATTTCTTTAAGGTTGTTTTTTTAATTGTTCAATTTTATTTTTTTGGGTTCTAAAATACATAAAAAAAAAAATGATTTGCTGAGCAGTGTTAAAGTGTTTTTTTTTTTTTTTTTTTTTTTGTTAATTGTTTTGTTTTTTATTTTTTTAAAGTTCAAAAATACAAAATGTTCGGCCAATTTGTGTTCGAATTATTATCAATACATTATTTTAAAACACTTATTCTTGGAATTATGATCAATAAAATGTTTTAATTTTTTATATAATAATATGGTCTATTATGGTGAAATTGTACATCGTTGTTGTTATATATGTAGTACCATTTTCTCTTTAAATGTCTCTTATTTTGAACAACTTTCAAGTCGGCTATTTGACGACATTTGTATTTTTTTCCCCGAAATCACCACCATAAACACTTGAAGAAGACATAAAAAAATAAAAATAAGAGAGGGAGAAGAAAAAATAAATGAGAATGTTTGGCATAATGTAGAAAATGTGTGAGAAAAAATAGATATTATATAGATAAATAGTGAGGGTAAAATGGGAACATCAAAGAGGTAATTTGAAGGGAAAAAACACAAAAACGATGTCCATCATAAATGGCGGGTGAGCAGCATATCTGTCAAATTTGACAGAAAATGTTAAATTTACACTTAGATCCAAGATCACGGTGGGGTAAGTGGCAACATTTAGACCATAGGGGGTAAAGTACAAAAGTGTCAAACCACAGGAGGATAAAGTGCTATTAATCCATATTAATACTTATTCAGGGGGGAAATTCGAAAGGTCCAAACCATAGGGGATAAAGTGCAATTAACCCTCATTCTCTCTCTCTCTCTCTCTCTCTCTCTCTCTCTCTCTCTCTCTCTCTCTCTCTCTCTCTCCACTTTCGTCCACTATGTCACCACCTCCATGTTGGCCACCATCAACCACCCCCCGTTTCTCTCTGTCTCTCTCCCTCTCTTTGCCTATATTTCTCTATTAAAGCTAAAAATCAAAAAAAAAAAAAAAAAAAAAAAAAAAAACAAGAGATTATGAAACCAAAAAAATGAATAGGGGAGGCCCCGATTCGCCTTTGATTCATACCGCCATGGCTGCAAAAAATGGGTTGCCATACAAGAGAATCTCTCATCCTTGCAGACCTTCCAAGTTACCTTGCCAAGCTACAGTCAGTTCGGATCCTAAATATCCTTTTTAGAAAAAGATTGTCACCGCCTTAGACAATAGGCCGGGTTGGATTGAGGAATAAGGGCGTTTGGTTAGAAAGAGATAGAGGGGCATTTACAGCCATCCACAAGAAATATATATATATATAGGGTTAATTACATTTTATCCCCTATGATTTGGTCAATTTGCACTTATCTCCCTGTGATTTGAAAATCGTCACTTACCCCCATGTGGTCAAATATTTGGTGCACTTACTCCCCTATATCAGGAGAGTAAGTGGTTTGAAAATCTGACCACAGGGAGAGTAAGTGACGATTTCCAAATCACAGGGGATAAAGTGCAAATTGGCCAAATCATAGGGGATAAAGTGTAATTAACCCATATGTGTGTGTGTAAAAGGATAAGGGTTGTTGCTTTTCTATTCGGCGTTAGTTTGAAATCACCGACGGCAGTTTGGCGAACAGAGAGGGCAACCTCTCTTTGAAACCTCTTGTCTCTTCGTGCCCAGCCGCAACCTCATTCTTAAATTAATGAGATTTTTTGGGTTAGTTACACTTTGCATCCCCATAGTTTGACCTAATTTATACTTTGCACCATTATAGTTTGACCTAATTGCATAAGGGTAAAATTATGTTTTTACCCTTAAAAATAAAGCATGTGCAAGTCGCATGCGAAAATCCGTCAAAGTTAACCCCTATTTTTATGGAAAGGTCATATAAAAAAATCGTTAGCAAATATAAGGACCACTTTGACAAAAATAAAATAAAAACAGATAGTCAAATAGAAAATAGAAAAGTGCGTACAAATACGAGGAATAAAATTATAATTTGTCCTTGAATTTATGAAATGGATTGAGCCAATCCATAACCACATAAACATCAACATTTTGAATTAGTTTAATTTTAACAAAAAAAGAGATCAATAAACTTATCCAGCTAGAAGTATACACTCGAAAAAAAAAAATTATATAAAAAGCGAAAAAGTTGAATTCAACCAAAAAAAAATAATAATTAAAAAAATGGTTGAATTTATGAAAATAATTGATGTAATCCATAACCACACAAAAAATAACATTTTTCAAGTGCTAATCCATGACCACGTCAAAATCAATTATTATTTTTTTATTAATAAAATCAAAATGACATCATCCACAAATTTGGGAGATCCACGACGAAATCATCTTCTTCTTTGTTAAGTCCATTTTTTCTCTTATTTTTCTTTCTTAACCAAACAACATTCTTAACCAAACAGCACTAGAAAAAATAATTTTCCTTTCATAATAAATAAAAATATTAGGGACAATCAGTGAGAGGTCTCATATTTCACGATTAATTGGTGAAAAGTCCCAGAGACAAAAGAAAATTTAGTTTTAGTCCCTTCCTATTATAAAAAGATGGAAGTCTTACATACGCACTGTTACATGTAACAATTTTGTATGTAACATTACAATATTTTATACAATGCAACAGATTTTTATTTTTATTTTAACATGTACTAACTTTGTCTGTAAAATTTTGTTAGATGTAACAAAAATCACCGAAAATATATGTAATTAGTTACAGGTAACTAAATGTATACAGATACATCTAACTAATATTAAACTAATTTTTGTGTCTAATATTTATTAAATTTCACAAAATATTACACAAATATATGTAACTAATATTATATAAATACATGTAATAAAAAATGCACAAATATATTTAAAAAAAAATAACAATTATAAAATTGTAACTAATATTCGTTACATGTAACTAATATTCACTATAAAATCCCTACAGTATCTCCACAATTCTTGCAATATGAGATTAAAACTCAAGTTAAATCCAACTTAAGGGACTAAATCAAAACTTAATACTAAAAAATGACTATAATCGCAGTTTACACCCTAAAAATGGCACTAATTGCTGATTTTCCCAAAATATTATACATTCATTTTTATTCTTTTCCTATTCCTTTTTTTTTCATCCTTCCAACCAAACATACCTTAAAGGACATTTTTTCTATCATGTTTTTTTTGTCTCTCATTTTCCATTCAATCAAATAAAGGGTTTTTTTTTTTTTTTTTTCATTTTTCATTTCATTTCTCTTTCATCCATTTTTCACTCAACCAAAGGCAGCCTAAGAAAGAAAAATAAAATAAATGAAATAATCAATTTTAATATTTTATCTTTGCATATTATTAAAAAAATATATAGATTCTGTTATTAAAAATATAATTATAATTTTAGATCTTGCTCACCAAGCAAAAATAATAATAATAATAATAATAATAATAATAATAATAATAATAATAATAGTCATCTTGACGACCCAACGTCTGCTTTAATTAAAATGTCGTCACACGTGACGTCACAAGAAATGGGAGTTTTTGGAGAGGTGAGATTTGACCCGAAAATTATTAAAAAGGAATCATAATATTATAATTTTTTTTTTTTTTTTAATACTCTCGAGTACTCTCACCCATATAAAGTGTGAGATTAATCTCATTCGAGATTCCGTGACTAATATTCTCAATTAGTATTTTCCCACAGACTCGAACTCCTAACTTTGCAGAGACTCCTCAATTACTTTAACCCAAGCATGTTTTGTCTCTTGAGTCACACTAAATTTATATAATATTATACTTAATAAAATCACTAATTATAAGCATAAATATTATAATAAATTACATTATAACATAAATGTTTATAATGAAATTCATAAAGTCATTTTAATAAACTTTATAATTTACCCAAACAAAGGATTTACTAAAAAATAATTTTAAAATCCTTCCTCCGATTGAAATCCCTCCTCCAATTCTTTTACCCAAACACAACCTAATTTTCCTCAAGGAAAACAGAAATCCGACGAACAGAGAATAAGTGCAAAATTCCAAATATACCCTTCTCCAACGCATACTTGCGATGAAGTTATATTAGACCAATAGCTATATTTTTACCCTTCTTTTTGTTTGTCCGGGGGTGGACACTTTGTACCCTTGAAGTTTGACCAAAATCTCACTTTGGTCCCCATAGTTTCATTTTGAAAAACTAACACCTTAATGTTTTCTAACCTTTTAACTACAGTCCAAATCATTATTCTCATTACAATTTTGGACGAAAAACATTACCTGCTATGCACTTGGATGTTTGTAAGAGGCTTTATGGGCAATTCTAGCTTCCTACCCAGCTAAAACTCAGAAATGTACATATAACATAATATATATACATAGTTATATACACACAAACACACACACACACACATATAACACAATATATATAGTCCAAATCAATAACTTGAATGTTTGTAAGAGGCTTTATGGACAATTCTAGCCTCCTTTCTAACTAAATACTCATAAATATACATATAACATAATATATATAGTTATACATACACACACACACACATATATATATATATAACGTATGCGTGTAGAAATTTTGTACAGGGGAAAGGAAAATGTTGAAAATGCCTATAGAATCTCCTTAAAAATAGTTGGGTGCTCGACAAATTAACTGTTTATCGTCCAAAATTATAATCGAGTTATTGTTTTGGATAGAAATTGGATGACAATTTTTTCTTTTTAAGTATTTCAAATCATTTTTTTTATTTTTACAAGTTTTTTTAAGTACTAAACAAACAATACTTTTGATTCCTTTTGCTTAAATGCAAGCCAATACTTAAAAGATGTGTTACCAAATGGCGTCTAAGGGATTAAAAGATTACTCAACCGATGAATAGAATTGAACAAAAACTCGAATAAACGAATCTTACTCCGGTGCCATGTAGCCAAAAGTACCCACAAGACGGGTGTTCAAATAAGCACCCCCGACTTCAGCAAGTTTTGTCAGCCCAATTTTCTTCTTGAAGAACTCATGTTTAGCGATTAACCCTAATTTTTTTAGCCAAAAGAAATTTTTATAAATTCGATACAAATTTATAAACCTCGCCTCTTAGCTCGGCATAGTAAACCGCTCCAAAGCCACCTTGACCGATCTTGTTAGCCAAACTGAAGTCATTTGTAGCCTTGGCAAGCTCTTCATATGAGAACTGAACCGATTTATCCACAATGCTACCTGTAATCAAGGGAGCAATGAGAGGTCCTGAGCCTAAATCTTTGTCTGTGATGCTATTACCTATAAAAGGAGTAGAAGAAAAAATGTTAGACATCTTTTGGTAACTAAGTTTTTTTTCCGCTTAAACATAAAAGTAGCTTTTGTTTTGCTTTTTCAAAAAATACTTCTAAAAATCAAGAAAGTTAAAGTAATTTTTTTAAAAAGAAAAAATAGTTATTTTTCTTTTGTTGGATATTAATATTTATTGATGAACTAGGACCTATATGTCAAATTTTTCTAAGTGCTCTATGAAATTTTTTTGGATTATTAAATCATTTACACGGATAATGCCAAGATATCATCTCTACATTGTCAAACATTTTTTTTTTTTTTCGACTTTTAGTAAAAGTACTTTTTTGCTTAATTAACAAATTAATATAGTGCCTTATTGTCATAAAAAGGAAAGAGAACAATTATCCTTGAATATCCTGAAAAGAGAAGTAGAGCTATTATTTTAGAACAAATGGAATACTTCTAAGAGTATTATGGATATTTCACATGTTGATACACCAAAAAATAACTACGACCCTTTGCTCTAAACCCTAAACCCTAAACTATCCCGTAAAATGAGTCAAACAAGCCACAATGATTACCTTGCCAAGGCTCGCCTGTATGATCATGAAATGCTTCTTGGAGAGGCGCTCCTTTTACTTGTTTCCTCCTTCTATAAAATCAAAAATAAAATCTAACTGCAATGAACACAACAGCTCCTACAACTGCTGCAATAACTATACCAGCAATGACTCCATCGGAGAGTCCTGCTGTAAAAGACCCCCTACCACTAGAGTTGCAAAAAGGAAAGTAGGACAATCAAATTAAAACAAACTCGACACGATTTTGCTTGGAATGAGACTAAGAGCACCTTGGTGTTTGATAGAACTGAAAATTTAGTGTTGATCTCAATAAGTTTGTATTTTTGTCTATATGATCTAAGTGATAGATAATAAGTCATGTACACGTCAATTAAAATTTTAAATCATTTCTAAGTGATACTTTACAGTTTACGTAGTTTTTTTTATCAAGCGTACCTAACTAAATAAGCACTTAATTCGTTTAGTATTATGCGTTAAATCCGGATCTATCGAAGAAAACAGTGGATGAAGGTCAAGCATTGGATGTCGGTAACTCACTATCCAAAAGCTCAAAAAAAACGGCGCAACAGGGCCTTTCAGAAAAAACAAAACGAAGAGGTTACTAATGCTCAAAAAACTGCATCTGGTCTGCCTGGGGATCATCAAAACATTGTTCTGGAGAGTGGTGTTGCAGAGAATGAGGGGTTATCACCCACAGATCCTTTTAAGGAAGGCATTGTTCAAACGGTAGTTCCTCTCTCTATCCATACGGCTGCTTCACCATCTGGTCCCATGGTTTCTCCATCTATTCCCACGGTTTCACCATCTGTTCCCATGACAGTTTCTCTCTCAGTCCCCACAACTGTTTCACACTTTGTCCCCACGACAGTTTCACCCATTATCCCCCCGGTTTTCCTTCCTCTGTCCCCGTGGTGGTTTCTCATGTTGAAGAGACTAGCGTGGAGCCGATAGTGGATGGATCAGTTGTTGGGCAGTGTATTGTTTCAGTTCCATTGTTATTTCAGCCGGGTGCAGGGGAAAACGACCCAATACAGGCTCTCCAAGTCCCTTTCGCTGACGTAAAGTATGAGAAACACTTAGTCATGACAGGTTCTCAATTCGAGCAAGGGGAAAATATGTCTATGGATATTGCTACAACAGGGTATGATACTAATACGTCGAGGGCTGATCCGGATGGTTTCCAAATTGTTGGGAAGAAAAAAGGAAAAGTAAGTGATCCGTTGACGGCAAGAGGTAATTCCAAGTCTTCGGGAATGATTACTCGCAATCAAGTCAAATTTAATGTCTGATGCCATTATGTTTTGGAATTGTAGAGGTATTGGTAATTCTAACACCCTTGCGAGATTAAAACGTATTGTGAAGTCTATTAAAACGTATTGTGAAGTCTTCAAAAGTTTCATTTTCTGGTATTATTGATCCGTTGATTGATGATACTAACATGAGAAGAGTTAATAAAGCTATCAAGTTCCATAATGCAGCTTCTAATCAAGGTGAGTAGGGCAAAATCTGGGTTTTGTGGAAAAATAATGTGGATGTGCAAATTGTTCGAACTCATTGCTAATTTATTGCTTGTAAGGTTTCTTGGTCAAATTTGGAGTGTTTGGTCGTGGTTGTATGTGGTTGTATATGCTAGTTGCTCGCAGATTGAACGCAAAATTCTTTAGGACGATCTTATCACTACGACCACCTTGGTTTCTATTCTGATTATTTTGTGGGGGGGGAATCTCAGAGAAGTTGGGTCGTTTAACCCCTTCTTAGAGTGTCATGCAAGAGTTTAATGCTTGTATTAATCTAGTCGGGCTGGTGGACCCACCATTCACGTGGTCAACTTTCACCTTCTGTAATAATCGTCAAGGGTTATCTCGTCAATAATCTCGCTTGGATAGAATCTTGGTTTCGCCAACAATTTGTAATTCGTTCGATGGCCGAGTTGAACACTTGGAGCGTATTAATTTGGACCATTACCCGCTAATTCTCCACTCCTCCTCTTTTTCCTATAACGGTCCAAAGCGTTTTCGGTTTCAATGGATGTGGACGTTGCATGAGGGATTTCTTGACGTTGTTAAATCTGCATGGAAGGCTTCTCATCAAAATCCCTTGGTTCGTTTAAGCTTGAACATCAAATCAGCGAGGACGGCTCTCAAAGTTTGGAATTCTCAAACTTTTGGGAATGTCTTTATTGAGTTAAATTCGTGGAAGGATAGGGTGGAAGCTTATGATTCTATGCTTCAAACCCATTAGTCCCAATGTGTATCAGGCTTATTTGATCAAGCAACTACGAAATATAATAATCTTCTTAAGAATGAGGAGATCTATTGGAAACAAAAGTCTAGAGAGCATTAGCTAGCAGAAGGAGATAATAATTCCAAATTCTTTCATACGTCTATTAAAATGCGTAATTCTTCTCTATTTTTGTCGGCTATTCGTCATGAATATGGAAGTAGTCTGGCTGATCCCAATATGTTTCATGAAGTTGCTATTGAGTTTTTCAAAGATTTATATTCGTCTGGCCAGGTTTTTTACTCCGATACTGTCTTCGATTCCATCCTGAACATTGTTTCGAATATGGATAATACAATGTTATTGGCCCCTTTCTCAGTAGAGGAAATCAAAGATGCCATTTGGTCCATTCCTATTGACAGTGCTCCAGGTATGGATTCTCTCTCTTCAAGTTTTTACCAATCTTCCTGGGATATCATGGGTAAAGATGTTTGGGTAGCCGCAAATTATTTTTTTCAAGGAAATTCCCTCCTTACGACTCTTTCTAGCACTTTATTGGTTCTTATTCCGAAGCAGTCTCAACCATTTTCCCTTAAAGATTTTCGTCTGATCAGCTTATGTAATATTTGTTATAAAATCTTCTCTAAGGCGTTATTTACCATATTGGCGTCTCTCCTGCCCAAGTTGATTTCTGGTCAACAAGTCGATTTTGTTAAAAGCAGGTCAATCGCCGAAGCTATTGGACTAGCCCAAGAACTTGTCAAAGATTTGGGCAAGGATATTCGTGGTCGAAATGTTATGATCAAACTCGATATGGCTAAAGCTTATGATCGGCTTGAATGGAACTTTTTTATTGAGGTGCTTAAATGATATGGTTTCAACTCGGGATCTATTGCTGCTGTTTCTAATTGTTTTGACTCAACTTTTCTCTCTGTGGTGTTTCAAGAGGTGTATAAGGGTTGGTTTCCTACTTCTAGAGGATTGCGTCAAGGAGACCCTATTTCACCTTTACTATTTATTTTGGCTCAGGAGGTTCTTAATCAGAATATCTATCGGTTCATAATAGACGGTCGAGTTCAACCTTTAGTTTTAAACTGTTTTTCACGTACAACACTTTCAACCAAAGTTACTACACCTTGACCAAACTAGCGCTTAATACAATAAGTTTTAAGGAATGAATCATGCAATCAAACAGGACCCAATTCGTTCAAAGTGTTTGTGTCCCACATGCTCTACAATACCTTTCATTTGAACTAATTAATCAAAATTCCAAAACAAAAGAAACCCTAAACCCTGAAAAGGCAAGATAGTCTAAACGGAACCTAAGTAGACAACCCGGTTTTAACTTCTGCAAGTGTTCAAATTCTTAATTGTTTAATAAATCATAAACCTGTTTATTCAATTCCATTTCTTCCGACAAACCTCAATGGTCAGGGTGGCCCTAACCCTCGAGTTTATGCCAATCAAAACCCGTTTGCCCAATTTGGACATCCAACCTGATTTCTAGTCAAGTGTTTATGTCTACATGCTCTTCAACACGTTTCATTTAGACTAGTTAATCAAAATTTCAAAACAAAATAAACCCTAAATTGTTTAGTTTTGTTGTTAATCTTAATCCTAAAGAATAGAAAGTTGGCTTATACATTGCTAAAACTAAGGAGTAATAAATTCACTGTGTAGATAAAAATAAGATCACCTCTCCCAGGAATGAAAACCAAACCACTTCCCCTGCTGAAATTCACGCCGGGATTATAAGCCTGCAACAAGTCTTGAGGAAGCTGAGATGCATAGGCTATGGAAATCAAATTTTCACTGGGACGAAGAGGGTAGGTGATAAACAACCCGTAATCGCTCGAAACACGACTGTCGCCGCACAAGCAATTCACAGTAACATTCACCAACGAATTTTGATGAATGTTGTTGGTATCGTAACTATTGAACCTCTGCAACATATCAACGGTCGTCAGATTGGAGTAGTAAGTTCTGGCAACCAACGAATAGGTTCTGGTGGTGAGATTGTACACGAACTGATGACCTAGAAATCCACCATCGCAAAGACAGCTGCAGGAAAACGGGATATTGATTCTGGTATAAATTAAATCCGGATTTGTTAGCACATGATTGTAACTCTCAATTTCGGGGATGGTAGTGGAAAGGACCTCGGAGACGAACGTTAGGCTTGAGTGTGCCCAAACGTAGTATGAAGCTAGAGCGACGCAACTGCCGGTGCACTGCAATTGAGCTCCATGGAAGAGAAGAAAATCGAATTACGAAACTGCGATTGTGATTTTGATTGTGATTGGGTTTTAGAATCAAGAAATGGCACGCATTTTTCTGGGTTGCGTGAGTTGACTAGTTGAATCTTCGCAATAGCTGATAGGTGTAAATTACCTATATATTTTCAATCCGAATTTGTTAGTTTTCGAGTACGTTTATAGTTATTTTTTTATGTTTTGATATGTTTTTATTCTTTTTGCATTAAAACAGGTGCGTGGGGTGAAAAGGTATGAAATTGGAGCGTAAACGAGCAATTCGTATCAAGAACAGTTGGAGAACGATAGAAAAATGAGCAAAACGGAAAGATTCTGCGAACAAGCTCACCGCCGCGGCATCCAAACTAATGCTACGGTGGTGAAGATGCTGAGAAGAACAAATTACTGCTGACTGCCCTCGGCCTAGGCGAAAATTCCTTGGCCTAGGCAGAAATTCTACTGCCTAGGCAGAAATCCAGCAGAAAGTTCTCCCAAGCTGCCGCTGTCTCCATCGCCTCGGCAAAGCCTTAACCGACATACTCACCACCGTGACGGTGGCCTCTGCACAGTTTAGATATTTTTTGGCCTATTTATTCCCTTCTCTCCTCCTCTCTTCCTATTTCTTCGGATCCTAAGGCCTTAGGCCATATTTTAGGAGTAGGATTAGAGATTTTTTGAGGGAGAGCTCTCAACCCGAGGTAGAGGATGAAGAGAGAAGCGATCGTTCGCCGGTTCTAGCGGCTATTCTTCGGATATTAGCTAAGTCGCTCGTTTCTTCTCTTTATTTTCTACATTTTGTTAGTTGTTGAGCATGTTTACGCCATTTTACATTGTATACGTGATTATGGTCATTGGCTAAACATAGTTTGTATAAGGATTATTAATATAATTTATGAAAACGTTGTTTAGTTGAGTTTGTGTTTTGTTTGCGATTGTTCGTCGTTATGTTGATTGTGTATGTCGTATTGTTTGTTTATATTGCTTAGATTTAGATATCGAGAATACGGGGTTTGACAAATCCCGGATTCGGACTAGAATAAACAAACGCCACAATCCTATAACACTGTCGGGGTTTGGATTGTGGACAATCGATGACGTTGGGGCAAGACTCATGTGACCTAGAGTCGTTAAGATGTTGGGGAGGACTTCGGCATTGACGCGAAGTCACATATTCCCTCGTCTTACACTCAGGAGAGGTGACAGGGGAGTTTTAAAACTGAGATTGTCGATAGGGTAAACACAACGCACGAAATCAATGACGTTGGGGAGAGACTCACGTAACCTAGAGTCATTAAGATGTTGAGGGGGACTTCTTCGTCGATTCGAAGTCACGTCATATACGTCGTCTTACACTGGGGAGAGGTGGCAAAAGAGTGTACGAACTGAGGTTTTGTGTGCAATCAATGACGTTGGGGCAAGACTCACCTGACCTAGTGTCGTTAAGACGTTGAGGGAGACTTCTTCATTGACGTGAAGTCATGTATTCACTCGTCTTACACTCGGGAGAGGTGGCGAGTGAGTTTACGAACCGAGATTGTCAGATATGCCAAACGCCGTTAACGTAAACTAAAACAAAATCAAACGCATTTAAGTAAATAAAGTTAATCCCTAGGCAATCTACTTCCTTAAACCATCTCATATTAATATTAGTATAGTTAATTTAATTAGATTAATTAAATTAGTATTAGTATTTAATTATATTCCATTTTTAGCGACTAGATAAAATTAGGTTATGAAAATCGCGGTACTCGATAATAGTCACAACCAATTCCTATAGACACGATAACCCTAACTCTCCCGGTCTATACTAAAACTTAACCTTGTATACTTGCAAGTGAAAGTAGCGGCGTATTTACGCGCTACCAGCAGCCATGGCTGTGGATTATCAGCAGCCAATCAACTGGAGAAATAATTTATTTTTTCAGGGTTCTAACTATTGAATGTAACTGCTATAGTCTTATTTTTATTTTCACCGCCACAATGAAATACACTTGTTGGGCCGGGCTTCTAGTACCTCCTCCAATTGTATTAAGAATGAGTACAAACATATATCACTAAGTGCGAAAATAACATTTTCAATCATTCTTGATCAAATCAACCCAAAAAGAAACAAGTTTCACTACCTACCTCATTGTCCAAATGGAACTGTTGAAGTAAGGATAATGAATCTTCCACCAGAAGTCAGAAAGGAGGATAACAAAAATATGTCTCATACCACCAGGGTCGAGTAGGTGTGGAATAGAGCTACGAATGTCTGAATTTTCCACTCGTCCCTTGCAAGCAACCTCACTAGGTTCGAATTTGCATAGGATATCACTTGCCTAATAGTTGCCAAAAGCAGCCAAACTATAGAGCAAGCAGTTGATGGATGACCTAAACTCAACGGAATTGACGGGGAGCCTACACAATGTTAGGAGAACGTGGAATGAATAAAATTATAAGTGGAAATTACTGGAAAAAAATATAATTCAATTGCTGAGAGATTGTCATCAAATTGAACTATTGCAAAATAAAAAATATGTGAGAAGTTAGGACCGTGAAATTAGTATTAATTAAACACTGCAAATTCGGATTTTAAGAAAAAATTCTAAATTTGTAAAATATGGTTAGTTTGTAGAGTAATTTCACTTTTATAATTTGCACAAGTTTAGTTCCATTTTAAAATCCAATCATATCATTATACGATGGTGAAACTTATTATTAATTGGCACATCGATTTGTTCAGAGTAAATTTCAACTCTAGAAGCCAAATGAAAAATGTAAGATTCAAATATTTTCAAAGTCTGAAAAGATCAATTTAAATATGCATCAGATGAAAAAGATCGAGTCACCAATGATCATAGTTGAAATTACGAAATTAACAGGATTTGTATCAGATGTCAGGTCAAGAATTAACTTAAGCATCAGAAGGACTACGCCAGCAAAACTACAGTTGCGTTTTCTTATATCATACGTACCATTGTCTAAATGGTTAAAATTGGGGGAGTGAAACAAGTTCACAACCCCCATAAGGAGCCCCTTGGAAGCTACATTCACCTGGGGGCAAACTCACGCTGAAAGCGATCTCCATCCCTGCTGCTAGATGTCTCCCATGGAGAGTCTCTCCCGCACCAAGCTCTTGACCAATTCCTTCCCAGGGACTAGGCTCCCGCTATGGATCGTCACCTTGAGGAGATAGAGGCACGACTCTAGGTGTTGGTTGTGAATGCAAGTCAAGAAGCGCTCCTTTCGGCTCGTCCACCCTTCTCCAACGAGATTTTGAAAGAACTGATGCCTCCCACATTCACTTACCTCACTAACTAGATGTTGTCGTATGATGGGTTGACAGACCCAGTCGATCACGTTTTGACATTTAAAATGCTCCCAGATCTCCAGGGTACCTTAGGCGCGATGCACTGCAAATCCTTCCTAGTCAACCTGATTCCCCTTCTAGAAAGTAGTATCACACTCTTACTCCAAGAAATATTGCCTACTTCACTAACTTCGAGAAAGACTTTTTTACTTGCTTTAGGCGCAACCGCAGGAAGTCGACGTTGTCTACCTAGCTCCTGACTATTATGCAGAGGGAGGACAAAGCCTTGGATCAATTCCTTGATCACTTCCAAACTGAGGAATAGGGTGTTGACCAATTAGATAATGGTGTTAACCTTTCTGCCCTGATGAGTGGCCTCTAGAAGGGTAAATTCTCCCACTTCTTCGCTAAGAATCCACCATGGAGTCTTGATGATGCCTTATTCTATGGGTCGCATTTTAATGAAGTCGATTCCATGTTTGAGGACAAGGTCGAAGGGAATCAAAAGCGCAAAAGGGTCCATACTGGCAAACAACCCTCTCTCAAGAGTAAGAAGTTCAGAGCGAAAGAAAGGCTAAAGGATGACAGGCGAACACCAGCATGGAGGCCGGATCTGTTTACTCTATTATGATTACCAGTCACAACCATTTTAAGCAAAATCAAAGGATCAGAGCCAAGACTTCGATGGCTAGTTCCGTTGAAGTCGAAACCTAGGAGACAGAATAAGAACAAAAACTATTAATTCCATCGAGATCATAGCCATACCATGGACAAATGTTTTTAGTTAAAGGAAGAAATTGAGAGTCTGATTCGCCGAGGCTATCTCTGGTGGTATGTTCGAGTAGAAGATGAAGATCAGAGAAGGGAACAAACCCCAAAGGATTGTGGAGACGAAAGGAGGAGACCATGTGATCTTGAGAGGTTCAAGGGGGAGATACAGATGATCCACGAGGGGTTCAATTTAGTAGGAACCTCTACTGGCACCAAAAAAGAGCACATATGGGCAGCCAAGAAAAAGTTAAACGGAAGATGGGGAGAGGTCACAATGGTTATGGCACCTAATGGCGGGATCACCTTCTCAAACAAAGACCTAAAGGGTCTCCACTTCCCCCATGATGATGAATTGGTCATCACAGCTGTTATCTCTAACCAAAGAGTTTAAAGAATATTGGTTGACAGTGGGAGCTCCGCTGACTTAATCTTCAGCGGGTGCTTTGACAAAATGAAGATCAACTTTGGAAAACTCCTCCCGGTAACCTATCCGCTTGTTGGATTTGGTGGAGAAATAGTTTATCCCCTCGCATTTGTTGACCTCCCAATATCATTAGGAGAGGAATCAGAGAGAACGACTGTGTGGCTTCGCTTTCTTATAGTCGACCGCCCCTCGGCCTACAACGCTATTCTTGGATGACCTGCAATGAGCTCTCTCAAGACAGTGTGCTCTACTTGCCACCTGGCTACGAAATCCCCTAAGGACACTGCCATTGGGATGGTGAGAGGAGACCAAACGATTACTCGAGAGTACTCCATGGCTTCAGTCAAGACCGCTCCTCAGCCTGAAGCAGAATAACAATCACAGAAAATGCTTGAATTAGTCCCATTTCAAGATGAGCTCGGACACCTAATTGTGGAAGACGAAGGAAGAGAAAGGACAAGTCCAACCCCCAATGAGAATCTCCCCAGTGTGTCGATTCATCCCGCTGATGACAATAAGACTATCAAGATAGGTACTGATTGCTCAAATTTAATACTCATATTTAAGTGCAAAAATTTTGTAATATAACATTTAGAGTACGAGTGTCGAACCATAAGGATTGAATTGTAACTATTATTTTTCGAGTTCTTTACAAAATAATTATAATTAAAAAAAAAAAAAAAAAAAAAAAAAAAGAAAAGAAAAAAGTTAATGAAATCACATATATATATATATCACATAAAAAATTGATTGGGGGGAAATTTTTTTTTTAGATGTTTGTTAGATATTTATATAAATCAAGGGGGTTTATGTAAAATTTTAAGTGTTAATTTATCTTTTATAAAAATATAAGGAGAATAAATGAAAACATTGGTTGAAGTGATATATATATATATATATATATATATATTAAGTCTATGATTGTGAAGAATTTTATTTTGGGAAGAGTGATAAAAGTATATTTATTAAAAAAAATATGACAATTAATTTGGGATATAAAGAGTATATTAATTTGTTACATTTTTTTTCTAAGATATTTCAAATTAATTATTACATTTTTTAATATATATATATATATATATTATCACTTTGCACCTCTAAAATTTTAGAGAAATCTCAGTTTAAAATGTATCATTTCAATTTTAATACATTAAACTTTGAAGTATGCAAATCGTGTCAAATTATCTTTCCATTATTTTTTATGACATATTTCATCCATGTGAGTGATTTCATGTTTGATACATGACTGATTTCAATTATAAAAATTATGGAATTACCAATTTAAATTGAATTGACATAATTTAAATACTTCAGGATTTAATGTGTTTAGATTGAAAGTGTAAGACTAATTATCATTCTTTTCAAAATAATCCTCTTTTTTATCACATATTTATTTATTTATTTTAAAACAAAATTATCAATTTAATATCAATTTTAATAAGGGCAATATAGTAAAAAAAAAATCAAATATTATTTAAAATTTTATGCAAAGTAAAATGAGACAATAAATTTAGGAGAAAAAATAAAATTAATGTGCATTTAATATTGAGCAAAATGTATTGCGCATATTGATTTTGGTAATTTTTAAAATTTCTCGATGTCAAAAGATTGTTTCTTACAATTTTTACTGCACATATTAGAAACTCGGTATCTTTGGATGCGTTTGGGTGACATTAAAAAAAAAAAATGTTATTTCGTGGAGAAATTTGAGAATTTTTCTATACATATATATATAAAAATTTCTTCTGGAAATCAAATATTGTCTTTGAGGCCCCATTTGGTTATTGTTTTCGCAATTTTGAAATTACTTTATAGAAACACGTTTAGTAAATAAGTTTTTTGTTCTTAAATTTTTGGGAGTAATTCTTGAATTCCTTAAAAATCTGAGGAACAAAAAAAAGTTGATTTTTATTCACTCTCACAAAATTATTCCCACTATCATTCTGCTGACCACCACCGCCTCAGACCACCACCGTGATGTTGGTCACCATAAATTTAAAGGAAAAAAACACAAATATTAACAATTTCAGGGTAATAATTGTTACTAAATATGCTTCTATTTTATGTTAGGTTGAAAACAAAATTTTCATTCCAATTTATTTAAAATAGAAATAGAAAACTAGTAACACTAAGCGAAGGCCACCCAAATTAATCTTAGATAAAAAAATAAAAATAAAAAATAAAAATAAAAATTGTTGTTTATATACAGACATCAATATTATTGTCATGCCATGTGCATAAAGGACAACCTAAGATACTTCCAAAACAAGTCTATTTTCATTATCCAAAAATCTAAACAAAAAAAAAACTACAATAATGTTAGTTGAAATAAACTATAATATACGTCACCAAAATTCATTGGTCAACAACCAATATTATTGATAAGCAATTTGAAACCCCCACCCCCCCCCAAAATCCACCAACAATTTTTAATTACCTTTTAACCTCCTTATACTTTAATCTTCTTTCATTTTAGTTCCCTCTAGTTTAAAAACATGCCTTTTACCCCATTCTACTTATCATAAATATAAATTTAACTTTATATTAAGATAGCCAAAAAAAGGGGTGAAATTAAAACTTTCATCTAAATTTTAAATGAAATAGACAAAATTATCCTTTGTTTTATTTATTTATTCATTTATTTATTTTGCATTTATTAAAAAATTAAAAGTAGAGAGAAAAAGAGATAAAGAGAGAGAGAAAATGTTAATTTTTCTTTTTTAAATATTAAATTTAAATTAAAAATAGAGGGAAATTAATTCATTGGATATATTTTTGCACAAATTATTTTTTATACTCCCAAATCCCACAAATTTTTAAAAAAAATAAATAAATTACTTTTACTAATATACCCTTCAAATTTATTTATTCACTTTATAAATTATTAAAATCACCAACCATCGTCAACCACTGTCATCAGACAACCCTATTTATTACTAGGTGAAGACTGAAGAGGGTGAACGGCGAATTTTCTTTTTCTTTTTTTAGTTAAAGAATAACATTTTCACCAAAAAAAAGTGTAATCTCCATATATTTAATATTCAAATATAAAATTATTTTTAAAAAGGTTATTTTTTTCATGACCCAAAATTTTGCAGCCTACTGTTCATCTAACCATTTGGTATAATATTCTGTCAATAATTCAAAGTCATCACACGCTATAAAAATTAAAATAACTTTTTACATAAAAAAAATACAGTGACTTTCATGTAATATAATAATTTTGGACTTCTGAAAAAAAGTACGTGATTTCACTAAGAATTCTTTTTTAAAAATACATTTTTAATTAAGATATTAGTTAAAATAATACCACACTAAGACTATTATTGTCCCTCATTTATTTATTTATTTATTCAAACACATGTGAAATAATAAGAGGTAATATTAACTACGAAACCCCCATGAGACCCCTACTATTATAACGCCAAGAAAATTAAATGGGTTAATTACGTTTCCCCCCCTTATATTTTAATTTTATTTTGTTTTATCCTTTTTATTTTAACAAATTATACTATTATCCCATTTTACTTATAATAAAGTGAAAAATTATTATTTTTAACATAACCTAATATGAAAAGAAATGGATAAAATTAAATTTTGCCACATCCGTTGGAGCGCTCATTCTAAATTAGGTGTGTCATAGTACTATTCATGTGCCATATTTGATAAATGGCACAGTAAATTTTGCCTACTATTGGTCTTCCACGTGTAACGTCCCAAGTGCATGGAGGTGGCCGACAAAATTTCCCCACATCAAATTTTATCCAATTACAAGCATGAATGATTTATCTTGGGGTTAAAATTAATGTTTGAAAGGTGTTTGTGTTGGCCTCATCATTTGCTGATCAGAGCTTGCATGTTTGATTTCCCATAACAAATTGTCGTTAGAGCTTGTCGGTTTATGAAGCATTGGCAATTCACCGTCCTTTTCTGGCATGCTATTTTGATTATTTTAAGTGTATCAGTGTTGTATATTTATTAGGTGTTTATTTTTGGCGTTTGTGAGGTCGAACCCCGGGATACCTATTGGGCCCTTGTTATGGGATGGAGGCTCCCTTTGAACTTCTTGTGGTGTTTTTGGTAGGGTCTTGTAGATTACATGGTATCTTGTTACCATGTATTAGGGGAGACCCAACCCTTCATTGATATATAATCATATGCCTATCGCGAAAAAAAAAAAGAAAAACATGAATGATTTAGATAGAGTATATGTATGTTAAATAAAAAATCAAAATACGCGATTTATTGTTGATACATATCGCTATTTTTCATGTTTAGAGACTACGTGATTTATTGTCGGTACATATCATTATTTTGGCGAAAGCAGACTTAGCCGGTGCCTTCGAAGACAGCCTTGAGCCTCTTCACTTCAGCAGCATCAATGAATGTGGTCGCTTCCACGTATTTGGAAGGCAAGTTGTTCCCAAACAATGAAGTAGCGAGGGTTTGGAAGCCAGGGCTTGGGCTGTTCAAACTCACAAAGGCAAGAGCCGGTCTGCGACCTTCATTTACTTGAAAATGCAACAACCCCTGAGGAAATATCATGATTTCACCCACCTTCAGTGTTTTCACGTAAGCGACGTCGTCCGAGGAGATGAAACCAGCAGTAATGGAGCCCTGAATCACTAGAATCACTTCAGAGCCACCACGGTGTGTGTGCATTGGAATCACCCCGCCGGGGGCCAGGTCCAACCGCGCCATGGAGAGGCCCAGGCCGTTCAACCCCGGAAATTGAGCAGAAACTGCCAGAGTCGCACTAGCTTTTGCGATGTTGGAAGTGTTTCCAGCCACGGCTAGGCCCGAAAATACAAAGTCATCCACTGTAACATTAGCAGGGTTCTTGCAGGCGTAACCCGCAGGGCCTTCAGGGAGTTCTAGGTTCCCCACACAAAAGTCTTGAACAGCTGCATTAATGGACGAGGAGAACACGAGGAAACAAATGAAGAAGAAAAACCGAAGCATTTTCGATGGGTGTTCTGGATTCGATTTGCTGATTTCATGGGAGGGTTTGGGTAGGTTTATATAGAAGAGTCAGCGAGTGCATGGCTTGTGTTGCAAGCAATGAGAACACAAAACTTTTGACATTTGAAATATTTGACATTTTCTCGATTTACTTTTCCATGGTGGCAGTTATTAGAAAAATAATTAAAAATTAAAAATTTTATTATTTTGTCTTCTATTAACTTATAAAATTTATAAAAATGACTTTATGATTTAATTTATTATAATATTTTTACGTATAATTAATAATTTTATTAATTATAATATTATACTAATATAGTGTAACTCAAGAGATAAGACATACTTGAGTTAAAATACTTGATGAGTCTCTGCACGGTTAAGAGTTCGAACCTGTCAAAAAATACTTATCGAAAATAGCAATCACGGAATCTCGAATGAGATTAGTCTCACACTCTGTATGGATGAACGGATACTCGTGAGTATAAAAAAAAATAAAAAATAAAAAATTATAATATTATGATTACTTTTTAATAATTTTCGGGTCAAATCTCACCTCTCCAAAAACTCCCATTTCTTGTGACGTCACGTGTGACGACTTTTTAATTCAAGCAGACGTTGGGTCGTCAAGATGACTATTATTATAATTATTATTATTATTATTATTATTATTATATTTATTTTTGCTTGGTGAGCTTGACCTAAAATTATACTTATATTTTTAATAACAGAATCTATATATATATATTTTTTAATAATATGCGAAGATAAAATATTAAAATTAATTATTCCATTTATTTTATCTTTCTTTCTTAAGGTTCGTTTGGTTGAGTAAAAGATGTATGCAAACGAAAAAAAAAAAAAAAAACCCTTAATTAATTGAATGGAAAATGGGAGAAAAAACAAAATAGGCTAAAAAAAACGTACTCTAAAGATATGTTTGGTTGGAAAGATAGAAAAGAAAATGAATAGGAAAAAGAAAATGAAAGGATAATATTTTGGGAAAATTGGCGATTAGTACCATTTTTAGGATGTAATATGTCATTAGTCCTTTTTTAGTATTAAGTTTTGATTTAGTCCCTTAAGTTAGATTTCACTTGATTTTTAATCCCGTATTGCAAGAATTGTAGAGACACTACAGAGATTTTATAGTGAATATTAGTTACAATTTCATAATTGTTATTTTTTACATATATCTATGTATTTTTAGTTACATGTATTTATATAGTATTAGTTACATATTACAATTACATATATTTGTGTAATATTTGTGACATTTAATAAATATTAGACACAGAAATTAGCTTAATATTAATTAGATGTATCTCTGTACATTTAGTTACTTGTAACTAATTATATGTATTTTTTGTGATTTTTGTTATATCTAACAAAATTTTACAGACAAAGTTGGTACATGTTAAAAAAAGAAAAAAAAAGTTGTTACATGGTACAAAATATTATAATTTTAAACACAAAGTTTTAACATGTAATAGCGCGTGTGTAAGGCTTCCGTCTTTTTATAATGGGCAAGAGTAAAACTAAAATTTCTTTTGCCTCTGGAACTTTTCACCAATTAATGGAGAAATATGAGACTTCCCACCGATTGTCCCTAATATTTTTTATTCATTGTGAAAGGAAAATTATTTTTTCTAGTATCGTTTAACAAAAATGAGAGGAAAAATAAACTTTTAAAAATTAAAAAAAAAAAGAAGAAGATGACTTTGTTGTAGATTTCTAGATTTGTGGATGATGTCATTTTGATTTTATTGATAAAAAACAATGGTTGATTTTGACGTGGTCATGGATTAGCCCAAGCGATTTGAATAGCAATTGAAATATGTTAATAACACTTTACCCTCTTGTGGTTTAATTGATTTGCACTTATCACCTGTATTAGCACTTACCCTCATGTGGTTTTGATTTTAGTGCATTTACTCTCCTATATCAGGGAAGTAAGTAGTTTGAAAATCTAATTACAGGAGGGTCAATGAGGATTTTCAAACCACGGAGAGATAAAGTGTAAATCGGACAAATTACTGGGGGTAAAGTACTATTAACCCGTTAATTTTTGTGTGGTTATGGATTACATCAATCCTTTTCATAAATTCAACCTTTTTTTAATTATTATTTTTTTGGTTGAATTCAACTTTTTCGCTTTTTATATAATTTTTTTTTTTTTTGAGTTTATACTTCTAGGTGGATAAATTAATTGATCTCCTTTTTTTTTTTTTTTGTTAAAATTAAACTAATTTAAAATGTTGATGTTTATGTGGTTTTGGATTGGCTCAATCCATTTCATATATTTAAGGACAAATTACAATTTTAGTTCTCGTATTTGCACACATTTTTCTATTCGACTCTCCTCTTTTATTTTATTTTTGTTAAAGTCGTATTTGCAAATGATTTTTTATATGGCCTTTCCATAAAAAATAGGGGTTAACTTTGACGGATTTTCGCATGCGACTTGCACATGCCTTATTTTAAGGGTAAAAACATAATTTTATCCTTATGCAATTAGGTCAAACTACAATGGTGCAAAGTGTAAATTAGGTCAAACTATGGGGATGCAAAGTTTAACTAACCCAAAAAATCTCATTAATTTAAGAATGAGGCTACGGCTGGGCACGAAGAGACAGGAGGTTTCAAAGAGTGGTTGCCCTTTTTTGTCCGCCCAACTGTTGCCGGTGATTTCCAACTAACGCCGATTAGAAAAGTAACAACCCTTATTCTTTTATATATACACACAATAAATAATATATATAGTTATATAGTTATAGTTCTCATGGATGGTTGTAAATGCCCCTCTCTCTGTAACCAAACGCTCTTATTCCTCGATTCAACCCTATTGTATGAGGCAGTGACAATCTTTTTCCGAAAATGATATTTAGGATTCGAATTAATTGTAGCTTGGCAAGGTAACTTGGAAGGTCTGCAAGGATGAGAGATTCTCTCACATGGCAACCGTTTGTTGTAGCAATGGCGGTAAGGTGAATTGGAGCCTCCCCCATTCATTTTTTGCTTTTGTAATCCCTTTCTTGTTTTATTTTTTTGATTTTCAGCTTTAATAGAGAAATATAGGGAGAGAGGGGGAGAGAAAAACAGAGGTGGTTGAGGGTTGCTAGCGTGGTGGTGGTGACAAGGTGGTGGGGAGAGAGAGAGAGAAAGAATGGGGGTTAATTGCACTTTACCCCTATGGTTTGGACCTTTCAAATTTCTCCCCCAAATACGTATTAATATTGATTAATAGCGCTTTATACCCCTATAATTTAGCAATTTTGCACTTTACCCCTTGTGGTTTAAATGTTGTCACTTACCCTTCTGTGATCTTAGATCTAAGTGCAAATCTAATATTTTCTATCAAACTTGACAGATGTGCTGCTCAAGTGCCATTTATGAAGATGGACATCGTTTTTGTGTTTTTTTCCCTCCAAATTACTTATTTGGTGTTCTCATTTTACCCTCACTATTTATCTATATAATATCTAATTTTTCTCACACATTTTCTACATTATGCTAAACATTCTCATTTATTTTTTCTTCTCCCTCTCTTATTTTTATTTTTTTATGTCTTCTTCAAGTGTTTATGGTGGTGATTTCAGAAAAAAAAAAATGTAAATATTGTCGAATAGCCGACTTAAAAGTTGTTCAAAGTGATAGATCTTCAAAGAGAAAATGGTACTACGGATATAATAACAAAGGATGCACAATTTCACCATAAAGACCATATTAATATATCAAACGATTAAAACATTTTATTGATCATAATTCCAAGAATGAGTGTATTAAAACAATTAATTGATAATAATTCGAACACAGATTGGCCGAATATTTTGTATTTTTGAACCATAAAAAAATAAAAAACAGAACAATTAACTAAAAAAAAAAAAAAAAACACTTCTAACACTGCTCAACAAAGCTTTTTTTATTTTTTATTTTTTATTTTATATATATATATATTTTAGAACTCCAAAAAAAAAAATAGAACAATTAAAAAAACCTGAAAAAATAGAACAATATATCAGTCCAAAAAAATGAAAATAAATAAATAGAACAATATATTATGTCCTAAAAAATTAGAACAAATCCATATAACATGTCTTAAAAAATATTACAATATATCTAGTCTTGATAAACAACCAAACAATACATGAGGTCCCAGGAAAAATACAGCACGTATAAATAAACTGAATTTAACACAGTGCCGTTAAAAATCAGTTCATCATCATCAAAAATCCTCCTTATTCAATCATACCTTCATAAACCAAGCAAAAAACACAAATACATACACATATATTATATATAGATTTATTGTTCTTCATGACTCTGCTTTTATGTTAAAGAGGGGAACTTTTGTCTCTCTTCACTTGCAAGTGCAAGGGTCACAGGTGCAGTTGGATCCAAACTTGCAATCATTTTCGGTGGCCATACCCATCTCAGTTCCTTCAAAGTGACTGCAGAAACCAAGAAAGAAAAACCAATTTCAATTTTTTAATCCAATTTTCTCATCAGAAGAAGAAATAAAATTCATGGGGGAGGAGGGTTCAAGAAGACGAAAGACATACGTTTTCTGAGGAGCAATGTACATAATCTCCAAACCAGACATATTAATAAGCCAACCATTGAGAGTGAACTTACGACGACGACGGCGGAGAGAGAGAGAAAGAGAGGCAAATTAGAACGAACTTACGACCACGACGACTACAACGACAACGATTGCGATAGAGAGAGAGAGAACGAAATCCACGAAATTTATGAAATCAATCTCCTGAAGGAAATCGAGCACCGAAATCGATTTTGTTAAGATTTTGACATGGATTTCGGAGCTAGGGTTTAGATTTTGTGCCTGGAGAAACAGAGGAGGGAGGGAGAGAGAGAAGTACATGGGATTTGCCCATCGGGGGTAGCGTAACACCGACAAAGAGCGGCGACTGTTATTTTGAAAGGGACAAAAGGCCCTTGTCATCGTGATGGAGAGAGCATGGCGAAGAGCGTCCAAGGTTTTAGACAGAAGAGCTCAGGTTGGAGAGAGAGGCTCTCAGTTAGAGAGAGAGCTCAATCGTAGGCATTTGGGTTAATTGTACTTTACACCCCCAGCAAAGTGAATAATTACATAAGGGTAAAATTGACATTTTGACCTTTTCGTCAACGGAGTTAGTGTTATACTTAGGTCTACAAATCATAAAGGGGCAAGTGGCGAAGTTCAAACCACATGGGGTAGAGTGCAAAAGTGAAAAACGAGTAAAGTGTTATTAACCCTATTAATAATTAAAGAAGGTTAAAATCAACATTTTACATTTTCCGGTAATGGAGTTACCGTTGCAATTTAGTTTTAGACCATAGAGGGGCAAAGTGCTGACGTCCAAACTATAGGGGTACAAAGTGCAAAAGGTGAAAACTACATGGGGATAAAGTACAATTAACCCTTAATCATTGTTATTTGTTTATGCCTACCGTGTATTTATTAATCCGATTTGAATTGTCTCACATTGTATCCATCACGTAGTCATTATTCGGGACATTAATTGAATCGTCCAGAAGTTGTCGCCGCTGCTACTTTTTAGGTGAGCCATTTTTGTTAAAGTAGCTCAATTTTTTTTTCACTGGAAATATTTTTGTTTTGCTAATTATTAATTGAGTTTAATAGCACTTTACCCCCTTGTAGTTTGATCAATTTGTACTTTACCCTCCTATAGTTTGAAAATTGTCACTTAACCCCCTGTGGTAAGATATTTGTTGCACTTACCCCTCTATATTAGGGGGTAAGTAGTTTGAAAATCTAACCACAGGGGGATAAATGACGATTTTCAAACTATAAGGGGGTAAGTGCAATTCACGATTCTTTCACATTCATGGAATCAACCTTATAATTTACCCTTTTCACGGGTCAAGGATGAAGTACTATTTTTTTACCAAGCTAAAGATAAATCTAACTCTCTCTCGCTTATCTTTTTCACAGAGAATGATGAACTTTTACAAATCACTCAAAAATAATTCATTTGTAGGATGAATCAAAACCTAATTCTTTTCAAGGAAAAAGAATAACCTAACTTTTTTGCACAAAAAAAAAAAATCGAAATATAGCTATCCTGACTAGACATCGTCTCAAACGTGTCTAATCCACTTTAACTCACAAATACAAAAAATATAAATTTCTTTCCACAAGGAGCTTCTGCCACCTCAATATGAATATACTCAATTAATGTCCCGAATAATGACTACGTGATGGATACAATGTGAGACAATTCAAATCGGATTAATAAATACACTGTAGGCAAAAACAAATAACAATGATTAAGGGTTAATTGTACTTTATCCCCATGTAGTTTTCACCTTTTGCACTTTGTACCCCTATAGTTTGGACGTCAGCACTTTGCCCCTCTATGGTCTAAAACTAAATTGCAACGGTAACTCCATTACCGGAAAATGTAAAATGTTGATTTTAACCTTCTTTAATTATTAATAGGGTTAATAACACTTTACTCGTTTTTCACTTTTGCACTCTACCCCCATGTGGTTTGAACTTCGCCACTTGCCCCTTTATGATTTGTAGACCTAAGTATAACACTAACTCCGTTGACGAAAAGGTCAAAATGTCAATTTTACCCGTATGTAATTATTCACTTTGCTGGGGGTGTAAAGTACAATTAACCCAAATGCCTACGATTGAGCTCTCTCTCTAACTGAGAGCCTCTCTCTCCAACCTGAGCTCTTCTGTCTAAAACCTTGGACGCTCTTCGCCATGCTCTCTCCATCACGATGACAAGGGCCTTTTGTCCCTTTCAAAATAACAGTCGCCGCTCTTTGTCGGTGTTACGCTACCCCCGATGGGCAAATCCCATGTACTTCTCTCTCTCCCTCCCTCCTCTGTTTCTCCAGGCACAAAATCTAAACCCTAGCTCCGAAATCCATGTCAAAATCTTAACGAAATCGATTTAGGTTTAGGATTCAAGAAATTAATTTCTTGAACAAAATCGATTTCGGTGCTCGATTTCCTTCAGGATATTGATTTCATAAATTTCGTGGATTTCGTTCTCTCTCTCTCTATCGCAATCGTTGTCGTTGTAGTCGTCGTCGTCGTAAGTTCGTTCTAATTTGGTTCTCTTTCTCTCTCTCTCCGCCGTCGTCGTCGTAAGTTCACTCTCAATGGTTGGTTTATTAATATGTCTGGTTTGGAGATTATGTACATTGCTCCTCAGAAAACGTATGTCTTTCGTCTTCTTGAACCCTCCTCCCCCATGAATTTTATTTCTTCTTCTGATGAGAAAATTGGATTAAAAAATTGAAATTGGTTTTTCTTTCTTGGTTTCTGCAGTCACTTTGAAGGAACTGAGATGGGTATGGCCACCGAAAATGATTGCAAGTTTGGATCCAACTGCACCTGTGACCCTTGCACTTGCAAGTGAAGAGAGACAAAAGTTCCCCTCTTTAACATAAAAGCAGAGTCATGAAGAACAATAAATCTATATATAATATATGTGTATGTATTTGTGTTTTTTGCTTGGTTTATGAAGGTATGATTGAATAAGGAGGATTTTTGATGATGATGAACTGATTTTTAACGGCACTGTGTTAAATTCAGTTTATTTATACGTGCTGTATTTTTCCTGGGACCTCATGTATTGTTTGGTTGTTTATCAAGACTAGATATATTGTAATATTTTTTAAGACATGTTGTATGGAATTGTTCTAATTTTTTAGGACATTATATATTGTTCTATTTATTTATTTTTATTTTTTTGGACTGATATATTGCTCTATTTCTTTCAGGTTTTTTTAATTGATCTATTTTTTTTGGAGTTCTAAAATATAAAAAAAAAAAAAAAAAAATGCTTTGCTGAGCAGTGTTAGAAGTGGTTTTTTTTTTTTTTGTTAATTGTTCTTTTTTTTTTTTTTTATAGTTCAAAAATACAAAATGTTCGGTCAATCTGTGTTCGAATTATTATCAATTAATTGTTTTAATACACTCATTCTTGGAATTATGATCAATAAAATATTTTAATCGTTTGATATATTAATATGGTCTTTATGGTGAAATTGTGCATCCTTTATTATTATATCCGTAGTACCATTTTTTATTTGAAGATCTCTCACTTTGAACAACTTTTAAGTCGGCTATTCGACTACATTTACATTTTTTTTTCTGAAATCACCACCATAAATACTTGAAGAAGACATAAAAAAATAAAAATAAGAGAAGGAGAAGAAAAAATAAATGAGAATGTTTGGCATAATGTAGAAAATGTGTGAGAAAAATTAGATATTATATAGATAAATAGTGAGGGTAAAATGGGAACACCAAATAGGTAAT
Source organism: Eucommia ulmoides (assembly GCA_016647705.1). Taxonomy (NCBI): domain Eukaryota; kingdom Viridiplantae; phylum Streptophyta; class Magnoliopsida; order Garryales; family Eucommiaceae; genus Eucommia; species Eucommia ulmoides. The sequence goes on from JAENRU010000489.1 coordinate 396,827, forward strand.
TTAGAGGGAAAAAAAAAAACACAAAAACGATGTCCATCTTCATAAATGGCGCTTGAGCAGTACATCTGTCAAGTTTGACAGAAAATATTAGATTTGTACTTAGATCTAAGATCACAGAAGGGTAAGTGACAACATTTAAACCACAAGGGATAAAGTGCAAAATTACTAAATTATAGGGGTATAAAGCGCTATTAATCCATATTAATACGTATTCGGGGAGAAATTCGAAAGGTCCAAACCATAGGGGTAAAGTGCAATTAACCCCCATTCTTTCTTTCTCTCTCCCCACCACCTTGTCACCACCACCACGCTAGCAACCCTCAACCACCTCTGTTTCTCTCCCCCCTCTCTCCCTATATTTCTCTATTAAAGTTGAAAATCAAAAAAATAAAACAAGAAAGAGATTACAAAAGCAAAAAATGAATGGGGGAGGCTCCAATTCGCCTTTGATTTAGACCGCCATTGCTACAACAAACGGTTTCCATGTGAGAGAATCTCTCATCCTTGCTGACCTTCCAAGTTACCTTGCCAAGCTACAATTAATTCGAATCCTAAATATCATTTTCGGAAAAAGATCGTCACTGCCTCATACAATAGGGTTGAATCGAGGAATAAGAGCGTTTGGTTACAGAGAGAGAGGGGCATTTACAACCATCCATGAGAACTATAACTATATAACTATATATATCATTTATTGTGTGTATATATAAAAGAATAAGGGTTGTTACTTTTCTAATCGGCGTTAGTTGGAAATCACCGGCGACAGTTGGGCAGACAGAAAAGGGCAACCACTCTTTGAAACCTCCTGTCTCTTCGTGCCCAGCCGTAGCCTCATTCTTAAATTAATGAGATTTTTTGGGTTAGTTACACTTTGCATCCCCATAGTTTGACCTAATTTACACTTTGCACCATTGTAGTTTGACCTAATTGCATAAGGGTAAAATTATGTTTTTACCCTTAAAATAAGGCATGTGCAAATCGCATGTGAAAATCCGTCAAAGTTAACCCCTATTTTTTATGGAAGGACCATATAAAAAATCATTTGCAAATATGACTTTAACAAAAATAAAATAAAAGTGGAGAGTCGAATAGAAAAATGTGTGCAAATACGAGAACTAAAATTGTAATTTGTCCTTAAATATATGAAATGGATTGAGCCAATCCAAAACCACATAAACATCAACATTTTAAATTAGTTTAATTTTAACAAAAAAAAAAAAAAAAAAAGGAGATCAATTAATTTATCCACCTAGAAGTATAAACTCAAAAAAAAAACTATATAAAAAGCAAAAAAGTTGAATTCAACCAAAAAAATAATAATTAAAAAAAGGTTGAATTTATAAAAATGAATGATGTAACCCATAACCACACAAAAATTAACGGGTTAACAGTACTTTACCCCCAGTAATTTGGTCGATTTGCACTTTATTTTTCCGTGGTTTGAAAATCCCCACTTATTCTCATATAATTAGATTTTCAAACCACTTATTCCCTTGATATAGGAGAGTAAGTGCACTAAAATCAAAACCACATGAGGGTAAGTGCTAATACAGGTGATAAGTGCAAATCAACTAAACCACAAGAAGGTAAAGTGTTATTAACATTTTTCAAGTGCTGTTAAAAATGATGTCATTTTGATTTTATTGATAAAAAACAATAGTTGATTTTGACGTGGTCATCTTCTTCTTTTTTTATTTTTAGAAGTCTATTTTTCCTCTCATTGTTCTTTCTTAACCAAACGAAACTAGAAAAAATAATTTTCCTTCCACAATGAATAAAAAATATTAGGGGCAATCGGTGGGAAGTCTCATATTTCTCCATTAATTGGCGAAAAGTTACAGAGGCAGAAGAAATTTTAGTTTTACTCTCGCCTATTATAAATAGACGGAAGCCTTACTCACGCGCTATTACATGTAAAAACTTTGTGTTTAAAATTACAATATTTTGTACCATGTAACAGCTTTTTTTTTTTCCTTTTTTAACATGTACCAACTTTGTCTGTAAAATTTTGTTAGGTGTAACAAAAATCACAAAAAATACATGTAATTAATTATAAGTAACTAAATGTACACAGATACATCTAATTAATATTAAACTAATTTCTGTGTCCAATATTTGTTAAATATTACACAAATATATGTAATTGTAACATTTAACTAATACTATATAAGTACATGTAACTAAAAATACATAGATATATGTAAAAAAATAACAATTATGAAATTGTAACTAATATTCACTATAAAATCTCTGTAGTGTCTCTACAATTCTTGCAATACGGGATTAAAAATCAAATGAAATCTAACTTAAGGGACTAAATCAAAACTTAATACTAAAAAAGGACTGATGGCAGATTACATCCTAAAAATGGTACTAATCGTCAATTTTCCCAAAATATTATCCTTTCATTTTCTTTTTCCTATTCATTTTCTTTTCTATCTTTCTAACCAAATATATCCTTAGAGTACGTTTTTTTTTATCCTATTTTGTTTTTTCTCCCATTTTCCATTCAATTAAATAAGGGTTTTGTTTTTTTGTTTTTTGGTTTTTTTTTTTTTTTTCATTTTTCATTTCATTTTCATTTGCATACATTTTTTACTCAACCAAACAAACCTTAAGAAAGAAAGATAAAATAAATGGAATAATTAATTTTAATATTTTATCTTCGCATATTATTAAAAATATATAGAGAGAGATTCTGTTATTAAAAATATAATTATAATTTTAGGTCAAGCTCACCAAGCAAAAATAAATAAAATAATAATAATAATAATAATAATAATAATAATAATAATAATAATAATAATAGTCATATTGACGACCCAACGTCTGCTTGGATTACAAAGTCGTCACACGTGACGTCACAAGAAATGGGAGTTTTTGGAGAGGTGAGATTTGACCCGAAAATTATTAAAAAGTAATCAAAATATTATAATTTTTTTTATTTTTTTTTTATACTTACGAGTATTCGTTCATCCATACAGAGTGTGAGACTAATCTCATTCGAGATTCCATTATTGCTATTCTCAATAAGTATTTTTTGGCATGCTCGAACTCCTAATCTTGCAAAGACTCATCAAGTGTTTTAACTCAAGTATGTCTTCTCTCTTGAGCTACACTATGTTAGTATAATATTATAATTAATAAAATTACTAATTATACGTATAAATATTATAATAAATTAAATCATAAAGTCATTTTTATAAATTTTATAAGTTAATAGAAGACAAAATTATAACAATTATAAATATATTATTAATAATAATTTTATTAAATAAAATAATATATAATAAAATATTTAATTTTTAATTATTTTTCTAATAACTGCCACCATGGAAAAGTAAATCGAGAAAATGTCAAATATTGCAAATGTCAAAAGTTGTGTTCTCATTGCTTGCAACACAAGCCATGCACTCGCTCACTCATCTATATAAACCTACCCAAACCCTCCCATGAAATCAGCAAATCGAATCCAGAACACCCATCGAAAATGCTTCGTTTTTTCTTCTTCATTTGTTTCCTCGTGTTCTCCTCGTCCATTAATGCAGCTGTTCAAGACTTTTGTGTGGGGAACCTAGAACTCCCTGAAGGCCCTGCGGGTTACGCCTGTAAGAACCCTGCTAATGTCACAGTGGATGACTTTGTATTTTCGGGCCTAGCCGTGGCCGGAAACACTTCCAACATCGCAAAAGCTAGCGCGACTCTGGCAGTTTCTGCTCAATTTCCGGGGTTGAACGGCCTGGGCCTCTCCATGGCGCGGTTGGACCTGGCCCCCGGCGGGGTGATTCCAATGCACACACACCGTGGTGGCTCTGAAGTGATTCTAGTGATTCAGGGCTCCATTACTGCTGGTTTCATCTCCTCGGACGACGTCGCTTACGTGAAAACACTGAAGGTGGGTGAAATCATGATATTTCCTCAGGGGTTGTTGCATTTTCAAATAAATGAAGGTCGCAGACCGGCTCTTGCCTTTGTGAGTTTGAACAGCCCAAGCCCTGGCTTCCAAACCCTTGCTAATTCATTGTTTGGGAACAACTTGCCTTCCAAATACGTGGAAGCGACCACATTCATTGATGTTGCTGAAGTGAAGAGGCTCAAGGCTGTCTTCGAAGGCACCGGCTAAGTCCGCTTTCGCCAAAATAATGATATGTACCGACAATAAATCACGTAGTCTCTAAGCATGAAAAATAGCGATATGTATCAACAATAAATCGTGTATTCTGATTTTTTTATTTAACATACATATACTCTATCTAAATCATTCATGCTTTTTTTTTTTTTTTTTTTTTTTTGTTCGCGATAGGCATATGATTATATATCAATGAGGGGTTGGGTCTCCCCTAATACACGGTAACAAAATACCATGTAATCTACAAGACCCTATCAAAAACACCACAAGAAGTTCAAAGGGAGCCTCCATCCCATAACAAGGGCCCAATAGGTATCCCGGGGTTCGACCTCACAAACGCCAAAAATAAACACCTAATAAATATACAACACTAATACACTTAAAATAATCAAAATAGCATGCCAGAAAAGGACGGTGAATTGCCAATGCTTCATAAACCGACAAGCTCTAACGACAATTTGTTATGAGAAATCAAACATGCAAGCTCTGATCAGCAAATGATGAGGCCAACACCAACACCTTTCAAACATTAATTTTAACCCCAAGATAAATCATTCATGCTTGTAATTGGATAAAATTTGATGTGGGGAAATTTTGTCGGCCACCTCCATGCACTTGGGACGTTACACGGAAGACCAATAGTAGGCCAAATTTACTGTGCCATTTATCAAATATGGCACATGAACAATACTATGACACACCTAATTTAGAGTGAGCGCTCCAATGGATGTGGCAAAATTTAATTTTATCCATTTCTTTTCATATTAGGTTATGTTAAAAATAATAAATTTTCACTTTATTATAAGTAAAATGGGATAAAAGTATAATTTGTTAAAATAAAAAGGATAAAACAAAATAAAATTAAAATATGAGGTGGGGGAAACGTAATTAACCCATTTAATTTTCTTGGCTTATAATAGTAGGGGTCTCATGGGGGTTTCGTAGTTAATATTACCTCTTATTATTTCACATGTGTTTGAATAAATAAATAAATGAGTGACAATAATAGTCTTAGTGTGGTATTATTTTAACTAATATCTTAATTAAAAATGTAATTTTAAAAAAGAATTCTTAGTGAAACATCTATAAATTTCTTTTTTTTTTTCAAACAGTTCACGTACTTTTTTTCAAAAGTCCAAATTAGTATATTACATGAAAGTCACTATATTTTTTTTATGTAAAAAATTATTTTAATTTTTATAGCGTGTGATGACTTTGAATTATTGACAGAATATTGTACCAAACGATTGGATGAACAGTGCAAAATTTTGGGCCATGAAAAAAATAACCTTTTTAAAAATAATTTTATATTTGAATATTAAATATATGGAGATTACATTTTTTTTTGGTGAAAATGTTATTCTTTAACTAAAAAAAGAAAAAGAAAATTCGCCGTTCACCCTCTTCAATCATCACCTAGTAATGAATAGGGTTGTCTGATGACCGTGGTTGACGATGGTTGGTGATTTTAATAATTTATAAAGTGAATAAATAAATTTGAAGGGTATATTAGTAAAAGTAATTATTATTTATTTTTAAATTTGTGGGATTTGGGAGTATAAAAAATAATTTGTGCAAAAATATATCCAATGAATTAATTTCCCTCTATTTTTAATTTAAATTTAATATTTAAAAAAGAAAAATTACATTTTCTCTCTCTTTATCTCTTTTTCTCTCTACTTTTAATTTTTTAATAAATGCAAAATAAATAAATGAATAAATAAATAAAACAAAGGATAATTTTGTCTATTTCATTTAAAATTTAGATGAAAGTTTTAATTTCACCCCTTTTTTTGGCTATCTTAATATAAAGTTAAATTTATATTTATGATAAGTAGAATGGGGTAAAAGGCATGTTTTTAAACTAGAGGGAACTAAAATGAAAGAAGATTAAAGTATAAGGAGGTTAAAAGGTAATTAAAAATTGTTGGTGGATTTTTTCCTTTTTTGGGGCGGGTGGGTGGGGGGTTTCAAATTGCTTATCAATAATATTGGTTGTTGACCAATGAATTTTGGTGACGTATATTATAGTTTATTTCAACTAACATTATTGTAGTTTTTTTTTTGTTTAGATTTTTGGATAATGAAAATAGACTTGTTTTGGAAGTATCTTAGGTTGTCCTTTATGCACATGGCATGACAATAATATTGATGTCTGTATATAAACAACAATTTTTATTTTTATTTTTTATTTTTATTTTTTTATCTAAGATTAATTTGGGTGGCCTTCGCTTAGTGTTACTAGTTTTCTATTTCTATTTTAAATAAATTGGAATGAAAATTTTGTTTTCAACCTAACATATTCAGAAAATAAAAGCATATTTAGTAACAATTATTACCCTGAAATTGTTAATATTTGTGTTTTTTTTTTTTAAATTTATGGTGACCGACATCACGGTGGTGGTCTGAGACGGTGGTGGTCAGCATAATGATAGTGGGAATAATTTTGTGAAAGTGAATAGGAATCAACTTTTTTTTGTTCCTCAGATTCTAAAGTAATTCAAGAATTACTCCCAAAAATTTAGGAACAAAAAACTTGTTTACTAAACGTGTTTCTATAAAGTAATCTCAAAATTTCGAAAACAATAACCAAATGGGGCCTCAAAGACAATATTTGATTTCCAGAAGAAATTTATATATATATATATATATATATATATATATATATATATATATAGAAAAATTCTTAAATTTCTCCACGAAATAAGATTTTTTTTTTTTGATGTCACCCAAACGCATCCAAAGATACCGAGTTTCTAATATGTGCAGTAAAAATTGTAAGAAACAATCTTTTGACATCGAGAAATTTTAAAAATTACCAAAATCAATAGGCGCAATACATTTTGCTCAATATTAAATGCACATTAATTTTTTTTTTCTCCTAAATTTATTGTCTCATTTTACTTTGCATAAAATTTTAAATAATATTTGATTTTTTTTTTACTATATTGCCCTTATTAAAATTGATATTAAATTGATAATTTTGTTTTAAAATAAATAAATAAATATGTGATAAAAAGGAGAATTATTTTGAAAAGAATGATAATTAGTCTTACACTTTCAAACTAAACACATTAAATCCTAAAGTATTTAAATTATGTCAATTCAATTTAAATTGGTAATTCCGTAATTTTTATAATTGAAATCAGTCATGTATCAAACATGAAATCACTCACATGGATGAAATATGTCATAAAAAATAATGAAAAGATAATTTGACACGATTTGCATACTTCAAAGTTTAATGTATTAAAATTGAAATGATACATTTTAAACTGAGATTTCTCTAAAATTTTAGAGGTGCAAAGTGATAATATATATATATATTAAAAAATGTAATAATTAATTTGAAATATCTTAGAAAAAAAATGTAACAAATTAATATACTCTTTTTATCCCAAATTAATTGTCATATATTTTTTTAATAAATATACTTTTATCACTCTTCCCAAAATAAAATTCTTCACAATCATAGACTTAATATATATATATATATATATATATATCACTTCAACCAATGTTTTCATTTATTCTCCTTATATTTTTATAAAAGATAAATTAACACTTAAAATTTTACATAAACCCCCTTGATTTATATAAATATCTAATAAACATCTAAAAAAAAAATTTCCCCCCAATCAATTTTCTACATCCGCCGCTGACTTTAACACCATTTGTAATAAGTACACTATAATAAAGTTAAAAAAAAATAAAAATCAAACACTAGCTAAAACCTTTACGGGTATACTAATTTAATTGAGTTTTCGAATTTATACAAGGTTACATACGGATCAATAAAAAAAAAAAAAAAAATCAAACACTAGCTAAAACCTTTACGGGTATACTAATTTAATTGAGTTTTCGAATTTATACAAGGTTACATACGGATCAATAAAATTTAAGACAGATCAATATTTTTCTTTACTTTACCATATTGTCTTTATTGGAAATGATGCTAAAATCATAAATGTTGGACAAAAGGAATATATTTTTACATAAATTTTTAGACTATGACATGAAAAATAATAAAAAAAATAAATAAAAAGAAGTTGAAATTCAACATATTCTAAAGAAAAATAATGTTTTACGAGTTCTTAACCAAATAAATGTATATTAAAAAATTAATTTCTGAAAACAGTGTAATCCAAACTTATTTACGGGTCCAGTGTAAAACGCAATACCGAAATGCGTTTTTCGAAAAACGCATTTTGAAAATGCGTTTTTGAATGGCCTGCTGTATCGGTTAAAAACGCAAAACCGATTTGCGTTTTTAAAGAAACGCAAATCGATTTTGCGATTTTCAAAACCCAAAAAAAAAAAAAAAAAAAAGTAAAACAGAAAATTAAAAAGTAAAAACGCAAAACCGATTTGCGTTTTTAAAGAAACGCAAATCGGTTTTGCGTTTTTCAAAATAAAAATAAAAATAAAATATTGTTTGAAAAACGTAGAAGCTTTCTGCGTTTTTCCAAAAAAAAAAAAAAAACGTTTGAAAAACGCAAAAAGCTTCTGCGTTTTTCAAAAAAAAAAAAAAAAAAAAAAGAGAGTAACGATCAGCAGTGTGGTTTTTTTTTTTTTCTTCAGCAGAGTCAGTGCGAGATGCAATTTTTTTTTTTTTTGTTTTGAAAGCATTTTTTTTTTTTTTCAAGAGCTTGTTTTTTTTTTTTTTTCAAGAGCGTTTTGTTTTTTTTTTGCCATTTTCCCACCGTTTTCCTCATTCATATTTGGCTTAGAAGAACAATTTTGTGATTAGTGTGAAATGATTCCAAAAAAAACGAAAATAATATATGCGTTTTTTTTAAAAAAAAAATTACACTAATTGAAATTAAAATAAAATTATATGTGAATATATAATATATTTTTACAAATTATAATATATGTCGTCATTGAGTTTCTATGTACCACACCCCCTACGTCTAATGTTTCTCCGTTGCCGCCGTAAAGGAAGTGGAAGTTCTTCGGTGTCCTCTGTCTGGAGATGATCAACTTGAGTAATGTGTCCCAAGTCCATAGTAGATGGATATGTTGGTTCCTCCACGATGGGCAACAAATATTCATCATTTCGCTCCCATGGGACTGGCGACACGCGTCTTCCAATTTCTCTGGATATACCATGTGTCACACGAGGAACAGATACTGAGCTCGATGATGGAACATCCATCATCGGGGTGACAAATGTGTTACCCACTGACCATCCGGAACTGACGCCCAGTTCGGTACCATAATCTGAAAAGAAATTATCCATCCCGTAGGTAGATGGTCCGGCACTGGCGTCGTCATCCAACGGCGGATCTCGCGTATCCAACGGCGGACTCGGTATCTAGTGTCCCGGACTCGGCATCTAGTGTCCCGGACTAGGCATCTGGTGTGGCAACTGCCGACGATAGGCACGGGAACAAATGTCGCGCGATAAGTATGTAACCCGTTCAAAATCTCCTGGTTGTCTTGTTTGAATTGCAAGTTCACTCATTCGCATCAGGTTTGAAATATCGGGTTCCTACAATATAAAGTTAATTACACCTAAGTAAATGAACATTATAGAAAATAATAAATATATGTTCTAATTAAATTATACCTCTATCGTCGGCAACTTACATTGTAACTTTAAAGTTCCATCAACTCCATCCTCGAAGATATATGGTCGTAACATCGCAATTAATTCGTTTAACATAATCCCCCGACAAACATCCAATGATTTGACCGTAGACATGCTATATGACACTCCAAACTCAGTTCCTTCCAATATCTTTCCACCCCAATACAAATATAATGTAACATTCTCCATTTCAAACAACTACAATTTCACAAATCAAAATAAAACATGTAACGTATTATTATGATTATCAATTATATTACTAAAAAAAATTAAATTGTTCAATCTACCTCATAAAAACCGAAATCCTTATATATATATATACACACATACATACACACAAAATAAAACCAAAAAAATCGGGAAAAAAAAAAACCGAAACCCCTAAAAAAAAAATTGTTTTACATCTACATTTCTAGATCTAGATTTACATTACGAAAAAACTATTTTCAAATTATATAAATCTAGATCTACATTACGAAAAAACCGAAAAAATAAAATAAAAATTGGTTTACTCACCAAAATGAGACGAACAGCAGTGAAGGAGCTAGATCGGCGGTGGAAGAGTGGGTGACGGCGATAGAGGGCCGATATATCTACATTTCCGAAAAAAAAAAAAAAAAAAAAAGCAACCGAACAAAAAAAAAAACATATCTCGTATACACACACATACCCGACAGACGACAACCGGACGGCAGGAGAAGCGACGGCGGCAGATCGACTGAGCGGTAGTTCACACTGATTCTTCCCTTCTTCTTCTTCTTCTGTGTTTTTACCCGTAGTGAAAACGGCAGTGAAAAATGAGGAAGAAGAAGATGTCGGTGGGTGCTGTAAGTGAAAAACGCAGAACACTTCTGCGTTTTTACTTTTCAGACTATTTTTTTTTTTTTTTTTTAAGAAACGCAAAACCGATTTGCGTTTCTTTAAAAACGCAAATCGGTTTTGCGTTTTTACTTTTTTATTTTGCGTTTTTACTTTTTTTTTTTTTTTTTTTGGGTTTTGAAAAACGCAAAACCGATTTGCGTTTCTTTAAAAATGCAAATCGGTTTTGCGTTTTTAACCGATACGGCACGCCATTCAAAAACGCATTTCGGTATTGCATTTTACACTGGACCAGTAAATAAGTTTGTATTACACTGTTTTCAGAAATTAATTTTTTAATATACATTTATTTGGTTAAGAACTCAATCTTTTACATACAAATTTCAAACAATAATCACTAAAATATACCAAAACATTTTAAATATTTTGAATTGAAAGAAAATTAAGAAAGTATTTGGATAATTATTACAACGGTTAATTATATTTTACTCCCTGTGGTTTGAACAATTTCTACTTTATACCCTTGTAGTTTGGATGTCACCACTTACTCTCTCTGTGGTTGTGGGCTAAAGTGCAACGGTTAAAATTAAGGGTAAATTTGTCATCTCACTTTGAAATTAAGGGTAATTTCGTCATTTTACTAAAACTAATTAATTGGGTCAATTAAAAATAGCATCCAAACCTTAAGGGTAAAAAATGTAGTTTTTTCTCTTCGTTCTTCTTCCCCAAGCAGTCCATCACCCTACACCGGCCACCGTGAACCTCGCCGGCCAACGTTTCTTTGTCGTCGCCGTTCAGGAGCTTCTTTGAAGATGTAGGTTTTTGATTTCTGGGAACATAACAGAATTGTCCTCAATTTTTTAAGGGTAAAATGTGTAATATTTTTTCATTCACTTTATTGTTGCAGAGATTATCCGGCAAACAAATGAACAGGACATCCTTCTCCGACGGTGCTCCCTTCGGCGCCGCCACCCCTCTCTCTCTTTCTCTCTAATTTTCTCTATCTTCTCTCATTTCCCCACTTTATAATATATACACAGAATACAAATGCATATATACATGTATATTGAGAGATCCGAGATTCGGATCGGTTCCTCCACCTAATCTTCACGTTTTGCGCCGTCGCGAGCTGCCATAGTCACAACTTCCCGTTCTTCCACGTCTTCAACCACTCCATCCTCGCCGTCACCTCATTCCTCTGGCTCGAATTCTCCCAACCGATACAGGTACTCACGATTCTATCCGCGACGTTTGTCTTCGTCATGGTTTATGCCTTCTGGTTCACAATCGAGATCGGATTGGCGAGGGATTGCTCCGGATTCGTGACATACTTCCGATTTCTATTGATGATCCAACATTTCGTGATTTGGATGCATTTCATGAAAAGTGATTACAACAGAATTAGGGCATGGATCTTCAATTCGGTGCTCAATGAATTTGTTCTTTTACTGTTCTTGAAGTTTCACGTGAAAATAGAGAAGTTGTCGGTGTGTGGGGGTGGTTCGTGTTGGAGTGGTGGTGGCGGTGGTTGTTGGTTGGTTGTTTTTTCTTTTGTGGTGGTGGACGTCGGTGGTGGAAATGATGTTCAAATGGATGTGTATGTATATATAAGAGAGAGAAGGTTCGCTGGAGGTAGCCATTTTGTTCCCAGGAAGAAGAAAGAAGGTGAAATAAACAAAATACACAATAACCCCTTAAGTGTTTGAATATATACAAACAGTCTTTACTAAAATATTTAAGGGTATAAACGTCATTTAACGCTATTTAACGGATTTTGGTTGACTTTTGTCCATTGACCGTTAGAGTTAATTAGCTCTTATTACAATGAATACAATTAATATAAGTGAGGGATTAATCTTGAAGCGAAACAACTTAAAGTAACCAAGTTAGACATCAAATTGAAATTAAACACGATGACAAATATAAATAAAATAAAAATAAAATATTAGATAAATTTGACCCATCATTGAAATTTTTTAATATCGATAACTGTTTAGTTTTATTAAACCATTTATAGTGAATCTCTCTATCTTTGTGTTTGAGATCGGTAAAGTACTTTGATGTTTGCTCGTTTGCATTTGGCGCATTGCTCTTCTGAATTTTGTGGAGTTATTGTTTGACATGAATCTGTTTCTCCATTTGTTTCATTTATCGTTTCAATGCGCGACAAATTTTACTGATGTTATCTAGTTTGTTTTTTAATATTTTAAAAGATTGTGATTTCAAAATCTTGAGGTGGTACATATGAGATCTTACCTCATAAAGATTCCTATTTGCCATTAGTGTTGGTCATTATAAATTATTTGCCTCTTCACTATTCTTATCCATTCGATGTAGTTATAGCTCTCGTGGTAAAAACGATTGACCCAGCGAATAGTTTGTTTAAAATGATTACCGTGCACTAAAAAAGTTCGTTTTCTCGTGATAGGATTTAACCATGTGTTAGAGAGAACTAGTTGTCGTTGAACACTAGTGCAATCTGTATATATACATACAATTAATTTAAAATTCTACACTTCCTTCACCAATTACTACTAACTAAAAGTCTAAAACATATCTATAACTAAACAACAAACATTTTACAACTAATAAAACAACACAACTAAAAAGATTGAGTTATTCAAATTTTTTTTTTTTAAAAATATATATATGTGGCATTAAACACAACAATGTAACCATATTCAAATATCTAACCAATAAAAAGATTGAGTTATTCAATTTTATTTTTTTTTAAAATATATATATGTGGCATTAAACCCAATAATGTAACCATATTCAAATATCTAACCAATAATGTAACTGTAAAATATACATTCAACTAATTTTATGGTTATGGGTCGCCGAACAATTACATGAATGTGAATCAATTTTTTGATTAGTTTAGGGGTGCAAAGTGTAAATTAAGAGTTTATGTTAAATTTAATATGTGAAAAACAAAATCATGGCTGTCGAGAGGTAAAAACAATCAAACTTCGAGGTAATTAGGCCAATTAGACAAAATTGGAACTTTAGGGGTGAAAAGTGTACAATAATAAGTTTCACAATCGTATAAGGATATGATTGGATTTTAAATTGGAGCTAAACTTGTGCAAATTATAAAAGTGAAATTACTCTACCAATTATCCATATCTTACAAATTTAGGATTTTTTTTTTTTTAAATTCGAATTTGCAGTGTTTAATTAACACTAATTTCACGGTCCTAACTTCTCAAATATTTTTTATTTTGCAATAGTTCAATTTGATGACAACCTCATCAATTTGTTGGATTATATTTTTTTAATAATTTTATATTTGTAATTTTGCAATCATCTTCCACTCATAATTTTATTCATCCTTAGTTCTCCAAACCTTGTGTAGGCTCCTCGTCAATTCCTTTGAGTTTCGGTCGTCCATCAGCTACTTGTTCTCTAGTTTGGTTGTTTTTGGCAGTTATTAGGCAAGTGATACTGTAAGCAAGTCCGGACTTATTGAGGTTGCTTGCAAAGGGGCAAGTGAAAAATTCAGACATTCGTAGCTCTATTCCACACCTACCCGACTCCTCTGGTATGGGACCTACTTTTGTTATCCTCCCTTTTGACTTCCGGCAAAAGAGTCGTTGTTATCCTTACTTCAGCGGTTCTATTCGGGCTATGAGGTAGGTAGTGAAATTCGTCTCTTTTTGGGTTGATTTGATCAGGAAGGACTGAAAATATCATTTTCGCACTTGGTGAAATATGTTTGTATAAAATATTTATTACAATTTTGTTTTCACATCTAGTACTCGTTCTTAATACAATAGTAGGAGGTACCTAGAAGCCCGGCCCAACAAGTGTATTTCGTTTTGGCGGTGAAAATAAAAACAAGACTATAGCTGTTACATTCAACAGTTAGAACCCTAAAGAAATAAATTATTTCTCCAGTTGATTGGCTGCTGATAATCCACAGCCATGGCTGCTGCGAAGATTCAACCAGTCAACTCACGCGACCCAGAAAAATGTATGCCATTTCTTGATTCCAAAACCCAATCACAATCGCAATCACAGTTTCGTAATTCTGATCTTCTTCTCTTCTGAACTAGGGTTTTCAAATTTCAATTCGTTTCTCTCACCCAATCGAAAAAGGTTCAAAAGAGAGAATTCCATCAGATTCTAGGTCTTCTGGTGCTAATTCTTCTCTTCCACGGAGCTCAATCGTAGTGCACCAGCAGTTGTGTCGCTCTAGCCTCGTACTACGTTTGGGCACACTCAAACGTAACGTTCATCTCCGAGGTCCTTTCCACTACCATCCCCGAAATTGAGAGTTACAATCACGCTTTAACAAATCCGGATTTAATTTATACTAATACCAGAATCAATATTCCTTTCTCCTGTGGCTGTCTTCGCAATGGTGGGTTTCTAGGTTATCAGTTCGTCTACAATCTCACCACCGGAACCTACTTGTTGATTGCCAGAACTTAGTACTCCAACCTGACGACCGTCGATATGTTGCAGAGGTTCAATAGTTACGATACCAACAACATTCCTCAAAATTCATTGGTGAATGTTACTGTGAATTGCTCGTGCGGCGACAGTCGTGTTTCAAGCGATTACGGGTTGTTTATCACCTACCCTCTTTGTCCCAGTGATGATTTGATTTCCATGGCCTATGCATCTCAGCTTCCTCAAGACTTGTTGCAGGCTTATAATCCTGGCGTGAATTTCAGCAGGGAAAGTGGTTTGGTTTTCATTCCTGGGAGAGGTGATCTTATTTTCACTATCATTTTGCTGACCACCACCGCCCCGACCACCACACCATGTCCGTCACCATACATATAAAGAAAAAAAAAAGCACAAATGTTAAATTTTAGGACAATGATTATTACCAAATATGCTTCTATTTTCTGAATACATTAGAAACAAAATTTTCATCCCAATTTATTTAGAATAAAAACAAAAAACTAGTAACACCAACCAAAGGCCACCTAAATTAATCTTTAGGGATGCTCCAAAAAACCGAACCGATGGGTAACTGAGAAAAACAGAAACCGAATAGTCTGAGTTGAAACCGACTAAATGGTTTTGGTCTTGATTCTAGTTTTAAATTTAGCAACCGAAGCGATTTTGGTTTTGGGATAATAACCGCGTAACCGAATCGTGTAACCAAACTACGTGACCGAACTGTGTAACCGATGCATACACACATAAATAAGAAATTTACAGTTTAATCCTTATATTTTATTTATTTATTTATAAGTTAACCATTTTACCCGCTAACCCTAGTATAAATATATGGTTATAGGTAGGGTTATCAAATTTCACTCTTTATATTTTCTTTTCAGAATCAATCAGTTGATTTTTCAGGATTAAAAATTAATTGTATGAGAATGATTTGGAGATTGTCGTTATATTTTAATTATGTTTTTTTTCTCTATATATAAGAAATAATGGTCTGCGGTTTTGCGATTTTGCTTTTGATTTTGTTTTTTTATAAAATTTAAAAATCTTAAACGGTTTTGCGATTTTGGTTTTGGATAAAATTAAATAGTTCAGTTTTAAAACTGTTTAAAAGAAACCGATAGTTTTAGTTTTGATTTTATATATGTTTCAAGGTTTTGGTTTAGGTTTTGTATAAAATCGAGCCGAATCCGAACCATGGGCATCCCATTAATCTTAGATAAAAATTAAAAAAAATATAAAAATTGTGTTTATACATCGACGTCAATATCATTGTCATGCCAAGTGCATAAAGGACAACCTAAGATACTTCCACCAAAACAAGTCTATTTCCGTTATCCAAAAATCTAAACAAAAAGAATCTCCAATAATGTTAGTTGAACTAAACTATAATTTACATCACCAAAATTCATTGGTCAACAAGCAATATTATTGATAAGCAATTCGCCCCCCCCCCCCAAAAAAAAAAAAAAAGAAAAGAAAAAAGAAAAGCCTTTTACCCTATTCTACTGATCATATATATAAATTTAACTTTATTTTAAGATAGCCAAAAAAATATAAGGGTGAAATTTGAATTTTCATCTAAATTTTACCTATACACAAAATTATTCTTTATTTTATGTATTTAATTTGGCATTCATTAAAAAATTAAAAGTAGAGTGAAAAAGAGATAAAGAGAAAGGAAATGTTAGTTTTTCTTTTTTAAATATTAAATTTAAACTAAAAATAAAGGGCAATTAATTCATTGGATATATTTTTGCACAAATTATTTTTTATACCCCAAAATCCCACAAACTCGAAAAAAAAAAAAAAAAAAATTACTTTTATTGATATACCCTTTAGATTTATTTATTCACTCTATAAATTATTAAAATTACCAACCATCGTCAACCACCATCCTCAGACAATCGCATTCACTACTGGGTGAAGACTGAAGAGGGTGAACTACGAATTTTGTTTTTCGTTTTTTAGTTAAAGAGTAACATTTTCACAAAAAACTTGTAATCCTCATATATTTAATATTCAAAAATAAAATTATTTTTTAAAAGGTTATTTTTGTTATGGCCCAAAATTTTGTAGCCTACTGTTCATCCAACCATTGGTACAATAATTTTTAAGAAATACAATATTTTGTCAATAATTCAAAGTCATCACGCACCATAAAAATTAAAATAATTTTTTACATTAAAAAATTACAGGCATTTTTATGTAATATAATAAGTTGAACTTCTGAAAAAAGTACGTGAACGGTTTTGAAAAAAAAAAATTAGATTTATAGATGGTTCACTAAGAATTCGTTTTTTAAAAATACATTTTTAATTAAGATATTAGTCAAAATAATACCACACTAAGACCATTATTGTCACTCATTTATTTATTTATTATTTATTCAAACACATGTGAAATAATAATAGTTAACATTAGCTTTGACACCCCATGAGATACCGACTATTCTAACGCCAAGAAAATTAAATGGGTTAATTATCTTTTCCCCCCCTTATGTTTTAATTTAATTTAATTTTATCCTTTTTATTTTAACAAATTATACTTTTATCACCTTTTACTCATAATAAAATGAAAGATTGTTATTTTTAGCACAACCTAATATGAAAAGAAATGGATAAAATTAAATTTTGTCACATTTATTGGAACACTCACTCTAAATTAGGTGTCTCATAGTACAGTTCATGTGCCATATTTGATAAATGATACTAAATTTGACCTACTATTGGTCTTCCACGTGTAACGTATTGAGTCCATGGAGGTGGCCGACCAAATTTGCCCACGTCAAATTTCATCCAATTACATGCATGAATGATGACTTTGTCATTGTTTAAGCATGAAGGGCTTGCTAGTATGTTATATAAAAAATCAAAAAGAGTGTTTGATAAGTGATTTATTGTGGGCACATATCATGATTTATTGTCTTCATATCGTTATTTTGGCGAAGGTGGACTTAGCCAGTATATGGGTGTATATAATTTTAATATGTTTTAGACCGATATATGTATGTTATATAAAAGATCATAAGAGTGTTTGATACACGATTTATTGTCAGTACATATCGTTGTTTTGCATGTTTAGAGGCTACATGATTTATTGTCGGTACATATCATTATTTTGGCGAAGGCGGACTTAGTCGGTGCCTTCGAAGACAGCCTTGAGCCTCCTCACCTCAGCAGCATCAATGAATGTGGTCGCTTCCACATATTTGGAAGGCAAGTCGTTCCCAAACAATGAATTAGCAAGGACTTGGATGCCGGGGCTTGGGCTGTTTAAACTCACAAAGGCAAGAGCCGGTCTGCGACCTTCATTTATTTGAAAATGCAACAACCCCTGAGGAAAAATCATAATTTCACCCACCCTCAGTGTTTTCACGTAAGCAACGCCGGCCGAGGAGATGAAACCAGCAGTAATGGAACCGTGAATCACTATAATCACTTCGGAGCCACCATGGTGTGTGTGCATTGGAATCACTCCGCCGGGGGCTAGGTCCAACCGCGCCATGGAGAGGCCCAGGCCGTTCAACCCCGGAAATTGAGCGGAAAATGCCAGAGTCGCGCTGGCTCTTGCAATGTTGGAAGTGTTTCCAGCCACGGCTAGGCCCGAAAATACAAAGTCATCCACTGTGACATTAGCGGGGTTCTTGCAGGCGTAACCCGCAGGACCTTCAGGGAGTTCTAAATTCCCCACACAAAAGTCTTGAACAGCTGCATTAATGGACGAGGAGAACACGAGGAAACAAATGAAGAAGAAAAACCGAAGCATTTTCGATGGGTGTTCTGGATTGGATTTGCTGATTTCATGGGAGGGTTTGGGTAGGTTTATATAGAAGAGTGAGCGAGTGCATGGCTTGTGTTGCAAGCAATGAGAACACAAAACTTTTGACATTTGCAATATTTGACATTTTCTCGATTTACTTTTCAATGGTGGCAGTTATTAGAAAAATAATTAAAAGTTAAATACTTTATTGTATATTATTTTATTTAATAAAATTATTATTAATAATATATTTATAATTGTTATAATTATGTCTTCTATTAACTTATAAAATTTATAAAAATGACTTTATGATTTAATTTATTATAATATTTTATAATATTTATGTGTATAATTAGTAATTTAATTCATTATAATATTATACTAATGTAACTTAAGAAATAAGATATATTTGAGTTAAAGTACTTGAGGATTTTGAACCTGCGAAAAAATACTTATTAAGAATAGCAGTCACGAAATTTCGAATGAGATTAGTCTCATATTCTGTATGAGTGAAGGGATAATCGTGACTATAAAAAAATTAAAAAAAATTATAATATTATCATTACTTTTTAATAATTTTCGGGTCAAATCTCGCTTCTCCAAAAACTCACATTTCTTGTGACGTCACGTGTGACGACTTTTTAATTCAAGAAGATGTTGGGTCGTCAAGATGATTATTATTATTATTATTATTATTTTATTTATTTTTGCTTGGTGAGCAAGATCTAAAATTATAATTATATTTTTAATAACAGAATCTATATATATTTTTTTAATAATATGCAAAGATAAAATATTAAAATTAATTATTTCATTTCATTTATTTTTCTTTCTTAGGGTGCGTTTGGTTGAATGAAAAATGGATGAAAAAGAAAATGAAATATAAAATAAAAAAAAAAAAAAACCCTTATTTGATTGAATGGAGAATAGGAGGAAAAATAAAATATGATAAAAAATACATACTTTAAGGGTATGTTTGGTTGGAATGATGGAAAAGAAAAAGGAATAGCAAAAAAAGATAAAAAATGAATGGCTAATATTTTGGGAAAATCCGCAATTAGTATGATTTTTAGGGTGTAAATTGCGATTAGTCATTTTTTAGTATTAAGTTTTGATTCAGTCTCTTAAGTTGGATTTCACTTGAGTTTTAATCCCGTATTGCAGGAATTGTAGAGATACTACAAGAATTTTATAGTGAATATTAGTTACATATAATGAATATTAGTTACAATTTCATAATTGTTATTTCTTTTATATTTATCTGTGCATTTTTTGTTACATGTACTTATATAATATTAGTTACATGTTACAATTACATATATTTGTGTAATATTTTGTGACATTTAATAAATATTGGACACAAAAATTAATTTAATATTAGTTAGATGTATCTGTGTACATTTAGTTACCTATAACTAATTACATGTATTTTCTTTGATTTTTATTACATCTAACAAAATTTTACAGATAAAATTGGTACATGTTAAAAAAAAATAAAAAAATAAACTGTTACGTGATACAACATACTGTACTTTTATATACAAAGTTGTTACATATAACGGCGCGTGTGTAAGATTTTCGTCTTTTTATAATAGGAAAGGACTAAAACTATTATTTTTTTTGCCTCTGGGACTTTTCATCAATTAATGGTGAAATATGGAACCTCCCACCGATTGCCCCTAGTATTTTTATTCATTGTGAAAAAAAAAATTATTTTTTCTAGTATTGTTTGGTTAAGAAATAAAAATGAGAGGGAAAGTAGACTTTTAAAAAGAAAAAAAGGTGAAGATGATTTTGTCGTAGGTTTCTTAGATTTGTGGATGATGTCATTTTGATTTTATTGATAAAAAAAATAATAGTTGATTTTGACATGGTCATGATTAGCTCAATCGATTTGAATAGCACTTGAAAAAGGTTAATTTTTGTGTGGATTACATCAATCCTTTTCATAAATTCAACCTTTATTATTATTATTATTATTATTATTATTATTTTTTTTTATTTTTTTTTTGGTTGAATTCAACTTTTCCGCTTTTTATATAATTTTTTTTTTTTTTTTGATTTTATACTTCTAGATAAGTTTATTGATCTATTTTATTTTATTTTTTTGTTAAAATTAAGCTAATTCAAAATTTTGATGTTTATGTGGTTATGGATTGGCTCAATCCATTTCATAATTCACGGACAAATTACAATTTTAATTCTTGTATTTGCACGTATTTTTCTATTTGACTATCCATTTTTATTTTATTTTTTTAAAGTGATCTTCGTATTTGCTAACAATTTTTTATATGACCCTTCTGGAAAATATAGGGGTTAATTTTGACGGATTTTCGCACGTGACTTGCACATGCTTTATTTTAAGGGTAAAAACATAATTTTACCCTTATATAATTAGGTCAAACTATGGGGATGCAAAGTGTAACTAACCCAAAAAAATCTCATTAATTTAAGAATGAGGCTGCGGTTGGGCACGAAGAGACATGAGGTTTCAAAGAGAGGTTGCCCCTCTCTGTTCGCCCAATTGCCATCGGTGATTTCAAACTAACGCTCATTAGAAAAGCAACAACCCTTATTCTTTTACACACACACATATATTTCTCGTGGATGGTTGTAAATGCCCCTCTATCTCTAAACGCCCTTATTCCTCGATCCAACCCGGCCTATTTTTTGAGGCGGTGACGATCTTTTTTCTAAAAAGGATATTTAGGATCCGAACTGACCGTAGCTTGGCAAGGTAACTTGGAAGGTCTGCGAGGATGAGAGATTCTCGCATATGGCAACCCGTTTGTTGCAGCCATGGCGGTTGAATCAAAGGCGAATCAGAGCCTCCCCTATTCATTTTTTGCTTTCGTAATCTCTTTCTTGTTTTTTTTTTTTGATTTTCAGCTGTAATAGAGAAATATAGGGAAAGAGAGGGAGAAAGACAAAGAGAAATGAGGGGTAGTTGTGGGTGGACGACGTGGTGGTGGTGACATAGTAGACGAAAGTGATGGTGGTGGAGAGAGAGAGAGAGAGAAGAGAGAGAGAAATAATGGGGGTTAATTGTACTTTACCCCCTATGGTTTGGACCTCTCCAATTTTTCCCTGAATAAGTATTAATATAGATTAATAGCACTTTATCCCCCTGTGGTTTGACACTTTTGCACTTTACCCACTATGGTTTAAACGTCACCACTTATCCCCCATGATCTTGAACCTAAGTGCAAATCGAGTATTTTTTGTCAAATTTGACAGATGTGCTGCTCACTCGCCATTTATGAAGATGGACATCGTTTTTGTGTTTTTCCCTCCAAATTACCTATTTGATGTTCCCATTTTACCCTCACTATTTATCTATATAATATCTATTTTTTCTTACACATTTTCTACATTATGCCAAACATTCTCATTTATTTTTTCTTTTCCCTCTCTTATTTTTATTTTTTAGGTCTTCTTCAAGTGTTTATGGTAGTGATTTCAGGGAAAAAATACAAATGTGGTCAAATAGCTGATTTGAAAGTTGTTCAAAGTAAGAGACCTTTAAAGAAAAAATAGTACTACAGATATAACAACAATGGATGCACAATTTCACCATAATAGACCATATTAATATATCAAAAATTAAAACATTTTATTGATCATAATTCCAAGAATAAGTGCTTTAAAATAATGTATTGATAATAATTCGAACACAGATTGGCCGAAGATTTTGTATTTTTGAACTATAAAAAAATAAAAAACAGAACAATTATTGTCAGTATATATCGTTGTTTTGCATGTTTAGAGACTACATGATTTCTTGTCGGTACATATTGTGATTTATTGTCAGTACATATCATTATTTTGGCGAAGGCGGACTTAGTCGGTGCCTTCGAAGACAGCCTTGAGCCTCTTCACCTCAGCAGCATCAATGAATGTGGTCGCTTCCACGTATTTGGAAGGCAAGTCGTTCCCAAACAATGAATTAGCAAGGACTTGGATGCCGGGGCTTGGGCTGTTTAAACTCACAAAGGCAAGAGCCGGTCTGCGACCTTCATTTATTTGAAAATGCAACAACCCCTGAGGAAAAATCATAATTTCACCCACCCTCAGTGTTTTCACGTAAGCAACGCCGGCCGAGGAGATGAAACCAGCAGTAATGGAACCGTGAATCACAATAATCACTTCGGAGCCACCATGGTGTGTGTGCATTGGAATCACCCCACCGGGGGCTAGGTCCAACCGCGCCATGGAGAGGCCCAGGCCGTTCAACCCCGGAAATTGAGGGGAAAATGCCAGAGTCGCGCTGGCTCTTGCGATGTTGGAAGTGTTTCCGGCCACGGCTAGGCCCGAAAATACAAAGTCATCCACTGTGACATTAGCGGGGTTCTTGCAGGCGTAACCCGCAGGACCTTCAGGGAGTTCTAGGTTCCCCACACAAAAGTCTTGAACAGCTGCATTAATGGACTTGGAGAACACGAGGAAACAAATGAAGAAGAAAAACCGAAGCATTTTCGATGGATGTTCTGGATTCGATTTGCTGATTTCAAGGGAGGGTTTGGGTAGGTTTATATAGAAGAGTGAGCGAGTGCATGGCTTGTGTTGCAAGCAATGAGAACACAAAACTTTTGACATTTGCAATATTTGACATTTTCTCGATTTACTTTTCCATGGGGGCAGTTATTAGAAACATAATTAAAAATTAAATATTTTATTATATATTATTTTATTTAATAAAATTATTATTAATAATATATTTATAATTGTTATAATTTTGTCTTCTATTAACTTATAAAATTTATAAAAATGAATTTATGATTTAATTTATTATAATATTTATACGTATAATTAGTAATTTTATTAATTATAATATTATACTAACATAATGTAGCTCAAGAGATAAGATATACTTGAGTTAAAACACTTGAGAAATCTCTGTAAGGCTAAGAGTTTGAACCTGCGGAAAAATATATTTATTGAGAATAGCAGCTACGGAATCTCGAATGAGATTAATCTCACGCTCTGTATGGATGAACGGATACCCGTGACTATAAAAAAAAAAAAATTATAATATTATGATTACTTTTTAATAATTTTCGGGTCAAATCTCACCTCTCAAAAAACTCCCATTTCTTGTGACGTAACGTGTGACGACTTTTTCATTCAAGCAGACGTTGGGTCGTCAAGATGACTATTATTATTATTATTTTATTTATTTTTGCTTGGTGAGCAAGATCTAAAATTATAATTATATTTTTAATAACAGAATCTATATATATTTTTTAATAATATGCAAAGATAAAATATTAAAATTAATTATTTCATTTATTTTATTTTTCTTTCTTAGGGTGCGTTTGGTTGAATGAAAAATGGATGGAAAAGAAAATGAAATATAAAATGAAAAAAAAAATCCCTTATTTGATTGAATGGAAAATAGGAGAAAAAATAAAATATGATAGAAAATACGTACTTTAAGGGTATATTTGGTTGAAATGATGGAAAAGAAAAAAGAATAGAAAAAAAAGATAAAAAATGAATGGCTAATATTTTGGGAAAATCGGCAATTAGTACAATTTTTAGGGTGTAAACTGTGATTAGTCCTTTTTTAGTATTAAGTTTTGATTCAGTCTCTTAAGCTGGATTTTACTTGAGTTTTAATCCCGTATTGCAGGAATTGTAGAAATACTGCATGAATTTTATAGTGAATATTAGTTACATATAACGAATATTAGTTACAATTTCATAATTGTTATTTCTTTTATATTTATCTGTGCATTTTTTGTTACATTTACTTATATAATATTAGTTACATGTTACAATTACATATATTTGTGTAATATTTTGTGACATTTAATAAATATTGAATACAAAAATTAGTTTAATATTAGTTAGATATATCTATGTACATTTAGTTACCTATAACTAATTACATGTATTTTCTTTGATTTTTATTACATCTAACAAAATTTTACAGACAAAATTGGTACATGTTAAAATAAATAAATAAATAAGCTGTTACGTGGTACAACATACTGTAATTTTACATACAAAGTTGTTACATATAACAGCGCGTGTATAAGATTTCTGTCTTTTTATAATAGGAAGGGACTAAAACTAAACTTTTTTTTTGCCTCTGGGACTTTTTACCAATTAATGGTGAAATATGGAACCTCCCACTGATTGCCCCTAATATTTTTATTTATTGTGAAAAGAAAATTATTTTTTGTAGTATTGTTTGGTTAAGAAATAAAAATGAGAAGGAAAATAGACTTTTAAAAAGAAGAAGATGATTTTGTTGTAGATTTTCTAGATTTGTGGATGATGTGATTTTGATTTTATTGATAAAAAAAATAATAGTTGATTTTGACATGGTCATGATTAGCTCAATCGATTTGAATAGCACTTGAAAAAGGTTAATTTTTGTGTGGATTACATCAATCCTTTTCATAAATTCAACCTTTTTTTTTAATTATTATTCTTTTTTTGGTTGAATTCAACTTTTCCGATTTTTATATAAAATTTTTTTTGGAGTTTATACTTCTAGATAAGTTTATTGATCTTTTTTTTTTTTTTTGGTTAAAATTAAACTAATTCAAAATTTTGATGTTTATGTAGTTATGGATTGGCTCAATCCATTTCATAATTCATGGACAAATTACAATTTTAGTTTTTGTATTTGCACGCATTTTTCTATTTGACTATCCATTTTTATTTTATTTTTGTTAAAGTGATCCTCGTATTTGCTAACGATTTTTTATATGACCCTTTCGTAGGAAATAGAGGTTAATTTTGACGGATTTTCGCATGTGACTTGCACATGTGACGGATTTTCCCTGTCCAGGGAGAGAAGCTTGGAGGATAGCCAAGAGAGAAGAAAGAGAAAGGCAGGGTGGTCCGGAGTAGAGGGACCCAAAAAGACAAGTGCTGAGAAGGCCTCTATAGCCCCCCAGTCGAGCAAAGTCTCTATCCCAAGACAAGCCCAGACCTCGAGTACTAGCACTCTTCTCGAGAAGGGAGTCACAGAACATCCAGAGATGCTGTCTGCCTACATCAACCATATTATACCGACCAAGAACAGAGAGAGCATCAGTGCCGAGACAGATGCACAGATCTTTGCGAAACTAGAGAGGGATGCCTTATTAGTAAGGTTAAGATAAAATTTTATTCAGGCTTTTATTCTTGTCAACAACTCATATGAACAACTTTTTCTTTGATTTGATGCAGGTGTTGTCCAGAGTTTTCATTGCTTCAAGCCGCATCAATGCTGCCCATGAGAGGGAGCAGAAGCTTGACAAGGAGTATAAATAACTCTTTGCGCGACATAAGGAGCATATGGAGCAGACAAAACAATGGCATAAACAGAGGAAAACCATGGCTGCTACCGAGGAGAGTGCCAAAGAGGAGGCCAGGAAGGCCAATGAGGAGAAATCAACCCTAGAGTCCTTTTACGGCAAGCTTAAGGCTGATCTGGCTGCTGTTGAGAAGAACATGGAGGAGATGAGAACAGAATGTGAAGTCTCCATTGCCCAAGCCAGGGCATATGCCATAAGGAAATGAAAGGATTCCACAGATTATAAAGAAGTAAAGTTTCAGCTGGCTGCTGAGATGGTGGTAAGTGGACATAGATATATGATCCGAAATCTTCACCGACAACATCCTAGCTTCCCGGTGGATGACATAGGAATTGATTACTCCGACGCGAAAAATGTCGATCCCGGGATGGAGAATATTGTGGTAGAAGAATAAGGTAGAGAAACAGTTGAGATGGCAATTGGCGTTGAGATAGGGATGACACCCTTATCCTTGTAAATGCACTCCTTAATACACCCTTATCCTTATCTATCTCTTTTGTTAAAGGGGGAGTAACTTCTGCAAAAGCGGAGGGTGTTCCTCTTCATGGTAGTAAACCTTTGCTGTCATTCTTATCTTGATCATGTCTAGACCTTTGGAGATGACCTTTAATTAGGAAATGTACTTAGGAAATTAAGGAGCCATTTTGAACTTGTTTTAGAGAAGGACCTGAGCCCTTGCTCGGTCATATTTGAAGACTTGATCACTAGGGAAAGACGATTTAGCCATCATATCCCCTGTCCTGGGAGGATAATTTCCAACACTTGGGAAATTCTTTGTGATCTTTTGCTTGAAAAAATTCAAGTTTCAAGACCCCTTGTCGGCGTGCTTCCTTTTCTCAAGAGATTTATCCATCCCCTTCCCGGGGAACATAATTTCATGCTGTGACACCTTATCGGCGTGCTTCCTCTTCTCAGGAGGTTTATTCATCCCCTTCTCGGGGAACATAATTTCATACTGTGACACCATATCCACAGCCTCCTCGCCCCCCATCCTAGTAGCCGATCAAAGATCGGGTGGTAGGTTAAGGTGGCGTTTGGTAACCGTTTCTATTTCCATTCCAGCAGTGGGATGGGATGAGAATTTTGTTTTCTTCTTGGGAGTAGAGTCGCGTTTGATAACGACAATTTTTTTTTTGTTTTGGGAAGGGAATTGTGTTTGGTAACGATTTTATCCTCTTTTTTTTTTTTAGCCTGACGGCGGTGGCGCTGTCACCGGGCTAGTCGGCGGTGGCTCCGGCGCCCGTTCCGGCCGGATAGCGGTGGCGGGTGAATAACAGTGGCCGGAGGCCGGAAGTGGCCGAAAAATTTTCTGCCGGACGGTGACTGGCGACGGTCGCCGGAGATGGCCGGCAGCGGCAGACGGCGGCGGACGGTGGTCAGCCGGCGGGTGAATAGTGACCATGTGTTTTGGGAATGGAATAGGAATAATGAGAAATAACTTTTTTTTGTTTCTCATTTCTTAAGAAAAAAGTAGGCACAATTTTCAAATGAGAATGAAATGGAAACGTAAACAAAAATTACCAAACGCTATTCCCAAACAGAATTCCCAAAAATCTGGGAATGGGATGGGAATTTCTGGAATGGAAACAATTACCAAACGGGGCCTAAATGTCCAGGAGCGATACTTATTGTGGAGTTTGGTTGCTTTATAACAATTTGTGCTTTCCTCTTAATCTCGAGAAAAATCTACCCCGAGAAGACGATTCCCAACACTTGGGCAAATAATACCGACCTGTTTCTTGAAAAAATTCAAGTTTCAAGAACCTTTGCCGGTACGCCAGTTGATCTTGCACCTCTTCTTGGGTAGATAATTGAGAAAAAATTCAAGCTTTTCCTTCTCGGGAGGTTTAATCCCCGAAGCATCCCTTTTTTGGAGAACTTAATTTTATGCAGTTTCACCATATTCACAGCCTTCCTGCCCCCCAGCCTAGTAGCCAATCCGAGATCGGGTGGTAGGTTAAATGTCCAAGGGTGGGACTTGTCGTGGATTTCAGTCCTTGTAGTCTTCATTTGGGAGGGGAGGGGAGGGGGGGAAGGGTGAACTCAGGTCGGCCCACTGTGGCCGGTGAAAAGTAGGTTTTCCCTATTAGGTCTCATTTATGAGCCCGTTCAGGTTATCCCAAAATTGCCTTGCTAGGGATATATTTTATTTGTGTCGCCTAAACGGAGCTTGGCAGTCAGGAGTGAGCCATTTACTTGTAGGTCCTCAGACCCGATCGATGTTCTGCCATAGAGGACGATAGCTATCTGTTCCCGGGTCCTAAACTATCGACCTGTGGAGAGGGTCCAGTTACACCCTTGACATAGTACGTTGGGATGAGGTTTACAAAGGAGATTACCCTCGATGCTGTGCGTCGGAATACCGTTTGGCTTGAACATAGAGCTAAGGAGTAGCATGGTTTCATCCAAGATGGGATGAGAACTATTTATCCCATCTTTACTTGCGATTAGAAGGATAGTAGGGAGAGGCTGCTTATCCCAAACTAGGAATGGGATGGAGGCTACACTTTACTGCCACTAACGAAATGTAGAGAGTGGAGTGATAGTTTGACAGTTGATAAAAAAATAGCTTCCATTCATAAAGAGACATATTACAAACATTAAAAAAACCTTTACAAGTCCATTAGTACTGCTTCTTCGGGGTAATATCATTTCAAGTGTTTTGCATTGCATGGGTGCCTTAGGGGGACACCCTTCTCAGTTTCCAACTCATAAGTACCAGGACGGGCAATACGGGTAACACGATATGGCATTTCCCAGGAATGAGCGAGTTTATCGGCGTCCATATCCTTGGTGGTCGGGGTTACTTTTCGAAGGTTAAGATTTCCAATGTCGAATAACTGAGGACGGTCCCTTCTATCATAATAACTAGCCACAATTTGCTGGTAGGCTACTTGTCGAACATATGCGTGTTCCCTCTTTTCTTCCAACAAATCAAGGTTAAGGGCCAAATAAGCGTTATTCTCATCTTAGGTGAAAATCATCGCTGTCCGGGAAGAGGGCATACCAATCTTAGCGAGGATTATTGCTTCTGACCAGAGACAACGTGAATAAGGACCCTAGAAGGATCTCCAGCAAAGCACTCCATTGATGATGGTGCAGCGTGATGCCCGATACCGCATACGCCTCGCCTATGTTAGGTCAGAGTGGAGTATCCCATTTAGGAGATATTCCCTTATTGGGTCCATCCAGGTTGGTGCGTCAGAGAGAGCACAATCTTCTTCTTAAACATTTTGTTAACGAGTCTCTTGTAGGTAGCCCCGGCGTTGTGAAGGCTAAAGGGCATCACCTTGTAACAGTATGTACCCCTATCTGTGATGAATGAGGTTTTTCCTTTGTCGGGAGGTTACATGGGAATTTGATTATACCCAGCATATACATCAAGAAAACTCAAAAGTTCATGCCCCACCATCGCATCAATGACCAAGTCTATTGTTGACAAAGGAAAGAAATCTTTTGGGCATGCTTTGTTAAGGTCTTTGAAGTCCACGCAAAGATGCCATTTGTTTTTGGCCTTGGGAGCGAGGACGACGTTAGAAAGCCAGTTTGGAAATTTTACTTCTTCTACCATGGCAGATTTTATCAACTTATCCATTTCCTGCTTAATGAGTTTTTGTCCGTTCGATTGGAATTTTCTCTTTTTTTGCCTCACTGAGGGATGGTGAGGGTTTATCGTGTAGTTGGTGCATGGAGACATTCGAATCGATCCTAGGAAGCTCATTATAGGACTATGCAAAAACATCATAGTTCTTATTGAGGAGAGCAGTTAGTTCTCATTGCTGTATCGGACTGAGCCTGACACCAATTCAAACTGTTTTCTCCTCAATAGTACGGTGAATATGATCTTCTATAAGGTCTTCATGAGGATGAGGTCGGGGTTCCTCATCTCAGGGATCATCAATAGGCACAGTTCTGGGACTGATCATGGTTATGAGCTCAACTCATTCGTTTCCGGTACTGGCTGTTAATTGTTTTTTTTTTTCTTTTTTTTTTTTCAGTGCTTTTCTGGCGTAGGAACGAGCTGATTCTTGGTCTCCCCTGACCTCCCCACCCTCTATTCTATAGGGAACTTCATGGACTGATGCTAGAGGGAGGATACGACCTTTAGCGCTGCCAAGGTGGGTTGCCTAATGATCATATTATACAGAGAGGGTCGATCCACAATAAGGAATTTAACCCAAATCATGGCTGAGATGGGCGTGGTACCTACCGTGAAGAGAAAGGATGTTCAACCCACATAATTAACCACCTCCTGACTAAAACCGACAAGGGGGACAGTAGTGGGCCTCACGGAGCTTGAACTGACATTCATTTGGTTAAATACTTCCTTGACCATGATATCCTCAGAGCTGCCCTCTTCAATCAAGATTCGTCCAACCTTGTAGTAGTTTATCAGGGCAGATATCACCAAAGCATCATTGTGAGAGGTATGAATTCCTCGAAGATCCACTTCACTGAAGAAGATAACGTTGTACGAGGCGGCATCGATCGTGCTCATCTCTTACACGTCCTAGTCAGCTTTTCGCTTGACTTTTTCCTCGTGCCTCTTCCAGGAAGAGGTAGTTGCTCCCCCGAGGTCGAGGCCACCATCAATCATAGAGATCATATTAATTTCACCATCAACGAGCATGTTATTGTCAAATTCATCGGTTTTTCTCCTTGGTATGGTTGGCTATGACTTTCCTTCCACGGTCGATCTCATCGCTTACTGTGGCGACTACTCTCCCTAGTCCCAAAGCTTGCACCTTCATTGCGAACATAATGACCAAGGTGCCTTCTTTTTATGAGGGCCTCAATCTCTTCTCAAAGTTGGAAACATTCGTCCATGGAATAGCCACGGTCACAGTGGAATTCACAGTATTTGGAGACGACTTTACCCATAGGGCTCCCCTTAAGGGGAGAAGTCGACGAGAAGAGTCTCTTTCTTGATTTTTTTTCGTAAAGATTGTGGCTACTGAGGTGGTAAGGGGCATCATTCCTAGACGATTCCCAGGGGATTGAGGGTGCCTTCGTTCCCCGGGAAGAGGTCCTAACCTCCTCTTTGCCTGTAGTCTTCGAGAGCCTTGTACCTTTCTCTGCTCTTCCTCTGGTCGGCCTTTCAATTTCTGGTTCCCTTCACGCTTCCTTTTCACAGCATCTCTAAGATCTGCTTGACAGAAGCTAGAACCTTGGGCAAGAGCAGCAGCTAAGTTTGGCGCGAGATAGGAGCATAAATCCTATGTCAGTATTCGATGCCTTACTCCGTCGATAAAGGCGTTTAAGACCATAACGTTTAGGATGTTGCTACAATTAGAACTTTCTTTATGGAATCTTACAACAAAATCACCCAGAGTTTTGGTACTCTCTTGCTGAAGAGTGAAGAGATGGTTTACCGTTTTGGGTTTTCTCTTGGAACAGTCAAATCGAGCTAAAAAGAGCTGCTCTAGCTGGTCAAACGAGGAGATCGATGCAGGGGTCAACTCTCGGTAACATATGCTAGACATTTCGGTGAGAGTCAAGGGGAAATATTTGCACCTTACCGCCTTAGACGCTATATGCGTGTCCATGAAGGCAATGAAAATAGAGAGGTGATTGCCTGGGTCGGTGGTCCCATCGTAGAGACCAATTTGAGGACTGGGGAACCGATAACCGATAGGGGATTGCTTTAAGGACTATGGCCTTAACAAAAGGGGATCTAATACCTGTAGGGAGCTCATTAGCCCCCCTAGGGCCCTGTATCTAAAC
Organism: Eucommia ulmoides; assembly: GCA_016647705.1. Lineage (NCBI taxonomy): Eukaryota > Viridiplantae > Streptophyta > Magnoliopsida > Garryales > Eucommiaceae > Eucommia > Eucommia ulmoides. Next base: position 428,580 of record JAENRU010000489.1, read on the forward strand.
AAGTGTTACCTCTATTTTTGCGACACACCTTTCTAAGGACGCTTCTCTCCTAGGAGACATTGCTACATGACTTGAGGTAACTCTTAATCCCTGTCTTTTGGCTAGAAGGGAGTGAGAGTTAGCTTCCCGAGCACGGCGGGCCCTTCGATCTGCACGGGCGATATTACTATGAGTTTTTTCCATGTGACGACCGTGGTGGTCATGACGGCTTTTTGTCCAGTAAGACCGTTGGGGTAACGAGGCAGAATCAGAAATGGCTAGTTGAGTCGGGAGTTGTTCCCTGATCGGTCAATTACGATGACGAGGTGGTTTCCTCAATTTATGTCCCTCAAAATGAATGACACAGTCGGATTTATGAGGATGACCCTCATTTCCTACATGTCAGAGAATTGATCCTCCTTGAATAGGGGCTGGTTGTAAGAGGAGTTCCTCTCCTTCTGCATTCAAGGAAGCCGACACCTGTTGATTTAGGGTCGGTGATAGACGAGAGAGGATAGTGTCAAGACAGGTTTGAAACTGGAACAGTTGGCGCTCGAAACTGTTGAGACGCACTGCATCCGTAGTTTTACTAGGTGGTCCCACATGTGGAGTTTATGGGCCTGCATTGTTGGTGGGGAATACGTGTTCTTCTGCTTCTAGAATGGGGACGACAGTCGTCACATCCGATTGGGGATTCTGTGCCATTTCAACAGCTGGGTTGATATCCACCGTGTTGTCTAGATTCCTTCGTAGGAATTTACTAGACCTTGTACGCATCAAGCTCTTAGTCGAGAAAAGAGAAGATGATGATAGGAGAGACGCTTTTCATAGCGCTTCCTATAGATGACGCTAAACTGTTGATGTTAAATTTTGATTAACACCAATAGTATGGTCTGTCTAGCCCTTGGGGGTATTGAAGAGCCCTGTGATGGATATTATGGATCCGTGTAACCGTTTGGCTGGGAAGAAGAAGACCAAGACCGGGAAGGGGTCGCAGGCCTTCCAAACCAAGAAGGACAGGAACAGGGAGCTGTGAGGTTTCCTAAGGTATGAATCAGCACCTCAAATAAACTAGAATTTTGATATTGAGTAGTCTCGGGAAGATCGAACACTTAGAGACCTGTACAAATGACTTGCCTGGTTTTTCCCAGCGTGTCTCCTCTAGTGTAAGAATTAGCGTACGGGGAAAAAAGCTTGAAATAAAATTCACTGAGAAGAGGGAAGAGTAAATAAGAAAGGAGTTAGCTTAGTTTTTCTACCTTTTAGGCAATTGTATGCCCCTCCTATTTATAGGTAAGGTGTAGATCAGTTCTTGGGGCCAATGTAGGGTTCAATACTTCCTTAGGAATGACAACATGGTGGCCATTTGATTTATATCCAATGAGAATGTGCCAAGAGGCCATCTTCTTGGCCACATTTGGTAGATATTTTACCCTTGGGAAGGGGGTCATTATGTGATCTTGGCTTGGGGGTTTGTGGGATATTTTTAGGAGATATTTTGTGGGGCTTAAAAGGTGGCGACCTACAATAGGGCAAGGAAAAACGAAGGAGGGCATTGTCCTACTGTGGCCGGGGAGAGAATGGGAGCTCTGACATTTCTTGGAGGAATAGAGATGGGAAGGAAGACGTTGCTCTGACAGAGAATACTGGGATGGAGAATAACTGCTTATCCCGGCGGCGGCTTGAGAACCACCCCAGGTAAAGTTGGGCCCTTTGGGGCGACAGGCACGACATATGTGGTTTCCTTTCTTGGCATATTCCTTACACTTGGCCGAGGGTGTGCTATGAGCTTTGGATTTTGTCGGAGATTGAGCGCATGTGGCGATCTTCGATTGGGTACATTGGACTAACCATTTTTACACTCATTACATATAAAAAAAACATAAATTAACACAATACTGTTAAAAATCAGTTCATCATCATTAAAAATCCTACTTATTCAATCATACCTTCATAAACCAAGCGAAAAACACAAATACATGTGATTTAACTGATTTGTACTTACCCTCTTGTATTGGTACTTACACTCCTGTGGTCTTGATTGAAGTGCACTTACCCCTTTGCATTGGCACTTACCCCTCTGTGAGTTGCACTTAATTTCAAAAGCACAGGAGGTAAGTACCAAATAAAAAATCATAGGGGGTTAATTGCAAATCCGTTAAACCACTGGGGGTAAAGTTTTATTAACCTTATATTATATGTAGATTTATGTTCTTCATGACTCTGCTTTTATGTTAAAGAGGGGAACTCTTGTCTCTCTTCACTTGCAAGTGCTAGGGTCACAAGTGCATTTGGATCCAAACTTGCAGCCATTTTTAGTGGCCATACCATCTCAGAATCTTCAAAGTGACTGTAAAAACCAATAAAGAAAAACTAATTTCAATTTTTAGTCCAATTTTCTCATTCGGAGAAGAAATAAAATTCATGGGGGAGGAGGGTTCAAGAAGATGAAAGACAACGACTGCAACGATAACGATTGCGACGGAGAGAGAGAGAGAACAAAATCCACAAAATGGATGAAATCAATATCCTAAAGGAAATTGAGCACTGAAATCGATTTCGTTCAAGAAATTGATTTCGTAAATCCTAAACCTAAATCAATTTTGTTAAGATTCAGACATAGATTTCAAAGCTAAGGTTTCGATTTAGTGCCTGGAGAAACAGAAGGAGGGAGAGAGAGAGAAAAGTCCATGGGGTTTATTCATCGGGGGTAGCGTAACACTGACGAAGAATGACCACTATGATTTTGAAAGGGACAAAAGGTCATCGTCATCTTGACGAAGAGAGCAGGGCCGAGAGAGTCCAGGGTTTTTAAATAGAAGAGCTCAAGTTAGAGAAAAAGGCTCTCAGTTAGAGAGATAACTTAATCGTAGGTATTTAGTTTAATTGTACTTTACACCCCTAAAAAAGTTAATAATTACATAAGGGTAAAATCAACATGTTGAACTTTCCGTTAACGGAGTTAGTATTGCACTTAGGTCCACAAATCATAAGGGGGTAAGTGGTGAAGTTTAAACCATATGAGGGTAGAGTGCAAAAGTGCAAAACTATAAGGGGTAAAGTGCTATTAACCCTATTAATAATTAAAGAAGGTTAAAATCAACATTTTACATTTTTTGTTAACGGAGTTATTGTTGCAGTTTAGTCTAAGACCACAGGTGGCAAAGTGCTGACGTCCAAACTATAAGGGGGACAAAGTGCAAAAAATGCAAACCACAAGATGATAAGTGCAATTAACCCTTAATCTGTGTTATTTGTTTTTGCCCATAGTGAATTTATTAATCCGATTTGAATTGCCTCACATTGTATCCATCACATAGTAATTATTCGGGACATTAATTGAGTATATTCATATTGAGGTGATAGAAGCTCATTATGGGAAGAAACTTACATTTTTTGTAATTGTGAGTTAGAGTGGATTAGACATGTTTGAGACTGTATCTAGTCAGGGTAGCTATGTTTTGATATATTCTTTTTATGAAAAACATTAGGGTTTGATCTTTGTCCTGATAAAAAAGTCAGGTTATTCTTTTCCCTTAAAAAGAATTAGGTTTTGATTCATCCTGCATTTGAATTATTTTTTAGTGATTTGTAAAAGTTCATCCTTTCCTGTGAAAAGGATAAGTGAGAGAGAGTTAGATTTATCTTTAGCTTGGTAAAAAGATAGTGTTTCATCCTTAACCTGTGAAAAGGTTAAATTGTAAAGGTTGATTTCGTGTCTGTAAAAGAATCGTTAATTATAAGGATTTGATTTCTCCCTAGTAAAGGAATCAAGGGGTTTTGTGGATTGTAAATCTCCATGTTGCTCGAGAGATTGGACGTAGGCAAGACTAGCTTGACTGAACCAGGATAAATTCTTATGTGTTGCATTGATTTATTTTCTATCTTGTGTTTGGATGTGCAATTAGTGTTAAACACATATTCGTTGCGTATAAAGATAATAATCTATTTAGGAAAATTGATTATTTGTGTTTAAATAAATAAATTGTTTAATTTTAGTAACTACTCAATTCACCCCCTCTTGAGTAGCTCTTTGGGTCAACACTAAACAATTAATAATTAGCAAAACAAAAAATATTACCAGTGAAAAAATAAAATTGAGCTACTTGAACAAAAATGGCTCACCTGAAAAGTAGCAGTGACGATGGCTTCTGGACAGTGAGAATGAAGAGGCGATGGCTTTTGGACGATTTAGACGACAAATAGATGAGAAGAAGAGACAAGGAAGAGAGGAGGAGAAGAGAAGAAGGTATGCGGATTTCAAAAATCCATTTTCCGCATGAAAAACAGATTTCTAAAATTCATTTTTCATGGGGAAAATAGATTTTTAAAATTCGTTTTCTTTATGCAAAAAAATAAAAAATAAATAAATAACGATCAAAAGTATAAATGGATTTTGAATCTTCGTTTCAATGTTTTTTTTAAGAAACAAATTTTCTAAATTCGTTTTAGAATAAACAGATTTCGAAAATCCGTTTTGTTTGTTTTTCATAAATACCTGTACATATATGTGATTTCATAATTTTTTTAAATTATAATTATTTTGTAAAGAACTCTAAAAATAATAGTTACAATTCAATCCTTGTGATTCGATACTCGTACTCTAAATGTTATCTTACAAAATTTTTGCACTTAAATACGAGTATTAAATTTGAGCAATTAGTACCTATCTTAACAGTCATATTGTCATAAGCAGGATGAATCTACACACTGGAGAGATTCTCATTAGGGGTTGGACTCGTTCTTTCTCTCCCTTTGTCTTCCACAAGTAGGTGTCCGAGCTCATCTTTAAATGGGACTAGTTCAGGCATTCTCTGTGATTGTTATTCTGCTTTGGGTTGAGGAGCGATCTTGACTGAAGCCATGGAGATCTCTCAGGTAATCATTTGTGATGATTGTAAAAATGGTCAGTCCAACGCACCCAATCGAAGACCGCCACGTGTGCTCAACCTCCTACGAAATCCAAAGTTCTTAGCACATTCTTGGCCAAGTGTAAGAAATATAACGAGATGGGAAAACCTCCTTAGTTGTGCCAGTCACCCCAGAGGGCTTGACATTGCCTGGGGTGGTCCTTAAACCTCCAAAATGGTCAGGCTCATCATGATGACCTCTTTCCCAAGGGTAAAATATCTACCAAATGTGGCCATGAAGAGGGCTTCTTGTCACATTCTCATTGGCTCTAAATCAAATAGCCAGCATAAGAAACCGTTCCTAAGGAGGCATTGAACCCTGCATTGGCCCAAGAACTGATCTACACCTTGCCTATAAATAAGAGGGACATACAATTGCCCAAAAGGTAGATAAACTAATTTTACCACTCTCTTACACACTATTCCCTCTTCTCGGTAGGTTATATTTCAAACTTTTCCCCATATACATTGATTCCCACGTCAAATGAGACATGCCGGGAAAAATCCGACAAGTCCTTTATGCTCGATCTTCTCGGTACTGCTTAATATTGGAATTCTGGTTCATTTGAGGTGTTGGCTCATACCTGAGGGAATTTCATAGCCTCTTGTTCCGGCTCTTCTCGGTTTGGAAGACTTGTTCCCGGCCAGAGGGCTTTTCGCGGATAAGAAGATACTCATATCCATAATCTCCATTACAGGGCCCTTCAACGCCTCCCAAGGGCTGGCTGGTCCATTTTGTTGGTGTTGACCAAAATCCGACATCAATAGTTTGGCTCCGTCTGTGGGAAGTGCTACAAAAAGCCTCTCTCCAATCGTCACTTGCTCTTTTCTTGGCTGAGAGCTTGATGTATACAAGGTCTAGTCAGCCTTTGCGACCAAAGAATTCAAACAACATGGTGGATAACAACCCGACTATTGAAATAGGGCGAAATCCCAAGCCGGATGCGAGGGCTGTTGTCATTGTTTCTGAAGCAGAAGAATATGTACTTCCCATCAACCAGGCAGGTCCGTCAGTTCCACCTGCAGGACTGTCTTCTGGAGCTACGGACACGGTGCATCTCTACAGTTTCGAGTGCCAATTGTTCCAGTTTCGAATCTTTCTTGACACCATTCTCTCTCATCTACCACCGATCCTAAATCAACAAGTGTTGACCGTCCGAAACATAGAAGGAGAGGAACGCCTCCTGCAACCGGCCCCCATTCAAGGGGGACCGATTCTCCTACATGTAGAAAATGAGGATCCTCACCATGAATCTAATCGTGTCATTCATTCAGATGGACACGTGTCGAGAGAGCCACCTCATCATCGTAATCAAACAATCAGGAAACAACTCCTAGCTTAACTAGTTGTCTTCGACTCTACCTCGTTACCCCAATGGTCCCGCCAGAAAGAGGACTGCCATGACTACCATGGTTGTCACGCGGAAAGAACTCACAATAATATCACCCGTGCATATCAGAGGGCTCTCCATGCTCGGGAGGCTGACTCCCACTCTCCTTCCATCGAAAGGTAGGGATCAAGAGCCACCGCAAATCATGTAGCAATGTTGCCCGGGAGAAAAGTGACCTTAGAGAGGCGCGTTGCTAAAATGGAGGTAGCTCTTGTTTAGATACGGGGCCCTAGGGAGGCTGTTGGGCTCTCTTTAGGTATTAGATCCCCTTTTGTTGTGGCCATAGTCCTTGAAGCAGTCCCCTATCGATTCTCCAGTCCTCAAATCACTCCCTATGATGGAACCACCAACCTAGGTGATCATTTCTATATTTTCATCGCTTTCATGCATATGCACACGGCGTCCATGGCGGTAAGGTACAAATCTTTTCCCTGGACTCTCATTGGAATGGCCAGCACATGGTACCAAGAGTTGGCTCCTGCGTCTATCTTCACTTTCGATTAGCTAGAGTAGTTGTTTTAGCTTGATTTGACTGTTCCAGAAGAAGACCCAAGACGGTAAACCATCACCTCACTCTCTAGTAAGAGAGTACCAAAACTCTGGGAGATTTTATTACACGGTTCCATAAGGAAAGTTTCAGTTGTAGCAACATCCCAGACACTATGGCCTTAAACGCTTTTATCAATAGAGTAAGGCACTGAAGGTTGACTTATGATTTATGCTCCTATCCTCCGCCAAACCTAGCTGTTACCCTTGCCCGAGGTACTAGCTTCTACCAAGATAATCTCAAAGATGTTGTGAAGAGGGAGCATGAAGGGAACCAGAAGTGAAAAGACCAACCAAAACAAAGGGTAGAGTAGGGCACAAGGCTCTCAAAGGCTCCAGGTAGAAGGGCGGTTAAGACCTATTCTCAAGGAAACGAATGTGCCCTCAACCCCCTGGGGATCGCCCAGTAATGACGCCACTCACCGCCTCAGTAGCCACAATCTTCACGAAAAATTTGGGAAATAGACTCTTTCCGCTGGTTCCTCCCCCTAAGGAGAGGCCCATGGGGAAAGTCGTCTCCCAATATTGTGAATTCTACCGTGACCATGGGCATTCCATGGATGAATGTTTCCATCTCTGAGAAGAGATCGAGGCTCTCATAAAAAGGGGCACCTTGGTCATTATGTTAGCAAGGAAGGTGCAAGCATCAGGGCTAGGGAGAGTAGTTGCCGTAGTGAGCGACGGGAACAACCAAAGAAGGAAAGTTGTAGCTGACCCAAACGAAATAGGCAAACTGATGAATTTGACGATGACATACGCATTGAAGGTGAAATAAATATAATATCTGTGATTGATGGTGGCCTCGACCTTGGGAGAACAACTACATCTTCCTGGAAGAGGCACGAGAGAAAAGCCAAGCGCAAAGTTGACGAGAACGTGTACGAGGTGAACACGATCAATGCTGCCTCACATAACGTCATCTCCTTCAGCGAAGTAGACCTTCGAGGAATTCATACCCTTCATGATGATGCTCTGGTAATATCTTCCATAATCAATCACTACAAGGTTAGACGAATCCTGATCGATGGTCGCACCACTACGGATATCATTTTTAAGAAAGCATTTGAATAAATGAATGTCAGTTCAAGCTCTGTGAGGCCCACTATCACCCCCCCCCCTTGTCGGTTTCAGTGGGGAGGTAGTTAATTCCATGGGTTGGATGTCTCTTTCCTTCACGGTGGGTATTGTACCCACCTCGGACACGATTTGGGTCAAATTCCTTATCATGGATTGACCTTCTCCGTATAACGCGATCATTAGGTGACCCACCTTGACGGCGCTGAAGGCTGTCTCCCTCCTACCATTAGTCCATAAAGTTTCCTATAAAACGGAAGGTGGGGAAGGTCAAGGGAGACCAAGAATCAACTGGTTCCTGCACCAGAAGAGCACTAGAAAAGAAGAAATAACAATTAATGATTGGGACCGGGAGCGTAGAAATTGAGTTGATGACCATGATTGATCCAGGGATCGTGCCCATCGATGAACCCCGAGATGAGGAACCCAACCTCATCCTCATGAGGACCTTATAGAAGTTCTCACTCACCCTACTATCGAGGAAAGAACCGTTCGGATTGGTGCTAAACTCAGCTTGGCATAGCAAGAAGAATTAATCGCTCTCCTCAGAAAGAATTACATTGTCTTTGCATGGTCCCACAACGAACTCCCTGGGATCGACCTGAACATCGCCATGCACCGACTACACGCTAAGAGGAAATTCCACCTGAATCGCCAAAAACTTATTGAGCAGTGATTGCTCAAATTACTTACCCTAATTAAGCACAAAATATTATAGTATAGTGTGCTTAAGTACGAGTGTTGAACCACAAAGATCGGTTTTATAATTATCAATTTTCAATTATTATTTTCTTTGAAGTGATGATTTGAAAATTTTGATTGCAAAGAACTAAAGTTTTGATAAAATACAAGTAAGACACCGGGTTAGGAATTATAAATTTGTATTTTGAGATTTATGTTGTTTTCGTATTTTTTTCTTTAATTTGAATTTGTAAAAACGAGTGTTCCAAACTACAAGTCGGAACAACTCATAAAGATTAGATTATTATTCTGTGACATGGTTTATCTTCGGTATTTAATTCCTACACTACACTAATTTAAAATGAATTAAAATCTAGGTATAAACCATCCAGATCAATAATCAATCCCCAAGAATATGATTGCATAACCATTAGAGCTAGACCACAGGTACAAGTTCTAATGTTCAAGTAGTAATTAAATTTAAATCAAAATTTCTACAAGAATATTTTGACAATAAATTCAATTACAATAAAATCATTTTCACTAAAGAAAGAAAAGTAATCAGAAATTGAGAATTACAAGTCCGATCTCTATGGTTCGACACCCTACTTGAACACCGTACTACATTAGTATCGTGGTACCATTTTAAGGGTATTATTTTTTAGCGATCAAATTTTGGCGCCGTTGCCGGGGATCGGCATCGCTAATTATTAATTTTTGTTATTATTTTTTTTATTTCTCCGCCTGTATAAATTCATCTGTTTTCTTTTTTGAGTTTATTTTCACAAGTTAACTGTGATCCAATTTTTCACTTCACATCTTCAAGCAAGGATGTAGGTTATTCGGTTCGTTTTATAAAATATATATATATATATATATATATTAAAAAAAATTATATCACCACTCTCATTTTTCTTGTCTTTTTTTTATTTTTTTTATTTTATTATTATTGTAGAGATCGACTGGTTAAGACTATCACCCTCATTGTTTTTCTTTTTATTATTATTGTAGAGATTGGCTGGCTAAGACCACTATTCTCATTTTTTTTCTTTTTATTATTATTGTAGAGATTGGCTGGCTAAGACCACCACTCTCATTTTCCTTGCCTTATTATTATTATTATTATTATTATTATTATTATTATTATTATTATTATTATTATTATTATTATTATTATTATTATTATTATTATTGTAGAGATCGGCTGGCTAAGACCACCATCCTCATTTTTTTTTTCTGTTTATTATTATTATCGTAGAGATCGACTGGCTAAGACCACCATCCTTATTTTTATTTTTTATTTATTATTATTATAGAGATCGACTGGCTAAGACCACTACCTTCATTTTTAATATAATTAATTGCTTTAAAAAAATAAAATAAAATTTGGGACTAGGGTAAATGAATAATTACTTTGGGAGATTTGACATCTCATTTACAGATTCTCAACAATCTTTTCCCTCAGAACCACAACCTGACCCTTACTCACGTACGATATACCAAAACCCAAACCATTTCACCAATCAATATCTGTATAATTACCAAAATCCCACATTTCCCTATAATAATGTTTATCTCAATCCGTATTATCCGCTACCCGAGTCTAATCAATACTCGAATAATTATGAATGGGATCAATATTATTATAGTGAGCTTTCGGGGTCGTATCTTTATGATCAATCCTATGATCAACCCCGATGTCAATCACCATTTCCCCAAGAAGTTAGGAATTCTGATCCCACTTTAATGCAACAATTTCTAATAATCTTGGAAGAGCAACACCAATCCCTAGTACAGAGTAGCCAAGCCTTTGCAGAGCAACGTCAAACCTTAGCGGAAAACCATCAATCCTTAGTAGAGCAAGGACAAATATTTGAAAGGCAAAACCAAATCTTAGAAAAATGAGTTCTATCCTTGAAAAAACAATTTGAAGAGATAAACTGGAAAGAAAACCTGGGCGAATCATTGAATTAGTAAAAGAGGAAATTGCAAAAAATGGTCTAAAAATTGACATTCGGGTAAGTGATGAGGAGAGTGATTTAGAACAAGAGAGTAAATATGAAAAGTTGTTAAAAGAACCACAGTTGAGCGAAACTGGTGAGGAACCCCAATGAGATAATTCCGAGTTGGAGCCATTTTTGGCTCAAACATCACTAGTTAGTGAGGAAGAGAAAAAAGTGGGATACAAGAGTGACGATAAGCCGGTGAGCGTAGAAGTCGAAAATACGTACGTAGAGGAGGTTAGGGTTGAAAATTATAAAGATGAGATCCAATTACCAGTGACACATCCAAGTAATCTTCCTATGATTAAAGCATCCATTATACCCTTGCCACCACATCCCAAAATTAAAGTTTTTCTTATTGATGCGGTGGATCAACCATCAACCAAAATCATGAATGATTCATGTCAGATTCAATGGGTTGACGTAACTCAACTTCTATTTGGGGGCTTAATAAACAAGTTACCAAATAAGTCCCACATAAAAGAAATGAGATTTGATCCAGGAAAAAAATTGATAAATTTGAGTGTCGCCCATTATTCATATCACTGACTGGAGAGTAACTCAACAAAAGGTGAGAAACGTGTTACTCTACTATGGATATGAGGTTAAGACACTCATCATCTGGCTGAAGACGTTAAATTTAGCGCTGAGTGAGAGGCAACCCACTGTTGTTTTAATTTTCTTATTTTACTTTTGATTTGACAAGTTTCCTTGAGTGTTCTGTCAGATAGGCTTTACGAGTAGTTTACACCAACTCAGTACAAATAAGCAAATCCGATACGTCAGGTTGTCTCTCTCCTTACCAAATCTAATTTCGTAATTTTCACATTGAAGACAATGCTAGATTTAGGTTTGGGGGGTAAATGCTTGTATTCAATCTATCCTAGGTTGACATGTCTGTCAAATACAAACTTGAGTTTGCTAAAATAATCATTGGAACAGAGAACTAATTTTTAAAAAAATATTTTATTTTTCGAATTTTACATTTATGCCAACTTTCTTTTATGTTAAATTTAGTACATAAAGTCCATCTACTAAATTTTGACATGAAAATAACCTATCCCTGAAATTTAAAAAAAATAAAATAAACTCTATCTTAATGAAGAACTTTCACTGAGTAATCAGGTCTTTTGCCTCAGTAGGCTTTGAGATTCGCGTCATAAGGGGAAAGTGATTTGTTAAAGACGATAATTGACTCCTTAACTTCGAAACCTATTTTGTTCGAGTTATTAAGCATGAGGGGTGCCTTAACACCTAATGTCCCTAGTCAACTGGATTGAGATCATTGACCTAACACTCGCTACACGAACATCTTAGAAAGCCCAGTGGGGTTAACATTGCACGGTCATTTATTTAAAAAAAATTATTTATTTAAAAAAAAAAAAAGAATAAAAGTACGTTATAAATTTTTATATATTAGGGAAAACATTGTTGGATTGTTTAAATTTAGTTGACTAGCTACTATGTGCTAAATTAATTATAAACGAGAGTTGTATGTATGTCGTGGGTGCAAAAATGAATATTGTTAGAAATTGCATGCTATGAAATTAATGAATATTTCAGTAACTCTTGTTTTCCCTTGATTTGATATGTTAGCATTGGATAGGACTGATAGAAATTTTGTGAGAAATAATATGCACAAAAAGGGATTTGAGATGTTTGTGGGTAACATCACTGCAAACCCTCACGAGACTATACTCGTCCACTAGGGGTGACCTAGGGGTTTAAAGGCTTATTGCATAGGCTAAATATAATCATGTTCCCTACGAAAATAGATTTTTATTTTTATTTTTATTTATTTAATTATTACATTTTGTTAATTATTATATTTAGTTTTGCTCGAGGACTTGCAAAATTTAGGTTTGGGGGTGTGATCGCATCGCATTTTGTGTGATCTAGTATCACTAAATTAAGTTTTGTTAATCTTTTAAATAAATTAAAATATTATAAATTAAGTTGTTTTATTTCGTTTTTGTAGAATTTTGATTTTGGAATAAATCGACATTAACTTGGGACAAATCGGATGAAAAACGAACAAATCACGTCAAACCGAACAGAAGATGGGACTTTTTGGAGCAGAGCGGCTCAACCGAGCCGCCCCTGTGAGAGGATCCGAGCCACCGGCTCGGCTGGTGCCCACAGGCTGGCCATACGGCCAACCTATTTGGGTTGGCAGCCCGTGGGTTGGTATAACCAGCCCACCTGGCCGTTAGCCAGCAGTTGGCCAATTGCCCTGCTCTTTTTTTCCTTTTTCCATTTTTACCTCTAAATTTTATCTATAAATAGGAAGGCTTGGATCAAATGTAAAAGGGAATAATCCACTTATAATATCAATTCCATATTCCATTTTCTACACCATTTGTATATATTTTCTTGTTCTTTTATTTTTATTTTTATATTTTGAGGAAGTTTGAATCTTAAAGGGTATAAAGTGTAAACTGTGTTTTTGAAGATTGTATCCAAGAAAACACTGTTCTACTCAATGATGAGTGGCTAACTTCCTTCTATCAGGTTAGAACTGTGGTATTGTATTTTTGAAATTATGTAATATTGTATTTTTCTTATTTAAATTTGGATATTGTATAAATAATTATGTGGCAGGAATTCCATTCTAAAAAATGAATTTAATTGTGATTGAATTTATTGTCAAAATGTTCTTGTAGAGATTTTGTTTTAAATCCAATCACTGCTAGAACATTAAATCTTGCACCTGTGGTCTTGATTTAATGGTCACATAATCGTATTCTTGGGGATTGATTATTGGTCTGGATGGTTTATGCCTAGATATTAATTTACCTTAGATTAGTTTAGTGTAGGAATTAAATATCAAAGATATTCCATGCCGGAGAATAACAATCTAAATATTTCTGAGTGGTTCCGACTTATAGTTAGGAACACTCGTTTATACAAATCTGATTTAAATAGAAAATATGAGAAAAACATAATTCTCAAAATACTAACCCCACAATTCCTAACCTGATTCTTATTTTATTTTTATCTTTAAATTTAGTATTTTCTTTTCTTATTTTAAAAAAAAAGCCAAAATCATTTTCACTAAGAAAGAAAAGTAATCAGAAATTGATAATTACAAATCCGATCTCTGTGGTTCGACATCCTACTTGAGCATCGTACTACATCAGTATTGCGGTAGAGGAAGAAGTATAGTTTCCAGACTGGCTTTCTAATGTTATCTTTGTTCCCAAGGCTAGGAGCAAATGACATCTTTGCGTAGACTTCAAAGACCTTAACAAAGCATGCCCCAAAGATTTCTTTCCATTGCCAAGAATCGACTTGGTCATTGATACGATGGCGGGGTATAAACTTTTGAGTTTTCTTGATTCATACGCTGGGTATAATCAAATTCCCATGTTCTCTTCCGATAAAAGAAAAACCTCATTTAGCACGGATAGGGGTACGTACTGTTACAAGGTGATGCCTTTTGGCCTTCGCAACACCATGGCAACCTACCAGAGACTCGTTAACAAAATATTTAAGGAGGATATTGGCCCGACTATGGAAGTTTAAATTGACGACATGCTCGTAAAGAGTGTCAAAGCTTGTGATCATCTCGACCACCTCCAAAACTGTTTCAACAAACTCCGAGCTCACCGAATGAAACTAAACCCCACTAAATGCATTTTTGGGGTATCAGCAGAGAAATTCTTGGGCTATATGGTGTCCCAAAGGGGCATCGATGTCAATCCTGACCAAATTAGTGTTGTTCTCGGAATGACCTCCCCGAACAAGGAAAGAAGTACAAATGCTCACCAGAAAGTTGGCCACCCTGAATCGCTTCATTTCTCGATCTTCGAAAAAATTTAAAGTTCTCTGGGGCAACAAGAACTTTGAGGGGACGGATGAATATGAGGCCGTCTTCCAAGAGCTTAAGGCGTACCTCTCCTTGGCGCCGCTACTGAGTACACCTAGGAACGGGGATGAATTGTTCATGTATATAGTCGCTTCAAATATCACAGTCAGTGCAGCGCTGGTCTGGGAAGAGGAAGAGGTTCAATTTCTCGTGTATAATGCGAGTCGAGCACTTACTGATGCTAAAACTAGATATCAACGTTTTGAGAAGGTAGCCTATGCCCTTCTCATCGCATCATGGAATTTGAGGCAATACTTCCAAGCTCATGTAATTGTTGTACTTACTGACCAACCTTTACAGCAAGTTTTGTATTCGCCCGATGTTTCTAGCCGGCTGATGAAATACAGCCTTGAACTTGGCCAATTTCATATTGAATACCCACTAAAGACAACTATCAAGGGACAGGTCTTGACTGATTTTATCGTTGAATTGAATGATCATAACCCTTCTCGGCCGGATCTCCATCCCGGCTGGGCAGTGGTACTGATCCCAGAAGGGGCGCCTACTCATCCCGGGCCAAACGACGACTTTATCCCAGATACCTGGTAGTTGTTCACAGATGGTTCTTCTAACATAGGGGGCTATGGGCCTGGCATGGTCCTAGCGGCTCGTGATCGGGAAACAGTTGAATACGCACTCCGACTCGGGTTCAGATACACCAATAATGAAGCAAAACATGAGGCCCTTCTTGTAGGGCTTAGGTTAGCACTAGAGTTCAACGCTAAGAACCTGCATGTCTTCTGTGACTTCCAACTCGTTGCAAACCAAGTTAACAGTGAATACGTGACCAAGGAGCCTAGTATGGACACCTATCTCGAAAGAGTAAAAACGCTGATGGAGAACTTCAAAAAAATCCAAGTGCACCAAATCCCTCGAGAAGAGAATCAACACGTTGATGCCTTGCCCAACTTAGCCTCCGCCATGAAATTCACCTTGAAATGAAGTGTTCTCGTGGAATATTTAGAAGCACACAACACCGCCATTTCTGATCGAGTTGCCACCACATGTTCTCTCTCCGATGCACCAACCTAGATGGACCCAATACGGGAATATATCCTGAACATGACACTCCCCTTTGAACGAGCAGAGGTGGGGCATATGCGGTATCGGGCATCACGCTACACTATTATTAATGGAGTACTTTATCAGAGATCCTTCTCGAGTCCCTATTCACGCTGTCTCAGGCTGGAGGAATCTAACTATGTTATAAAGGAAGTGCATGAAGGGTTATGTGGTAATCATTCCGGAGGAAGATCCACGGTTCATAAGCTCATTCGTCATTGATATTTCTGGCCAGACATGCATAAAGACTCTATGGAGTTCGTCAAGAAATACGACAAATGTCAGAGATTCGCCTCTCATCCTCGACAACCTCCTACCGTTCTCGTCCCCATAATGAGTCCTTGGCCCTTCTCCCACTGGGGTATTGACCTTTTTGGCCCATTCCCCCAAGGGACCGGGCAAAGAAAGTTTCTCGTTGTGACCATCGATTATTTCATGAAATGAGTAGAAGCCAAACCACTTGCACGAATCACTAAGGAAATGATCCAAGACTTCGTATGGGAGAATGTTGTGTGTCGTGTCGGCATACCCACTTTGCCTCCCCAGGGCACCCCTAGTACGGGCAAGTAGAGGTTACTAATCACACCAATCTTTATGGGCTTAAAACTAGACTTGATAGACCGAAGGAAAGATGGGTTGAGGATTTATACACCGTCTTTTGGGCTTACCATACCACTGCAAGAACCCCTATTGGGGAAACTCCCTTCGTAATGACCTTCAGGTTAGAAGCGGTAATCCCCGCTAAGATCGGTATGCCCTCTTCTCGAACAACAACATTTTTCAATCAAGATGAGAACAACGCTTCTTTCGCCCTTAACCTTGATTTATTTGAGGAAAAAGGGAACACGCACGTGTTCGACAAGCAACCTATCAGCAAATTGCGGCTAGATATTATGATAGAAGGGTTCGTCCTCGGTCATTTGACATTAGAGATCTTGTCCTCTGTAAGGTTACCCTAGCCACCAAGGATATGGCCACTAGTAAACTTGTTCCTTCCTGGAAGGGCCATATCATGTCACCTGTATTGCCCGCCTTGGTACTTATGTGTTTCAAACTGAGAAGGGCGTTCACCTAAGGCACCCATGGAATGCAGAACACTTGAAGCAATACTACCCCGAAGAAGCAGTACCAATAAACTTGTAAAGTTTTTTTTTTTTTTTGTTGGTTTTTTAACATTCGTAACAAGTCTCTTTGTGAGTGGAAGCTCTATTGTGACTAATTGTCACACTGTCCCTTCATTCTCTAAATTTCATTGGTGGCGGTAAAATGTAGCCTCCATCCCATTCTTGGTTTGGGATGAGCATCTCTCTCGACCTTCCTTCCAAGTGAAAGTAAAGTTAGGATGAGCAGCCCTTGTCCCATCTCGGACAAAGTTGTGCCATTCCCCTGCTCTACGATTGCATCAAATAGTATCTTGGTGCGTAGCGTCAAGGGTAACCTCATTTGCAAATCTCATCCCGACGTATTACGTCAAGGGTGTAACCAGACCCTCTTCGCAGGTCGATAGTTTGAAGCCCGGGGACAGATAGTTATCGTCCTCCAACGGTATAACATTGGTTGGGTCTGAGGACCTACAGGTAAACATCTCACTCCTAACAGTCAAGCCCCGCTTAGGCGACACAAATGAAGGATGTCCCTGGCAGGACAATTTTGGGATAACCTGAACGAGCCCGAGGATGAGCCCCACTAAGGAGAACCTACCTGTGACCTGCTACAGGGGGCCGACCGAGAGTTACCCCTCTGAGGACATCGAGGCCTGAATTCCACAGCAAGTACCACCCCTGAACATTTAACCTACCACCCGATCTCTGATCGGCTACTAGGCTGGGGGACAGAGAGGTTGTGGATATGGTAAAACAACATGAAATTGTGTTCCCCAAGAAGGGGATGTATGAATTTCTCTAGGGAATAAACCTCCCGAGAAGAGGAAGCTCAAATTTCTTCTCGATTATCTACCCGAGAATAAGCAAAAGATCAACCAGCAAAGGGTCTTGATACTTGAATTTTTTCAAGCAAAAAGATCACGATGAATTGCCCAAGTATTGGAGATTATCCTCCCAGGGAAAAAATTTTCCGAAATCAGGAAGAAAAGTCCAAGGCAAAAACAAGTGTAAAGCAACTCCTCAATTTCTTAATTGGAGGCTGTCTCCAAAAACCTAAATGTGATCAAGGCAAGTATCATAGCAAAGGCCCACTACCGTGAAAAGAAACCCCCTCTGCTTTCATGGAAGTTACTCCCCCTTTGACAAAAGAGATAGACAAGGATAAGGGTGTATTAAGGAGTGCATTCACAAGGATCAACGAAGCAGAAAGGAAAAAAGTCCAAATATTCATAATATACCGAGAAGAGATATGGGAAAAACCCTTTGTTCATTCATTTTCCAAATTATATCCCAGCAAAAAAAGGGTCAAAAGTTCCTCGTTCAGGAAAAAAAGAGCTGGGGCACCACCCACCCAAAAAAAAAAAAAACAAGCATGCTAAAATTTAAGTTTTTCATATCACCACTATGGGGCTGAAGTTTCTTTTTAATGGAGGGGGGGATGGAGTAGTTCCAATTCCATCAATGGGGAGTTTATCCTGTGCGGCATTAAGGTTCCTTGGAATAGTGCCCGTTTCATCCTTGACGGCATTTACTGCCCCCGTAATGGTTTCAACATTTCCTTGATCAGCTCTGTCATCCCCTATCTCGGCACCAATTGCCATCTCAACTGTTTTCTCACCTTTTCCTTCTACCAAGACACTCCCCATCCCAGGATCGACATTTTTAGCATCTGAATAATCCATTCAACTGTCATCTACTTGGAAGCTAGGATGTTGTCGACGATGGTTTTGGATCGTGTATCTATGTCCACTCTCTACCATCTCGGCAACCATCTGAAACTTTACCTCCTCATAATTCGCAGAATCTTTCCATTCATTTACAGCGTCTGCCCTAACTTTGGCAATGGTGGCTTTATGTTCCCTTCTCATCTCCTCCATTTTCTTCTTAATAGTAACCAGATCAGCCTTCAGCTTGCCACAAAGAGACTCCAGGATCGATTTCTCGTTGTTGGCCTTCCAAGCCTCCTCCCTGGCACTCTTCTCAGTAGTGGCCATCATCTTTCTCTGTTCATGCCATTGCTTTGCCTACTCCATGTGCTCCTTATGCTGCGTGAAGAGTTATCTACGCTCCTCGTCAAGCTTCTGCTCTCTCTCATGGGCAGCATTGATGCGACTTGAAGCAAATGAAACTCTGGACAACACTTGCACCAAATCAAAGGAAAATTCATTCATATGAGTTGTTGGAAAACATAAAAGTCTGAATAAAATTTTATCTTAACCTTACCAGCAAGGCATCTTTATCTAGTTTGGCAAAGATTTGCGCATTCGTTTTAGCACTAATCCTCTTTTTGTTCTTGGGTGATATAATTTGGCTGATATAGGCGGATGATAGGTGTAAATTACTCCTGTATTTTCAAACTGAATTTGTTAGTTTTCGAGTACGTTTATTGTGTTTTTAATACGGTTTAAAAAGGTTTTATTCTTTTTGTATTAAAATAGGTGCGTGGGGTGAAAAGGTATAAAATCAGAGCACAAATGATCAATTCGTATCGAGAACGGCCGGTAAATGATGAAAAAATGAGTAAGGCGGCAAGATTCTGCAAACAAGCCTACCACCGCGGCTTTGAAGATGCTAAGAAGATCAATTTGCTGCTGACAGCCCACCACCTGGGCGGTGAATCCCACAGCCTAGGTAAAAATCTAGCAGAAAGTTCTCCTGAGCCACCGCTGTCTCCATCACCTCAGCGAAGCCTTAACCGACATACTTCACCGCCATGGCGGTCAGCCTCTACATAGAATAGATATTTTTTAGGATATTTTGCTTATTTATACCCCTCTATTTTCCTCTCCTCTTGCTGTTGGCGTCTATAGGAGACCCTTGAGGGTTCTTATGATATTAGAAAGTGTTTTGGGGGAGCTCAAACAAATCCAAAGGGGAAGAACACAAAACAACAAAGGATAAGCGATCTTGGAATGCTCTTAGCGACAAATCTTTGGATTATGGCTAGTTTCTCTCGTTTCTCTCTTTATCTCTTATCTTAGGATTATTGTTTGAGCATGTTTAACTCGTTTTACATTGTATAAACGGTTAGGGTCATGAGCTAAACATGAATTGTAATAGGGATTTACATATTATTTATGAAAATGTAGTTTTTGTTGAATTTGTGTTTCGTTTATGGTTGTTCCTTATAATTTCGATTGTGTTACCGTGTTTTCTATGTTTATATGCTAGTTTTGATATATTGAGAATACGGGGTTTGACACTTGGGAGAGGTAACCCCGGATTCGGACTAGGGTAAACACAACATGACAATCTAACGACTCGGGAGGGCATTAGAAAATGTGCAATCGATGACGTTGGGGGCGAGACTCATGTGACCTAGAGTCGTTAAGACGTTGAGGGGGACTTTGTCATCGACACGAAGTCACGTATTCCCCCGTCCTACACTCAAAAGAGGTGGCGAGGGAGTTTACGAATCGAGATTGTTGGATACGCCGAACGCTGTTAATGTTAACTAAAACGAAACCAAACGCATTTAAGTAAATAACCTCAATCCCTAGGAAATCTACCCCCCTAAACAATCTCAAATTAGTATTTATAGTATAGTCAATTAAATTAGTATTTTAGTTTAGTATTAGTATAAATTATATTCCATTTTTGTCGCCTAGATAAAGTCGGGTTATGACAATTGCGGTACTCGATAATAATCTCAACCAATCCCTGTGGATACGATACCCGACCGAAAGGTCCATTATATTAAAACTCGATCCGTACGCTTGCGGTGAAAGTGCCAACGCGTATTTAGCGGCCATCAAGTTTTTGGCGCCGTTGCCGGGGATTGGTTTGTCGAATACAGTTTTTGGCGATCGCGACCAAGTTTTTGGTAACGATTGTCGGGATTGTGTTTTGGATTATTATTGATATTGTGAGTATATAACTCGATTTTAATCTAGGCATATATTTTGTATATAATTTTCGTTTGTAGTTTTGTTTTTGTTTTCCTGCATGATGCTTGAAGATGTTAGATCGACAGGTACTCTTGCGTTTCGTTCATTGAAACATCTCGCCAATCTTGAGGGCTTTGTGTCAGGCCGAGGACATTAAACCAAGCACATCTTGAGAGGCAACCCAAGGTCACAAATAAGTTAGATACATCTCCGTCGATTTAAGTCGGAGGCGAGATCCTCTTACCTCCCAGGTACGTGTTCTAAACCCCCGTCTTAAATATCATGCTATACACTGTCATTAGGATCGTTGACGACTCGTTTTATGCAATGCTTGTGTTAAGTTGGTGCTGATGTGTAATATGTTTTAGTATGTATTTATGTGTTTTAGTTTGCATGTTTTACTGCTTTTACTATGTGCATGCTTGTTTAGGATTAGATTGTTTAGTTTAATTGTTGTTTTGTGCTGAGTTTTGATGCCTTCTAGGTCTTTACCCGATGATGATTCTGTCCTCTGATTGTTTTGAGGTCGAGCGTAACGCTCATTCATGTATGTTCTATGTGCTTAACATATCGTCTTAGTAAACGTTATTGTAGATCCTAAATGCACGAGCACGTAAACTCAATATAACAATATCTAATTGATTTGAAACCGATTATCTGTCAATCAATTTCATGACAATTGGGATTCTAGAACTTGATTTGGAGGAAATTCGAGGCGAAATCCTAGGCGAGGTTGTTTAGGAGATATGATTTAGGCATTAATTTGATCGCTTGAACCTTTTTAAGCCTACCATGATATATCATTATCCCTTGCTACCCTGTCGAAGCCTAAAATCCGTTTCAATTTTGAACACTTAACAAATACCCTAGTCGATTGATTTTTGTCCAAACCTATATTGCCAAATTAAAGGCACAATGTGAGTCAATCAAGTTAGCATTTCACTACTTGATGTGAGCGGTTAGGTTTAAGGCGAACTTTTAAATTGGTTCGATATTCGAGTACTCGCTTGTCATATGTCATTCATATTTTTGCATACTCCTAAAATTGTAGAAATTTAAATGAGTTTGAGGATGTGTTACTTAATCCTTTTTTCACACCCTTTAAATTGTAACAATCGAATGAGTTTGAGGGTGTGTTCGAAAAAAAAATCAAGCGTACATACGGTTTTTTTTTTTATTTTCCATTTCTTTTTGACAAGTGAGTACGTCGGTCTTAATAGTTTTTTCGGGGTTGTTTCAATTATATCTATGGGGTTTCGAGAGTGAGAGTGCCAAGCGATGTGCCTTGGGTAACGTCAAGTTAACGATGTTAACATGATTTCTATTCCAAAATACCCTTGGCTATTATTCCAAAACCGAACCAAGCCGTACTGATCTTCATGAACCTCAGAGCCTATATTAGTGGAGAATAGATCCCAGGTCAAGTATTTGGATTCCCTATACCTTAAAGATTTTTGTCATGAACTATATTTAGGGATAATCCCATCTAATAATTGGATAGTAGTATATTTGAGTTTAATCACACACACTTAAACAAGATCTAGAATGGAGCTTACTATTTTTGAACGTTGAAATTTTAGAACACCACATGGTGTGATTTATGATTGAACTTGATAGGATTGGGCACCGATGAGGGAAAAATCTTTCGGCCGGTAGATGATAATCAAAACTTACACATTTTTATTTTTAGTGTTTTTCGTTTTTAGTTTTCAATTTCGTAATTAGTTTGTATATTTTCTTGTATTGTGTGAGTATTTTGCTCGAGGACTAGCAAAATTTCGAGTTTGGGGGTATTTAATAGGTGTAAATTACCCCTATATTTCCAAACCGAATTTGTTAATTTTTGAGTACGTTTATTGTGTTTTTAATATGTTTTAATAATTTTTATTTTTTTTTTGTATTAAAACAGGTGCGTGGGGTGAAAAGGTATGAAATCGAAAAATAAACGATCAATTCGTAACGGAAACGGTCGGAGAACGGTGGAAAATGAGCAAGGTGGCAAGATTCTGCAAACAAGCCCATCGCGGCGGCGTCTAGACCACTGCTATGGCGGAGAAGATGCTGAGAAGATCAATTTGCTGCTGACAACCTACCACCTAGGCGGTGAATCCTATAGCCTAGGCAGAAATCTAGCAGAAAGTTCTCTCAAGCCACCGCTGTCTCCATCGCTTAGGCGAAGCCTTAACCAACATACTTCACTGCCGCGGCGGTGAATCCCACCTCCGCGGTGGTCAGCCTTTGCGCAGAATAGATACTTTTTTAGGATATTTTGCTTATTTATACCCCTCTCTTTTCCTCTCCTCTTGCTACTGCCGACCATAGGATACCCAAGAGGTTTCCTATTATATTAGAGAGTGTTTTGGGGAAGCTCAAACAAATCCAAAAGGGAAGAACACAAAACAACAAAGGAGAAGCGATCTTGGAACGCTCTTAGCGACAAATCTTCTGATTATGGCTAGTTTCTCTCGTTTCTCTCTTTATCTCTTATCTTAGGATTATTGTTTGAGCATGTTTAGCTCGTTTTACACTATATAAACGGTTAGAGTCATGAGCTAAACATGGATTGTAATAGGGATTAACATATTATTTATGAAAATGTAGTTTTGGTTGAATTTGTGTTTCGTTTATGGTTGTTCCTTATAATTTCAATTGTGTTGCCATGTTTTCTATAATTATATGCTAGTTTAGATATATTGAGAATACGGGATATGACACTTGGGAGAGGTAACCCCGGATTCGGACGAGGGTAAACACAACAGACAATCTAACAACCCGGGAGAGCGTTAGAAAGTGTGCAATCGATGACGTTGGGGGTAAGACTCACGTGACCTAGAGTCGTTAAGACATTGAGGGGGACTTCGGTGTCGACACGAAGTCACGTATTCCCCCGTCTTACACTCGGAAGAGGTGGTGAGGGAGTTTACGAACCGAGATTGTCGGATACGCCGAACGTCGTTAATGTTACCTAAAACGAAACCAAACACATTTAAGTAAATAACCTCAATCCCTGGGCAATCTACTCCCCTAAACAATCTCAAATTAGTATTTATAGTATAGTTAATTAAATTAGTATTTTAGTTTAGTATTAGTATAAATTATATTCCATTTTTGTCATCTAGATAAAGTCGGGTTATGACAATCGTAGTACTCGATAATAATCTCAACCAATCCCTGTGGATACAATACCCGACCGAAAGGTCCACCATATTAAAACTTGATCTGTACACTTGCAGTGAAAGTGACAACGCTTATTTAGCGGCCACCAAGTTTTTGGTGCCGTTGCCGGTGATTGGTTTGTCAAATACAGTTTTCGACGATCGCGACCAAGTTTTTGGTAATGATTGTCGGGATTGTGTTTTGGATTATTATTATTGATATTGTGAGTAAATAACTCGATTTTAATCTAGGCATATATTTTGTATATGATTTTCGTTTGTAGTTTTGTTTTTGTTTTCTTGCATAATGCTTGAAGATGTTAGATCGACAGGTACTCTTGTGTTTCGTTCATTGAAACATTTCCCCAGTCTTGAGGGCTTGGGTCAGGCCGAGTAGATTAAACCAAGCGCTTCTTGGGAGGCAACCCAAGGTCACAAATAAGTTAGACATCTCCGTCGATTTGAGTCAGAGGTGAGATCCTCTCGCCTCGCAGATACGTGTTCTAAACCCCCGTCTTAAATATCATGCTATATACTGTCATTGGGATTGCTGACGGCTCATTTTAGGCAATGCCCGTGTTAAGTTAGTGGTGATGTGTAGTATGTTTTAGTATGTATTTATGTGTTTTAGTTAGCACGTTTTACTGTTTTTACCGTGTGCATGCTTGTTTAGTTTAGTTGTTGTTTTGTTTTGAGTTTTAACGTCATCTGGGCCTTTACCCGATGATGATTGTGTCCCCTGATTGTTTTGAGGTCGAGTGTAACGTTCATTTATGTGTGTTCTGTGTGCTTAACATATCGTCTTAGTAAAAGTTATTGTAGATTCTAAATGTACGAGCTCGTAAACTCAATATAACAATATCTAATTGATTTGAAACCGATTATCTGTCAATCAATTTCATGACAATAGGGATTCTAGAACTTGATTTTGGGGAAATTCGAGGCGAAATCCTAAGCGAGGTTGTTTAGGAGATATGATTTAGGCATTCATTTGATCGCTTGAACCTTTTTAAGCCTACCATGACATATCATTATCCCTCACTACCCTGTCAAAACCTAAAAGCCGTTTCAATTCTGAACAATTAACAAATACCCTAGCCGATTGATTTTTGTCCAAACCTATATCGCCAAATTAAAGGTACAATGTGCGTGAATGAAGTTAGCATTTCACTACTTGATGTGAGCGGTTGGATTTAGGGCGAACTTTTAAATTGGTTCGGTATTTGAGTACCCGCTTATCGTATGTCATTCATATTTTTGCACACTTCTAAAATTGTCGAAATTAGAATGAGTTTGGTGGTGTGTTACTTAATCCTTTTTCACACCCCTTAAACTATGACAATCGAATGAGTTTGGGGGTGTGTTCGGAAAAAAAAAAAAAAAAGAATCAAGCGTACATATGATTTTTTTTTTATTTTTCGTTTCTTTTTCACAAGTGAGTACGTCGGTCTTAATAGTTTTTTGGGGGTTGTTTCAATTATATCTATGGGATTTCGAGAGTGAGAGTGTCAAGCGATGTGCCTTGGGTAACGTCAAGTTAACGACATTAACCTGAGTTCTATTCCAAAATACCCTTGGCCATTATTCCAAAACCGAACCAAGCCCTACTGATCTTCATGAACCTCAGAGCCTACATTAGTGGAGAATAGATCCCAGGTCAAGCGTTTGGATTCCCTATACCTTAAAGGTTTTTGTCATGAACTATATTTAGGGATAATCCCATCTAATGAATGGATAGTAGTATATTTGAGTTTAATCACACACACTTAAACAAGATTTAGAATGACGCTTACTATTTTTGAACGTTGAAATTTTAGAACACCATATGGTGTGATTTATGTTTGAACTGATAGGATTGGGGGCCGATGAGAAAAAAATCTTTCGGCCGATAGATGATAATCAAAACTTACACATTTTTGTTTTTAGTGTTTTTCATATTTAGTTTTCAATTTTGTAATTAGTTTGTATATTTTCTTGTATTGTGTGGGTGTTTTTCTCGAGGACTAGCAAAATTTCGAGTTTGGGGGTATTTGATAGGTGTAAATTACCCCTATATTTGCAAACCGAATTTATTAATTTTTGAGTACGTTTATTGTGTTTTTAATACATTTTAATACATTTTTATTCTTTTTTTGGTATTAAAACAGGTGCGTAGGGTAAAAAGGTATGAAATCGGAGCATAAACGATCAATTCGTATCAAGAACGGTGAAAAAATGAGCAAGGCGGCAAGATTTTGCAAACAAGCCCACCGCCGCGGCGTCCAAACCATTGCCGCGGCGGTGAAAATGTTGAGAAGATCAATTTGCTACTGACAGCCTACCGCCTAGGCGGTGAATCCTATAACCTAGGTAGAAATCTAGTAGAAAGTTCTCTCAAGCCACCGCTGTTTCCATCGCCTCGGCAAAGCCTTAACCGACATACTTCACTGCCGCGGCGGTGAATCCTACCTCCGTGGTGGTTAGCCTCTACGCATAATAGATATTTTTTTAGGATATTTTGCTTATTTATACCCCTCTCTTTTCCTCTCCTCTTGCTGCTCAAACAAATCCAAAGGGGAAGAACACAAAACAACAAAGGAGAACCAATCTTGGAACGCTCTTAGCGACAAATCTTTAGATTATGACTAGTTTCTCTCTTTAACTCTTATCTTAGGATTGTTGTTTGAGCATGTTTAGCTCGTTTTACAGTGTATAAATGGTTAGGGTCATGAGCTAAACATGGATTGTAATAGGAATTAACATGTTATTTATGAAAATGTAGTTTTGGTTGAATTTGTGTTTCGTTTGTGGTTGGTCCTTATAATTTCGATTGTGTTTCCATGTTTTCTATGATTATATGCTAATTTAGATATATTGAGAATACGGGGTTTGACACTTGCGAGAGGTAATCCCGGATTCAGACTAGGGTAAACACAACATGACAATCTAACGACCCGGGAGGGCGTTAGAAAGTGTGCAATCGATGACGTTGGGGGCGAGACTCATGTGACCTAGAGTCGTTAAGACGTTGAGGGGGACTTCGGCGTCGACACGAAGTCACGTATTCCTCCATTTTACACTCGGAAGAGGTGGCGAGGGAGTTTACGAACCGAGATTGTCGGATACGCCGAACGCCATTAATGTTACCTAAAACGAAACCAAACGCATTTAAGTAAATAACCTCAATCCCTAGGAAATCTACTCCCCTAAACAATCTCAAATTAGTATTTATAGTATAGTTAATTAAATTAGTATTGTAGTTTAGTATTAGTATAAATTATATTCCATTTTTGTCATCTAGATAAAGTCGGGTTATGATAATTGCGGTACTCGATAATAATCTCAACCAATCCCTGTAGATACGATACTCGACCGAAAGGTCCACTATACTAAAACTTGATCCATACGCATGCGGTGAAAGTAAAGTGTTTATTTAGCGGCCACCAGCAGACAACAACTTGGGGTGTTCTGTGACTCCCTGCTCAAGAAGAGTATTGGTGCTCGAGGTCTGGGCTTGTCCTAGGGTGGAGACCTTGCTCAGTTGGGGGGCTATGGAAGCCTCCTCAGCCCATGCCTTCTTGGATCCCTCTGCTCTGGCCCAAAACCGCCCTGCCTTTCTCTTCTCTCTTTCTTGACTGACCCCCACGCTTCTTCCTTGAGCTGGGGTGTGGACACAGCGCTCTTCCCGGCTGCAGCTTTGACTTCTCGCTGTTTCCGCTCTCTCATGGTGATTCGTCTTGGTAAACTCTCCGCCTCAGAAGGGGCCTCTCCAGTTGTGCTCCACTTATTCGTTCCTTCCTATCCCTTGACGGTCACTCATCGAGGGACCTCTTCCTGGGTCTAAGAGCTCATTTCCTTCTCAACTTTCATCTCCGCAGCCCTATCTCTCAATACTCAAGCCAATGCAATCTTGTTCATTTTTTGCCAAGGCAAAACGAGAGAGTGAATAAGTGAAGAGCGAAAGAAATTTTTTTAGGCTCAATAAAATGATTTTCGGGAAGGGAAAACCTTATCGTTTTGGGTCTTTTCCTCAATATTTAGAACTGGGATCCCTGGCGTATAGTAAAAGTGGCGGCAATATAGGGTCCAATCCAGCAACACGTTCACATTATTGAACTTCGTTCTCCACACAATCTTTTTTTGTTGTTTGATTAAAGCACTAGGCCTTACTCTTCTCCCACTAGCTTTCTCTAGAACTGTTTCAAAAAACCAAGACGGGGTGAGAAACAAACAAGTTAACAAAGAAACAGAGCACTCACAAATGGAGATGTGCTCACCTACACCCCCACTCCCTCGGAATGGGGTTGACTTGAATCCCTCAAGGAATCGTTGTCGTGAAGCAACATAGCACCATCTCTTCCTGAAAGGCATGGATTTTGGAAAGAATAAAGACTTGAACAATTCTACGGACGGTTCTATCCCCTCAACCTTGAAGATAATCAGAGAAGCCACGAAGGGCTGAATACAATTGGGAGCAAGCTGTGAAGGACACAACCTGTACTCCACGCAAAGGCTCTGAATCCATGGATAGATCGGGAATCATAAGCCTCAGTGCAGGTGCTCCATATACACCATAATGAACCCATCGGGTGGGGCACAAGCCTTATCCTCCAGGTGAGGAAGGCGAGTCACCACCCCCTCAGGGAAGGTGTAAAGACTTCAGGCTTCCTGAATTTTCTCCTCTGTCACACCAATCTAGGGAGGGCCATTTATTATTATCCTCGGGCCGCTCGCTTGACTTTTTGGCTCGTCCGTCCCGTGCTCGGATCAATCGTCCCATCTCGGAATTGCCCACCCCCTTCCTGGTGAAGTGTCCTATCCCTAGAACAATGCTCCGAAAAGGTATAAAAAAGGTCTGTAATGCCTCAGAACGCTCCAATAGCAACGTGGAAGCTCTAGGAAAAATTCACTCAAGTGTCCCCAATCACTCGAAACTTCTCTCGACACTAGGGACTGAGGGAATTTTGATGAGTGTAAAAATGGTCAGTCCAACGCACCAAATCGAAGACCGGAACGTGTGCTCAACCTACTTTCCAAAGTTTTAAGCACTCTTTTGGCCAAGTGTAAGAAATATACCGAGAATAGAAAACCTCATCAGTCGTGCCAGTCACCCCAGAGGGCTCGACATTGCCTGTGGTGGTCCTCAAGTCACCATGGGGATGGGTGGTTATTCCCCATCCCGATGTTCTCCACCTGAACGAAGTCCTATTTCCCATCTCCACCCGCCTGGAAAGGGTCGTAACTCCTATTTTCTTCCTGGCCACAGCGGGGCAATGTCTTCCTTCGTTCTTCCCTGACCTATCACAGTTTTCACCTCTTAAACCATACAAAATATCTTCCAAAATATCCCACAAACCCCCAAAATGGCCAGACTTATCATGATGACCTCATTCCCAAGGGTAAAATATCTACTAAATGTGGCCATGAAGAGGGCCTCTTGGCACATTCTCATTGGCTCTAAATCAAATGGACACCATGAAACCGTTCCTAAGGAGGCATTGAACCCTGTATTGACCCCAAGAACTGATCTACACCTTGCCTATAAATAAGAAGGACATACAATTACCTAAATGGTAGATAAAATAATCTCACCACTCTCTTACTCACTCTTCCCTCTTCTAGGTAGGTTATATTTCAAACTTTTTCCCCCGTACACTGATTCTTATGCCGGATGGGACACGCCAGGAAAAACCTGGCAAGTCCTTCGTATAGGTTTGCAGGTGCTCGATCTTCCCGGGACTGCTTAATATCAAAATTCTGGTTCATTTGAGGTGTTGACTCGTACCTGAGGAAATCTCATAGCCTCCTGTTCTGGATCTTCTTGATTTGGAAGGCCAGTGACCTCTTCCCGGTCTTGGCCTTCCCCCTTCCTGGCTAGAGGGGTTTTCGCGGATAAGAAGATACTCAAATCCACAATCTCCATCACAAAGCCCTCCAATGCCCCCCCAAGGGCTGACTGGTTTATACTGTTGGTGACGATTAAAATCCGACATCAACAGTGTGGTCTCCTCTCACCACCCCAGTGGCAATGTCCTTAGGGGATTTCGTAGCCAAGTGGTAAGTAAAGCACACTGTCTTGAGAGAGCTCACTACAAGTCGTCCAAGAATAGCGTTGTAGGCCGAGGGGTGGTTGACTATCAGGAAGCGAAGCCACACAGTCGTTCTCTTCGGTTCCTCTCCCAATGATATTAGGAGGTCAACAAATCCGAGGGGATGAACTGTTTCTCCACCAAATCCAATAAGCGGATAGGTCACCGGGAGGAGTTTTCCAAAGTTGATCTTCATTTTGTCGAAGCACCTGCTGAAGATTAAGTCAGCGGAGCTTCCACTGTCAACCAATATTTTTTAAACTCTTTAGTTAGAGATAACCGTCATGATGACCATGTCATCATCATGGGGGAAGTGGAGATCCTTTAGGTCTTCGTTTGAGAAGGTGATCAAGGCGATAGGTGACGTAACCATTGTGACCTCTCCCCATCTTCCTTCTAACTTTTTCTTGGCTGCTCATATGTGCTTTTTTTGGGTGCCAGCAGAGGTTCCTATTGAAGCGAACCCCTAGGGGATCATCTGTATCTCCCCCTCGAACCTCTCAAGATCACAGGGTCTCATCCTTTTGTCTCTACAATCGTTTGGGTTTTTTTCGCTTCTCTGATCTTCATCTTCTACTGGAACATACCACCAAAGATAGCCTCGATGAATTAGACTCTCAATTTCTTCCTTTAACAAAAAACATTCGTCCATGGTTGGCCATGATCTCGGTGGAATTAATAGTTTTTGTTCTTGTTTTGTCTCCTCGGTTTCGACTTCAACGGAGCTAGCCATCGAAGTCCTGACTCCGATCCTTTAATTTCGCTTAATATGGTTGTGACTGGTAATCGTAATGGAGTAAACTGATTCGGTCTCCATACTGGAGTTCACCTATCATCCTTTAGCCTTTCTTTCGCTCTAAACTTCTTACTCCCTTAGAGTTGGGGTTGTTTGCCAGTATAGTCCCTTTTGCGTTTTCGATTCCCTTCGACCTTGTCCTCCAACATGGAATTGGCTTCATTAAAATGCGATCCATGAAATAAGGCATCATCAAGACTCCATGGTAGATTCTTAGCTAAGGAGTAGAAGAATTTACCCTTCTGGAAGCCACTCATCAGGGCGGAAAGGGTTACACCATTATCTAATTGGTCAACACCCTATTCCTCAGTTTGGAAGCAATCAAGGAATTGATCCAAGGCTTTGTCCTCCCTCCGCATAATAGTTAGGATCCGAGTAGATGACTTTGACTTCCTGCAGTTGCGCCTAAAGCGAGTCAAAAAGACTTTCTCGAAGTCAGTGAAGTAG
Organism: Eucommia ulmoides; assembly: GCA_016647705.1. NCBI lineage: Eukaryota > Viridiplantae > Streptophyta > Magnoliopsida > Garryales > Eucommiaceae > Eucommia > Eucommia ulmoides. The sequence goes on from JAENRU010000489.1 coordinate 459,550, forward strand.
GCAATATTTCTTGGAGTGAGTGTGTGATACCACCTTCTAGCACGGGTAATCAAGTTGACTAGGAAGGATTTGCAGTGCATCGTGTCTAAGGTACCCTGGAGATCTAGGAGCATTTTAAATGTTAAAACGTGATCGACCGGGTCTGTCAACCCATCGTATGACAACATTTGGTTGGTGGGGGTAAGTGAATATGGGAGGCACTAGTTCGTTCAGAATCTTGTTGGTGAAGGGTGGACGAGCCGAAAGGAGCGCTTCTTGACCCGCATTCACAACCAACACCTATAGTCGTGCCTCTATCTCCTGAAGGTGACGATCCATAGTTGGAGCCTAGTCCTTGAGAGGAATTGGTCGAGAGCTTGGTGCGGGAGAGACTCTCCATGGGAGACATCTAGCGGCAGGGATGGAGATCGCTTTCGGCGTGAGTTTGCCCCCAGGTGAATGTAGCTTCCAAGGGGTTCCTTATGGGGGTTGTGAACTCGCTCCGCTCCCCCAATTTTAACCATTTAGACAATGGTACGTGTGATATAAGAAAACACAACTATAGTATTGTTGGCGTAGTTCTTCTGATGCTCAAGTTAGTTCTTGACCTGACATCTGATACAGATCCTGTTAATTTCTTAATTTCAACTATGATCTATGGTGACTTGATCTTTTTCATCTAACGCATATTTACATTGAACTTTTCGGACTTTGAAAATATTTGAATCTTACATTTTTCTTTTGGTTTCTAGAGTTGAAATTTACTCTGAACAAATCGTTATGCCAATTAATAATAAGTTTTAGTATCATATAATGATTATGATTGGATTTTAAAATGGAACTAATCTTGTGCAAATTATAAAAGTGAAATTACTCTACCAACTATCCATATTTTACACATTTAGAAATTTTTCTAAAAATTCAAATTTGCAGTGTTTAATTAATACTAATTTCACGGTCCTAACTTCTCCAATATTATTTATTTTGCAATAGTTCAATTTGATGACAACCTCTCAGCAATTTGTTGAACTCTATTTTTTTTTCCAGTAATTTTATATTTGTAATTTTGCAATCTTCTTTCACTTATAATTGTATTCATTCCACGTTCTCCTAACCTTGTGTAGGCTCCCCGTCAATTCCTTTGAGTTTCGGTCATCCATCAGCTGCTTGCTATATAGTTTGGCTGCTTTTGGCAGCCATTAGGCAAGTGATATCCGACGCAAATTCGGACCTAGTGAGGTTGCTTGCAAGGGACGAGTGGAAAATTCAAACATTCATATCTCTATTCCACACCTACCCGACCCAGTGGTATGGGACTTACTTTTGTTATCCTTCCTTCCGACTTCTGCAAAAGAGACATTATCCTTACTTCAATGTTTCCATTCGGGCTATGAGGTAGGTAGTGAAACTAGTCTCTTTTTGGGTTGATTTGATCATTAAGGACTGAAAATATCATTTTCTCACTTGGTGATATATGTTTGTATAAAATATTTCTCACAAATATTTTTTTTCCACATGCCATTCTGTTCTAGTACTTATTCTTAATACAATAGGAGGAGGTACTAGAAGCCCGGCCCAACCCGGCCCAACAAGTGTATTTCTTTTTCGCGGTGAAAATAAAAATAAGACTATAGCTGTTACATTCAATAGTTAGACCCCTGAAGAAATAAATTATTCCTCCAGTTGATTGGCTCCCGATAATCCATAGCCATGGCTGCTGCGAAGATTCAACCAGTCAACTCACACCACCCAGAAAAATGCTTGCCATTTCTTGATTCCGAAACACAATCACAATCACAATCATAGTTTAGTAAATCAATTTTCTTCTCTTTTGATCTAGGGTTTTCAAATTTCAATCCGTTTCTCTCACCCAACCGAAAATGGTTCAAAAGAGAGGATTCCATTAGATTCTAGGTCTTTTGGTGCTAATTCTTCTCTTCCATGGAGCTCAATCGCAGTGCACCGGCAGCTGCGTCGCTCTAGCCTCGTACTACATTTGGGCACACTTGAACCTAACGTTCATCTCCGAGGTCCTTTCCATTACCATCCCCAAAATTGAGAGTTACAATCACGCGCTAACAAATCCGGAGTTAATTTATACTGATACCAGAATCAATATACCGTTCTCCTGCGGAATATATTAATCAATATTATAAATTAGTACGATGTTTAAAAATGTCTTTTGGTTAACGGTTGAGATCGATTTTCATGAGAAATAGAGGGTTGATATTGTTTTTTGTAAATATTTTGGTGGGAAAATTGGCATCCCTCTCTATTCATTAGGAGGATTAAGGTTAGTGGCAAAATTAAACAATTTAGTTTTTTTTTTTTTTTGGTGGGTGGGTTCAAATGAAAGGTATTGTAAACAAAATGTAGAACACAAACACTTTTAATAGAGTTAGGGAGCTTTTGATAACATAATTTAACACATAATACTAAACAAATTAAGTGTTTATTTAGTTAGGTATGCTTGATAAAAACAAAAAAAAAAAAACTACAGTTACTTAAACTATAAAGTATCACATAGAAATGATTCAAAATTTTAAGTGATGTGTACGTGACTTATTATTTATCACTTACGTATAAATTTTATATTGCTGTCATTAAAATATAACCATTAGATCATATAGACAAAAATAGAAACTTATTGGGATCAACACTCAATTTTCAGTTCTATCAAACGGGTCCACAGAAAACCATTTAACTATTACAATTGATTTTGAAGTCTTTATATATAGATCCCCTGTTATTAGGGAGTGGGTAGTTACGTGGAAAGAGTGTATGAAAAAATCCCCTTTTTTTTTTTTAAATTGTTTGATGGCAAACTTGCACAACCCTTTGCCTTTTCTGTTTCTATAGATGTTTGCCTTTTCAAAGTTTTTTATGACATTTTTTATGTTTAATGTAGATCAAAACGGAACATATCCACGATTACGTTCCAGGTAATTTTTAAAACACCAAGGTGCTCTTAGTCGCTTTCCGAGCAAAATCGTGTCGAGTTTGTTTAAATCTGATTGTCCTGCTTTCCTTTTTGCAGCTCCAGGGGTAGGGGGGACTTCTACAGCAAGACTCTCCGATGGAGTCGTTGCTGGCATAATTGTTGCAACAGTTGTTGGAACTACTGCGTTCATTGCAGTTTGCTTTTATTTCGGATTTTATAGAAGAAGGAAACAGGTAAAAGGAGTACCTCTCCAAGAAGCAAGTTATGTTTTGGTGTATCAACATGTGAAATATCCATAATACCCTTATAAGTATTCCATTTGTTCTAAAATAATAGCTCTACTTCTGTTTCCAGGATGTTCCAGGATAATTGTTCTCTTTCTTTTTTATAACAATAAGGAACTATATTGATTTGCTAATTAAGCAAAAAGGTACTTTTACTAAAAGCCGAAAATAAAAGAATGTTTAATAATGTAGAGATGATATCTTGGCATTATACGTGTAAATGATTTAATAATCCAAAAGAATTTCATAGAACATTTAGAAAAATTTGATATAACGAACAAATGAAAAACAACTATTTTTGCTTTTTAAAAAAATTATTTTTACTTTCCTGATTGTTAGAAGTATTTTTTGAAAAAGCAAAACAAAAGCTACTTTTATGTTTAAGCGAAAAAAGACTTAGTTACCAAAAGATGTCTTAACATTTTTTCTTCTACTCCCTTTATATGTAATGGAATCACAGACAAAGCATTGTGGATAAATCGGTTGAGTTCTCATATGAAGAGCTTGCCAAGGCTACAAATGACTTCAGTTTGGCTAACAAGATCAGTCAAGGTGGCTTCGGAGCAGTTTACTATGCCGAGCTAAGAGGAGTGGTTTATAAATTGGGACGCTTACCAGATGGTTCTCAAAGGAGGAGAAAACTATAGTATAAACCTTTTCCAAAAATATGTTACCAAATAGTTCTTTTCGTTTTTTGGACAATTTTACCCCTGCGTTACTGTTCATCCGAAATCCATTACGAGAAAACTCCTCGTCGCAACTCCAAATCCATCGTTTAATCAACAAAAATAGAGAGATTCATTGCATAAATCTGTGTAGAAATTTCAAGAAATACATCAATTTAAAAAGATCCGAACAGATGATAAAAGACGAACAGATATGAATGATGAACGACATTTTTGGAAAAATTCGAAATCAATAATAACTATGGACAGATCGATTCTAAACCAACAAACAAAATTAAAGATCGAAAATCTGAATGAAATTCTTATGTGCAATACGAGTTGATGTTAAATATAATAATGTTGAATATAATACGAGATCATATTATATTTAACACCATTAAGTTTTGAATTGAAAATGGTTTAATATTTTTATACTATCAGATCTGTGTTGAATATAACATCATGTTATATTCAACATGATATCATCATGTTTCAAATCGTGATAATTCTTAAAAAATACAAAAAATATTTTGAAAAAAAATAAATAATGTTTGTAAATAAAATATTGTTGAATATAACACGATCGTGTTATATTTCAATATGGTATCATATTATATTCAAATGGAAAAATGAATACAATAAATTAATATCATGTTGAAAATAACATGATGTTATATTCAACATCACATATTATCATAAAAACACAAAACAATTATAGCAAAACTCTTTTTAAAAATTAATGCATTACATTAAAAAAATAACATTATGTTATATTCAACATCACATTGTTACATAATCAATTCAAAAATCTTGATTCACACAATTAGAATCTTAGAAACTCCACAAGTATTTGAATCGGTGTGATGTTTAATATAACATGATGTTATATTCAACATCACACTATTGCACAATCTATTCAAAAATCTAGATCCACGCAATTAAAATCTTGATCAACGCAAATTCTTTTGAAAATGATACCGTGTTGAATATAACACGAGGTCGTGTTATATTAAACATGGTATCATGTTGTATTAAACAATCTCAACACAATTTTTAACTACACATACAAATCCGTTCAGTAAAGAAAATCAGATCATTGATAACCAGATAAAACAAACCAAAACTTTTTGGAAACAAAAGAAAAAACCAAAATCAGATTGACGATGGATAATGATAACGAACCTTCATCAATCGGTATAGAAAACAAACCAAAACTCACCTCCATTTTTGTAGGTACTTACATATTCCATAGCCATTTAGATTCTACTGGAATTTCGCTGAGGAATTTGATTTGGGGTAGAAATGTAGAATGTATTTCCCCAAATTAGAACAATTTCTTTGCAATTTGAAGTATTTTTGGTGCATTTTCTGCTCTGTTTTTTTGGGTTTTTCAGTTTTTAAAAGGATTAGTGATACATTCTCTCTCTCTCTCTCTCTCTCTAGGTGGAGCTTCTGGGTATGGTAACCTATACATTTAGGGTTACGGGGTGAACACGGCGGTGCTGAGCACGGTGCTATTCAACAATGGGTCGAGTTGCGGGGCTTGTTTCGAGATAAAGTGCGCCGACGACCCCAAATGGTGCCATCCCTGCAGTCCGTTGATCCTCGTCACGGCAACTAATTTCTGTCCGCCGAACTTCACCCAACCTAGCAACGTCGAAGACGAAGCTTGAAGTTGACTGTGAAGCTCACGGGAAGGCAAAACCGTCCAAGGAAAAAGCCTACTTAAAAAAAAGAATTATTTGGTTACAACTGCCGCCTACCATAGGACTATTCAGTGCAAAAAAAAACTTGTGGGGCCATCTTTTAGTTTGAGCCTTTTAACTAGACTATATGGTATTCCCTTATAAATTTGTATCAATGCTAGTTATACCAAAAAAATTAGGGTTAATTTCTTTTTATCCCCTTATACTTTAGTCTTGTTTCATCTACTTCAAAAATCTACGCATCACTCTCCCTTCAACTTTTGGCTTAAGGGAGAAACTCACAATTTAAAAAAAATATATATATATAAAATGAATTATTTTCCATATTTCAAAAACTCTTTCTTTCCCACATTTTCTAGAAAAGACCAATATATATATTTTGTTATATGTACGCTTATGAGGATTTGGCGGGAATGTGGAAGCTAGAATTACACATAAAGTCTCATAAAAACAATCAGGTGCATGACAGGTGACTGTTTCCCCTCCAAAATTGTCATGTGGATAATGACTTGGACTGTGGTGAGATTATTAAGAAAGATTAGGGTGTTATACATTCAAATTGAAATCATGGGAACCAAAGTGAGATTTTGGTCAAACATCAGGGGTGCAAAGTGTCGAAACTCCAAGAAGTACGAACCTTCTTCAATTTCTTAGAATTTTCCTCCTGAACAATTTTGCACACTCTGTTATGTCCTATAAATGCAGAAAGCTGCAATCAAGAAGATGGATAAGCAAGCATCAAAAGAGTTCCTTGCTGAACTGCAGGTTTTAACACATGTTCGTCACTTGAACTTGGTACTACTCCTTCCCTTTGACATACTTTATAAGTGTGTGTGTGTTTACATCAATATAATGTTACTTTCAAAAAATGACATCATTTCTGAAGGGTTTGATAACGTCGTGAGGAGAAATTACATCAATAAATTGTTAATTTCAAAAAATTACCTAAAAAATGAATTTTTAAATGATGGAATTTTAAAAATCAAGATTTCGGAACGACATCATTTATAAATTCTATGAATTTATCAAATTCTTCATCTTAACACACTCTTATAGATAACACTCTTAAGACAAACATGAAATTTTAGTGATATTATTGTTTATTGGGTGGGAGAAAGAAATTTTAATGATATAAATTATGAGATTGATTAGAATAAAAAGGACAGCTCAATGCATTTACGCAGCCCTACCCTTGTATACAGAGAGATTATTTTCAATATTTGAACTCGGGACCTTCAGGTTACAATGGAGTAATCTTACCATTAGCCTGTTGATGTGAATATTTATTTTGGATTTATTACTCTGTTGATGTGGACTTTCTTGTGTTTGTCCCTTAAATTAGGAAAAAATGAGAAAAAAAGGACAATACATTGTTACTGTATGTCAATTTATGAGATTCTAATGAGTTATTCTTAACCACAGGTGTGTCTCATCGGATTTTGTATTGAGGGTTCCTTGTTCTTAGTTTATGAATTCATTAAGAATGGTAACTTAAGCCAACATCTGCGCGGTTTAGGTAAGAATAATTAACTTATTCCCTAACGTCAATTTCTGACATGAATTTTGCATACCGAAGGTTAAACTAGCCCTTTTTTTTGTAGGGAGGGACACATTGCCATGGTTTACTAGGATACAAATAGCCCTTGATTCAGCAAGGGGGCTTGAATATATCCATGAACATACCGTACGGGTCTATATTCATCGTGATATAAAATCGGCTAATATATTGATGGACAAAAAATATCGTGCAAAGGTCGTATAAAGGTTTAATTTCTTTTTTGTCCTCTCGTACTTTGATCTTGTTTTATTTTGACCTCTCTACTTCAAAAATCTATACATCATCTCCTTCTACTTTTTGAATAAAGGGTGAAACTCACATTTTATAAAAGATATATAAAATGAATTAATTGCCCTTTATTTTTAAAAGGTAGTGAAAGAGAACAACAACAAACATTTCCTCTCTCTAGCTTTCTCTCTCCACTTGTATTTTTATTTTTATTTTTTAATAAAGGCAAAATAAAATGAAAAATTAAAATAAAGAGTATTTTTTATTTTATTTTTTTAAGTTTACCCCCTTTTTAGCATATTTGGTTAACTTAAACAAAAACAGTAAAGAGTTAATTTTCAAAGTCATTATAAGTAGAAGGCGGTAAAGTGTAGGTTTTGAAAGTAGAGGGGACAAAATAGAAGTATGGAACAAGATCAAAGTACAAGGTGATAAAAGGCAATTAACCGTTGTATAAACGTGTGAAATTATTTTTGTGGGATCTATTTTCTTTATAGCACTAAAAAGCTGTTTGTTTCTTTAACATGTTGATTATGGGCTGACAAAACTTACTGAAGTTGGGGGTGCTTCTTTGAACACCTGTCTTGTGGGTACTTTTGGCTACATGGCGCCAGAGTAAGATTCATTTATCCGAGTTTCTGTTCAATTCTATTCATTGGTTGAGTAATCTTTTAATCCCTTAGGCACCGTTTGGTAACACATCTTTTGAGTATTGGCTTGCTTTTAAGCAAAAGGAATCAAAATTATTGTTTGTTTAGCACTTAAAAAAACTTGTAAAAATGAAAAAAAAAATGATTTGAAATACTTAAAAAGAAAAAATCGCCATCCAATTTCAATCCAAATCAATAACTTGGTTATAATTTTGGATAACAAATAGTTAATTTGTCGTGCACCCAACTATTTTAAAGGAGATTCTATAGGCATCCAATATCTTCCTTCCCCCGTACAAAATTTCTACACACATACGTTATATGCGTGTGTGTGTGTATGACTGTATATATTATGTTATATGTATGTTTCTGAGTATTTAGCTGGAAAGGAGGTTATAATTGCCCATAAAGCCTCTTACAAACATTCAAGTTATTGATTTGGACTATATATTATGTTATATGTGTGTGTGTATAACTATATATATTATGTTGTATGTGTATTTCTGAGTTTTTAGCTGGGAAGGAGGCTAGAATTGCCCATAAAGTCTCTTACAAACATTCAAGTGCATAGCAGGTAATGTTTTCCGTTTAAAATTGTAATGAAAATAATGATTTGGACTGTAGTTAGATGGCTAGGAAACATTAAGGTGTTATCATTATTTAAACATAATGATACGGTCATTATGGTGATATTTCTCCTAAAGTAGATGTATATTCTTTTGGAGTGGTTCTTTATGAACTAATATCTGCTTAAAGAAGCCATTGTCAAGGCGACTGAACCCATTCCTGAATCAAAGGGACTTGTTGTCTTGGTATTTCTTTTAAAATTGGTCAAAAAAGTTGTATATTCTTTTTTTTCTTCTTTTATTGCAACTCTTTTCTTTTTATAATCATTATTAAAAATTTTAAAAATAATATTTACTAATCACCACAAATTGGGAGTTATTATATTACTTAAAAGCTAACCTTAAAAACAAAATTAAAAAATCTAAAAATAAATAAATAAATAAAATTATTATTTAAACACATTAAAAAGTTAAAAAAATATATGTATCCTCTTGGAATTTAATACTTAATTTTTATTTTTTATCTCTTTAATACTTTATTTTTACGTGTAAAAACAAATGAGAGTGATCTAAAATTATTTTTTCTCCTAAATGTATTATTTATTTAAAAAAAAATATTATTAAACATGAAATTAAAATAAACAACACTCTAAATGTTAACAGTCAAATTTTAAACACTATTAATATAAATTTTAGTTTAATTTTTAAAAACTCAAGTTGTGCGAGACTAAAACTAGTATTTTTTTAAAACAATGTGTACATGTCTTAAATATATTCATCTAAAATTTTTATTCTAAAATCACCTCACATATTAAATTTAAAGAACATTGATTGAAGATTAGGATTCAGGTTACGAGAAAAAACGAAGAAAGGTGTTCGGAAACGTAAAGAGAATAATGAGGAATTGGGGATTTAGGGTTATGAGAATGAGAAAAAAAAAATATGCTTCTAATTTGGTATAGAAAAACAGAGATCAAATCTCCGTTTCTCGAAAACAAAGATTTGATCACCGTGTTATGCAGTTTATGGAAGAAAAAAAAAATCATGACCGTATAAACGGATTTTAATAATCATTTATGACTTTATTTTTTTTTGGCTGAAAAACGGATTTTGAAAATCCGTTTTTCAATTAAAGGATTTTCAAAATCCGTTTTATTGACTTTACATAAATATGTGCGTATATATGTGATTTCATAATTTTTTTTAAAAAAATTATAATTATCTTGTAAATAACTCATTATTTTTCTCTTTATTTTTTCATTGAATTTAAGAGAAATGAATTTGGATTTTTATAAAAATAGAAAAATAATTAAATTAAAATGCAAAATGATAAATGACCGAGTTGAGAACATGTATTTTTTTTTCGATTATCCCAATTCGTTTTACTTCTTTATCTATTATTATTGTGGGTAAAATGAAGTAATTTAACTACAATAAAAATTACAACGAAAATTTGATTATCTAATCGGCATGAACTATTTTCGAAATTCAGTTCCTAATCTACGGTCAGTACGGTGAACCAATCCCTGCCTATTAAATATATCTATTGCTCGACCGTTTAATAATAGGTGAAAAAAATAAAATAAAAAACAAAAGACGATCCCTTTCAAAAGAATGAAGAAAATAATATATTGAACTCCCAATATATATAGAGAGAGAGAGAGCAACATAAAAAAATGATTTGCAGCCCCTTTCTCCATATTTACAAACCAAACACAAAGCCATTACTACAACTTCCCCTCTCTCTCTATACATACAACAATACAGACACATATATAAAGAGAGAGAACGAGAGAGGTAGACGGGGAACGATATCAGAATCAAGCTATTATAAGGCCTCTTTCAACACGACGACAAACTTTATAACAAATGAAACGCCAAAATGCAACAATAAAAAAATGACAATTTTACCTTCCCGACATTAGATTTACTAGGCCTTGATTCTCGTAGAAAGAGCCGATATCCCAATCCTCAGTCGAGGATGAAAGGGTCATTAGTGCAACGACAATTGATCTCATGCTTGGTCTCAGTTGAGGATTTTCATGTGTGCAAACTTTAGCCAGTTGGGCCATCTGTAAAAAAAAAAACAAATATACATATCAAAAAATTGTCCTTAAAATAAGTCATATAATTTTTTCACACTTTTTTTTTTTTTTTCAGAAAGCAAAAAACACATGCTTTTTGTTTATTCGATTTTTATAATATTATAAGAGATCGCTCGACAGACTAAGAGGCAGTGAACATGGAGTCTAGGGTTGTCCGTCAGGCAGCGAAGGTGAGAAGAACAAAGATGCGGCAAAGGTGAGACAGAGAGGCTGAGAAGCCATTTGATGAAGAGATTAGGGTTAAGGTTGGGCTGTACATACATATATATACATATACATATATAACCCTTAAACGACGTCCTTTAAGGGTCAGAATCGGGTGGGTCATCCCAACCCGCAGCGGCAAACCAATTACCCGCGATCCACCAGGACATTGCGCAGGTTATTGTGGACGGGTTTTTTTGTGGTGCGGGTTTGGCGAGTTAACCCGAACACCCCTATCGACATTTTTTCAAACATCTTAACTTTCTTTTCTTTTTTTTCCGAATAAGAAATCACTTATAGGAATAATACTAAAATATAATTGTACACTATCAAACACATTTTTTATTCTAAATAAAGTCTTTCTTGTTAAATTAACTTTTATGCCTTTAAAGTACTTAAAAAAACATTCCCAAACAATGCCTTAATCATTATTACCTAGATTAGATATATCCAGTTGATATCAACTATATTTAAAATTTGTATTTCACATCATAGCTAAAGTTAAGTAAAATATTGATAAAAACTAAAAAAATAAATAACTGTATAATAAGAATCATAAGGCATTCATTGATAAAACCAGGATTTATTTACCTTTTGGACCGAGTCAAAGGGGAAGTCTTCACCAAGCTTATCATCAACCAACTTGCAAAGCTCTTCTTTAGGATCAGGCAGATTAAGAACTTCTTCAAACTGTATATATATTGTTTATTAAAGGTCAGGCAGATTAAGAACTTCTTCAAACTATATATATATATTGTTTATTAAAGGACAAAAGTGGAATGAGATTATGAGTAAGGTACCGTTGGGTAACACGCTTTTTTGTACTTTTTAAAAATCAAAAAAGTTTTTTCTTGACTGAAAAAAAAAACTTTTACTTAAAAGCAAAAGCCAAAAATCAAAAGCCTCTGATAGTGTACAGATAATATCATTAGTATTATTCCTGTAAATGATCTTTTAATTATAAAAATGTTCATACGTAATTGAAAGAAAGTGGACAGAGGTCCATCAATCTCCATTTATCATTTATAATACAAAAATTGAAAAAACAAAAAATGAAGCAAATAAAGTACTTAAAATCATTTTGTTTTTTTTAGCTTTTTGCACCTTGCACCCCGGAAGTTTCAGAGAATCCCCACTTTAACCCCTATCCTTTCAATTTGAACACATTAAAGGTTGAAGTATCCAAATCGTGGCAAGTAGCCCTTCCGTCATTTTTTATGATGGAATTTACCCACGTAGTTGATTCCGTGTTTAACAAAAAGATGATTTCCGTCACCAAAATTACGTAGTTACCAATTTAGACTAATTCGATATGATATGATTTGGATACTGTAGGGTTTAATGTGTTCAAATTGAAAGTAAAGAGACTAAAGTAAAATTTCTCCAAAACTTCCGGGTGCAAAGTACAAAAAACACTTTTTTTTCAATTATTATTTTTAAAAAATATTTTTTTAAGTGAAAAATGAAGGTTGCTTTTAAAATGAATTATTAAAAAATAAAAGTGGAACGCAAAGGACTTAGTAGATCAATCTCCATTTATCTTTTATAGTAACCAAAAAAAAAAAACTACTATTTTTGCGTTTGAAAAACGTACTTGAAATCATGGTTTTTACTTTTACACAAAACAAACACGGCTTTTAATTTATTTATTTTTGTAAGTAAAAAAGTACTTAAAAAAACGTTATCAAACGCTGCAAAGTGCAATTCAACCTAACCACAGGGGTGCAAAGTGTAATTAACCCTTTTTAAAAGTAATTTTTCTTAAGCGCAAAACGAACACAGATTTTAAAATTGTTTTTTTTTTTTTTTTTTTTTTTTAAAGTAGAAAAGTACTAAAAAAAACGTTTTCAAACGGTGTCTAACTCATATCGTTCTATAATTGATCAGCAGTATTAAAAAGGGGCAAAAGAAATACCAAGCCAACAAGTCCCTTTGATTCAGGGATGGCTTCAGTTGCCTTGACAATGGCTTCTTTAGCAGATATTAATTCATAAAGTACCACTCCAAAAGCATATACATCTACTTTAGGCGAAACATCACCATATTGAGCATACCTGCACCATTGCATTCAAATCAACCTTCAAATAAAAATTAATTGCCTCATGGAAAACAGAAATCCGACCAACACAAAAATGAGTGCAAAATTCCAAATATACCCTTACGTATACTCATGTTGAAGTTATATTATTAGACCAATAGCCATAATTTTACCCTTTTTTTTTTTTTTGGGGGGGGGGGGGGGGGGTTTGACACTTTGTACCCCTAAAGTTTGACAGAAATCTCACTTTGGTCCCCATAATTTCAATTTGAACACATAACACCTTAATGTTTCCTAACCATTCCACTACAATTCAATTTGTTATTCCCATTACAATTTTGGACGGAAAACATTGACCTGCTAGGTGCTAGCTATGCACCTGAATGCTTGTAAGAGACTTTACAGGCAATTCCAGCCTCCTTGCCGGCTAAATACTCATAAATATACATATATCATAATGTGTGTGTGCGTGTGCGTGTGCGTGTGCGTGTTTAAGAAGCTTTGTAAGGGAGAAAGGAAGAAGTTGGAAATGCTAGAATCCCCTTAAAAATAGTTGGGTGCACAATAATTAACTGTTTGTCGTCCAAAATTATAACAGAGTTATTGATTTGAACTGAAGTTGGATGGCAATTTTTTCTTTTTACGTATTTCAAGTCATGTTTTATTTTATTTTTATTTCATTTTTACAAGTTTTTTTTAAGGGCTAAACAAACAATATTTTCAATTCCTTTTGCTTAAAAGCAAACCAATACTTAAAAGATGCGTTACCAAAACAGTGTCTAAGAAATCAAAAGATTACTCAACCGATGAATAGAATTGATACGAAACTCGGATAAACGAATCTTACTCTGGAGGCATGTAGCCAAAAGTACCCACAAGACGGGTGTTCAAAGAAGCACTCCCAACTTCAGTAAGTTTTGTCAGCCCAAAATCAGCAACCTGTTAATGAAACAATCATCTTTTTCAATAACTTAGTACCATACAAAAAATAGATCCCACAAAAATAATTTCACGCATTTATAGAACGGTTAATTGCCTTTTACCACCTAGTACTATGATCTTGTTTCATTTTGTCCCCTCTAAGTTAAAAACCTCTTTCTCTACTCATAATAAATTCATAAGCTTTTTTTTTTTTTTTTACTTAACCAAATACGTTAAAAATGGGTAAAATTAAATTTTACATGAAATGAACAAAACTACCATTTATTTTAATTATTTCTTTTTCTTTTTCTTCATTATAAAAAAGAAAAAAAAATAGAAGCTGAGATAGGGAGAGAAAATGTTAGTTTTTCTATTTTACTACTTCTAAATATTGAATTTTTTGAAAAATTAAATGGCAATTAATTCAATTTTTTTTTTTTAAATAAATATAAGTTTCTCCCTTGGAGGAGGTCGATGTGTAGGTTTTTAAAGAGTGGTTAAAAAATAAAATAAGATCAAAAGTACAAGAGGACAAAAAGCTATTAACCCATTATACGACCTTGGCACGATAGTTTTTGTCAATCAATATGTTGGCTGATTTGATATCGCGATGAATATAGACCGGTACGGTATGCTCGTGGATATATTCAAGCCCCCTTGCCGAATCAAGGGCTATTTGTATCCTAGTAGACCATGGCAAAGTGTCCCTCCCTACCACAAAATAAATAAACAAAAAATAAAAAACATACAGCGAATTTAGCCTTAAACCGTATGCAATTCATGTCGGAAATTGATTTTAAAGAACAAGTTATTATTCTCACCTGTACCGCGAAGATGTTGGCTTAAGTTACCATTCTCAATGAATTCATAGACTAAAAACAACGAACCCTCAGTACAGTATCCGATGAGACGCACCTAAGTTTAAGAATAACTCATTAGAATCTCATTTATTGGCATATATTGATATTTGACAATGTATTCTCATTATTATCAATCTCATATATTATATCATTAAAATTTCTTTCTCCCACCCCCACAAAAAATAATCTCACTAAAATTTCACGTCTGTCTTAAAGAGTGTTATCTATAAGTGTGTAACGATGAAGGTAGCCTAGTGCTACAAAACTTCCGCTATGCGCAGAACCCAGGGAAGGGTCGAAGCATTTGGGTCTATTGTACGCAGTCTTCCCTTACTTTGCAAGAGGTCACTTCCACTTTGATAAATTCATGGAATTTAAAAATGATGAGATTTTGAAATTTTGAATTCAAAAATCCCATTGTTTAAAAATTCATTTTTTTGGGGGGTATTTTTTTAAAAATTAAAATTTTATTGATGTAATTTCACCTCAAGACATCATGAGGTAGTATTTACAAAAAAAAAAAAAACTGTCTAGGAGGTATTTGGAGATGTAATTTTACAACTTTTGAATCCCATTTGAAAACCCCAAAAAAAAAAATCTTACAAAATCCCGAAGTGGCCCAAAAAAGAATTTTAACGTATGTATTACAATAATCCCTTATTAAAAAATCAAAATTTCTACCAAATTCGTTCACCCAAACACAACCTATGAGCTTACACTACTAATAAATAACATATTAAAAAATGAAAAATGAAAAAATTAGCATAATATATTTTTTTCGTATTTTCTGTGAACGGGATCAACTAAAGATGAAAACGGTGCAGTTCTTTTAATCAAACAAGAGAATATATAAAACACACAGACACACACTTAAAAAGTATGTCAAAGGGAGTGAGTAGTACCAAGTTCAAGTGATGAACACGTGTTAAAACCTTCAGTTCAGCAAGGAACTCTTTTGATGCTTGCATATCCATCTTCTTGATTGCAGCTTTCTGCATTTATAGGATATAAACAGAGGCAGCAAAATTGTTCAGAAGGAAAATTCCATGAACTTGAAAAAAGTTAACATTTCTTGAAGTTTTGACACTTTGTACCCCTGAAGTTTGACCAAAATCTCACTTTGGTCCCTATGGTTTCAATTTGAACGTCTAGCACCTTAAAGTTTCTTAATAATCCCACTACTGTCGAAGTCATTATCCACACTACGATTTTGGATGGAAAACAATCACCTGCCATGCACTTAATTGTTTTTAAGAGGCTTTATGCCCAATTCCAACCTCCTTCTTCCCACCAAATCCTCATAAACAAAATATTATATACATATATATAGGTCTTTTGTAGAAAATTTGTACGGGGAAAGAAAGAGTTTTAAAATTAGAAAATAAATGGAAAATAATTCAGTTCATATTTTTTGAATAAATTGTGAGTTTCACCCTTAAGCCAAAAGTGGAAGGGAGACTAGTATGTAGATTTTTAAAGAGATGGGTTAAATGAAACAAGACTTATAAGGGGGTAGAAAGCAGTTAACCTTATTGTTTTAGTATAAATAGCATTGATACAAATTTACAAACCTCGCCTCTTAGCTCAGCATAGTAAACCGCTCCAAAGCCACCTTGACCGATCTTATTAGCCAAACTGAAGTCATCTGTAGCCTTGGCAAGCTCTTCATATGAGAACTCAACCGATTTATCCACAGTGATCCCTATAATCCTGAGGTTACCGAGAGGTCCAGACCCTGAAGCTTTATCTGTGATTCCATTACCTATAAAAGGAGTAGAGGTAAAAAAAAGTTAGACATCTTTTGGTTACTAAGTACTTTTTTTGCTTAAAGGTATAAGTAACTTTTGTTTTGCTTTTTCAAAAATCAAGAAAGTAAAAGTACTTTTTTTAAAGGGAAAAGTACAATTTAGACCTTCTAACTATTGATACATTTTTAAGTGGTCCCTCTAAATTTTGGCGTTTCATTTTAAACACTCTACGTATCGAAACGACTTTAATTGGTCCTTCCGTTAGAAATTCTGTTAAAGTTAACAGAATCTCAGGGGTAAATGCGTCATTTCACGTTTTTTTATTTTTTTAATCATTTTTAATATATATATATATATATTTTTATTTTTTTGAGATTTCTCTCTCTTTCTCCCCTTCCTCTCTCTCCCTCTCCCCGCCACCTCCCTCTCCCTCCTTCCCTCCCTCTCACCCCCCGTAACAGGGGTGGTTTCACCCCCTGCCTGAGAGAGAGAGAGAGAGAGAGAGGGGGGGGGGGGGAATAAAAAAAAAATATTAAAAAAAATTAAAAACTGTAAAAAGACCAGAGAGAGAGAGGGGGGAAATAAAAAAAAATATTAAAAAAAATTAAAAACTGTAAAAAGACCATTTTGCCCCAAGATTCTGTTAGCTTTAACAGAATCTCTAACGGAAGGACCAATTAAAATCGTTTCGATACGTAGAGGGTTTGAAATGAAACACCGAAACTTAAAGTGATCACTTAAAAATATGTTAATAGTTAAAGGGTTTATCATTTGTTCCATTTTAATACTTTAAGAGATTGATGGATTATGACCTATATATCCAAATTCTCTAAATGATCTACGAAATTCATTTGGATTATTAAATCGCTTATATAAATAATGACAAGATATCATCTCTACGTTATTAAACATTCTTTTGTTTTCTGCTTTAAGTACTTTTTTGTTCAATTAGAAAATCATTATAACAACTTTAGGCACGGAGAATCCCTAGTATTGTTAAAAAAAAGAAAGAGAACAATTATTCTGGAACATCCTGAAAAGAAAAGTAGGACTATTATTTCGGAACGGAAGGAATACTTATTGAGGGTATTATGGATATTTCACATGTTGATACACCAAACAATAACTACTGCCCCTTTGATCTAAACCCTAAACTATACTATAAAATAAGTCAAACAAGCCAAAATGATTACCTTGCATAGGCTCGCCTGCATGATCATGGAACGCTGCTTGGAGAAGTGATTCTTTTGCCTGTTTCCGTTTTCTGTAAAATCCAAAATAAAAGCAAACAGCAATGAACGCAGCAGCTCCTACAACTCCAGCAACAATTATGCCAGCAATGACTCCACCAGGGAGTCCTCCTGTAGAAAGAGAAAATTTATATACATATAGACTTGAGATTAAGAAGGGAACATCAAAATCCAACTTGAAATCTCAATTATGAGCACAAGTTTGTAATCTTAAGATAAGTTGGATGAGGAAAGAAAAAGACCCCCTACCGCTGGAGCTGCAAAAAGGAAAGCAGGACAATAAGATTTAAACAAACTCAACACAATTTTGTTTGAAATGAAACTAAGAGCACCTCGGTGTTTTATATGTTACCTGGAACCCAATCGTGGATATGTTCCATTTTGATCTACATTAAACATGAAAAATATGTCATAAAAAACTTTGAAAAGGCAAAGACCTATAGAAATGGAAACGGAAAAGGGTTGTGCAAGTTTGCCATCAAACAAGGGGGAAAAAAAAAAAAGGATTTTCTTATCTAACAATCCATATATCAAAATTATAAATCAATTAGTCCACTAATAAAAGTACAATACATACAAGGACAAAACATGTCTCAGGCTCTCAGCAGACCAAAAATACACACACTTTCCACAAAACTACCCACTCCCTAATAACAGGGGATCCACACACACACATATATATGTGTGTGTACATATACATATATACACCCATTTGATAGAACTGAAAATTGAGCGGGGATCTCAATAAGTTTGTATTTTTGCAGTTTTTTAGCTTTAAAAGTTTCTTAGCCTTGATCTCTCAAAAATTCTCCTAAATTTTCTCTCTATTTTTTTACTTGGTAGTATTTTCTTCCTCTACGATTTTATTTTATATTTTTTTCTTGATACACTAATCGTTATAGTTTAATGATACTTCTAATAGTAAAAAATTTATAAAAATTTTATAATTTTAAGTGATAGATAATAAGTCATGTACACATATCATTTTGACCCATTTCTAAGTGATACTTTATAATTTAAGTAGTTGCGTTATTTTTATTTTTTTATAAGCTTACTTGATTGAATAAACACTTAATTCCTTCAGTATTATGTTGTAAATTTTGTTATCAAATACTCCCTAACTCTATTAGAAGTGTTTGTGTTCTACATTTTCCCTACAACACCTTTCATTTGAACCCACCAACAAAAAAAAAAAAATTGTTTCAATTTGCTACTAACCTTAATCCTCCTAACAAATAGAAAGGTGGGGAGGGAATTTTCCCACCAAATTATTTACAAAACAATCTCAACCCTTTATTTCTCATGAAAATTGATCTCAACCGTCCACCAAAAGGCATTTTTAAACACCGTCCTAATTTATAATATAGATTAATCACTATTCCAAAACACAAAAAACCGAAAATTGTTTAGTTTTAAACTGATTTTCACGTACAACACGTCCAACCAAAAGTTACTACACCCTGATCAAATTCGCGCTTAATGCATTAAGTTTTAAACACTAAATCGTGTTATCAACCAGGCCCTAATCTATTCAGAGTGCTTGTGTCCTACAGGCTCTACAACACCTTTCATTTGAACTAATTCTTACAAATCCTAAACCGCTTAACAAGCTTCAATTCCATTTCTTCCTACAATTCTTAATGGTCAGACTGGCGCTAACCCTCAACTTCTTGCCAATCAGAACCCATTTGGCCATTCTAGACATCCAACCCAATTTTAACTCAAAAGTGTTTGTGTCCTACATGTTCTACACACCTTTCATTTGAACTAATTAATCAAAATTCCAAAACAAGCGAAACCCTAAACAATAAATCCTAAACTAAACCCTAACAAAGCAAGACAACCTAGATGGAACCAAAGTAGACAACCCGATTCAAACTTATTTAAGTGTTTGAATTCTACATTTTTTAATAAATCCTAAACCGTTTAACAAGCTTCAATTCCATTTCTTCCCACAAACCTTAATGGTCAGAGTGGCGCTAACCCTCGAGCTTCATGCCAATTGGAACCCATTTGGCTATTCTGGACATCCAACCCGATTTTAACTCAATTGTTTGTGTCCTACATGCACTACAACACCTTTCATTTGAACTAATTAATCAAAAATCCAAAACAAAAGAAACCCTAAATTGTTTAGTTTCACTACTTTCCTTAATCTTCCGAAACAATAGAAAGTTGCCTTAATACATTGCTAAAACTAAGGAGTAATAAATACACAAGTGTAGATAAAAATGATATCACCTCTCCCAGGAATGAAAACCAAACCACTTCCCCTGCTGAAATTCACGCCGGGATTGTAATCCTGCAACAACCGTTCAGGAAGCTGAGATGCATTGGCTATGGAAGACAAACTCTCACCGGGCCGAAGAGGGTATGTGATAAACAACCCGTAATCGTCAACACGACGGTTCCCGCACGAGCAATTCACAGTAACATTCACCAGAGAATTTTGAGGTATGTTGTTGGTATCGTAACTATTGAACCTCTGCAACATATCGACGGTCGTCAGATTGGAGTAGTAAGTGCCGGCGATCAAAAAGTAGGTTCCGGTGGTGAGACTGTAGACGAACTGATGACCTAGAAATCCACCACGGGGAAGACAGCCGCAGGAGAACGGGACATTGACTCTGGTATTAACATCAACGAAATTCGGATTTGTCATCGCGGGATTGTAACTCTGAATTTCGGATGTGGTAGAGGAAAGGACCTGGGCGATGAACGAGACGGTCGAGTTTTGCCAAACGTTGTACGAAGCTAAAGCGCGGCAACTGCCGGTACACCGCGATTGAGCTCCTTGGAAGAGAAGGATTAGCACCAGAAGACCTAGAATCAGATCGAATCCTATCTTTTGAACCATTTTCGGAGGTGTGCTACAAAAAACTGGGTGCGCGAAACCGATTGAAATTGGAAAACCCTAGATCAGAAGAGAATAAAAACGAATTGCGAAACTGTGATTGATTTTGTGATTGGTTATTGGAATTAAGAAATGGTACGCGTCTATCTGGGTTGCGTGAGTTGAATGGTTCAGTCTTCGCAGCCGCCATGGCTGTATATCATCGCCGGTCAATCAACTGGAGAAATAATTTATTGTCGATATTTTTTAGAATTATTCTTCAGGGTTCTAACTGTTGAATTTAACGGCTATCGTCTTCTTTTTATTTGCACCGCGAATTACACTTGGCCGGGCTCCTAGGTACCTCCTCCTATTATTGTATTAAGAACGAGTACTAGATGTGAAAAAAAAAAAAAATTATAATAAATATTTTATACAAACATATTTCACCAAGTGCGAAAATGATATTTTCAGTCCTTCCTGATCAAATCAACCCAAAAATAGACGAATTTCACTACCTACCTCATAACCCGAATGGAACCGATGAAGTAAGGATAACAACGACTCTTTTGTCGGAAATCAAAAGGGAGGATAACAAAAGTAGGTCCCATACCAGCGGAGTCGGGTAGGTGTGGAATAGAGTTACGAATGTCTGAATTTTTCACTTGCCCTTTGCAAGCAACCTCAATAAGTTCGGACTTGCATATGATATTACTTGCCTAATAACTGCCAAAAACTAGAGAGCAAGTAGCTGATGGACGACCGAAACTCGAAGGAATTGACGAAGAGCCTACACAAGGTTAGGAGAACTAAGGATGAATAAAATTATAAGTGGAAGAAGATTGCAAAATTACAAATATAAAATTATTAAAAAAAAATATAATCCAACAAATTGATGAGGTTGTCATCAAATTGAACTATTGCAAAATAAAAAATATTTGAGAAGTTAGGACCGTGAAATTAGTGTTAATTAAACACTGCAAATTCGAATTTAAAAAAAAAAATCCTAAATTTGTAAGATATGGATAGTTGGTAGAGAAATTTCACTTTTATAATTTGCACAAGTTTAGCTCCAATTTAAAATCCAATCATATCCTTATACGATTGTGAAACTTATTATTGTACACTTTTCACCCCTAAAGTTCCAATTTTGTCTAATTGGCCTAATTACCTCGAAGTTTGATTGTTTTTACCTCTCGACAGCCATGAAATTGGAATAGTAAACGTTCACTACTCTCCTCCATGTATATTTTGAGGTATTTTACTGTTATGATTTTTCGTAACAATTTTATTTTTTTTAGAAATTTATATTCATTTTTAGTAGATTTAAGAAACTATATGTTTCATGAAATTGAGAGATTTAGAATACAAATATAATTTTATTTTTCACATATTAAATTTAACATAAACTTTTAATTTACACTTTGCACCCCCAAACTAATCAAAAAATTAATTCACATTTATGTAATTTTTCGGCGACCCATAACCATAAAATTAGTTGAATTTATATTTTACAGTTACATTATTGGTTAGATATTTGAATATGGTTACATTAACTCAATCTTTTTAGTTGTGTTGTTTTATTAGTTGTAAAATGTTTATTGTTTAGTTATAAATATGTTTTAGACTTTTAGTTAGTGGTAATTGGTGAAGGAAGTGTAGAATTTTAAATTAATTGTGTGTATATATACAGATTGCACTAGTGTTCAACAACAACTAGATCTCTCTAGCACATGGCTAAATCCTATCACGAGAAAACGAACTTTTTTAGTGCACGGTAATAATTTTAAACAAACTATGCGCTGGGTCAATCGTTTTTACCACGAGAGTTATAACTACACTAAATGGGTGAGGATAGTGAAGAGGTAAAGAATTTACAGTGACCAACACAAATGGCAAATAGGAATCTTTATGAGGTAAAATCTCATATGTACCACCTCAAGAATTTGAAATTACAGTCTTTTGAAATATTAAAAAACAAACTGGATAACATCAGTAAAATTTGTCGCGCATTGAAACGATAAATAAAACAAATGGAGAAAGGGATTCATGTCAAACAACAACTCCACAAAATTCGGAAGAGCAATGCGTCAAATGCAAACGAGCAGACATCAAAGTACTTTACCGATCTCAAATACATAGATAGTCCGATTACAAAGATGGAGAGATTCACTATAAATAGTTTAATAAAACTAAACAGTTATCGATATTAAAAAATTTCAATGATGGGTCAAATTTATCTAATATTTTATTTTTATGATTATTTATATTTGTCGTCGTGCTTAATTTCAATTTGATGTCTAACTTGGTTATTTTAAGTTGTTTCGCTTCAAGATTAATCCCTCATTTATATTAATTGTATTCATTATAATAAGGGCTAATTAACTCTAACGGTCAATGGGCAAAAGTTAACCAAAATCCGTTAAATAGTGTTAAATGACGTTTATACCCTTAAATATTTTAGTAAAGACTGTTTGTATATATTCAAAAACTTAAGGGGTTATTGTGTATTTTGTTTATTTCACCTTCTTTCTTCTTCCTGGGAACAAAATGGCTACCTCCAGCGAACCTTCTCTCTCTTATATATACATACACATCCATTTGAACATCATTTCCACCACCGACGTCCACCACCACAAAAGAAAAAACAACCAACCAACAACCACCGCCACCACCACTCCAACACGAACCACCCCCACACACCGACAACTTCTCTATTTTCACGTGAAACTTCAAGAACAGTAAAAGAACAAATTCATTGAGCACCGAATTGAAGATCCATGCCCTAATTCTGTTGTAATCACTTTTCACGAAATGCATCCAAATCACGAAATGTTGGATCATCAATAGAAATCGGAAGTATGTCACGAATCCGGAGCAATCCCTCGCCAATCCGATCTCGATTGTGAACCAGAAGGCGTAAACCATGACGAAGACAAAGGTCGCGGATAGAATCGTGATTACCTGAATCTGTTGGGAGAATTCGAGCCAGAGGAATGAGGTGACGGCGAGGATGGAGTGGTTGAAGACGTGGAAGAACGGGAAGTTGTGATTATGGCAGCTCGCGACGGCGCAAAACGTGAAGATTAGGTGGAGGAACCGATCCGAATCTCGGATCTCTCAATATACATGTATATATGCATTTGTATTCTGTGTATATATTATAAAGTGAGGAAATGAGAGAAGATAGAGAAAATTAGAGAGGAAGATAGAGAGAGAAAGAGAGAGAGGGGTGGCGGCGCCGAAGGGAGCACCGTCGGAGAAGGATATCCTGTTCATTTGTTGCCGGATAATCTCTGCAACAATAAAGTGAATGAAAAAATATTACACATTTTACCCTTCAAAATTGAGGACAATTCTGTTATGTTCCCAGAAATCAAAAACCTAGATCTTCAAAGAAGCTCCTGAACGGCGACGACAAAGAAACGTGGCCGGCGAGGTTGACGGTGGCCGGTGTAGGGTGATGGACTGCTTGGGGAAGAAGAATGAAGAATAAAAAACTACATTTTTTACCCTTAAGGTTTGGATGCTATTTTTAATTGACCCAATTAATTAGTTTTAGTAAAACGACGAAATTACCCTTAATTTCAAAGTGAGATGACAAATTTACCCTTAATTTTAACCGTTGCACTTTAATCCACAATCACAGAGAGAGTAAGTGGTGACATCCAAACCACAAAGGTATAAAATGCAAATCGTTTAAAGCACAGGGAGTAAAGTATAATTAAACCTGTAATAATTATCCAAACACTTCCTTAATTTTCTTTCAATTCAAAATATCTATTTTTTTAAAATAAATATGACATATAAAATTGGTCAAAAAAGTTGTATATTCTTTTTTTTCCTCTTTTATTGTGTCTCTTTTCTTTTTATAGTTATTATTAAAAATTTTAAAAATAATATTTATTAATCACCACACATTGGGAGCTATTATATTACTTAAAAACTAACCTTAAAAACAAAATTTTAAAATTTTAAAATAAATGAAATTGTTATTTAAACACACATTAAAAAGTTAAAAAAATATATGTATCCTATTGGAATTTAATACTTAATTTATTTATTTTTATCCCTTTGTTACTTTATTTTTACGTGTGAAAACAAATGAGAGTGATCTAAAGTTATTTTTTTATCCTAAATGCATTATTTATTTAAAAAAATATTATTAAACATGAAATTAAAATAAATAACACTCTAAATGTTAACAATCAAATTTTAAACACTATTAATATAAATTTTAGTTTAATTTTTAAAAACTCAAATTGTGCGAGTCTAAAACTAGTATGTTTTTTTAAAACAATGTGTACATGTCTTAAATATATTCATCCAAGAATTTTATTCTAAAATCACCTCACATATTAAATTTAAAGAACATTGATTGAAGATTAGGATTTGGGTTACGAGAAAAACGAAGAAAGGTGTTTGGAAACATGAAGAGAAGAATGGGGAATTGGGGATTTAGGGTTATGAGAATGAGAAAAAAAAAATATATGTTTCTAATTTGGTATAGAAAAACAGAGATCAAATCTCCGTTTCTCGAAAACGAAGATTTGATCACCGTGTTATGCAGTTTATAGAAGAAAAAAAAAATCATGACCGTATAAACGGATTTTAATAATCATTTATGACTTTGTTTTTTTTGGTTGAAAAACGGATTTTGAAAATCCGTTTTTCAATTAAAGGATTTTCAAAATCCGTTTTATTGACTTTACATAAATATGTGCATATATATGTGATTTCATAATTTTTTTTAAAAATTATAATTATCTTGTAAATAACTCATTATTTTTCTCTTTATTTTCTGATTGAATTTAAGAGAGATGAATTTGGATTTTTATAAAAATAGAAAAATAATTAAATTAAAATGCAAAATGATAAATGACCGAGTTGGATACATGTATTTGTTTTTCGATTATCCCAATGCGTTTTACTTCTTTATCTATTGTTATTGTGGGTAAAATGAAATAATTTAACTACAATAAAAATTACACCGAAAATTTGATTATCTAATCGGCATGAATTATTTTCGAAATTCAATTCCTAATTTACAGTCAGTACGGTGAACCAATCCCTACCTATTAAATATATCTATTGCTCGACCGTTTAATCGGTATAGGTTACCTTTGGGATTTAATTTCTACTAATTTACGGTAAATCAATCCCTAAACATAAACCGTCCTATTAAAAAGTAACGATTCTAATAAACACGGGTTATATAATGGTTAGATTTAAATTATACGTATTAGATCTAATATCTAAATATTAATAAATTATTTATAACGTTTATAAAAATGATAAAAATATGAATTGATTTCATCAACCTGATATACAGATAAATATAACAATAAATAGAATTACATTAAGATAAAAAAAAAAAAAAAATGTCCTACATTAGCTCCATGAAAAAAAGAAAAGAAAAAATGTCTCCGGAAGAAAGTGAAAAAAATAAAATAAAAAACAAAAGACGATCCCTTTCAAAAGAATGAAGAAAATAATATATTGAACTCCCAATTTTCGCTGTGCCAAAAATCGTTTTGTTCCTCCCCCATAATGGCCATTAATAATAGGTGTTTACGTGGTGGTAAGTACTTATTTTATCTTTAATTTAAAAAAATAAAAATAAAAATAAAATAAAATAAAAATTCATACATAATTGTAACTTGTGTTTTACTCTGCTCATTAAAAAAAAAAAAATACTCAATACACACATTACACTCTGAAAGATACATGTATCTAACTTGTATGTAAAATATTTATTAGATATAACAAATATTACACAAATACATGTAACAAAATTACATGTAATTTATAAGCCGTAATTAATATTACACAGATCCATGTAACTAATATTACACTGGTGTGAATACATACGGGACTAATATGCAAGCAAAAATTAATTCAAAAGATTGAATCAAGATTTACATTTTGAATGGGACTAATAATAGATTACAAGTGCTATTTGGGACTAATAACCAATTTTCCATAAAATAATATTCACATTTATATCAATATCAAATTTTCTAAGCCTTTTTGGTCAACAATTTATGAATTTAAAATTTTAGTCATACAATGTAGGGCTATAGTAATTTTTTTAAAAATTGAAAATTATTATACTACATTAAAGTAATTGTAATTTATTCATATAAAAAATATTCAAACACGGTCTAAAATTGATTGATTTTTGAATTTCTATAAGGTTCGATTTGGATTAGTAAAATTTGAAAAAGAACAATATTTTTTTAGGGTGTTTGAATATTTTTTATTTTACTATATCAATAAATGATTTGCCTTTATTGGAAATGATGCTAAACTGAAAAATTTAGACAAAAGGAATATGTGTACAATTATACCCTCATAAATTTTTACACATGAAAAAGAAAACAGTGAAATTCAACATATTCTGAAAAAAATAATGTTTTACAAACAAATTTCAACAATTGTCACTAAACCTTCAAATGGCAAACAAGGTATTATATGTTTTTAAATAAACTAAACTCATATGCTCTCCTTTTTATTCCCATATTGATCTTTTTCTCCATCTAATCCACCCCCTCCCTCCCCCCCCCCCCCTCTCTCTCTCTCTCTATATATATATATAGAGAGAGAGAGAGAGCAACATAAAAAAATGATTTGCAGCCCCTTTCTCTATATTTACAAACCAAACACAAAGCCATTACTACAACTTCCCCTCTCTCTCCTTCCTTCTCTCTCTATACATACAACAATACAGACACATATATAAAGAGAGAGAACGAGAGAGGTAGACGGGGAACGATATCATAATCAAGTTATTATAAGGCCACTTTCAACACGACGATGAACTTTATAACAAATGGAACGCCAAAATGCAACGATAAAAAAATGACAATTTTACCTTCCCGACATTAGATTTACTAGGCCTTGATTCTCGTAGAAGGAGCCGATATCCCAATCCTCAGTCGAGGATGAAAGGGTCATTAGTGCAACGACAATTGATCTCATGCTTGGTCTAAGTTGAGGATTTTCATGTGTGCAAGCTTTAGCCAGTTGGGCCATCTGTAAAAAAAACAAATATATATATCAAAAAATTGTCCTTAAAACAAGTCATATAATTTTTTCACTCTTTTTTTTTTTTTTTTTTTTTTTTTTTTCCAGAAAGCAAAAAACACATGCTTTTTGTTTTTTTGATTTTTATAATATTATAAGAGATCGCTCCACAAACTAAGAGGCAGTGAACATGGAGTCTAGGGTTGTCCGTCAGGCAGCGAAGGTGAGAAGAACAAAGAGGCGGCAAAGGTGAGATAGAGAGGTTGAGAAGCCATTTGATGAAGAGATTAGGGTTAAGGTTGGGCTGTACATACATATATATACATATACATATATAACCCTTAAACGACGTCGTTTAAGGGTCAGAATTGGGTGGGTCATCCCAACCCGCAGCGGCAAACCAATTACCCGCGATCCACCAGGACATTGCGCAAGTTATTGTGGACGGGTTTTTTTGTGGTGCAGGTTTGGCGAGTTAACCCGAACACCCCTATCGACATTTTTTCAAACATCTGAACTTTCTTTTCTTTTTTTTTCCGAATAAGAAATCACTTATAGGAATAATACTAAAATATAATTGTACACTATCAAACACATTTTTTATTCTAAATAAAGTCTTTCTTGTTAAATTAACTTTTATGCCTTTAAAGTACTTAAAAAAACATTCCCAAACAATGCCTTAATCATTATTACCTAGATTAGATATATCCAGTTGATATCAACTATATTTAAAATTTGTATTTCACATCATAGCTAAAGTTAAGTAAAATATTGATAAAAACTAAAAAAATAAATAACTGTATAATAAGAATCATAAGGCATTCATTGATAAAACCAGGATTTATTTACCTTTTGGACCGAGTCAAAGGGGAAGTCTTCACCAAGCTTATCATCAACCAACTTGCAAAGCTCTTCTTTAGGATCAGGCAGATTAAGAACTTCTTCAAACTGTATATATATATTGTTTATTAAAGGTCAGGCAGATTAAGAACTTCTTCAAACTATATATATATTGTTTATTAAAGGACAAAAGTGGAATGAGATTATGAGTAAGGTACCGTTGGGTAACACGCTTTTTTGTACTTTTTAAAAATCAAAAAAGTTTTTTCTTGACTGAAAAAAAAAACTTTTACTTAAAAGCAAAAGCCAAAAATCAAAAGCCTCTGATAGTGTACAGATAATATCATTAGTATTATTCCTGTAAATGATCTTTTAATTATAAAAATGTTCATACGTAATTGAAAGAAAGTGGACAGAGGTCCATCAATCTCCATTTATCATTTATAATACAAAAATTGAAAAAACAAAAAATGAAGCAAATAAACTTAAAATCACTTTTTTTTTTTTTAGCTTTTTGCACCTTGCACCCCTGAAGTTTCAGAGAATTCCCACTTTAACCCCTGTCCTTTCAATTTGAACACATTAAAGGTTGAAGTATCCAAATCGTGGCAAGTAGCCCTTCCGTCATTTTTTATGATGGAATTTACCCACGTAGTTGATTCCATGTTTAACAAAAAGATGATTTCCGTCATCAAAATTACGTAGTTACCAATTTAGACTAATTTGATATGATTTGATTTAGATACTGTAGGGTTTAATGTGTTCAAATTGAAAGTAAAGAGACTAAAGTAAAATTTCTCCAAAACTTCCGGGTGCAAAGTACAAAAAACACTTTTTTTAATTATTATTTTTAAAAAATATTTTTTTAAGTGAAAAATGAAAGTTGCTTTTAAAATGAATTATTAAAAAATAAAAGTGGAACGCAAAGGTCTAGATCAATCTCCATTTATCTTTTATGGTAACCAAAAAAAAAAAAAACTACTATTTTTGCGTTTGAAAAACGTACTTGAAATCATGGTTTTTACTTTTACGCAAAACGAACACAGCTTTTAATTTATTTATTTTTGTAAGTAAAAAAGTACTTAAAAAAACGTTATCAAACGGTGCAAAGTGCAATTCAACCAAACCACAGGGGTGCAAAGTGCAATTAACCCTTTTTAAAAGTTATTTTTCTTAAGCGCAAAACGAACACAGATTTTAAAATTGTTTTGTTTTTTTTTTTTTAAAAGTAGAAAAGTACTAAAAAAAACGTTTTCAAACGGTGTCTAACTCATATCGTTCTATAATTGATCGGCAGTATTAAAAAGGGGCAAAAGAAATACCAAGCCGACAAGTCCCTTTGATTCAGGGATGGCTTCAGTTGCCTTGACAATGGCTTCTTTAGCAGATATTAATTCATAAAGTACCACTCCAAAAGCATATACATCTACTTTAGGCGAAACATCACCATATTGAGCATACCTGCACCATTGCATTCAAATCAACCTTCAAATAAAAATTAATTGCCTCATGGAAAACAGAAATCCGACCAACACAAAAATGAGTGCAAAATTCCAAATATACCCTTATGTATACTCACGTTGAAGTTATATTATTAGACCAATAGCCATATTTTTACCCTTTTGGGGGGGGGGGGGGGGGTTGACACTTTGTACCCCTAAAGTTTGACAAAAATCTCACTTCGGTCCTCATAGTTTCAATTTGAACACGTAACACCTTAATGTTTCCTAACCATCCCACTACAATTCAATTTGTTATTCCCATTACAATTTTGGACAGAAAACATTGACCTGCTAGGTGCTAGCTATGCACCTGAACGCTTGTAAGAGACTTTACGAGCAATTCCAGCCTCCTTGCCAGCTAAATACTCATAAATATACATATATCATAATTTGTGTGTGTGTGTTTAAGAAACTTTGTAAGGGAGAAAGGAAGAAGTTGGAAATGCTAGAATCCCCTTAAAAATAGTTGGGTGCACAATAATTAACTGTTTGTCGTCCAAAATTATAACCGAGTTATTGATTTGAACTGAAGTTGGATGACAATTTTTTCTTTTTACGTATTTCAAGTCATTTTTTATTTTATTTTTATTTCATTTTTACAAGTTTTTTTAAGGGCTAAACAAACAATATTTTCGATTCCTTTTGCTTAAAAGCAAACCAATACTTAAAAGATGCGTTACCAAAACAGTGTCTAAGAAATCAAAAGATTACTCAACCGATGAATAGAATTGATACGAAACTCGGATAAACGAATCTTACTCTGGAGGCATGTAGCCAAAAGTACCCACAAGACGGGTGTTCAAAGAAGCACTCCCAACTTCAGTAAGTTTTGTCAGCCCAAAATCAGCAACCTGTTAAAGAAACAATCATCTTTTTCAATAACTTAGTACCATACAAAAAATAGATCCCACAAAAATAATTTCACGCATTTATAGAACGGTTAATTGCCTTTTACCACCTAGTACTATGATCTTGTTTCATTTTGTCCCCTTTAAAAACCTCCTTCTACTCATAATAAATTCAAAAGCTATTTTTTTTTTTACTTAACCAAATACGTTAAAAATGGGTAAAATTAAATTTTACACGAAATGAACAAAACTACCATTTATTTTAATTATTTCTTTTTCTTTTTCTTCATTATAAAAAAGAAAAAAAATAGAAGCTAAGATAGGGAGAGAAAATGTTAGTTTTTCTATTTTACTACTTCTAAATATTGAATTTTTTGAAAAACTAAATGGCAATTAATTCAATTTATTTTTTTTTTTAAATAAAATATAAGTTTCTCCCTTGGAGGAGGTCGATGTGTAAGTTTTTAAAGTAGAGGGGTTAAAAAATAAAATAAGATCAAAGTACAAGAGTACAAAAAGCTATTAACCCATTATACGACCTTTGCACGATAGTTTTTGTCAATCAATATGTTGGCCGATTTGATATCGCGATGAATATAGACCGGTACGGTATGCTCGTGGATATATTCAAGCCCCCTTGCCGAATCAAGGGCTATTTGTATCCTAGTAGACCATGGCAAAGTGTCCCTCCCTACCACAAAATAAATAAACAAAAAATAAAAAATATAAAGCGAATTTAGCCTTAAACCGTATGCAATTCATGTCGGAAATTGATTTTACAGAACAAGTTATTATTCTCA
Organism: Eucommia ulmoides; assembly: GCA_016647705.1. Taxonomy (NCBI): domain Eukaryota; kingdom Viridiplantae; phylum Streptophyta; class Magnoliopsida; order Garryales; family Eucommiaceae; genus Eucommia; species Eucommia ulmoides. The sequence goes on from JAENRU010000489.1 coordinate 491,102, forward strand.
CCTATACCGCGAAGATGTTGGCTTAAGTTACCATTCTCAATGAATTCATAGACTAAAAACAACGAACCCTCAATACAGTATCCGATGAGACGCACCTAAGTTTAAGAATAACTCATTAGAATCTCATTTATTGGCATATATTGACATTTGACAATATATTCCCATTATTATCAATCTCATATATTATATCATTAAAATTTCTTTCTCCCACCCCCACAAAAAATAATCTCACTAAAATTTCACGTCTGTCTTAAAAAGTGTTATCTATAAGTGTGTAACGATGAAGGTAGCCTAGTGCTACAAAGCTTCCGCTATGCGCAGAGCCCAGGGAAGGGTCGAAGCATTTGGGTCTATTGTACGCAGTCTTCCCTTACTTTGCAAGAGGTTACTTCCACTTTGATAAATTCATAGAATTTAAAAATGATGAGATTTTGAAATTTTGAATTTAAAAATCCCATTGTTTAAAAATTCATTTTTTTGGAAGGTATTTTTTTTAAAATTAAAATTTTATTGATGTAATTTCACCTCAAGATATCATGAGGTAGTATTTACAAAAAAAAAAAAAACTGTCTAGGAGGTATTTGGAGATGTAATTTTACAACTTTTGAATCCCATTTGAAAACCCCCAAAAAAAATCTTACAAAATTCCGAAGTAGCCCAAAAAAGAATTTTAACATATGTATTACAATAATCCCTTATTAAAAAATCAAAATTTCTACCAAATTCGTTCACCCAAACACAACCTATGAGCTTACACTACTAATAAATAACATATTAAAAAATGAAAAATGACAAAATTAGCATAATATATTTTTTTCGTATTTTCTGTGAACGGGATCAACTAAAGATGAAAACGGTGCAGTTCTTTTAAGCAAACAAGAGAATATATAAAACACACACACGCACACACTTAAAAAGTATGTCAAAGGGAGTGAGTAGTACCAAGTTCAAGTGATGAACATGTGTTAAAACCTTCAGTTCAGCAAGGAACTCTTTTGATGCTTGCATATCCATCTTCTTGATTGCAGCTTTCTGCATTTATAGGATATAAACAGTCAGCAAAATTGTTCAGAAGGAAAATTCCATGAAATTGAAAAAGGTTAACATTTCTTGGAGTTTTGACACTTTGTACCCCTGAAGTTTGACCAAAATCTCACTTTGGTCCCTATGGTTTCAATTTGAACGTATAGCACCTTAAAGTTTCTTAATAATCCCACTACTGTCGAAGTCATTATCCACACTATGATTTTGGATGGAAAACAATCACCTGCCATGCACCTAATTGTTTTTAAGAGGCTTTATGCCCAATTCCAACCTCTTTCTTCCCACCAAATCCTCATAAACAAAATATTATATACATATATATAGGTCTTTTGTAGAAAATTTGTACGGGGAAAGAAAGAGTTTTAAAATTAGAAAATAAATGGAAAATAATTCACTTTATATTTTTTTGAATAAATTGTGAGTTTCTCCCTTAAGCCAAAAGTCGAAGGGAGACTAGTATGTAGATTTTTAAAGAGATGGATTAAATGAAACAAGACTTATAAGGGGGTAGAAAGCAATTAACCCTATTTTTTTAGTATAAATAGCATTGATACAAATTTACAAACCTCGCCTCTTAGCTCAGCATAGTAAACCGCTCCAAAGCCACCTTGACCGATCTTATTAGCCAAACTGAAGTCATCTGTAGCCTTGGCAAGCTCTTCATATGAGAACTCAACCGATTTATCCACAGTGATCCCTGTAATCCTGGGGTTACCGAGAGGTCCAGACCCTGAAGCTTTATCTGTGATTCCATTACCTATAAAAGGAGTTGAGGTAAAAAAAAGTTGACGTACTTTTTTTGCTTAAAGGTATAAATCACTTTTGTTTTTCTTTTTCAAAAATCAAGAAAGTAAAAACACTTTTTTCAAAGGAAAAAGTACAATTTAAACCTTCTAACTATTGATACATTTCTAAGTGGTCCCTCTAAATTTTAGCGTTTCATTTTAAACACTCTACATATCGAAACGGTTTTAATTGGTCCTTCCGTTAGAGATTCTGTTAAAGTTAACAGAATCTCAGGGGTAAATGCGTCATTTACCCGCCCTCTCCCTCCCTCCCTCTCACCCCCGCAAGAGGGGGTGGTTTCACCCCCTGCCTAAGAGAGAGAAAAAAAAAATTAAAAAAATTTAAAAACTGTAAAAAGACCATTTTGCCCCAAGATTCTGTTAGCTTTAACAGAATCTCTAACTGAAAAACCAATTAAAATCGTTTCGATACGTAGAGGGTTTGAAATGCAACACCGAAACTTAGAGTGACCACTTAAAAATATGTCAATAGTTAAAGGGTTTAAATTGTACTTTACCCTTTTTTAAAAAGCACAAATAGTTGTTTTTCATTTGTTCCATTTTAATACGTTAAGAGATTGATGGATTATGACCTCTATATCCAAATTCTCTAAATGATCTACGAAATTCATTTGGATTATTAAATCGTTTATATAAATAATGACAAGATATCATCTCTACGTTATTAAACATTCTTTTGTTTTCTGCTTTAAGTACCTTTTTGTTCAATTAGAAAATCATTATAGCAACTTTAGGCACGGAGAATCCCTAGTATTGTTAAAAAAAGAAAGAGAACAATTATTCTGGAACATCCCGAAAAGAAAAGTAGGACTATTATTTCGGAACGGAGGGAATACTTATTGAGGGTATTATGGATATTTCACATGTTGATACACCAAACAGTAACTACTGCCGCTTTGATCTAAACCCTAAACTATACTCTAAAATAAGTCAAACAAGCCAAAATGATTACCTTGCATAGGCTCGCCTGCATGATCATGGAATGCTGCTTGGAGAAGTGATTCTTTTGCCTGTTTCCGTTTTCTGTAAAATCCGAAATAAAAGCAAACTGCAATGAACGCAGTAGCTCCTACAACTCCTGCAACAATTATGCCAGCAATGACTCCACCAGGGAGTCCTCCTGTAGAAAGAGAAAATTTATATGTATATAGACTTGAGATTAAGAAGGGAACATCAAAATCCAACTTGAAATCTCAATTATGAGCTCAAGTTTGTAATCTTAAGATAAGTTGGATGAGGAAAGAAAAAGACCCCCTACCGCTGGAGCTGCAAAAAGGAAAGCAGGACAATCAGATTTAAACAAACTCAACACAATTCTGTTTGAAATGAAACTAAGAGCACCTCGGTGTTTTATATGTTACCTGGAACCCAATCGTGGATATGTTCCACTTTGATCTACATTAAACATGAAAAATATGTCATAAAAAACTTTGAAAAGGCAAAGACCTATAGAAATGGAAACGGAAAAGGGTTGTGCAAGTTTGCCATCAAACAAGGGGGGAAAAAAAAAAAAAAAAAAAAAAAAAGGATTTTCTTATCTAAAAATCCATATATCAGAATTATACATCAATTAGTCCACTAATAAAAGTACAATACATACAAGGACAAAACATGTCTCAGGCTCTCAGCAGACCAAAAATACACACTTTCCACAAAACTACCCACTCCCTAATAACAGGGGATCCACACACACACATATATATGTGTGTGTACATATACATATATACACCCATTTGATAGAACTGAAAATTGAGCTTGGATCTCAATAAGTTTGTATTTTTGCAATTTTTCAGCTTTAAAAGTTTCTTAGCCTTGATCTCTCAAAAATTCTCCTAAATTTTCTCTCTATTTTTTTACTTGGTAGTATTTTCTTCCTCTACGATTTTATTTTATATTTTTTTCTTGATACACTAATCGTTATAGTTTAATGATACTTCTAATAGTAAAAATTTTATAATTTTAAGTGATAAATAATAAGTCATGTACACATAACATTTTGACCCATTTCTAAGTGATACTTTATAATTTAAGTAGTTGCGTTATTTTTATTTTTTTATAAGCTTACTATAGATTAATCACTATGCCAAAACACAAAAAACCGAAAATTGTTTAGTTTTAAACTGATTTTCACGTACAACACTTCCAACCAAAAGTTACTACACCCTGATCAAATTCGCGCTTGCATTAAGTTTTAAACACTATATCGTGTTATCAACCAGGCCCTAATCTATTCAGAGTGTTTGTGTCCTACAGGCTCTACAACACCTTTCATTTGAACTAATTCTTACAAATCCTAAACCGCTTAACAAGCTTCAATTCCATTTCTTCCTACAAATCTTAATGGTCAGACTGGCGCTAACCCTCAACTTCTTGCCAATCAGAACCCATTTGGCCATTCTAGACATCCAACCCAATTTTAACTCAAAAGTGTTTGTGTCCTACATGCTCTACACACCTTTCATTTGAACTAATTAATCAAAATTCCAAAACAAGCGAAACCCTAAACAATAAATCCTAAACTAAACCCTAACAAAGCAAGACAACCTAGATGGAACCAAAGTAGACAACCCGATTCAAACTTATTTAAGTGTTTGAATTCTACATTTTTTAATAAATCCTAAACCGTTTAACAAGCTTCAATTCCATTTCTTCCCACAAACCTTAATGGTCAGAGTGGCGCTAACCCTCGAGCTTCATGCCAATTGGAACCCATTTGGCTATTCTGGACATCCAACCCGATTTTAACTCAATTGTTTGTGTCCTACATGCACTACAACACCTTTCATTTGAACTAATTAATCAAAAATCCAAAACAAAAGAAACCCTAAATTGTTTAGTTTCACTACTTTCCTTAATCTTCCGAAACAATAGAAAGTTGCCTTAATACATTGCTAAAACTAAGGAGTAATAAATACACAAGTGTAGATAAAAATGATATCACCTCTCCCAGGAATGAAAACCAAACCACTTCCCCTGCTGAAATTCACGCCGGGATTGTAATCCTGCAACAACCGTTCAGGAAGCTGAGATGCATTGGCTATGGAAGACAAACTCTCACCGGGCCGAAGAGGGTATGTGATAAACAACCCGTAATCGTCAACACGACGGTTCCCGCACGAGCAATTCACAGTAACATTCACCAGAGAATTTTGAGGTATGTTGTTGGTATCGTAACTATTGAACCTCTGCAACATATCGACGGTCGTCAGATTGGAGTAGTAAGTGCCGGCGATCAAAAAGTAGGTTCCGGTGGTGAGACTGTAGACGAACTGATGACCTAGAAATCCACCACGGGGATGACAGCCGCAGGAGAACGGGACATTGACTCTGGTATTAATATCAACGAAATCCGGATTTGTCATCGCGGGATTGTATCTCTGAATTTCGGATGTGGTAGAGGAAAGGACCTGGGCGATGAACGAGACGTTCGAGTTTTGCCAAACGTAGTACGAAGCTAAAGCGCGGCAACTGCCGGTACACTGCGATTGAGCTCCTTGGAAGAGAAGGATTAGCACCAGAAGACCTAGAATCAGATCGAATCCTCTCTTTTGAACCATTTTCGGAGGTGTGCTACAAAAAACTGGGTGCGCGAAACCGATTGAAATTGGAAAACCCTAGATCAGAAGAGAATAAAAACGAATTGCGAAACTGTGATTGATTTTGTGATTGGTTATTGGAATTAAGAAATGGTACGCGTCTATCTGGGTTACGTGAGTTGACTGGTTCAGTCTTCGCTGCCGCCATGGCTGTATATCATCGCCGGTCAATCAACTGGAGAAATAATTTATTGTCGATATTTTTGAGAATTATTCTTCAGGGTTCTAACTGTTGAATTTAACGGCTATCGTCTTCTTTTTACTTTTTCCGCCAAATTAAACGAAATACATTTGTTGGGCCGGCTTTTAGGCCCAATATTTTCTTCTTTTTTTGGTTTTTATGCTACGGAGTTGTCTGGCCCAACTTTCGCATACTTCGACTCATCACTTTATGGGACAATTTTAAGCCAAACTCGCTTGCATCGGTCTAATACATTCAGAATTAAATTCAAAATTTAATTCTCAAAGTGTTACTAGGAGAGTCGAACTCTAGCTGACAAGGAAATTGAGCACCTCTCCTTGCCAAATGGACTAACACCTCTTGGGTAGGCCCAATATTTTCTACGTTTAGTTTTTGTTGCTAAAACTAAAAATGAATCACAGCTCAAAATAAGGTATATCTCCAATATCAAATCAATGGCCAAGTTCTTTTTTTCCACCAATAATATTGTGGCACTAGATCTTCTCTTAACTAAACACTCCTAATTTTTTGAAAATATTATTTTTACCCTTTGATTTTTAGGAAAAATCAGTTACAATCTTTAAAAATATATATACTCCTCTAATTTATATAAATTTCAAGTGAATCCCCAAAAAAAATATCATTTAAAAAATACTTTATGATATATGTTATATGTAAATCAAGAATCAAAATTATAACATCAAAGCATTTGAATTAAAAATATATATTATTGTATTTTTTCTATACCCTCATGGGTTCTAAAATTATTTTTAATAAAATTTGAATCATTACTTTTTTGTTCATATCTTAAAATCTTAGACTTCACATTTATAACTTGACCACTACTCTCTTTTACATTCGATATGGGATAAATCAATAATTTCTCTATCACACATCAGGTATTTGATCGACTACCACTCTCGATCAATCTCGTTTTTTTGTGGTTATTGAAATAGAGTTGTTTTTGCCTAGGTTATGATACCAGTTTATGAAGTCTTGGATCCCTCTCAACACCAAAAAATTACTCGCGAATTAAGATTTTTCTTCACACATATAACTTCATCACCAACCCCTTCCGAATAAATCTAATAAGAATGAGTATTATATTAGAGTTACACGTGAAACAAAAGTATTTTATAATAAATATGTTTTACAAACGTATTCCGGAAAAAATATAGAATGAATAAAATTATAAGTAGAAGAAAATTGTAAAATTACAAATATAAAATTTCTAAGAAAAATATGATTCAACAAATTGCCGAAGAATTGTCATGATTTTGGGCTAAATGGCTAAAATTGGCGGGAAAAAAAAGGTTCAATTAACACAATTTAAAAACTTAAGGATCTAAATATATGAAAATAAACATATGTGGACTCATATGAAATACATTAAAAAGATAAGGGGTGCTATTTGTAATTTAGGCTTTTTTTTTTTTTTTTTTTTTTTTAAATATTCAGTAGAAGACGAAATGGCAAGTACCTCTAGCCGGCACAAAAACCAGACCGGAGCCAGCACCAAAATCCGATCCCAAATTAAACCTCCGCAGCAACTCCGGCGCCACCCCCGTCTCCGCCGCCACCTCCGTCAAATTATCTCCCTCCCGGAGGGAATACGTCTCGAACAGCCCGTAATCCGCCGACACCCGCCGGTCGCCGCAAGAGCAGTTCACCGTGACGTTAATCGTCGCGAAATCCGGTATCTGTGTCGGATCAAACCTGTTCACCCTCTGCACCCAGTCCTCCGTCGTCAGATTCGAGAACACCTCCCTCGCCACCCGACTGTACGTATCTCCGATCCTGGTCCGGTAATCGAACCGGTGACCGAGAAAATCGCCGTTCAGACAATCGCACCGGAACGGAACCCGGATCCTCGACCCACTTCGAATACTGTCCTGATTGGGAATATCCGGGTTGTATGACAGGATTTCGGAGATTTTAAGGTCGAATGTTTGGCTAATGTAAGTGAGATTACATCCTTCCCAGACATAGTACGAGGCAAAAGCAAGATCACAGCCGGCTCTGCAATTTGCTCCGGCTTTGAAGGTGAAGAAGATGGAGAAGAGGAGAGAGAGAATTGGAGTTTTAATTTTCATTTCATGGAGGAGAGAGAGTAGAGAGAGAGAGAGTAATGACATGATAAATATGCCATATGACAATGTAGGAGAATGCATGTAAATTTGGGTGTTTTGGGTTTTGGCTCTATTCAATGAGAATAGTATATAATTATATAAAGGGTTAATTACGCTTTCAACCCTGCATAATTTGACCGAGTTATACTTTACCTCATGTACTTAATCTACATATTTCAAATTAGAGTGCAATTGTTAAATAATTAACGGAAATACGTGAAATAATAAATTTACCTCCATACCCGATCAGACCCGTCCCGAGAAAACGAAGAAACAGGCTGGGAGAGGAGGGAGAAGAGGGCAAAATGAATATTATTCGATCAATACCCAATTCAACCCGAAAGTATAAATATTAATTAATATTAAATAATTTATTAAATTTGACTTTTGAAAATTGACCGTTTAATTTTTTTTTTTATAATTATTGTACTTAATTTTGAACCATGTGGGATTAAGTGCTTATGAAAATAAAGAATAAAGACTAATTAGATTAAAAACCAAGAATAAAGTATCATTTATGCTTATATAAATAAATCAAAATAGAGTGGGCTTTTTTTTTTTTCTTTCAGTATTAACAGTTGAGATCCATTATAAAAAAATTATTCTATAAATAAGGACATTTGACATTTTTTACCGTTGAATTAGATATCTAACACTCAAGATTCAAAGATTTTAGGAGACATTTTTAACACTTGGAAATCAAACAAAATTTTAAATTGTTATAGGTATATATTATATAATATTTTTAACAAACTAACAACCTATCACAAAATATCTCACACACAAAATATATATAATAATAGAAAATAAGAAATTTTGGAAGGAGCCGTCCAAAAATTTCACATCCCCCACTTATAAGATTATTAAATTTAATTATTTTTTTGACCCCTTAAATTTTACATTTATAATTAATTAGTCATTTTTTATACACATATAAATTAAACAATTAATATAATACTTTTAAGCACAAAAAATCTATAGTATAAAATAAATACCAATATTTTTCAACCGCTGGATTACATATTTAAAGAGATCCTAACCGTATAATACATATTAGATTATTTAAAATAATTTATTAATTATATTTTAAAATCATATAATATATATATATATAAAACGAGACTTTTTACCCTAGAACACGTATATAAACTATATAATATGGAGAAAGAGCGGAGAGAGAATTAGAATTTTAATTTTTAAATTTTCATTATTTTAGAGAGAGAGGGAGTAGAGAGAGAGAGAGTAATGACATGCTAAATATGTAAAGAATGCATGCAATTTGATGTTAAGTTTTTGGCTCTATTTTGAGGATGGTATATATATACAACTACAATATAAACTATAAAATAAGACTAAATTGCACTTTAGACCCCTGAAATTTTTATTGAGTCTTACTTTATCCCTAACATTTTAATTCTTTTAATGTGCCCCGTTCAAATATTACTTTTCGTATCAATTTGATCCTGTCCATCAATATTGGCGAGGTAGGCAAAATATAAGTTTTAAAATCTAATCCTAATTTCTTCTTCTTTTCTTTTTTTTTAAAAAGCAAGTTAATATGTAGTAATTAAAAAGATTAGCCAAATTGGCTACTTCAACTTGCTGAATAGTCGATCAAAGCTAAAACCAAATTGGTTTGCTCGAACTAAACCAAAAACCTTTACATCAAAAAATACAAATAGAACCAACCAAACCATCGAATGTGAAGAACTAATTTAATGGAGGTCAATAAAGTGAAACAAAAGGACAATTTGAATTGACAGACACAGTCAAATGCCTATACTTTTACGCACGAGGTTCTAAGTCTAACCATTAGCTTGCAATTACTTACATTCAATCAATGTGGAATATAACTGTTGGTGTCGAAAATTGATGCTCACTTGTAGTATGATCCAGTTAGGACACGTGCACGTTTCTCTCCTGAGGTAGGGTGCTAAATTGGCGTTCTGGAGTCCTGGGGAGCTGGAGAGATGAAAATCAGTGAGTTTCTGTTGCTTTTGAGGTCTAGATTAGTTCTCAATCAGTCCGTCCAGAGATTCCAGGTTGGAGCTCCAAGCTCGTACTTGCACAAAGACCTACTGTGGCTTGGCCTGACAAAGTCCCTTCGGCGTGAGAGTCAGCGCACAGGGGCGAATGGCTGATATCCTCTGTCCGTCGAATCTCTGGACGACAGATCTCTGTCCTCTATCCTTTGTCCTCTGATCGTCAAATTTCTAGACATCGACTCTTTGGACGTCAAATCTTTGCCCTCTATCCTCTATTCGCCGGATTTTCCCCACATCAATAACAATTGTAAGGGTTGTTAGATCTCTTTTATACCACGAAAATATCTTGAAAATATATTTTAAAAATATAGCAATTCCTCTTGTATCATATATTTATTCTATAAATTAGGATATATTTTACATTTTGGACATTTTGAACGATTGAATCAACTTATAGATCTAACAGTTGAGATCAAATACTATTTTAAATGTTTTATAATCTTATATCATATAATATCTAACAAAATAATAACATATTTCAAAATAACACATAAAAATTCCATACTCTCACTTCAAAAATGATTAAATAAAATTTTATTATGTACCCATTAGGTTTTATATTTGTATTTAACAGGTTATTTTTTATTTACCATTTTTTAACACTTGATGAAGCCGAAAATTAGTTCGTCAAATATGAGACTTCGGGATCAGGAATAAAATGTTTCTCCCAACTCCAATTACTCTCTCAATTCAGGATCCTACAAAACAATTCGTCGTGGGTGGGTTTACCAGTGTTGCGCCTCCGGTTTGAAAATCAATTAATTGTTTTGAGGAGATTTGGACAAAATATTAGAAAGGAAAAAAGTGTGCATACCTTGCTAGATCCCCCTTCAGCCATATTTATAGATGAAGGAAGACTTGTTTAGCAAATCAATCCCGAATCCCGACCCATTATCATTAGTGTAGAGAAATTATCGGGATATGGAGTAATGAGTTGTTATTTAGGGGGTGATAACAACTCTTTCCTTAATAAGCATGAGGCATTACAATTGTTCCTGAGTAGGAACAACGGTGACAATGCGTCTCAGGGTTTATAACCCTAGTAGAAGTGTCAAGGCTTCAAAGCCGCCTTCCCTAGTTGGGTTATTGGCGAGAGCTAACATGCTAAGGGGATGTTGCCACCCTGGGCGCATGAAGTGTACATACAAAAAGGGTGGGGGAAAATTTCTCCCCACCCATTTAAAGTTTTATATATATATATGTTATTTTCTTCTTCATATTTTTTTTTTTTACATTCTTTAATTATTATCACCATCCTCCTAAAATGAACGTAAGAAAACTAAAATTGAATTATTCAAAATTCAAAAATAATTTTACATTGTTTGTCAATCTCATGAATTTCTAAAAATATCTAAATTTTTAGGGTCAAAATAATTTTTTTTCAAAATTTTAATTTTACTTAACTTTTAGAAAATAGAATTGACCAAATAAAACATGATTAACTTTTGAAAATTTATTTTAATTTGATCAATTTAATCTAAAAATAACTTATAAACTTTTTTATTTTGATCTCTTTTATAAAAAAAATAAATTATTTTGACCACGAAAATAATTTTTTTAAATCGTCATCCAAAATTGTTTTTTAAACAAACTTTATTTAAAAAGTAATTTGGATGATTGGGAAAATTGGGCCAATACTTTCTAAATCGTCCAAATTAATTTTTCAAACAAATATTACCCAAAAATATATATTTTTTACATTATTTTATTTAGTCAATTCTAATTTCTAAAAGTCAAAGTGAAATCAAAGTTTTGAAAAACTCATTTTGACCCCCCACAAATTTAGATATTTTTATAAATTTATAAAATTGACAAACAATAAAAAATTCTTTTCGAATTTTGAATAATCCAATTTTTGTTTTCTTACAATTATTTTAGGTGGATAGTGATAATAGTTAAAAAAATGTAAAAAATAAAAGAAAAATAAATAAATATATATATGTGTGTGCGCGCGCGCGCGCACGCACGAGGGCGAAAATCCCCCTCCCTCTGCATGGACAAGTGTCCAAGCAAGGGCATTAGTCAGGAAAAACAGGTGAGTTTCGGCCAATGTGCTCTAGAAGTGTAATAAAGTGCAAATGGACATTATTCAGGGAATTTGGCATCTTCTAAGTTTTAAATAGGTAAAGAACTCCTTATCTCAGGGTAGATACCTTAGCCAATTTATAGCGTTATGTAGCCTTTGTTGCGTGGCACATGCTTCTGTGGACACGTAGCGATAATTTGTGCCCAGCTCAGATTTCTACCCATCAACACTTATAAATAAGAAAAATAAATAGTGCACAGGAAATCCTTAATCTATTCTATAAATCAAGATATACTTTAGATCCCATAGTTGAGATCAAACACTACTTTTGATCCTGCAAACACATTTCAACAACTCCAGTATATACTTAAAACTACTCAAAGGATTTCAGAACAAAAGGAACATAAAACTATTATGTATTCCCCCATCTCTCTATCTACACAGAGAGAGAGAGCAACATAAAGTTGCAAAAATGGTTTTCAGCCCCTCATCCATATTTACAAACCAAACCCATACCTTCCCTCCCCCGCCAACCCCCACATCTCTCTACATATATACAGACGCTGAGAGAGGGAGAAAGAGAGAGCTGAACCATAAATGATTTTTGTACCAGGCTATACATGCCTTTTTCAACACGACGACATGGAATGCCAAAATGCAATGATAAGACAATTTTACCTTCCCGACATTATATTTACTTGACCATGATTCTGTAGGAGCCAATATCACAATCCCCCGTCGAGGACAAAAGGGTCATTAGTTCAACCACAACTGATCTCATGCTTGGTCTCAGTCGAGGATTTTCATGTGTGCAATCTTTGGCAAGCTCAGCCATCTATAAAAAAAAATCAAATTCATTAATTGAAAAATCATAAGGCATTCATTGATAAAACTTGGATTAATTTACCTTTCGGACTGAATCAAAGGGGTAGTCTTCACCAAGCCTATCATCAACCAGCTTGCACAACAACTCTTTAGGATCCGGTAGATTAAAAACTTCTTCAAACTGCATATTTATTATTGATATAAGAATAAAACTAAGGACCTATTTGACAACACTGAAAATAAAATGCTGAAAACTTACAAGCGCTGAATTTATTAAGTACTTGTTTTTTTTTTTTTTTCAACATTTCCAATTTCAAAAAAATTATGTGTGAACAAATTTTTGCGTCTATGATAATCTTTACAACTCTCTTTTAAAAATATTCTCTCTATAATTTTTTCTTTCTATTTTTTTTCAATTTATTACTCTCTCTCTCTCTACAAATGTTTGTATATAGTTTTTTTTTTTTTCAAAAATTTTATAGTCATGATGTTTAATAGTGGATGTTGTATATAATATTTGATTGCATTAAGTGATAAAGTGAAAGAAAATGAGTCATACATTACTTTAAGTACTTAATAAAATAAGTTTATTTGATAAATATAATTAATAATAATTAATTAATTACATGCCTCTTAAAAATTTAAGTTAATGGGCCTAAAATTTTCAATCATTGGGCATTGACTTAATATTTCAACATTTAATGAGCTCAACCTTTTTTTCTTTAACTTTATTTTTTTTTTGAGACATTTTTACCCTTCAAGCATGTATGATTAACTTGAGAGAGAGAATTGAAATTGAATTGTTTAATTCCCGGATTTAACTTTTTTTTTTTTTTTTTGTTGAACTCTATGTTATTGTTAACTTGTGATAATTCACATATTTGAATTTTTCAGTATATTATTAGTGTTTTATTTTATTGTTTTGTTCTCGAATTTTTCTCTCTCATATTATCTTGACTTTAGTAAAAATTTAAGTATAAAGTTAGTTATGTAAATTAAATAAATTTCAGTCTTCAAATTTTATACTTATCAAACAGACAAAAATAATTCAGCACTTAAAAAATCAACACTTAAAATTTTAATTTTATCAAACAAGTTTATGATATTTTCTAAACTTAAAATTCCAACAATTAAAACTTTCACGGTGGCCTTAATTGGATAAGTATTTAATGCATTCTATTTTAAATACTTAATTGTATTATGAAACGGTCCCAAAATGAGACTATACAAGTAACTTACACTATTCTATAATTACTTGGGCGGTATTAAGAAGGGGCAAAAGAAATACCAAGGCAACAAGTCCCTTTGATTCAGTAATAGCTTCAGTTGTCTTAACAATGGCTTCTTTAGCAGATATTAGTTCATAAAGAACCACTCCAAAAGCATATACATCTACCTTAGGAGAAATATCAACATAATTACCGTACCTGCAATGCATTCAAATCCACCTTAAAAAAAATAAAAAATAAATTAGGAAAACATAAATCCGACAAACAAGTTATATTAGACCAATAGCTATATTTTTCCGGTTTTCTACTTAATGAACGTAGGGAAAAGAAAGATCTCCTATTTTGATTGTCGGAATCCCACATCAGATGTAGAAGGGACTAGTGGTCAAGTTATAAGTGTGAGGGAAAGTCTCACCGAAACTAGCTTTAGGGGTTCCTCCCCAAGATCATTCTACACTAGTATCATAGTTCATGTTACAACTCTGACCTAATAGCCGACAAAGGGAAAGACTGGTCGAGGGCCAGCCGACCAAAGTCACAATGTATGAGGGGAGATTATTGGGTTTATGCCACATCGGATATGGAAGGGTCTAGTAGTCAGCTTATAAGTGCGAGGGAAAACCTTACCTCATGAGCTAACTTTTGGAGTTGAGAGAGGTCCAAGACCACTCTACATTAACATTTTTTTTAAGTAAGAGTAATTATATTTATTTAATGTTAAGGGTAGAATAGACTTTTCTTTGTTTTCTAGATTTTTTTATTGTAAGCATATATAAGTTATCTTTCCGACGTATTTTCTTATACTATATGCATTCATTATTCATAATAAACCCTATCCTCATCTTCTCATTTCTCCTTAGATTATATGTTATTCATTTATCTTAACATGGTATCAGAGCTAGGTTTGGAAAGCCTCGTTTGTTTGTCCATGTCTCTTTGAATGTTTATCTTTTTTTTTTTGTTTGTTTGATTGCATCACATACAAGGTGGAATTGCACGTGAGGGTGGGTGTTAGAGTCCCACATCGAATCTGTGAGTTTTCCCAAAGTAGTCTATATATGAAAGAAGTTACTTCACTCGATAGTTGATACTATATGGTTTTATGTACATTTTATAATTAAAAAAAATGTCAAAAAAAAAATATTATTACTTAAAAGTAAAAGAAAAGAAAACGAAAGTATTCGTTAACTGTGTAGAGATTATATCTTCGTATTATCCCCATATGGTATTGTTTAACTCATAGTAGTTTCTTAGGAAGTGGGAAGATTTCAAGTAGAGAGATCCTACTTAGGCCGATCTTCTGAAATATAAAAATTGAACAAAAAAAGTCCATAAGATCATGTTCTATTTTTTTTTAAAGTACTTATTTTAAGCGCAAAACAAATGCTACTTATAATCTTCTTTGCTTCTTTAAAAAAATAAAAATAAAAAATTACTGAACAATGCCTATGAATTAAATGCTGAACAAGTGAAGACAACCGATTAAAATTGATAAGAAGCTTGGATACATGAATCTTAGAATTGATAAGAAGCTTGGATACATGAATCTTACTGTGGTGGCATGTAGCCTAAAGTACCCACAAGACGCGTGTTCATAGAAGCACCCCCAACTTCAGTCAGTTTCGTTAGCCCAAAATCAGCGACCTGTTAAAAAACCTAGCGATTTTCAATATCTTAGTAAAAAGGGTAGCCAATGCACAAAAGCTCCATCCATTGCAAGGTCTGGGGAGGATCAGATGTATACAACCTTACCTCTGTATACGGAGAGGCTGTTTCTAGACTTTCAACATCTTAGTACTAGACAAAAAATGCCATCCTAGTAAAATAATTTCATGCACATAGACAACCTTTGCGCAGTAGTTTTTGTCAATCAATATGTTGGCCGATTTGATATCGCGATGAATATAGACTGGTATGGTATGCTCATGGATGTATTCAAGTGCCCTAGCTGAATCAAGGGCTATTTGTATCCTGGTAGACCATGGCAAAGTGTTTGTCCCTACACACACACACACACACAAAAAAAAAAAAAGGGCGAAATTAACCTTAAACTGTATGCAATTCATGTCAGAAATTGATTTACAGAATAAGTTATTGTTCTCACCTGAACCGCGTAGATGTTGGCTTAAGTTACCATTCTCAATGAATTCATAGACTAAAAACAACGAACCCTCAATACAATATCCGATGAGACACACCGGTGTTCATGTATAACTCATTAGAGTCCCATTTGGGAGACATTTTCAAGACATATTTACAGAAGACATTTTAGTGAAACATTTTGGACTGCTAGATCATCATAAAAATCAAGAGGCATGATTAAAGGATAAGAAATTTTGGAAATTAGGGTTACCGCCCAATCTCTCTCATTTGACGCCTCCCTTCCATTTCAATCTCTCTCTCTCTCTCTCTCATAGGTTTTGAAACCCTACATTTAATCTTTACTTTAGGTTTATTTTTACATCACACCCTTTGCACTTTACAGTGGACCGTATTTTGCATTTTATACATATATTATGTAATATGAATATTACTGAGTACTTGGGCGGGAAGGAGAATAAGAGGGAAGGAGGAGACTGGAATTGTTCATAAAGTCTCCTAAAAATAGTTAAGTGCAGAGCAAGTGAATGTTTTCTGTCCAAAATTATAATGAGGATAACGACTTGGACTGTAGTGAAATGATTAAGAAACTTTATATGTTCAAATTAAAACTATGGGAACCACAGTGAGATTTTGCCAAACTGCAATGGGACAAAGTATCAAAACCCCCAACTCTTAACCTTCATTGTGTAATATCCTGAAAAATTATATTTTTTAAAATAATATTTTATTAAAAATAAGTTAAATATTTTTTGGGGGGATTATTTTGCCTATTAAAGAAAGCCCCCTAAGAAACCGGGTCGTTACACGTTGCCACATAAATATTGAGTAGAGCAACTTAAATACTCTACAGTGACAAAGTATGTCAAAAAGGGAAAGAGTAATACCAAATTCAAGTGATGAACATGTGTTAAAACCTTCAGTTCGGCAAGGAACTCTTTTGTCCCTCGCATATGCATCTTCTTGATTGCTGCTTTCTGCTTTCATAGGTTAAAGAGAGTCAGGGAAATCATTAAGGAGGAAAATTCTAAGAACTTGATGTTTGGGCTCAAACTGACTCCTACATAGACAACAACGATAAACCCGGAACAGAAAAACACCAAAGAAAGGGAGTGAGGAATCAACGCGAGAAAATTTAACATGGTTCAATGCAAGTCTAATCCACCACAAGACGAAATCGAATATATTGAGTGCAAGGCTTAACAAGTTTACAATACAGACACTTATATTGTGTCTACAATCTTGTACACCTGCATAAGTGTTGCTACAATACATCACCTAGAACTCAAAGGAATGAGTCCGATATACATATATAGGTATATGTGTGTGTGTGTGTGTATAAAGTATAATTGTTGCTACAATACATCACCTACAACTAAAAGGAATGAGTCCTATATATATATATATATTCCACAAGCCCCAAGGTCTCTACAAAAAAGCCCCTAGTTTCCCACCAGACAAGCTCCAAGAATCAAGAGAAAAAGAGAGGAACAAAGATGAAATATTGAGTAGTTCCACAAAAACAGGAAACACGCCAGCACCGCTGCCAATTGATCACCTTTTTTTTTCTTTTTTCTTTTTCCATTTTTTTTTAACTCACACCCCCCACTCACGCACCCTACCAAGCGATCACCTCTTCCTCTGTCAAAGACGGCAGCAGCTTCCCAGCTCCCAATCTCGTCTTTTGCCCTGTTTATTTCCAAGTCACAATCGGCCTAAAATCCAAAAAATCTCCCACTTTGGAGGGTGAATGTGTGTATCGACAAACCTTCCGTCTCCAACTCCCACTCGCCAAAGAAACTCTCTCCACACCCGTAATTTCCCTTGTAGTCCTCCTCGAAATCACCATTTGAGGCAAACGGAGGCTGCACATAACCTCAACTAATCAACCGTTACCGTCTTCGTCAACATATCCCCAAAATTCTTTTGACTGCGAATCTTCTCAAGTGCAACCTAATCATCCTTCAACAATGATCAAATGAATGGAACTTGATGACAATATGTTTAGTCCTAGAATGAAAAGGATGAATTCTTTGCCAAGTGTATTGCACTTTGACCGTTGCTATACTACTTAGGATCTTTTTCTCCTTGTCCCAACTCCCAACTCTTGATTGAACCACGCCATCTCCTAGCACCCTTCTATCACTACAACGTATTCCTCTTCAGTAGTTAAAATGGATAAAACCTTTTGCAACTGAGAAACCCATCTCTTGTCGCAGTAATGAGGGTAAAAACATACCCCGTGGGCTATTAATTTTCTGCAAGATCCGAATCAACATAACCCCACAAATTTACATCATTACCTCCATAACATAATGCCCAATCTTTGGAACCAGCCCAATCTTTGGAACCAACAAGATACAATAAGATCATTTGATTGCCTTCCAATGCCCATTTCCAAGATTTCTCATAAATCTACTCACAACTCCCACTGCATGAGCAATCTCTAGACGAGTGCAAACAATGGCGTACATACGAGGCTTCCAATGGCTAAAGCATACGGCCTTTAGTCATCTCCTCTTCATCTTCCGTTGTCATCAGTGACTTTTCTTGGGAGAGTTTGAAATAACCTGCCAGTGGTGCGCTAAGAAGTTTTTCATCTTCCATGTTGAATCTACCAAGTACTTTGCCACAAGTACTCTGAATGTGAAAATTTCAATAATTCGCATAGATTCATTTCGTCACACCAAGATCCTTCATGGCAAACTCCTCAGACAACCTATGCTTCTATGCTTAAGACCAAGACATAAGAGTAGTGAACTCTTCCAAACTAGGACATGCAACAAACATTTCCTCTACATATAAAAGATGAATCTAAAAAGAATTCATTACAATTGCGCTTCCAGAAGTCGTCTTTCTTCGTGAAATCATTGAAATTTTTATTACATTACCTTGGAGTTTATTTCAAATTGTACTAGGTTACACACCAATTCTTCTTTCTCCTCAAGCACATAGCCCTACGGTTGATGCATGTAGATGTCTTCAAAATCATCATAAAGGAATGCAGTTTTCATATCCAACTAATCTAGATGCAAATCATGCATTGCAACTCGATTAAGTACAATATAGAAGGATGTGGACTTTACCACCAGAGAAAAAAATTCAGAGTAATCAATATCAACTTTTTGCTCAAAGCCCTTAACCAACAACCTCGTCTTGTACCTCTTGGTACAATCATGTTCCACCTCCAACTAGCACACCCATTTGTTGTGAGGAGTCCTCTTTTCCTTTGGAAGTTTAACCAACTCCCAAGTTTAGTTCGACACGAAAAAGTCCATCTTGTTTGTCATGGTAAGCTCCGACTTCTTGTGTCTCAACATGAAGAGCTTCTTCATAACAAGAAGGTTCATTATTATCCGTCAACAATAGATAATACAAGGAAACAAAATACCGTTGTAGTGGCCTGATTTACCAGGTAGATCTCCTCAGGTAGATTGCTCTTGTTGATATAGGTGTAGGGCCTATCTGCAGCCTCAATGTGCACATACGCAGTGCAACCTAACACCATGTGGTAAGAGCAGTGTTGCAAAAGGTGTTTCATAGGCGACCCAAGCCAAGCGCAGAGGCGAGCGTAGTAGAATTCCCCTAGGCTATGGTTGAGGTGAAATGTTCCTTGGGCATATGCGCCCGTCTTTTTGGCAAAGCCCTGGCCGTAAAAATTGAGCGAAGCCCTACCCTTTCATTTTTTTTTTATTTCAATAAAATAAATGTTAATTAAAATTATGTGTATTTTAAAGCCTTAAGTAAGGTTAGCAATTAACATAACCAGAGTTAATATTAGAAAATAACCCCAAAACCAAAAATATAATAAAAAAATCTCCATCTTCCTTTATCTTCTCATTAGGTAATTAAACAGATATTTCTTGCGAGAATTGAACTTGCATCTTTGCTTATTTCCTTATCCTATAGAAAATTCCATTATTTCACTTTATTAGGTACTTAGCATAATTCTTTTTAAATGTTATCCATTGTTTATTTTTTCATTAAAAAATGTTGTCCATTTTTTTTGGCATGTTACACTTTTTCCTACTTTTCTTTTTCTGATATTTGAAGATATTTTTTATTTCTTATATTTTTTTAAATATTTAAAATTCATATTTCATGAGTCTTACGCCCCACATCTCGGGGTTTACAACCGGCTCGGGACAAGTTAAATCGCCTCGTCTCGCGCTCGCCTTTTACAACAATGGGTGGGAGTGATAAGTGATTCATCTCTTTGCCTATCCATATCTCCTCCAAGAAACCACCATCCAATGGCATGAATGTGATGAACCCTAGATTTAGTGGTAATGAAAGTAAATAAGTTGAGAGGGAAAGGAAATGTGTTTTATTGAAATCGAAGAGAACAATCAAACACTCGAGTAATTCAAGAGACCTAGTTCACTTCTAGAGCCAAGGCTCAATACAAGCTAATTATGCACGCCCCTACACACTCCCTTGCGCCCTCTTTTATTGCCTACCATATAAAACTCCTCCCCCAAAGGCTAATATAACTTTTCTATTCTCACCCAAACAACTTTCCCAAAACTCTCCTTAAATCAAGCTAATTCGGTATTTCCTTTCTTGCGTTGTTTCCTTTCTTGCGTCGTGTATAGGTGTACCTAATTGGTGGTCTATCATACCCGTCACCCAAACTTTCACCTTGTCATCAAAGAGAAACTAAGAAAACTGTTGTTGAATGGTTTCAAACTTATCCTAAGTGGCCTCAAACTATGGCAAATTTTTCCATTGGATGAGAACTTCAACAAGAGTAATATCACTAGTGTCCAGATTGCGCACTCCAAGAACTACAGCAGACTCGACTAACAATTCCAGGTCAGGCGACAATTGTGGTGGCAAGAGGAGAGAATAATTGATCTCCCCATGGGCTCGGCGAAGTTGGGAGACATGAAAGTCTGGGTAGATGGATGGATGAGCTAGGAGGTAAGGACAACTTGTACACCACTGTGCCTACACGAACCAGAATTACAAATGGTCCATAGAAATGCGAAGCAAGTTTTTCGTTGTGTTGTGTGGCCAAGGATTTCTGTCGATAAGGTCGTAACTTCACGAAAACTTTCTCCCCCACTTCAAACTCTTCATCTAGTCGACTAGCATTGGCCCTGGACTTCATCTTCTGTTGAGCACGCAAGAGATGCATTTTGAGCTCGTCTAACTACGCGTCGCGATCTTCCAAGAGCTGCTCTACTGAAGAGACCATAGTACTCCCTGTTTTGTCACAGATGAGAGGTGGCGGATCCCGCCCATAGAGTGCCTTGAAGGGAGTACAATCAATGGTGTTATGGTACATGGTATTATACTAGTATTCCGCCCAACCTCACCATTTACACCAAACCCACGGTTTCTCTAAGACGTTACATCGTAAATATGTCTCCGAGCAACAATTCACCGCTTCAGATTGCTCGTCCGTTTGAGGAAGATAAGTTGTACTATGACGCAACTCTGATCCCTGTAGATGAAATAATTCTTTCCAAAAATGACTTAAGACTCTGTCGCGATCGGAGATGATAGTGTTAGGGTATCCCATGCAGGCGCACGATTTCTCGAAGGAATGACTCTGCCACTGTTCGAGTTGTAAACGAGTGTTTCAAGGGCAAGAAGTGGGCGTATTTGGTCAACCTGTCAACCACCACTAGTATCGTATCCATACCTTCTAATTTGGGCAACCCTTCAATAAAATCCATGGTTAAATCCTCCCATACCCGGTTAGGTAAAGCAAGGGGCTGTAGCAACCCCACCGGCGACATGGACATAGATTTGTTTCTTTGAAACACATCACACTGTTGCACCCACTTGGAAACGACACCCCGCATGCCTACGCAGAAAAAATTAGCAGTTATTCTCTTATCAGTGCGTTCCTCCCCAAAATGGCCACCCATAGGAGACGAGTGCTACTCTTTCAAAATAGAGGATAGCAAGGTGGAATTTTTGGGCAACATCAAAACGCCCTTTGTAGCAAACCTGATCATTTTCTAAGGAAAATCTTGTAGCGCGCACTCCTCCCTACTGCAGGTCACCCTTAACTTTTGTCAAAAATTCATCTCTATCAATTTCTCGCTGCAAGGTCTCCCAATCTAACCATTGTATGCCAACAAGTTGGTCTAACTCCAGATGAGGTAGTACTCTTGACAATGCGTCAACCACCTTGTTGCTCGCACCTGGTTTATATTGGATTTCAATGTCATATCCTAGTAGCTTGGCCATCCATCTTTGATAATTAGGTGCCACGATTCGCTGCTCTAATAAGTGTTTCAAACTTTGTTGGTCAGTGCGAACTAGGAATTTCCTCCCGAGCAAGTATAAACGCCATTTTTGAATGGCAAAGACAATAGTGGGGCTGGCAAAACGGGTATTTACACGATGACACGACACGAGACCGACACGAAATTAGCAGGTCTAGGTTTTGCTTATCAGGTATCAGGTCGTTATCGTGTCAGACCCGATAACCTGATAAGAAATAGTGCAGGTTATCAGGTTGACCTGATAACCCAATAGGTTACACGATAAGACACGATAAGAATTTCGTGTATTCAGGTTACACGATAACCTGTGACCCAATAGGTTACCCGTTAATTTAATAAATTATTTTTACACCCCCAAATTATCAAATATTACAAATTAGTACTTAATATATATAATAATTTGTTAAGATGGTTTTAAATTAACAGGTTAACAGGTCGTTAACAGGTTAACAGGTCGTTAACGTGTAATGGGTTAACGTGTAATGGGTAGATTAATGTATAATAGAAACCTATCAGGTCTTATCGTGTCGTGTTTACCTGATAGGTTTCGTGTCATCGTGTGACACGAAAAATTATCGTGTCGTGTCGTGTCGACACGGTAATTTTCGTGTCGTGTTCGTGTTTGGGTAATCTGACACGATAAGCTTATCGTGTCGTGTTCGTGTTTGGGTCTTATCGTGTTTCGTGTTATCGTGTAATGACCTGTTACACGACCTGTTACCTGTTTTGCCAGCCCTAGACAATAGCCATTAATTATTTTTCATAGATCGAACGCAGCTTCGCCCGTTGCCCTAGCACTTAGCTATAATAAGCCATTGGTCACTCTTCTTGCATCAAAACGGCACCTAACCCATATCCAGATGCATCGATTTCAATGACAAATGGCTTGGTGATGTCTGGAGGGGCTAAAACAGGAACCGTGGTCATAGCTTTTTTAAGAGTCTCAAATGCCTCCATAGCTGCCGTATTCCACCCAAAGCGGTCTTTCTTCAATTGCTCTGTAAAAGGCCACGCAATCGAACCATACCTCTTAACAAACTTACGGTAATACCCCGTAAGTCCCAGAAAGCCTCGCAACTCTCGAATCGATTGTGGTATTGGCCATTTGAGCATGGCTTGTATTTTAGAATTGTCCACCTCTACGCCGTCTCCTGATATAACGTGTCCCAAATATTCCAAACGGGTACAAGCAAAAGAGCACTTCTTGTGGTTTGCATGTAGCCAGTGCTTTGCGAGAAGTTGTAAGACCACCGCCAAGTGGTGTGCATGTTCCGCTGTGCTACGACCGTAAACTAAGATATCATCAAAGAACTCTATAACACAAAATGACGAAGGTGTGGACGAAAGACCTGATTCATGAGTGCTTGAAATGTTGCGGGTGCATTACTTAGCCCAAACGGCATAACCAAGAACTTGTAATGACCTTCATGGGTTCGCAAAGCGGGAACATCCTCGGGCCATACTCAGATCTGATGGTACCCAGACTTCAAGTCAAGCTTGGAGAACACCGTCGCTCTATGTAACTCATCCAACAACTTATCGATCACTGGTATGGGAAATTTGTTTGCCACTGTCTCCCTGTTCAGGGCACGATAGTTCACACAGAATCTCAAGCTTCCATATTTCTTTTTTACTAGTAAAATCGGGCTTGAAAATGGGCCCACACTGGGCTGTATAATCATGGCCGCCAATATCTCTCATACTAACCACTCAATCTCCTCTTTTTGTACCTGGGGATATCAGTAAGGTCATACGCTGATAGGTGAGGTTCCTTTCTTTAGGGTTATGGCATGTTCCTTTCCACGGAAATGGGGTTAATTCCATAGGCATCTCAAACGCTTCCTTGGAATTTTCCAATACTGCCTAGATCACATGAGGAATAGCAACTTCCTCTTCCTCGGCAATCCCTACAACGACCAGCTCCACTATATACCCATATCCTTCATGTCTAATGGTACGAAACATGGCTTTGCGTGATACCGGTGTTTTGTGTAGAGAGGGATTCCCTTGTAAGCTCACTGGTGTATTTCCCACATTGAATTTCATAGAATGAGTCTTCCAGTTAATGTAAGTCACCCCCAAAGTCTCCAACCATTGAATTCTCAGGATAACGTCAGTACTACCCAAATCCAGAAGTAGGAAATCCTCTACTATCTTCACACCTTGTAAAATTAGGCCTACTCCTCTGTATATCCCTTGAGTTTTGGTGGCTAAACCTGTTCCCAAAACCACCCCGTACGATTCCATATTAGTGATGGGAAGCTTCAAGACTGATACTTGCTCGTTTGAGATGAAATTATGTGATGTTCCGCTGTCGATAAGTACGACCATCTTCTGGTTACTAATCTCGCCAGCCAGTTTGAGTGTTTTGGGCGAGGTAAGTCCCACCACTGAATTTAACGACACCTTTACCGCTTGATTTTCCGCTTCCTCCACAAGCTTGGCCTCTTGTTCCTCTTCTTGACTCTCATTTTCCACCGCTTGGGTCTCTGTTTCATATTCTTAAGAGTAAAATGATTAAAAAATGGAAAAATGTAAAATGACAATTTTGCTCTCTAAATTTTGTTAGTTTGGACGGATTTTTTGATAGAAGGACCAATTAAAAACATGTTGATACGTAAAGGGTTTAAAATGAAACACGTAAACTTAGAAAGACTGCTTAGAAATGTGTCAATAGTTAAAGGGTTTAAAATGTACTTTTCCCTTATAACAAAGGTCGTGATCTCGCTTGTATTGCAAATCCGCCTCTGTTAATTTTCGAAATCCTCCCCCTTCATGAGCTTTGGTTGGAACCGTGGTCTCCAATACCATAATGCCTCGTCCCACCTAAGTTCTAGTGGGTGGGTAGTTGGAGTACCCAGGCCAACGTGAATAGTCGGGCCCAATTGAGGCTAGACTACCCTTAAGTTCTGAAGTTTTAGCTTCAATTTTCTTTGCTAAGTCCATAGCACTTTCAAGCCCATTTGGGCCCAATATCTTCAATTCAGCCCGTATGTCACTCCTCAGCCCATTTATGAATGTGGACTATAAAACCAGTTCAGAAATATCTTCTAATGTAGAGGACAGTTGCTCAAACCGTCTGCGGTATCCCCTCACAGATCTAATTTGCCTTAAAGCCAAAAATTCCTCATACATTGAGCCATTGGGGAGAGATCTGAACCTTAATAGGAGTTGGGATTTGAGTTCCTCCCAACTCAGGAATGGCCTTCGCTTGTTCTCCCATCCAAACCAAACCAACACGTCCCCTTCGAAACTGATGATGGCGGTCTCCAATTTCTCAACATTCGACAACCGGTGCAAGGCGAAGTATCTCTCTGCCTTTAGTATCCAGCCGTCAGGGTTCTCTCATCGAAGGAGGAGAGCTCGATTCTTCTAGGTCGAAGTTCCCATCGCGCGGTCGGTGCCCAATCCCTGCCATGGCTACCATCGGCAATGCTGCTCGCTTGCTCCGGTGGCTTTGCCGACGTCGTCGCACGTCGTCCAACAATATCGCGACGTTGTTCGCGTTCCTCGACCGCCCAGATCTCGTCGTCGACTCGATTTTGACTCTAGGCTCTGCTTTCTTGCACTACTTCGCTATGAAATTTTAGTAGCTGGTCGATTTTTCTAGCCAAAGCCGCTAACCCTTGCTCCAAGTCAGGTATTTTCATCAATTCCTTTCTTATTGCTCCTAATTCCTCTTGCACTGTGTTCAGGATCTCTTCTACTATTTCAACCCTAGCATCCATCCTTGTCACCATAGGCCCAACACTTGCTCTGATGCCAAATGATGAACCCTAGATTTATTGGTAATGAAAGTACATAAGTTGAGATGGAGAGGAAATGTGTTTTATTGAAATCAAAGAGAACAATCAAACACCCAGATAATTCGAGAGACCCGGTACTTTCCTAGAGCCAAGGCTCAATACAAGCTAATTCTGCAAGCCCCTACACACTCCCTTGTGTGTGCCCCCTTTTATTGCCTGCATGTTACCATATAAAACTCATCCCCTTAAGGCTAATATAACTTTCTTATTCTCACCCAAACAACTTTCCCAAAACTCTCCTTAAATCAAGCTAATTCGATATTTTCTTTCTTGCGTCGTTTCCTTTCTTGTGTCGTGCATAGGTATACCTAATTGGTGGTCTATCAGAATGCTCTCTATTGATCAAGTTGACAAACATATTTATCATATATGCCCGACCTTGCTTAGGCACATAGTTCTAAGTATCAGTCGTTACGTTACGCAACGGTCGATACGTAACGGAAATTGGACCCTCCGATACCGCTACAGGGCCGATACTGGAGTCTAGGGCTGATTCACACAATATTGGGTCGATACGAGTGCGTAACGGATCTGCTCCCGTCACGTCGAGGCGTAACGGCCGTTACACCGATACAGCTCACTTAAACAGAGAGAGAAAGAGAGAGATCAGAAGCACACAAAAGAAAGGGGAAGAAATCAGAGAACAAACAAAGGAAAAGGGAATACAGCTCACTTCGCCGTCGCAACTCCAAGTCGTTGGTCTTCATCGCCGTCGCCAAATCTTCATTTTACGCCTACTCCAAGTTGTTGTTCTTCGTCGCCATTGCCAGATCTTTGTTGTTCGCGCTCTCTCTCTCTCGTGACTCTTCTATCAGATTTGGAAATGAAAGGACTAAGGTTGGGTGGGTGGGTTATAATGGGGGGTGGGTTTCGTAATTTTAGTTAAATTGAAATTTGGTCCAAAGAGTTAAAAAATAACATTTTAAAATAATAATTGACCCCCAAAAATTTAAAGTCAAATTACAATCAACATATTAACCTTCAAAATTTTTACTGAATAATTTAAATGTTTCATTGTTTTTTGTGTATATATAATTATATACTTCGCAAATTCTAAAAAAAAATCACATATTTTGTTTAATTTTAGACTTTAACCCTAGAAAAACAATTTGTTTCAGTAATACGATGGTTTTTCGTCTTTTTTTCATATTTTTATTGTATTGTATATGACGTTAAATGCTATAATATGTATTAGAATGTATTTATTAAGGGTTAAATGAGTAAAACAATTACTATTATTGAGTTTTTGAAGATGTTCTGGTGATTTAAAATTTACGATCACTACGGCCGATTCACTTTACAGACAGGACGATACGCCCGATACAGTTACACTGCAACCGTTACCGTTACATAACTTGATACCGCGATTTAAAACCTTGCTTAGGCAAAGAGGCATGAATCCTCATGCTTTTGGCATGTTCAAGAATGGTTCTGTTCATCCGATTAGTAACGCCATTATGTCAGGGGTTCTTATGAACCATCACTAACCTTTTAATCAGGCACAAAATCTATCAAACTCCTCTCGGTATTCACTCGTCCGATTTGAAGCAATGATTATTATTATTATTATTTTATTTATTTTTTTACTTAGTTGCAAGATCCCTCTAAAATGGTAATGCTCCAGTGTCAGACTCACGATCCCCGCTTCTTAATGAGAATTTCGCATTACACTAGCTCGTATCATGTTAGAACCTCGTTCCCACCACACTCCTATCACAACTAAACCTCAAAATAACTAATTTATTCCACATATTTTAAACATGAAATATGCCTTTTCAGACAAATATTGTATTGCAAAAAAAATATGTTATTTAAAATAAAAATTGGTACACTACCAAATACATTATGTATTTGTCTAAAAAAAAAAAAAAAGTTACACACTTCCTAAGAGCTCCAAACATGTGAACCACTCAAACTTCGACAATTCCCCGCACCCGCTCCTATCCCTGCCTCATGCAACTATGAATTTTTGTATAAATAGCATTGATACAAGGTTACAAACCTGGCCTCTTAGCTCAGCATAGTAAACATATCCATAGCCACCTTGACCGATCTTGTTAGCCAAACTGAAGTCATTTGTAGCCTTGGCAAGCTCTTCATATGAAAACTCAACCGATTTATAAACAGTGATACATGAAATCCCAAGAGCACCACCATTACCGAACGAACCTGATCCTGAAGCTTTATCCATCCTTCCGTTACCTATATAATCATTAAGCATATTACTGATACTTCAAATGTTGATACACCAAAACAATAACTACCACCCCTTGCACTCCCTTTAAATATAGTATTGAATGCATCAAACAAAATGCAATGATTACCTTGCATAAGCTCAGCTGCCTGTCTCTTCCCTCTACAAAATCCAACATAAAGGCAAAATGCAAAGAACGCAGTCCCTGCAACTGCTACAACAATTATGCCAGCAATGCCTCCACCAGAGAGTCTTGCTTTAGAAAAAAAAATATATAGATTTTAGATTGAGAGAGTATCAAAATCCACCACGACAACTCAACTCTGAGCTCGAGTAGAAATATTCAGATAAGTTGGGTGAGCAAAGAAAACCCCACCGTTTGATCTGCAAAGAAGAAATAAGGACAATCAGATGTAAACAAACTCGAAACGAAATTTGTTGAAAGCAAGAAAACCTTGGTGTTTTATATTTGTCACCTAGAACTATGATAAGCTCTGTTTTGATCTGCATTGAACATAAAAATATGTAATCATTAACTTTGAAAGGCAATCCCTACAGAAAAGCAAAAGGGATGTAATCATTAACTTTGAAAGGCAATTCCTACAGAAAAGAAAAGGGTCGTGCAAGTTTGCCATCAAACAAGAAAATAAAAAAGGATTTTTTTTTTTTTTTTTTATCTTTTCTTTTCTTTTCTTTTCTTTTTATTTTTTATTTTTTTATTTATTTATTTTTTTTTTGGGGGGGGGGGGGGGGGTGTGCCACTATAAGACTAGTAGATCAAATGTTGCAATTAGTCCATTAATGAAAGTATAATTCCAAGGACAAAACATGTCTCGGCAGACCAAAATATACCCACTTTCCACATAAATACTCGCTCATTATCACGGGATCCATAAATAAAAAAAAAATAAAAAATAGTTAAATGTGTTAAGTAATTGAGAGACGGAATACTGATGTGTGTGAAGCCTATAGAATATTGAGATGTACAAGGGCACCTATATATAGGCAAGGATTAGGGTTTGGAGGATTAGGGTGCCTATATATATATATATACACCTATATTAACACTTCTCCCCAAACTCAAGATGGTAAGCCGATAATAACTTGAGTTTGGAAAGTAAATGCAAAAACGTCCGGATTGATAGGTCTTGGTGAAGACATTTCCAGTCTGATCGACAATGCTGACTGAGTGGAGGCAAACTGTTGGCCCAGAGATGACCCAAGGGGGAGTGAATTGGGTCTTCAAAAAAATTTATCCTTCTTATGTTTGTTTAAACAAAATCCTCAAAATCTTTAGTTTTGATTAAACATGCACTTATGTAGAAGAGATATAGAACAATAATTACACAATGCAAAGTAAAACAACCAAAGAGAGTACGAGACAGAGACAATCACACACACAAGACACAAGGATTTATAGTAGTTCAACAAGATTCTTTGCCTACGTCTATTCCTCCAAACTCCCACGGAAAGTTCTAATTTCACTAATTTACTGATCATCTTTCCAAGTGAGAACCACACCCTTACACTTATTAAGATTCACTCTCATAAATTCATAATCCCTTTCCCATGCGAGATTAAACCCGCTACCAAAGATTCACTCTCTTGGGTTTCTTCACACAATCCTCTTCACTGGCGAAATCTCGCCGCCATTCCAAAGGGTGCTCAGGAGCGAGTGGATCAACAATGCTGATGTGGCGATGATGTCAAACGGCGTCGCATCCCTGATGCTTACGTGGCAATGTCGTGTTGGAATTCATTACGTTCAAACCCACCCACCCACCCCCGGGGCAATGCATGCAGCCTAACAGGCTAAGACCCATAGATACATATATTAACAAAATGGACTTCTAACAATATGAAAAGTGTTTTGTGTCCTATTCCTGCATGCTCTATAACACCTTTCATTTGGACTAATTGGTTAAAATTCCAAAAAAGAAAGAAAGGCAAATTACATAGTTTTCTTACTTGATCCTAAAGAATAGAAAATTGCCTCGTGAATTCATATATATTCATAAAACAGAGTAATACACTGTAGAAAAAAGAGTCACCTCTCCCAGGAATGAAAACCAAACCACTTCCCCTGCTGAAATCCACACCGGGATTGTAAGCCTGCAACAACCGTTCAGGAAGCTGAGATTCACTGGCAATGGAAGACAAATTCTGACCAGGCCGAAGAGGGTAAGTAATAAATAACCCGTAATCTCTGGAAACACCACTGTCCCCGCACGAGCAATTTACGGTAACATTCACCGGAGAATTTGCGGGTATGTTGTTGGAATCGTAATTATTGAACCTCTGCAACATATCGACGGTCGTCAGATTAGCATAGTAAGTTCCGGCGACCATGGAGTAGGTTCCGGTGGTGAGATTGTAGACGAACTGATGAGCTAGAAATCCACCATTGCGAAGACAGCCGCAAGAGAACGGGACATTGACTCTGGTACCATCAAGAATGAAAAGAGGATTGGTTATGTTACGATTGTAACTCATAATTTCGGAGACATCAGAGGAGAAGGCCTGGGAGATGAATGGGAGATCCGCTCCTTGCCTTGGGAGATCCGTTGCTTGCCCAACGAAGTACGAAGCTAAAGCGACGCAACTGCCGCTGCACTGAGATTGAACTCCATGGCAGAGAAGGATTAACACGACAAACCCTAGAATCAGCTCGCATCCTTTCTTTCTTACCATTTTTTCATGCTACAAACTCGCGAAACGATTGAAACCCTAAATTGGAGACGAAACCCGGATTGGGAAGTTGAAATGAAGCATTGGTTATCAGTTTCTTCTCTTTTAACACCAGCCATTCAATTTAAATACTATCTTATCTACTTATAAATGAAAACAAAACATAAAATATTTTTTAATTCGATGAAAAAGGAAAGTAACACTGGCCACAGTTACCTAGGTGGCGTATGATAAGTACTCCCATCCCAAAAATTCTCATCGCATTCTCTGATTTTTTGAATTTATTTTTGAACATAACGTTTGATAATCCATCTCACTTTTTTGTTTCCGTTGTCATTCCATTCCCAAATGAGAATTCATCCCACTTTTTATAAAGAAATGAGAAACAAAAAATTTTTGTTTCTACTTATTCTCATCTCATTCCCAACCAAAAAAAAAACATTCCCAACTAAAAAAAAAAAAAACGTCGTCACCTCCATCACCTTCGTCACCTTCGTCGTCCTCCATAATCATCATCCATCATGTTCGTCATCATCGTTTTCTTCAACCGTCCTCCTCTGGTTCGTCATCTTCTTCAAGTGTCCTCCTTTGTTCGTCGTCCTCTTCAACCGTGTTCTTCGCGTCCTCTGTCGTCTTCTCCAACCGTGTTTTTTGCCTCATCGCCATTGTTATCGATTTCGTCTACTTATAGGGTTTCGATTTCGAAATCGAAATTGAAACCCTATTTCAAATTCGATTTCGAAATCGAAACAAGCGTTCATCGTCGTCTTCAACTATGTTCAACTGTCGTCGTCTTCTTCAACCGATTTCGACCATTGTCTTCAATCGTGTTCGTCGTATGCTTGGTTTCGATTTCGAAATCAAAACAGGGATTTCGATTGGGGTTTAGGGTTCAATTTCAATTTCAATTTCAATTTCGATTAGGTTTTAGCATTTTGATTTCGATTGTAGTTTAAGGTTTGATTACTTGATAGTTTCTTGATTGTGATTTAAGGTTTGTTCTTGATTTCTTGGATATCGTTACCAAACAAAATTATGTGCCAAATCGAAAAAAAAAAATTGTCGTTACTAAACGCGATTTTGTTCCCAATAAGGAAATAAAATTTTTATCCCATCTCATCTCATTCTCATCCCACTACATGAGATGAACACGAAACGGTTACCAAACGGGCACCTAGTTTATTCTCTTTTGACTATATTGGTTTTACACCTGCATAGTTAGTCTAAAAATATATATATTAATATATATTTTTATTTTAAACATTTTCATATTATAATTTTGATTTTTGATCAACATATAGCAAAAAATATAGAGTATTCTTAAAAAAATAAATTTTTTTAAGGATTCACTTGAAATTTATAGAAATTAGAGAAGGAATATATGAAATTTTAAATATTATAATTTATTTTTCCTAAAAATAAAGGGATAAAAATGTATATTTAAAAAAAATTAGGAGTGTTTAGTTCATAGAAATCTAGGGTCAGAATATTAATAATGAAAAAGAAAATATTAACCATTGATTTGATAGGAATAAAAAAATTGGAGAGATGTCTTATTTTGAGTTATGATTCATTCTTAGTTTAAGTTTTCACTTTTAGTATATAATATATGACTAGGTGGACAGCATGTGCTTTGCAAGTGCCTGTCATCCCCTATCTCCTACCATCTCCTCTTTTATGAAAATTAGAAGAATAAATTATCTATACTTAAGTACATAGTATCAAGTAATATAAACTATTCAAATTTGAGAATGCTACGATATATTTCAATTCTCGTTAAACTATTTGCATCAAAAAATAAATAATCTAAATTCATGTTGTTCCTGAACAAACATACCTTTAAATTTCATGAATTATTATTAACATTTATAAATGAATACAAACACCAAACACAGTTAGACTATGCACAAAATAAAGTAATTTAACCCAACAATGAGTATGAGTATCTCAATAAGGACGTTTTAGAGAAGAAAAAATGATGGCAAAATTGTCGATATCTGTACTCGGTATTATATAATTCTATTTTTCGATTGTGTCTTGTTATAAAAGAAAAAATATTAAAATGTCTATAATTTTTCTAATCAAAAGTATTTCAATTGAAAGTCAAAATCTAAATCTAATGACCCAAAAAAAAAAAAAAAAAAATTTGAATATGTGTATTTTATGTTTATGGCGTTTCATATTTTTCATAATTTCTTATACTTTTTATATTTCTATATATAGTTAGAATATTTTTTACACCAAATGAAATTATTTTCAAGAGAAACAATACAAAATGGGTAGTCTAGTTTTTTTAAAGAAAGTATAAGTTAGAAGTTTATTTTTTATAAAAACATTAAACAAAAAAATTGTTTATACATAAATTTAATTATTTATAATATATAAATATATTAAATGATTTTTCTTTTAAATTTTGAAAAAGTGTGCCTTACATGACAAATTGATTTTAAAAAAAAAAAATAAAAAATTGAAGAGCACTTTTGCAATTTTACTTATATACGTGAATAGTAAACTAAATGTCGTAAGAGTATAGATATATTTATATGTTAAATGATTTTTCTTTAAAATTTAGAAAAAGTGCAATTTAATGGACAAGTTGATTTTGTTTTTAAAATTTGGAAAAATGACATTTTTGGTCCTTGACAAATAGATCGGGTGTTCGATTGACCCTTAGTATTTGAAAGTTGACACATTGGGTCCTTAACATTCCATTTTTGTTTCGAATTTGCCCATGAGCGAGATTCTGTCAAGTCAAACTAACGGTCAATATCTCATTAAGGACATTCTGTCATTTCAGGATCCCAGCTCATTTCCCTCCCAAAACTGTTGATATTTACAGTGATTTTCTTCATTAGCTGCCTATAAATACTCTTTCATACCCATCTCTCTTATTTGTTCTATATTTTCACCCAAAAAAAGACTTTTAGGCATTTTTCTTTCTTTTTTGTCCAACAAAAATATAGAGAATCAATAAATTTGCAATTGTGGGAAGAAAGCAAAAATGGTAACTTCTTAGACTGCACATAATCTCGGAACGAGATTCTACTCTTGTGGAAATTACAATCAGGTATTTTTTTTCATACCATTTTTATCAAATATTTGAAAAAATTATAATTTCATTTTCTAGGTTAGAGGTTGTGGCTATTTCTTGTGGATTGATTCTCCTATGTGTCCAAGATCAGCGGCAATAATACCAGGATTATTAAAAAAAAATGAATGTTTTAGAAGAGGAGAATAACCGAAGGAAGAATAGGGAGAGGAAGTTATGGATAGCATTAGTCATTTCACGGGTGGCGTTTGTACTCATTTGGAAATGAACCGCATTTTGAATATTTTTATTGTATTTTGTGTAATTAATGGTGTATTTTATATTTTATTTCCTAATGAAGCTAGTTTAATCAATGATGATTTTGTATTTTGAACACTATTCATTTTTAACCCATACAAACATAACTTTAATGTCAGTTTATTTGTAAAAAAAAAAAACGGAACCTATTTAACAGCAGTTCCAAAAAATAGAACCTATTTAACAACAATTCCAAATCCCAAACAGTAGTTCCAAAAAAAAAAAAAAAACAGCAGCAACATCCAAAAACATTAGCAGCAAGAGTTGCTCCTATTTAACAGTAGCAAGTCCACCGAAAAAGAAACCCTCAACAACTGTACGGAACAAAAAAAAATAAAAAAATAGAAGAGAATTGTATAGAACAAATGAATTTTCGAAAAAAAAAAAAGAACCAAACCTGTACAGAACCAAAAAAAAAAATTGTCCATCCTTCAGCACGTCAAACCTGTACAGAGCAAAACCCAAAAATATAGCATAATTACAAAACAGAAAAAAATAGAGAATTTAAAATAAAAAAAAATAAAAAAAATAAAAAGAAGAAGAAGAAGAAGAAAAAAAAAGAAAAAACAACACAATTTCACACATCAAACCTGTTCAACTCCTCCAGCATCTATCCCAATAGCTCCATTAACACTTTCAACAGCTCCAGCAGCAGCTCCAGCAGCACTTTCAGCAGCTCCATCGCCTTGTCTAATATTTTAGTTGAACTTAAAGTAATTAGAAAAGGTAGAGAAAAAATTAGAAATAATTAAAAATGTTAAATGTTTATACCATTTTCCCTTTGGCCAATTTACAATTTTTCTTGTTGATTCTCCATAATTTTGATGGACAAAGAAGAAAGAAAAGTGTCTAAAAGCATTTTTGGGTGAAAATATAGAACCAATAAGAAAGATGGGTATGAAAGAGTATTCATAGGCAGCTAATGAAGAAAATCGCGAGAAATATCAACAGTTTTGGGAGGAAAATGAGCGGGGATCCTGAAATGACCGAAATATCCTTAATGAGACGTTGACTGTTAGTTTGACTTGACAGAATCTCGCTCAAGGGCTAATTTGGAACGAAAATAAAATGTTAAGGACCCAATGTGTCGATTTCCAAATACCAAAGGCCAATTGAACACCCGAACCATTTGTCAGGGACAAAAAATATCAATTTTCCCTAAAATTTTGAATGGCAGCTTGATAATTTTATTTATACACATGAATGGTAAACTAATCTTATAAGAGTAGATACATAGATATAATAACCTAACTCATTTATTTAACTTTTACGGTTTGTTCTATTTTTTTTTATAGTCAAATGGTGCTCGATTCACCATGTAATTCTTCAAAGATTAAAAGATTAAGTTTTTTTTGGTACAAAGCATGAAAAAAGAAAACCCAAAAAACAAAACATGCTAAGGGCACCTATGAAAGGTGCTCATGTCCATTTAGGCTATTACAACTCTCATCATATCTTCTGGGGGGATTTAAGTATTTCAAAGTCTATTCCCCTGTTCACTCCTTTCTTCGTAAGAAAGTTCGCACACTTGTTTTCTTTTCTGGGAGCAAATTGAATCAAGTAGTTTCTGTCTTGAAAGATGTCTTGGCATTCTTCCACATATGTCTTATATCTATGAGTTTCTGGAGGCCCTTTTGCAATAACCGCAACTGTTTTTCTAGATTCTGTCTCCACAATGAGTCTTGGAATATCTCTTTCAACGCTATCTTTATTCACATAAGAATGCTTTTCAATTTTGCTTCTAGACCCGTACATTGTTGGATTTGACCAAAATGACTCACTATTCAAACTCCAAGTTTGTCTCGAATAAGCCTTCCTATGCCTCCCCTCCCTGGGTTTCCAGTAGCACTCCTATCCGTATTTAGCTGATAGAAACCTTCAGTGGGAAACACCTAATGAGAGAATTTTGAAATCGCTCTACCATTTGTTGGATAGGAAGAGTAAATAGCTACTAATAACTCTCTTTTAAGACAAATTTATTCTATGGAGGGTTATAGATGTATTAGACTCAATACTTTCTATAACCTCCTTATTTCTATCCTTCCACATCTCCCAAAGGGTAGAGATAAACAAAAAATGAGGTATGTGTGTTTAAGAGATTCCCTGTAATGCACTTGTTAACCCATTGGGCTATCTCCAAGTTCCTATCCCTCTGTTCACCGAATTTTGCCACCACTAAATCTCATATCCTTCCAAGTTTGTAGCATTTCCTCAAAACATGGTCAATGGATTCAATTTGAATTTGACATTTTTGACAAATACTAGAGACATTGTCACTTCTTATAGATCTGAACAAGTTAGTAACAAGTTTCTCATATATAATCAACCAAATGAAATATAAGAGTTTTTGAGGAAGTTTTAGCTTCCAAATCCAGTTCTATTTTTTCACATTTCCATTTTTGTGAATTTTATAGTGAATTTACCTGAGTTTTCAAGCATCCAAATTGGTTTGTCTTCCCTATCTGGATTTGGATTTTCACTTTCCAAAATACATTCTATTTGTCTATCATTTATGAGGTGAAGATTTGGCATAAGAAACCAATCTCCATTATCATCAATGATGTCGGCAACTTTAAGGTTCTAATTCTTTTGAAGTTCATTATTTCTAAGTGGTTTTTCACCACACAACCATTCATTCCACAAGTCAGTATCAATTCTGTTGATCCTAAGATTTTAATGAATAATTAAGTATTGATGTTTTGGTGGAACTAATGGTTTAATTAAGTGTTTTAGTTATTTAAGTTCTAGTGATGAATATGCAAATAAAATGGATGATAAATGATGATATCAAAGATGATGAAGAATTAAGAGTTTGAAGAAATTAGGGAAAACAACTCAGGTGAATTTCAACTCTTAATATCCCAATTAGGAACACACACACGACACAATTTTTTTTTTATTATTTATATGTGTTTTGATAAGATGAAATTATTTGCTCTTATATGTGATTTGAAAAAAAAAATATTTTTAATTGACTAAAATGGAATTTAAGAAGTTAGTGGAGCTAATTTAGAAAAGAAAATGGTTAAAGGGACGAAAACTTAAAAGAGAAAGAGTTAAAAACAAGTTCAAAAAAGAGATCCAGCAGATGTAAGTCGACTGATAGGTCTACCGGACCAAGCAGCAGAAACAACTTGTATCTCTA
Organism: Eucommia ulmoides; assembly: GCA_016647705.1. Taxonomy (NCBI): domain Eukaryota; kingdom Viridiplantae; phylum Streptophyta; class Magnoliopsida; order Garryales; family Eucommiaceae; genus Eucommia; species Eucommia ulmoides. Next base: position 528,504 of record JAENRU010000489.1, read on the forward strand.
AGGTGACAGGCAGGTCGACCAATAAAGAAAACTGAACTCTCTGTATCTCTAAGTCGACAGGTAGGTCGACCGGTGAAGGCAAAATGAACTCTCTGAATCTCCAAATCGACAGGTAGGTCGACCGATGAACGCAACAGCTTTGATCCTGAATCCAGCAGTCAACTGGTCGGTCGACTTAGGGAGCTATTTCAGGATACTATGAATTCCAAAATTATATCTAAAAGTAGCCGTTTTTTGTTAGAATTTGAGAGAGATTTCGGGGATATTATTATATTTAAGATATGCTTCGCCTAATGTTTAAATCCTATCGATTTGGTTCATTAATTTTTAATGTTTCTCAATTTGGTACATAAAATTGATTCTATTCTAATTAATTGAGATTGAGAAATATTTGGGGAGCTTAATTGAAAGTTTTAAAAGCTATTATTAAGTATATTGAACCAAAATGAAGTTATAATGATATATGGGGTCTAAGAGAGCAAATGTCATGATAAGTGAGAACTAGCCGTTAGAAGACTGATTTCATTATCCTATATAAAGACTTGCGTTTTTCATATATAAAGACTAATCATCAATCAATTAAAAGGGCAAAAAAGAATTAAGATCATTTGTGAGATGTTATAAGAGTTATCATTTTGAGATATTGTGTGAGCTATTCTAAGAGGCGATCTTGAGAAATATTTACTGTTAATCTTTGCTGCTACCGAATTTGAAGTTACATCGCTCCATTTATTTATTCTATGGATTCCGGGTGAAATCTTTCCAATTATTTTCTATTATTGTATTACTTATTTATCTTTTGGAAATTGATCTTAGAAATTGTTTTTGATTTTTATTGAAGATTTTTTTTATAAAAACAACTTCTTTAATCTAATTACGTACTCAATTATTTGCTACCCATATCTTATTTAAAATCAGATTTTCAATCTCATATTTTTCTATCACTAGATTTGGGATATTAATTGAGTTATTATTTATCTGGGGTGGTAGAAGTTCCGAGTGAGATTTTTTGCTTATCAATTTGTATTGGTGAGTAGTGTGATGGGTTAAATTCTGTTGGGGGTATTTAATCAAGGGTAGTTGGTTTTCAGTCTCTTCCTGTAAAGAGATTGAGGTAGTAATTCTTCTTGAATAAAATTGTGTTTTTGAGTGAAATTTGTAACGGCTCAATCTTTATTGGGTAAAAGGATATTTAGAGTGATTGGTGAGGTTTTGATTATTTGGCCTTAGTGTTAAAAAGAATTAGGTTATTCTTTAACCTGTAAAAAATAGAGGTTCTTCCTTATCTTGTGAAAAATATATTGTAAAGGTTGATTTTGAGTTTGTAAAAGAATCGGTGCGAGAGTTTGGTTCCTATCTTTAAAGGAATCTTGAGTATTAGTGGGTGCGAATCTCCGTGGAGCTCGGAGGACTAGATTAGCCAAGAATAGCTTGGTGAACCAAGATATATCGTGGTGTGCTGCAATATTTATTGTATTTATTTTTGCTGTTTGGTGTGTACTTAATTGATTATTTAGTTCCACTGTATTATAAAGATAATAATTAATTTAAGATTAAGATTAATTATTTGATTTATTAAAGTTTTATTCTAATAAATTATTTAATTACCCAATTCACCTCCCATCTGGGGTATTCCACTGGGCCAACAAATCCCATTCCCAATTTTCCATTTAATCCTTTTTTGAAGAGTTTCTTTAGTTTTGGAAATACCCTTCTAAAGAAAGGAGTTGTTGGATTTAGCCTTCCAATTACTAGGACTTTTTTCCATATCATATTTTCCCTATAAAATTCTAGTCCATAGATTGTTTCTTCCATGAGCAATATTGAAGCCAACTTTCGTCATAAAAGCTTTATTACTTTTCCAAGCTTCCTGTATACCTAAACCACCCTCTTCTTTTTTCTTGCAGATCTTCTCCCATTTAACCAAATGGTACTTATTTTTATTGTTACTAACCCCCCATAAAAACTTCCTATTAATTTTATCAATTTCATCACATAATTTTTTTGGAAGGAGGGATACTTGCATAGTATAGTACGGAATAGTAGAAATAATTGTTTTAATCATAGTAGTTCTTCCAGCTAAAGAAAACATGTTGGTTTTTCAATTAGACAACATTTTCTGTATTTTTTTTTTCTAAAATATAGTTATAATGAGATTTAACATTTCTACCATGGATTATAGGAATTCCCAGATACACTCCCAAGTCTTTCGTAAGACTAATATCCAATTTATTACTTATATCTCTAGCCTGAATTTTACTAACATTTGGAGACACAAACAACTTAGATTTATCTAAATTAATCTTTTGTCCAGACGCCCTAGTAAACTTATCAAGAATTTTTATAATAGTATCAATGTTCTTGTCACTGGCTCTAGCAAAAAGCATTAAATCATCCGCAAAGAATAGGTGAGTAATACTTAAGCTATTTTTACCTAGTTTTAGACCATTCCACTTACCCCCATATTCATAAGCATTAATCAAATGGGAAAGCCTTTCCATACATAGAACAAAAAAGATATGGAGATAAAAGGGTCCCCTTGCCTAAGAGCTCTAGTTGGCTTAAATTCCTCTAACGCTTTACCATCCAAAGAATTGAGAGGGATGATGATTTAACACAACTCATGCTTAAGTTAACCCACGGGTTGGGAATTTTAAAAGCAAACAAAGTTTCTTCCTAAAAGTCCCAACGCAGTCTATCATAAGCCTTTTCAAGATCAATTTAATAATTAACCCTCTATTCTTACCCTTCCTCCTCTTAAGTGAATGTATAACTTCTTGGGTAACAATGACATTATCGGAGGTCATTCTACCCGGAACGAAGCTACTTTGATTAGGGTCCACTATTTTATCAAGTAAAGGTCTTAGCCTAGCCACCAAGATTTTAGTCACCATTTTGTAAGTTGTATTACAAAGGCTAATAGGTCTGAACTGGGTAATGTTCTCAGGTATATTAACCTTAGGAACAAGTACTACCAAGGATTTATTGTTGTATTCAGGCATTGCCCAGTTTCTGAAACAGTTCTCTACATATTCAACAACGTCATTTTCAACCACTTTCCAATTTTTTTTTTTAAAAATATAGCTTGAAATTCATTTGGTCCAGGTGCTTTAAGGGCACCTATGGATTTCAGTGCTTCCTAATTCGTCCTTGGTGGGTTTTTCTATCAAACCACTATGGAAATTCTCATCAATTATGGGGCATTCATTCCTTAAGATATGTCTATAACTATTCCCCATATCTTCTTAAAATAACTTAACAAAATGGTTTTTAACATGGGTTTTCAAATCATCTTGGTCTTTTATCCAACCATTCTCAGTCCTAAGGGTATTGATTTTATTTCTTCTTCACTGGAGGGTCATACTAGTGAAAAATTTATAAACAATATTAAAAAATTTATTATAAATAATCAAAGGTAGCAATGATAGTTATGTAAATTTACGTAGCCAAATAAATTCTAATTCAACCTTCTTTTATATGATAGCTAAAGAAGTTAAATTGAACATTTTCAATTTAACATTGGTCCCCATAGTTTCAATTTAAACACATAACACCCTAAAATATATCAATTGTTTCAATTAAAGGCAAATCATTAACGACGTTAGAAAATAAACGAAAATTGAACATGTACCAGGCACATGACCTTTTTATTAAGGATAATATTGTAATTTTATTTTAAAATTAAGGATAATTTCGCAATTTTTCTTCAACTAATTCAATGGACTCCATTTGAAAATTCATTTTAATTTTAAGGGCTAAAAATGTATTTTTTTTCCTTTCCTTCTACTACTACGACAAAGATGTTAAGCCCCAGGTTCTAGAAGGAGGGGCAAATTGGGTAGGTTAGGTTAATAGTTGTTAGTTTATTAGGCCTAATTTCTGTTATTGTTTTGTTTACATTTCTGTTATGGTTGGTTAGGGTGAGAGGATATAAGGAGAAGTAGTGATAGTATAAGGGGTATTAGGAATTGATAATTGTTTTTGGATTGAGCGTAGCTCATTTTGGGAGAGACCCGAGTCTCTCGAAAGCTTGGTTTATATTTGTAATCGTTAGATTGTTCAATGAAATTCATAGCATGATTTGGTTCTTATCAAAAGACCACCTGGCCCCCATCCCAAACTTACCGCTCTGCCTGTCACTCCAATCCATCAAGAAAGCCTTTCAGTGGGCTATCTTCCTCGGGAATGTTGGTACCCCCTTTTCTTTCTTTTTATTATAGTGTATTCTTTCATTTTTATGCTATTGGGTATGTATCTTATCTCAATGATGATGGAACTGCACAATCACAAAGGGATTTGAAATGTGCAATTGGTACAATTCGCTCTTTTGTAAATTTTTTTACTTCTTCGATTAAATCGTGTTTGCATTTTGAACTATAGGTTGTTGGCTTGGATTTTGTTTTTCAAGTTTTGCCTTATTTTAATGCTACCTCTTGTTAACTGTCATGTGGATTAATCACCACCTATTTTGATCCTTCATTTCTTGAGTTTGTTGTAGCTACTAAGAACATACTATTCAGTTGGTTATAATCCCGGAGCTCGCAGTGGATTTACATATCTGTTCAGATCCACTACAGATTGGCAAAGAATTTTACCCGCAAGAGAGCTAGGGGGAGAGAGAAGGAAGAAGAAGAAGAAGGAGAGAGAGAGAGAGAGAGAGAGTAGGGGGCGGCAGTTGGTTCGGGTGACCAGCAGAGGGTTGGGTTTGGAGTGGGGGCTGTTGTCTTTGTGGAAGTAGTAGAAGGAAGGAAAAAAGAAAAAAAATACAATTTTAGTTCTTAAATTTGGAATGACTTTTTAAATAGAGTTCATTGAATTAGTTGAAGGAAAATTATGAAATTACTTTTAATTTTAATGGAATATGACATTATTACCCACAATGAAAAAGCCATATGCCTGACAAATGACCAATTTTCGTCCATTTTCTAACACCGTTAATAATTTATCTATAATTGAAATGATTAACATACTTTAGGGTGTTATGTGTTGAAATGATAGGGATCAATGTAGAATTTAGGTCAAACTTTGGGGGCACAAAGTGCAAAAAGCTCAATTTTTTGTTTCTGAAATTTCCTCTAAAATTAAAACATGAAATGAAAAGTATTTTTCATTTTCCCAAATTCCTCTCTCTATCCCCCATCCCCTTGTCGCCTTTGCCTCCACAATTGCACCGCCACTGTAGCCGCTATCATTACAATCACCATTGAATTCAAAAGTCGTTACCCCCCATTCTTTGACGCCGCTACCGTCACAATTACCACCATAGCTACCATTACCTCCACCGGGAATGCCACTCGATAGCCATTGCGAATGCCACCTCCACGATCAGATATTCATCGGATTTGATCAAATCTAGCCTAGATGATCTAACCAAATCTGTACAAATTGAGCATATCTACTATCACACCACCAAAACCGCCACAACTACCATCACCACTATCAATATCGTCACCGCGAATACCACTACAAACTCCACCTTCATTGTCATCACGGTCGTGACAAGATCTTAGTCAGATGTGGTTCATATCTGAATCGGTCATCATGCTTCCATCCCTGCTATCACAACCACCATTTCGCTTCCTCTTTGTCTCTTTCCAGCCACCATGGCATCTACTGTTATCACCATCAGTGGAAGTTACTACGCAAGCAAAATCTGTAGAAGATGTTCAGATCTAGCCAAATTCGAATTGAATCTTTTTATATCTGGCCAAATGTAGGTATATTTTGAGTGTAGCAGGACTTCGTCGGAAGCTCGACTGATGTATGGAATTTGTTGATTGTAGTTTGCAGTTCATCTTCTTGACCAGTTTCGACAAATATCTGGTCACAGCTGTGGTGAAGATGGAGTTCGCGGTGGCTATCGAGTGGCAATCCCAGTGGCGATGATGGTAGAGGCGGCGACTTCGATGGTAATAGTGATGATAGCGATGGTAGAGGATGAGGTTGTGACTTTCGACTTCGGTAGCCATGGTGATGACAGCGGTAATGCAGGCGGTTCAATTGTGGAGGCGAGGGATGAGGGAAAGAGGAATTTGGGAAAATGAAAAACATTGTTGTATGCTTATGTTTTAATTTTAGGAGAGATTTGGGGAATAAAATATTTTTTAAGAGAGCGGAAAAAATAAAATCAAAATTAAAATTATAAATTTCCCCAAAATTGTTCATAAAAGAATAATCCTTAAAAAATAAAAAATAAAAATAAAAAAAGAGTAGGAAAAGGAAAGATACCAATTTTTTTTTTTCTTTTTGAACCCAAAAAGATACGATATTTGCATTTACTTTTCCTATTATTTTGTCATTAACAAAAAATCTCTCATGTCATTTAGTAAGTACCAATCAATCCCTTATCATACCATATAGTTCCCCTATAGGTAAACAATTACTGATTTTTTATTTTTTTTTGTAATGACAACTTTGCAGTTTGAGCTTAACCATTTAAAAATAATTAAATAATTAAAAATTAAATATATATATTCCTTTATATATATATATATATATATATATATATATATTCCTTCTTTACTTTTTTACACTAACATCCCTTTTTTTTTAAAAACATTAAACTCTCTTTTTAACAAAAAAAAAAAATCATCCCCTCAACATTGTTGTCTCTCTCTTAATCCCCCACCAGATCTATGCTCAGGTGCACAAATCGTCATCGATCTGTGCACCAAAGCGCATATTAAGGGGGGAGAGAGAGAGAGGAAGAGAGAAGACGACCAACGACGACACTCCAATGAAGAAGATGAAGAACTAGCAAGCTGGCAACAATGGCGGTAGGTGAGATGGATGTAGGATGTTGATGTAATTGTTAAAAAAATATAGAATAAAAAGTATTTTTTTTTTCATAAATAGGAATTTTAATAAAATTTTGAAAAAATAAAAGATTAAAAAATTATAATTGTATCAAATAGAAGACAGAATATTTATGCTTTTTTACCCAAAAAAAAAATGATCAAAGAGATTATTGTTATTTAGAAAATGATTGGAGAGATAAAAGACAAGATAAATGAATTAGTTACTAAACAAATGCACACACCAATGGTGGGTTCCACAAGGATATATATATATATATATATATATATATTGAGTTCATTCAATAAGGTTCAGTTTTGTGGGGGACCTAAACAGAACATATCTTTTCTTTATCATTTGCAACCAAAGAGAGAGAGATTCAAGAAGCATCGTCAGTGTGTTTGTGTGTGCGTGTATACAGAAATATTAATGGTAGCATATACATTTCTTGCATATGTAAATACCTCATGATATGGAAAAACTCCCGTTCATAACTGGCATAGGTGTGGAGCCTTAAAAGGGTCAGAAATCTGATCCGAAACAGACAGATCTAATGGGTTATCTGGGACGAAAAATAATGAGCCAAATAGGACAGTGTCTTCGGCAGTCTTCTGTGCAAGGCAAATGACTTCTTGAAGAGGCCCATTAATGGGCAGATCGAAGCCCACGGGGTTGAGGTATAAGGAATAACGGTCAGCCTGTGGTGGCTGCCTCCCTTAACTTGAAGAGCATTATAAACTGGACTGACTTTAATGGCTCATGTTTAATGGAAAACGTTACAGAGATCTCTCCTGAAATAAAGGAGATATTGATTATCTTCTAAGCCGTTAGGAGCATATCATGTAACGGGCCAATGAAATGGTAGAATATCTCTAAGCTTATATAAGGGGCATGTATCACTAGTATTTACTTACGGTTCAATCTGTGTATTAACTCCTCCCATTACCAGATTAACGGTATTTAATCTATCTAACAAATTAGGTATCGTAAACTCGCTCACTACCTCTCCCGAGTGTAAAGTGAGCAAATATGCACCTCGTATCAACACCGATATCCCTATCTAGCGTCTAAACGAGTACATGAGTCTTGACCCAACCTCACGGATTGCATATATTCTAATAATCTCCCAAAAAATTAGATCGTCGCGTTATGTTTAACCCTAGTCCGAATCCTGGGTTACCTCTCCCGAGTGTCAAACCCAGTATTCTCAAAGCAATCATAATACCATACAAAACATATCATGGATGTAATAAAATGATAAACACAATCGGATAAAGATAAAAAATCATTAACGAAACATAGATTCACTCGAACATGCATATACATGAACAAATCAATCCCTAGATAATAGTTACTTAACTAACCATGATCACAACCAAATTTATTTTAAAACATGAGAATAACTTCATCAGTCAATACACAAAGTTTAGAAAGAAAGATGAAAATAAAGAGGGAATGGCAAATTCGAAGAGTGGAGTGTTCCACTTCCGTAAAAATCACTTCGAGATCGTTTCTTCTTCATCAAATGAGCTCTCCTCTTTCTTAGTCTGAACTATGGCTTCTAACAAGTATAAAAACATGCATGATACAAGGTAGGAATGGGTAGATATTATTAAGGCCGAAAATATCCTAAAAATATTTCAAAAGATCTAATCCAACTGTTTGATTGATCGTTGCAGCGATGGGAAGCATTGCTGCAGCGATGGTTGATCAGTAAGGCTTCTGCCCTTTCATTGTTGCAGTGATAAGGGCCATTGTTGCAACGGTGGTTGGACAGAAGGCCCACTGACTCTTCATCGCTGCAGCGATGAGGGCCATTGTTGTAGCGGTCAAGGCTTAGTGGCCCTTGATGCTGGCGCTGTAGCGATGAGACTCTTCGCTGTAGCGATGAGGTTGCAGTTCTTTTTTCTTGATCGTTTTTAACTTTTCTCCACCGACTTCTTACCAATTTACTCTATTATCAACCGTTTTTGTCTCTACACCTGATTTACATAAAAATGAATAGAAACGATTTAAAACACTACAAAAACACTCGAAAACTACTAAATTCGGCTTGGAAATACATAGGTAAATTCAACCTATCAAATACCCCCAAATTTAGAATTTTGCTAGTTCTCGTACAAAACACCCTAACACTAAAATAAACTATCACTACTAATTAACTAACTCCAATACTAAAAATGAAAAAACACAAACAAGCAAGATGTAATGACGTGCGAGTTCTGAATTCAACTAATAAACCAAAATATTTTTCCCTCAATGGCCCCCAATCAAATCAAGTTCAAGAATGAAACACATCATGTAGTGTTCTAGAATTTTAACATTCGATATCAGTAAATGCCATTCTAGATCCATTTAAGTGTGTGTGTGAAAACTCAATTATACAACTATCCAAAAATCGGATTGGATTATTCACTAACAAAGCTCATAGCTTATACCATAAAGGATTGGAATATCCATACGCTAGACTGGGTTCCACTCTCCACTAATATAGGCTTAGAGATTCAAAAAGATCAATAAGACTTGGTTCGGTTTCTGTCATCTGGCCAAGGGTACATCAGAAATAGAAAATAGGTAAACGTTATAAGTCAACAACACCTGAGGCACAACGCTTGGCCCTTAATCACACTCATAACCCCAAAGATCAATTCGAAACAACCCTGAACTAATATTTTAAAATATTGTACTCACCTGTCAAAAGAAACAAAAATAGAACTATATTTACATATTTTTTTTTTACCCCAGAACTTATTTGATTTGTACAATTTCACGGGTGTAGGAATACGATAGAAAAAATGACAAGAGAGTACTCGAATACTGAACCAATCAAAAGTTTGCCCAAAATCTAATTGCTCTGTTGATCCTAAGATTTTGATGAATAATTAAGTATTGATATTTTGGTGGAACTAATGTTTAATTGAGTGTTTCAGTAATTTAAAGTTCCAGTAATGAAGACGTCAAATTAAATGGATGCTAAATGAAGATGTCAAGATGATGAAGAAGTATTAAGAGTTTGAAGAAATTAGGAAAAACAACTCAGGTGATTCTTAACTCTTAATATCTCATTTAGGAACACACACATGACACAAAATGTATTTTATTTTTTATGTGTGTTTTGATTAAGTTGAATTATTTGCTCCTATGTGAAATAAGATGGAATAATTTTGAATGACTAAAATGGAATATAAGAATATTAGTGGAGCTTATTTAGAGATGAAAATGGTTAAAAGGGCGTAATCATAAAAGAAAATTAGTTAAAAACGAGATCAAAGAAGAGATCCAAAAGGTGGCAGTCGACTGAGGAGTCAACCGGACAAAGAAGTTGAAATATCTTGTATCTCTAAGTTGACCGACAGGTTGACCGGCCAATGGGCCTGAACTCTTAGAATCGATAGGTCGACTGGTAAGTCGACTGGTGAAAGATAAACAAACTCTCTGAATCGAAAAGTCGACCGAGCGGTCGACCGATGAACTGCACTGACCACATCCTGAATCTCCCAATCGACTGGGCAATCGACTGAACGTGCTGTTTCAGGATACTGTTTGATCCAAAATTATATAAAAAAGTAGCTGTTTTTGGTGAGGATTTGAGAGAGATTTCGGAGATATTCTCTATATTTAAGATATAGTTTATATACTAATTAAATCATTTTAATATAGTTAATTAAATATCAATGTTTCTCAATTTAGTACTTGAAATAGATTCTATACTTATTTATTTAGATTGATAAATACTTTGGGGGTTTAATTGAGAGTTTTGAAAGTTGTTATTAAGTGTAATTGAACTTAAATGAAGTCCTTATGATATAAGGGGTTTATAAGAGCTTTTAATTGTCATGACATATGTAAACTAGCCAATAGAAGGCTGATTTCATACTCCTATATATAGACCTATGAATTTCATATATCATTAAGCAATAAACAAGAGAGAAATCATAGCATATCATTTGTGTGCTTTTATAAGAGTCATCATTATGAGATATTATGAGCTTTTCTGAGAGACGGTCTTGAAGATTAATTGCGATTAATATTTGTTGTTACTGGATTTAAAGATACATCGTTCTAATCATTATTTTTGTGGATTCAGGGTGAGATCTTTCCATTTATATTCTTTCATTGCATTATTTGTTTATTGTTTGGAAATTGATCTTAGAAATTGTTTCTGATTTTTAAAGAAAATATTTTTACAAACAATTTCTTGAATCTAATTACGTGCTCTAATTTGCTACCTATATCATGTTAAAATTATATTTTTGTATCTTACGTATTTCTATCACTAGTTGGGATATTAATTGAGTTATTGTTTATCTGGAGTGGTAGAAGCTCCGAGTGAGATTTACTTCTTATCAATTTCTGTATTGGTGAGTTGTGACGGGTTAAATACCATTGGGGGTATTTAATGACGGGTAGTCGGGTTTTAGTCTCTTCCTGTAAAGAGATTGAGGTAGTAATTCTTCCTAAATAGAATTAGTGTGAGTGATTTGTTAAGGTTCCATCATTACCTGTGAAAATGATACTTGGAGTGTTGTGTGAGGTTTTGATTCTTAAGCCGTAGTGATAAAAAGAATTAGGTTAGTTTTTAGCTTATAAAAAAATAGGTTATTCTTGAGCCTGTAAAAAGTAGAAGTTATTCCTGAGCTTTGGAAAAGAAAATTGTAAAAGTTGATTATGAGCCTGTAAAAGAATCGGTGTGTGGATTTGGTTCCTACCTTTAAAAGGATCTTGAGAATTAGTGGGTGCGAATCTCTGTGGGGCTCAGAGGACTAGACTAGCCAAGAGTAACTTGGTGAACCAGGATATATCTTGGTGTGCTACATTATTTGATTTATTTATTTGCTATTTGGGTGTGCACTTACATTGATTATATAATTTCGCTGTGTTATAAATATAATAATTAATTTAGGCTTAAAATTAATTATTTGATTTATTCAAGTTTATTCTGATAATTTTTTAATTACCCAATTCACCCCTCCTCTTGGGTATTCTACTGGGCCAACACGCTCACTTCAAGTAGCATTTACAAATGCTCACTTGATTTTGACTCAAATTGTGCCTTAGGTTTAGCAACATAGGTTTGGAAAAAGTTTTATTGGCCAGAGCATTTGTTACGTATTCAGAATTGAAACGGCTTACAAGTTTCGACAGGATAATGAAAGGTAAAACATATAATATGGTAGGCTTCAATGGCCCAAGCGATCAAAATGAATGCCTAAATCATGTCTCTTGATCTACTTTGCCTAAGATTTCGCCTCAAGTTTCCTTCAATCAGGTTCTAGAATCCCTAAAATTGTCATGAACTTACTATTGAATAATCAGCGTCAAATCGATTGAATAGCTATACATTGAGTCTACGTGATCGTGCAATTTAGGATTCAAAATGACTTTTACCTAATCGAAATGTCAAGCACACAGAACACATATGAATGAGGATTATCCCTAACCTCGATAAACAACTAGAGGATAATTTCATCATCGGGTAATGGCCTAGAAGAACTCTTAAACTCAACACACAATTACTACTTCATACATACTAATACTAAACACAAACATGCATACATTACACTAAATATTCAAAACACCACAACTTCTAAAAATTCATAAACAAAAACTACAATTTAACTTAAACTATAAAACGTTTAACAACTAAAACTACATATCCATCAAAATGTCTACAAACAAGAAAAACATAATACTAAATAGTAAAAGCATACCTAACAAAAAAAAAAAAAAAAAAACCCATAAATATCCCATAACATAACAAAAACATCTTGCATACAAAACAAGATAGACATCTCCCCAAACTTGAACTGGTCAGTGTCCACAATGACCCATCAGCGATCCCAATAAAAGCTTGTAGCATGATGATGAAAAGGGTTGCGGACACGTACCTCGGAAGTGAGACATTAAAGTCTCACCTTCTACTTCCCGTCTCGAGGAATGTCATCCCCACCGCCGTCGTGGTGGGATAGATTGTGTGGTGGCTGCAAAAGGTGTATCGGGAATGGTGGCATCGGCGGATAGCCACTCATATCATAGACCATTTGAACTCCGTAATACCAGTGAGGTTGATACATCATCTGATTGTACTGGTCTTGGTACATCTGGAATTCAACGTTTTTATTCCAGATTTGATATTACACATTTCGTATCGTAGTGGCGTCTAGCCGTAGAGCCTGAAGCTGTTCTCCCTGATAAACCACCTGTTGGTGAAGACTTTCCAAAGTGATTTTCTGGCAGATGGGAACATCTAAACCTTGGGCCTCAGATGACCCTACTTCTTCTTCTTCCGGTGCCGCAACCTCGATACTCTAGATTCGTCTCACTGCTGCGAGATCCAAAGGTCTTTTGGGGAGGCATGGGCTATCGCCAGAGATTATCACACCCGCTCTCCTGAAAAGCTCGGTGAGAAAAGATGGAAAAGGCATGCCAATTTTTGTGTTTCGGATTGCATACTGGATGACCGAATTGACAAGGAACCCAACGTTCACCGGCTTGCCAATCTCAATTGCATATAGCGTCAAAGCTCTGTCTTTGGTGACGTTTATTAAATGTGACGTCGGGTAGAGACTGGTGCATATGAAATGGAACCAAATCTTTGGAAATTGGTACAAGTACTTGGATGGAAAAATAGCGAGATCAAGCCCCGTATGCAACCATTGAACATTGCCGGAACAGAGGGTCCTAATGACGTTTTGTAGGTATTCTTGCTCTATTTCTTCATCCGAGTCTTCTTCAGGTTCTAGAGGAACCAACCCCAGTAGCTCATTTATCATTTTTGCATAAAATTTAACCACTCGATTCCAGACCCTGGTCCGGTGGTTCTCGGCTTCTAAACAATTTGCAAAGAATTCATAGACCAAAGCTATGTCGTCTGGGCCCGGTTGTCTACACAAACGTTGCCAACCTCGTTCCCGAATCACATTTACAATCTTGGTCGAAAGCTCATTGAATTCGTCAAAGGCGCGCTCATGAATGCAATTACGCCTGTACTCAAACCAATTAAAATATTGCTCCACTCGTTTTGAAACGAATCGGCTTGAGTCATAATCTAAGGCGGGATCGCCAGATTGTGAACCGGATCCCTCACCCCTTTGACGTTTGGCAACGATTTTCTTCGGTATGGTTCCTATCAATTTAACACACAAAAATCTGCCACCAAATCACAATGGAACTACTCAAATCAACAAACGAATCAAATCTTCAAGAACACCAACTATTCCCAATTTGCACATACCAATCATAAGATTTAAACAAAAAATTCATAAACTTGGCAACAAATCTTGAATCTAACACACAAACCACCACTAAACAACTTATTCTTTACCAAAAATCGACCCAAAACCACAATGTCAAGAAAATCGAAATAGGGGTTCAAGGGTTCCACATTCAACAATCCAATTTATCAATCAATTTTAAAATAAACAAGTAAATCAACACAAGATTATTGCCCACAAGCATAATGTAATTTCAAAACAACTTACTTGATGATGAATTATAAAGTGCCAAATGGTTGAAATCGGAAGAAATCGCCTCTTTGAACTCTAACCCTAGAACTATTAATTTAGGGTTTGAAATTGGATTTTGGTGGTTGATTTGCAGTCGGGATCTTCGTTTTTGAGTATGAAATGATGAATTTTTAGGTTTGATTTGGTTTTGGAGGAAAATTCGATGAGATTCGGGAGTTAGGGTTTTGAACTTGTGTTTTTCATGAAACGACGCTTCTCTTATCTGAACAGTGGTGCCATCGCTGCAGTGATGGGCGCCATTGCTGCAGCGAGGAAAGCCTAGTGGGCTATATGTTTCTTCACTGCTGCAGTGATGGAACAACAAAAAGCTTCTACTTGTTGGTCGCTGCCGCGGTCAATTCTATCGCTGCAGTTGTAGAGGCTGCGCTTTTGGTTTTGGTTTCTCTGTATTTTTTCATAAAAGCCTACCACCACTTTGCTTCCATTCCGCTATTTCATCACTTACAAGATCATATCACTTCCCCAAATGTCCGAACTCCTCAATTCACTCTCAAACACGCTTCGAGACCATTTCGACCTCCAAAAAGTTACTATATCAAAAATTGGCAAAAACTAATCCCACGGGTTGTATATAAAAAAGTGCGCTTGATTTAACGTCCCGAACTGGACTTAGCAAACCTCACATTAGTCGTCAACGAGGGATATACTATCCACAACTTGTTCTTCATTCTCAAAATAGTGCTTGATCCTCTCCCTATTGACTCGAAAAATCCGTCCGTCGTTACCTTCCAATTCGACTAAGCTGAATGGAAATACATGCTTGATCCAGAATGGTCCAGACCATCTTGATTTTTTTTTTCGGGAAAGAGTCCCAGCCAAGAATTGAACAGTAGAAATTGTTGTCCCGGGTTGAACTCCCTCTTGACTATGTTTTTATCATGCCATTTTTAGTTTTGTCTTTGTACAACTTGGTGTTTTCATATGCTTCATTTTGGAATTCTTCTATCTCGTTGAGTTGGAGGAGACGTTGTTGCCCTGAAGCATTGAGATCAAAACTGAACTTCTTTATCGCCTAATAGGCACGGTTCTCTAATTGCATTGGTAAATGACATACTTTCCCAAACACCAATCGATACAGTGACATTTCGATCGGTGTTTTAAAATCCGTTCGGTACGCCTATTACGCATCATCTAATTTCACCGCCCAATCCTTACGATTAGAATGAATCGTCTTCTCAATGATTTGTTTTATCTCTTGATTGGATACTTTGGCTTAGCTATTTGTTTGGGGATGGTATGGAAGCGTCACCTTATGTTGGACTTCATATTTTATCAGTAGAATATTGAACATTTTATTATAAAAGTGGGTTCCTTCATTACTGATAATGGCTCGAGGAGTCCCGAACCTTGTCATTATGTTCTTCTGAAGAAATTTCAGAACTACCTTGGCATTGTTAGTTGGCGTTGCCACAGCGTCAACCCATTTGGACACGTAATCCACCTCCAACAAGATATACTCATAACCAAAAGACGACGAAAATGACCCCATGAAATCAATCCCCCAAACATAAAAAAGCTCCAACTCTAGAATAGATGTCAGTAACAACTTATGTCGTCTTGAGATGTTGCCAACCCTCTGGCATCGATCACAGGTTTTTACAAATGTGTATGAATCATGAAAGAGTGTTGGCCAGTAAAAACCTGACTGAAGAACCTTAACGACCGTCTGTGTTGCTCCAAAGTACCCTCCACACGGTGATGAATGGCAATGGTATAGAATTCTTGCCATTTTCTTTCCTGGAACACATCGCCGGATAACTTGGTTAGCGTATTTCTTGAACAACATCAGATCATCCCACATGTAATGCTTCACATCGAATAGGAATTTATTCTTTTGGGCATTGGATAGGTCCAACGACAACACCTTACATGCGAGATAATTGATTATATCCATGAACCACAGAAGTTTAGCTTCAACATTGAACAATTGCTCATCCGAGAATACTTCCGTAATACAAGAATCATCACCAACGTCTTCTTGTACGAGCCAGGAGAGATGATCAGCTACCACATTCTCACTCATCTTTGTATCTCTGATTTCAGTATCAAATTCTTGGAGCAAGAGAATCTATCGGATTAGACGTGGCTTAGCGTTCTTCTTCACAAATAAGTACCGGATGACAGCATGGTCCATATAAATGATCACTTTGGATCCTGTAATGCAAGACCGAAACTTATCACACGCAAAGACTACCGCCAACATCTCCTTCTCAATGGTGATGTAATTCTCTTGAGCATAATTAAACGTTTTGCTTGCATAGTATATGGATTGGAAGATCTTCTCCTTGCGTTGGCCTAAAATCACTCCAACCGCATAATCGCTCGCTGGTAGCGCGTAAATACGCTGCTACTTACACTTGAAAGTATACGAGGTCAAAGTTTTAGTATGATAGATCTTTTAAGATTGGGTATCGTATCCATAGGGATTGGTTGTCGTTATTATCGAGTATTGTGTTTATCATGACCTAACTTTATCTAGGCTAAAAAAAATATAATTTAATTAATTAATACTAATATTAATATAATCTAATTTAATATATACCAATTATACTAATACGAGATAGTTAGGGGATGGATTATCTATGGATTAACTTTATTTACTTAAACGCGTTTGATTTCGTTTAGTTTATAATAATGGCGTTCGACCTATTTGACAATCTCAGTTCGTAAACTCTCCCGCCACCTCTCCCAGTGTAAGATGCAGGATATAATGCGATTTCATGTCAACTAAGAAGTCCCCCTCAATGTCTTAACAACCCTAGGTCACGTGAGTCTCGCCCCAACGTCATTGAATGCACACAATCCACTCTCTCCCGGGTTATTGGATCGTCGCATTGTGTTTATGTTATCGACAATCTCAGTTCTTAAACTCCATCGCCACTTCTCCCGAGTGTAAGACGGGGGAATACATGACTTTGAGTCAATGAAGAAATCCCCCTCAACGTCTTAACGACCCTAAACGTCATCGATTGGCGTTATGTTTACCTTAGTCCGAATCCGGAATTACCTCTCCCGAATATCAAATCCCGTATTCTCAATATATCTATATAAGCATAATAAACATAACAATACGATAAATACAATCAAACTAGCGAAGAACAATCACTAAAGAAACACAACTCAAACAAAACTACGTTTTTATAAATAATATTCATCCCTAAGATAATCCCCGTTTAACTCGTGGTTATAACCGTTTATACAATTAAAATGAAGATAAACATGCTCAAACATATATCGAAGTTAAGAAATAAAAGGAAAAACGGATAAACTTAGCCGATATCCGAAGATTAACCGCTAAAACTGTTCATCGATCGATTCTCCTTCTCCACGTGGTAATCTTCTCATTCGGATATGTTTGAGCACTCCCCATACTCTCTCTCTATACTAAACTAAACCCTAAGAGGCTCTAATGGCCAGAACCTTTTTGAGGAGAGGAGAGGGGAAGGGATTAAATAGATAAAATATCTCAAAAAATATCTGAACTATGCAGAGGGTCACCGCTGCGGCGGTGGTAGGTCGGTTAGTTGATCGCCGCTGCGGTGAAGACAACGATGGAATGTGGAGACCACCTTGCATTCTTAGCGCCACGACAGTGGGCCTCGCACCGCGACGTTGGATGTTTAGTAAGATATGGTCATTCTCTGCATTTTCACCACCGCGGCGATGGGCTTCTTTCAGAATTTTACCATCTTGCTCTCTTTTCCACCGTTCTTCGACTGTTTTTGGTTCGATCTAATCATTTTCGCTCCAGTTTCCTATATTTTCACCCCATACACTTGATTTATACAAAAAGAATAAAAACTAATTAAAACGTAATAAAATAAATATAAAAACTACTCCAAAACTAACAAAATCGGTTTGGAAATATATAGGTAGATCACACCTATTACTCGCATCACACATGATTTCAAAAGGTTCATTCCAATCCGGAACGACTATAAGATCAACTTCTCCTTCATAGCATTGAACGCTTCCACACATGTATCATCAAAATTGAACGAGGTTTTTTTTCTTCAAGAAAATGACATAATAACGTCACCGTTTTAGAAAAATCCTTTATGAAACGCCAGTAGAAGTTGGCATGGCCTAAAAAACTTCGAACTCCCTTCACATTAATGGGTGGTGAAAGTTTCTCGATCGTCTCAATCTTCACCCGGTCTACCTCAAGACCCTTGGAAGAGACCCGATGGCCTAAGACAATTTCCTCATTGACCATAAAATGACACTTTTCCTAATTGAGAACTAAATGCTTCTCTTCACATCGGTTGAGAACAAGTGACAAATTATAAAGATAATGGTCGAATGATGAACCAAAAACCAAGAAATCATCTATAAAAACTTCCATTATGTCCTCCACCATGTCCAAAAAAATAGCCATCATACACCATTGGAATGTTGTCGAAGTGTTGCAAAGACCAAACGGCATAAGACGGTAAACAAAGGTTCCGTACGGACATGCGAAAGTTGTGTTCTCTTGGTCTTCCGGTGCAATGGCTATTTGATTGTAGCCTAAATAGCCATCAAGAAAATAATAGTGGTCATAACCGGAGAGACAATATAACATTTGATCAATGAACGGGAGAGAAAAATGATCATTCCATATGGCCTTATTCAATTTTCTCTAATCAATACACACTCTCCATCCAGTGATGGTTCATGTGGGAATTAGATCATTCATCTCATTCTTTACCACCGTCATTTTGCATTTCTTGAGAACTACTTGCACCAGACTCACCCATTCACTGTCCGATATAACATATATAATTTTGACATTCAACAAATTCAACACCTTGGCTTGGACCACCTCATTCATTGCCGGATTTAGCCTTATTTGATGCTCAATGAAAGGCTTAAATGAGTCATCCATCAAGATTTTATGCATGCAAATTGTTGGGTTAATTCCCTTGATGTCGAAAATAGACCACGGGAATGCGGATCTATGCCATTTCAAGATACTAAGCAACTTGTTCTTTTCTTCTTGAGTTAAAGATGATAATGTAATAACCGGATCGGTTGAGTTCTCCCCCAAGAAAGTAGACCAAAGGTGATCCGGTAATTGCTCTAGAATCAACCCACCGTGAGATGGGTTTGAGGGTTCGGGTGAATTAACTTCATCATCAAGGGCCCCACTTGAATCGAATTCACTACGTCTTTAGATACAACTTCTAAATATAGGACGTAGTCTACAACATCTTCTTAGGTGATTGAGCCTTTTTCATCAAAATCCCCTATAGATAAGGAATTTGTGATAGTATGCTCCAATGGATCCCGATTTAAGTTTTCATGAAAGAATTCTCTAACGCACGAGTCAACCACTTCTACTTAATTGCATGTTGGGCATTTATCCGGAAATTTCATTGTATTGAAAATATTGAACTTCACTTTATTATCATTCACCCTCAACGACAAGTTCCCATTGTGAACGTCAATCAACGCCTTCCCGGTGGCAAGAAAAGGCCTCCCAAGTATTATGGGAATTTACTGATCCTCTTCTTTTTCCAAGACGACGAAATCCATCGAAAATATGAACTTGTCCACCTTTACCAACACGTTTTCAATTATGTGCTTTGGATAGGTTAATGAGCGATCCGCCATTTGTAGAAAAATTGTAGTCGATTTTGCATTTCCAAGTCCCAACTTTCGGTAAACGGATGACGGCATTAGATTGATGCTTGCTCCTAGATCACAAAACGCCTTCTCGAAGTGAGATTTCTCTATAGTGCACAAAATTGTGAAACTTCTGGGATCTTTTAACTTTTGAGGTAACTTTCGTTGAAGGATCGCACTACATTCCTACGTCATCTTGATGGTCTCATATTCCTCCAATTTCTTATTCTTTGTCATAATATCCTTCAAGAACTTCCCGTAATTGGGCATTTGTTCCAAGGCATCGGTAAACGGTATGTTGATATGAATTTTTTTGAAGATGTCAAGAAATTTAGCAAATGGAGAATCCAATTTTTTCTTTTGAAACCGTTGCAGATATGGTAAAGGCGGAGTGAGTATCGGTGGATTGTCCGGAAATGAGATTTTTCTCGGATTCATCCTTGTTGCTTCTTTCTTCTCCTCAACCGGAATGACTTCCATTTTTCTCATTAACTTTCTCCTTTGGCTCATCCTCCATTGGCTTAGTTGCTTCGAGTTCCTTTTTGCTCCTCAAGGTAATGGCTTTGCACTTCCTTGGGTTAGTTTCCATATTACTAGGAAACTTCCCCGAGGATTGCCCTTTTATAGCTCTAGTAAGCTGACCAATTTGAGTTTTCAACGACTTCACGGTTGAATTTGTATTGGTGCAAGTTGTCTCAATATTGTCAAGCCTCGTCTTATGCTTGTTGAGCCAATTATGCATTTCTCGCATTATGCTTTGTGTTTCCTTCATAAATGAGTAGAGCATGTCTTCCAACGGTGGCTTATAGCTTTGCACCGGATTTTATTGCATAGGATAGTTTTGTTGCATCAATTGATATCCTTGTGATTGTGATGAGTATCTAGGTGGAGGTCGTAATGTATTCTGATTATTCGCATAAGAAAAGTTCTCATGATTGCGAATTCTGGGGTGGTAATGAGTTAGGATATTGTTGGCGGGCCTAAAGATATAGGTCTGGTTGTTGACAAAATGACACTCCTCAAACTCGCTATCTAACCCCGGTTGCGAAGTACTTGCCACATTTTCCACTTCTTGACTGGACGATGCATCTCTGGTAGAGAAGAAGATTAGCTGCTCCATGAGCTTGGACACTTGGGCCGATAAGGTAGCAAGAGGATCGGTCTCCTGAATTGCGGCTACCTTTCGTCCCATGTTTATCTGATTAGGCCATTAGTAGTTGTTGGCCGCCATCTCTTCCAAAAGTGCATTAACTTCATCCAGAGTTTTTGATAACAAAGAACCTCCTGAGACAACATCCACAATTGCTCTAATCTATCCATCCAACCCGTTGTAAAAGAGTTGGATTTGAAACTAATCCTGATACCTATGTTGGGGGCACTTTCTCAATAAGTTCTTGAACCTTTCCCAAGCCTCGAAGAGTGGCTCAAAATCCCGGTGGCTAAATTGTGTTATCTCGCCTCTCAGTTGTGATGTCTTTGAAGGTGAAAAAAACTTGGTGATGAACCTTTGCGCTAGGTCCTCCCAAGTATTGATGCTCCCCGGTTGGATTGACTGAAACCAACTCCGTGCTCTATCTCGAAATGAAAATAGAAACAACCTCAGCTGGATCACATCATCTGCGATTCCATTTATCTTTATCGTATCACAAATCTCCAAGAATGTTACCAACTGGATATTTGTATTTTCGTGAAAATTACCGTCGTATTGGTTTTGTCGAACCATGTTGTTTAAGGTAGGTTTTAACTTGAAGTTATTTGTTGGATTGGCTACCTCTGAATCCCATAATAATTTTCAAACATGATGGGTCGATAGTAGTCCCTAAGGACCCGCTGTTGAACTTCCAGTTCTGACGGTTGTTGCGGTAGAGCCTATGGCACCAACGGTTGTCGTGGCATATGATCATCACCGCCGTCGGCTATGTCTTGAGTTCGATTTCTTCTCTCTCTCCTTAATCTCCTAAATGTACGTTCAATATCAGGATTAAGAGTTAAGAATTTCAGACTCTAGCTACGTTGCATACACTGCTTGTCACCACAACAAATGAAACAATTTCAAACAAAAACAAATTAAAACAAAATAAAGCAAAAGAATATTAAGATTAATATTGCACTACTTGGTAGTAATATAACTAAATCACTAATCAAAATCCCAGACAACGATTCCAAAAACTTGCTCGCGATATTCCAACGCTTTGATTTTACTTGTAAGTGCACGAGGTCAAGTTTTAATATAGTGGATTCGAAGATTGAGTGTCGTCCACTATGATTTGTTATAGGATTAGTTAAGTACTACAATTGACATAGTTTAGTATTATCTAGACATTTCAAGAATTGTTTTATGATTGCTTAATCGAAAACTAATTAAACCTAACAATTTTGGATTAATTCCATTAAAATAAATTACCTAGGGATTAATTTTGTTTACTAATACATGTTTGATTTTGTTTAGTTTACATTAACGGTATTCAACCTGTCCGATAATCTAGGTATCGTAAACTCGCTCACTACCTCTCCCGAGTGTAAAGTGAGCGAATATGAACCTCGTATCAACACCAATATCCCTATCTAGCGTCTAAACGAGTACATGAGTCTTGACCCAACCTCACGGATTGTCCACATTCTAATAATCTCTCGAAACATTAGACCGTCACATTATGTTTAACCGTAGTTCAAATCTGGGGTTACCTCTCTCGAGTGTCAAACTTCGTATTCTCAAACCAACCATAATACCATACAAAATCATACCATTTGTGTAATAAAATGGTAAACACAATCGAATAAAGATAAAAAAACCATTAACGAAACATAGATTCACTCAAACATGGATATACATAAACTAATCAATCCCTAGATAAAATTTACTTAGCCAACCATGATCGCAACCAAATATACATTAAAACATGAGAATTACTTCATCATTCAATTCACAAAGTTTAGAAACAAAGATGGAAATAAAGAGGGAATGACAAATTTGAAGAGTGGAGTGTTCCACTTTCGCAAAAATTGTTCCGAGATCGTTTTCTCTTCCCTAAATAAGCTCTCCTCTTTCTTGATCTGAACTATGGCTTCTAACAGGTGTAAAAATGTGCATGATACAAGGTAGGAATGGGTGGATATCATTAAGGTAAAAAATATCCTAAAAATATCTCAAAAGATCTAATCTAGATGTTTGATTAATTGCTGCAGCGATGAGAAGGATCACTGCAGTGATGGTTGATCAGTAGGGCTTTTGCCCTTTCATCTCTGCAGGATGAGGGCCATCACTGCAGCGGTCAAGGGTCAGTGGCCCTTGACACTGGCATTGCAGCGATGTGGCTCATCGTTGTAGCAGTGAGACTGTAGCTCTTTTTTCTGTTTTTAATTTTTTTCAACTTTTCTCCACCGACTTCCTAGCGATTTGCTCGATTATCAACCGTTTTGTCCCTACACCTGATTTACGTAAAAACGAATATAAACAGTTTAAAACACTACAAAAACACTAAAAAAAATACCAAATTCGTCTTGAAAATATATAGGTAAATTCAATCTATTAATCAACGTGAAATGAGGATGCATAGCCAAATTGAGACTGTTGACTTTTGTCAACAGATCAAAAGTAAGGTGGAGAAAGGTCAGCCTTTAGACGAGCTGGATATGCTATTCAAAAGGTACTGAAATGCCTTTTTCCTCAGATATCTTAGTTAAACCGCTATCTAAGAAGTTTGATCCCACGAAGTTTGAGAAGTACAATGGGAAAGTAGATCCGATGGACCACATTCGCCAGTTTAAGCACATCATGAATCTGTATGGGTCAAGTGACTCAACCCTTTGTAGAGCTTTTGCTACGACCTTAAAGGGTTTTGCCCTTGAGTGGCTAAATATTCTTCCTAGCACTTCCATCACGTCGATTAAGGAATTCATAATTATGTTTATCAATCGCTTCATAACCTATCAAAGGTTGATGAAGAGTCTTGATTATTTGTTGGCCCTGCGTAAAAAAAAAAAAAAAAAAAAAAACTCTACGGCAGTACATGAGTTGCTTCAACGAGGAACTGACATGTATTGAGGGTTGTGACATGAACCTCATTATTAATGCATTTACATAAGGATTACGCTATGCCCAATTTCAGAATTCTCTCAAGAAGAAAAACGCTCGGAGTATGGCGGAGCTGATGGAAAAGGCTAAGCCCTATATGACTCTAGATGACATTAAACTCGCAAGAGATGGTAGGAAATCTTCCAAAGATCACCCCAGACAAAGCGAGAAGGACCACAACAAGGCCAAAACTAGTAGTTCGAACAAGCAGAAAGATTGACTGCGTAGCTTAGGTTCCAGACCAAAAGCTTGACATGAGCCAAACCTGACTGGGATACGTGCATATGAGGTAATTCAATTGCCTCCCAAGTCCTAAGTGGGAAACTAAGTCCAACAAGATGAACATGTCAAAGTACTGTGATTTCCATAGGAATCATGGTCATGACACAGATGATTGTTGGGATGTCAAAAAGGAGATCGAACGGCTGGCTAATATGGGTTAGCTGCGTGACTACCTACAAGAACGCTCAAGGGATAAAAATAGGCTTAGAAATGAAGGTCATCATGAAGAAAATTGTGATGAGGAGCGCAAAGAGGATCGCCCCAACGAGAATTGCGAAGTGATTTTCATGATAAACTCAGCTGGGCCAGTAACCGGAGAATTCAACCATGAACGGAAAAAAAGTCTGCAAAGCAGCACTGAAGTGTTGCTATGGAGAAGTAATGACAGTAACCGTAAATCCAGGACCAGTCATCACTTTCTCAGATAAGGACTGCAAATGGATCTTTCATCCCCATGAGGATGCCCTGGTCATCACTTTCTGGATTTCCAGTTTCTAAGTAAGACGGGTTATGGTTGATAATAGTAGTTTTGCTAATATTATCTTCATGGATACTCTGAAGTAGATGAGAGTACCCAGTTTGGATGTTAGTTCCACCCAGATAATTATGGTGGGATTCAACGGCGACCTCAGCTCGCCACAAAAAAAGATCATCTTATTTGTTACCGTAAACAAGGAGGAACGAGGGTACACGAAAGCTACGTAGTTCATGGTGATGGACTCTTCATCGCCTTATAATACAATATTGGGATGTCTATCGCTGCATGCGATGAGTGCTATGTCATCAACGTACTACCAGTGTGTCAAGTATGCAAATGGTGGCTTTGTGGCTGTGATATGAGGTGATCAAGTGGCATCAAAACAATGTTTCTTCATAGCTATGAAGGGCAAGAATAAGTCCTTGTAGGCTGGAGCAAGAAGCAGCTCCATCAGAAAGCTCAGCCAATGAAATTAATGATTTCAGGGAACAAATCGGTGTGATTCAACCTTTCGAGCAAGTACGGGAGATCGCCTCTAACAAAGGTGCTCAGAAACTGATGATAGGAGGATCTTTAAGCCAGACTGAGACCTAGGAGATTAACAAACAACTCCAAGAGAATCTAGATGCCTTTGCTTGGACTCCAAAGGACATGAAGGGTATTATCCCTGACGTTGCAGTCCACCGCCTTGATATTTGTAGATCTTATCCTTCAATTAGGTTGTAAATGAGAACTTTCAGCCTTGAGAAATAACAAGTGATTGAAGCTGAGATGAAAAGACTGTTCTCCATTGGCCACATAAGGAAAGTGATGTACCCGAAGTGGTTGCCTAACACAGTCCTCGTAAAAAAAAAAGAACAAAAAATGGAGAATGTGCGTGGACTTCACTGACCTTAATCAAGCATGCCCAAAAGACTACTATCCAATGTCAAGGATAGACTAGATGGTAGACGTAGTAGCCAAGCATCAACTACTGACCATGATGGATGCTTACGCAGGTTATAATCAAATCTGCATGGATCAGCAAGACGAGGAAAGGACAACGTTCATCACACGAAAATGAACTTATTGTTACAAAGTAATGCCATTTGGTTTAACAAATCATTTTCCACCATTTTAAAAACCAACGAACTCCATAATTTCACAAATACCCAAAACCGCTTGATCTATAGAAGTTACAAATTCGTCCAGTTTTAAATAAACACATTTTTCCATAATATATATGAAAATAGATTTTATAATTTACTAGAAGACAGTACACTCACCTTGATATCCGCTCTGCAAAATTGTTATTGACCACACTCTATCGGGACACCGGTGTCTGCGAAGCTAATAGTGATAGTGGCTAAATTAATAATCTATTTAAAATAACCTAATTATGCAAATGCAGGTCCTAATTTTTCACAATTTTCCCGTCCCCACATTTTATTATGAAAAATTATTATTCGGTTAATTTCGTTTCATTAATATTCACTGTATCGGTTTATTAAGATTAACGATTATAAAATATTATTCCGATCACGACAATTACTATTACGAATGTGAAAAATCTTAATGCTTAACAATTTAATTTAATCGATAATAATAACATGATGAAAAATGTTACCTGTTCCGAATCGTTCACGAGTCGCGAGATGGATGGTTGGATTTTATTGGGGTTGTTTATGTAATATTTTTGTTTTGTTTTCTTCTTCTCTTCTTCTTTCTTTTTCTGTTTCTTGTTCTGTTTGTTGGGTTTTCTGCCGCCGATCGACGAAGAGCTTCCACCGCAGATCAAGGCTCGCCGCCCTACTAGCTCTCTCTCTCTCCGACAACCTTTCGTCAGTGATCAACACACGCACACCCACAACAACAGACACAACACACACACACACACTCAACCAACCGACGCTGAACGACACATACACACCAGCACTGGACGACGAGCGACCACCTCCACACCCACTTATTTGATCGAACAACTACACACATACACATACACCCATGTAACTGATCAAAACAGAGCATTCATACACAAATATAACACATGCACAATGCACAATCGCCGTCGACAACACACCCACAGAACGATGAAACGAAATAGAGCACCTATCCACGCACACACACGATCGACGAGCAAAAACACATGCACTTACCCAATGACGACAAACACACCCACACCGTCGAGCAAGACGGCGACGATCACACCCACGTCGGAACCCACCGCCTCTGGATGACAGACCAAAACACCCACACACACTCACGACGATCAAAACAGAGGAACACCCCCGTCCAGTCACATGCACATACTCACCCAATGCCTGAACATGGTAGTGATGATCACACCCTCTCACATTCCCACAATCATCGGTTGATCAGAATAGAAACCACGCTTACCGGTCATCTCTCTCTCTTCTCTGAATTTTCTGATTTTGCTTTGAGATTTTGATCATCACTATCTTCATGAATATATATATATATATATATATATATATATATATATGTGTGTGTGTGTGTGTGTGTGTGTGTGTGTGTGAGATTAGTGGACCAAAACACTCCCTCTTCAAGCTATGTCGTCCACCTACTTCCTCTCCCCTCTGTCGCCGGCGGTTTCACGGTCACACACCCACAGATGCATATATATATATATATGTGTGTGTGTGTGTGTGTGTGTGTATGTGTGTGTGTTTATGTAAAAACCCATGTGCTTAAATACTCTTCCCTCTCCCCTAATTCTTAAAATCTTTTTTTTAGTTCAATTTAACATTTATGAGTTTCTAGAATTGTAATTTCACCATTGACATTTTCAATTTTAGATTTTAATTGACAATTTGCATCCCAAGTTTAGAATAAATATTTTTAAATTTGCAATTTGACCTATAAACTTTTTAATTTAGATATTAATTAACACAATTTTACCTCATATTTTTCTAATTGCTCTAAAATGCAACGAAAATGATGTACGTGCTAAATCGGGGTCTTACAACCTCGGCCATTTGGTAGAAGCTTTTTCCATTCTAAAGAAGTACAATATGAAACTAAATTAAAAAAAAATGCGCTTTTAGAATTGCATCTGGAAAATTTCTAGGTTTTGTGGTAGACTAGATCGCCATCATGGTCGATTCTGGTCAAATAAAAGTTGTCTAGAACATGAAATTCCCTACAACTATACGAGAAGTTTAAGTACTTAGAGGAAGTTTAGTTGTGCTGAACAGATTCTTCTCTAAATTTACTGACAGGTGTACTCCGTTCTTCAAGATTTTTAGAAGAAGTAAAACCTTTCAGTGGGATGATGACTATGAACAATCACTCCAATCCATTAAAGATTACTTGGGCTCAGTTGAGACGCTGGCCAAGGTAAATCTAGGGGAAGAACTCTATCTCTATCTGGTAGTGACACCTTTAACGGTCAAGGCCACACTGATAAAAGATCACACAGGAGGGCAAAGGTCGGTCTACTACATCAGCAAGTTGCTAGTCCCAATAGAAACTCGCTACACTGAGTTGGAGAAACTCGCTCTGGCCCTAATAACTACAACACGAAAGCTCAGACTGTATTTCCAGGGACACGTGATTAATGTGCTGACCTTAATCCTGCTTCGATCGGTAATGCATAGGCTAGAGGCATCTAGACGTCTTATGAAGTAGATTGTGGAACTTAGTGAGTTTTTCATCAAGTACAAGCTTAGGACCGCATTCAAGGGGCAGGCCTTGGCCGATTTTATTGCTGAACTGACTCTTCTAGCTGAAGTTGCTGTGCAAAATAGAGAGTGTAGGGATTAGTCAGCTGTGCCATGAAAGCTCTGGGTTGACGGTGCATCAAACATAAAGAGGTGTGGTGTGAGCATAGTCTTACAAACACCTGAAAGATATCAGCTTGAAAAAGTAGTACAACTTGGCTTTCAAACCTCCAGCAACGAAGTAGAATATGAAGCAATAATAATTGGGTTGACTCTTGCCAAAGAGTTTGGCGCTCAACTTCTAAAGGTGAAGTCAGACTCTCAATTGGTGATTAATTAGATTAATGGAGTGTTCATCATTAATGATGAACGATTTCACCTTTATATTGAGAAAGTGAAAGAACTGACATCTTCATTCCAAAGTTGCAAGTTTGAAACCATCCCAAGGGTTGAAAACATAAAGGCAGATGCCTTCTCAATGTTAGCTTTTACTTTTGGGCCAGATCAGCAGTCTTACTAGAAGAAAATGATTCTACCTGGTAAGAGCTAATGCACATGCATAGGCCAATTGGACCCGGAGAAAGAAGACTGGAGAGTCCTTTAGTTCGTTACTTAAAGAAGGGAATCTTACCAGAAGATAAAGACACCGCCAGAAAAGTTCTATACAAAGTTTCGAGGTATGTGTTAACCAACGACAAACTATATAGATGTTCTTTTACCCAACCTTTGTTGCTTTATTTAGGACCAAAGGAAGCTACCTATGTCCTATAAGAAATACATGAAGAGGTTTGCGAAAATCACCAAGGAGAAAGAACCTTGGTTCACAAGGCACTAAGAGTCGGATATTACTGGCCAATAATGTGAATTGATGCGTAAGAATACACCAAGAAATGTGATAAGTGACATCGTTTCTCCAACGATATCAAGGTCCCTACTCAACAACAGACTCCAATAATCAACCCTTGGCTATATGCTCAACGGGGGATGGATGTGCTAGGTTCATTCACTCCAAGGCCAAAAAACAAGAAGTACCTACTGGTGGTAATTGATTATTTTACCAAGTGGGTTGAAGCTGAAGCCTTCACTACTGTAAGAGAGAACGAAGTGAAGAACTTTATTTGGAAAAATATCATCTGTCATTTTGGCATCTTTGTAGTGCTCATTTATGATAATGGAACACCTTTCACTGGTGGCAAGGTTGTGTAGATGTATAACGAGTTAAAGATTCAACATCGAACATCCAGCCCGGCGTACTCGCAGGCCAATGGACAAACAAAGATAATGAACCGTTCCTTCAAGGAGGCACTCAAGAAACGACTGGATAATGCCAAAGGAAAGTAGGTAGAAGAACTCCCAGGAGTATTATAGGCTTACCGAACCACTCCAACATCTGCAAACGGGGAAACAACTTCTCCTTGACTTATAGCACTGAAGTTGTTGTTCCAGTGGAGATAGGGATACCATCTATGCGTGATGACACAATCAACCTAGTGGAGAGTAAATAATTTATGTGAGAAGAAATGAACTTTCTAGAATAAAGATGTGACAGAGTGTTGATAAGGATGACAACTTACAAGTTAAGGATGGCTCGAATGTTTAATCCTGCAGTCCGTCCATGACATTTTGCTATAGAAGACCTGGTACTTCGACGGGTAATGCCTCATCGCCCAAAAGGTCGCTTGGAAAAGTTAGCACCAAACTGGGATGGCCCTTACCGAGTTACTAAAGTCAATAGACGAAGAACCTATTGGCTAGAAGACCTGGATGACATAAAAATTCCCAGACCCTGGAACATCTGTCACTTACGCAAATATTTCTTATGAGTTTCTAATCATTTTCTGATTACTGTAATCATTGGATGTTTTGAAGTATCTTTTTTTCTCCCTATCTCTCATTTTGGGATACTCTTTTCCAATAAAGCGAAATAATTTTTCTTTTCATCAATTTTGCAATGATTGTTATTGCACTAATCTGCTTCTGCATTGTTTAGAATACTTAGTAGATTGAGACTAAGTTTGAAACAAACATTTGACATTAAGGTCAGCAAATTGAGCACATCAGCTTAGTATTGAGCAGAGATGATCTATTTACTCATTCTCTAATGAGTTGGTTTACTCACCTAAACTGAGCATTTAAGCTCAGAAAAACTGAGCAATTTAGATCATCACTTAACTAAGCACATCAGCTTAGCATTGAGCGGAGCTAATCTATTTACTCATTCTCTATTGAGTATAGCAGGTCAGTTTACTCACCTAAACTGAGCATTTAAGCTAAAAAAACTGAACAATTTAGCTCAATACTTAACCGAGCACATTAGCTCAGCATTGAGTAGAGCTGATCTGTTTACTCATTCTCTAATGAGCAGAGCAAGTCAATTTACTCACCTAAACTTCAGAGAAACTGAGCAATTTAGCTCAACACTTAACTAAGCACATTAGCTCAGTATTGAGCAGAGTTGATCTGTTTACTCATTCTCTAATGAACAGAGCATGTCAATTTACTCACCTAAACTGAGCATTTAAGCTAAGAAAAACTGAGCAATTTAGCGCAACACTTAACTGAGCACATCAGCTTAGTATTGAGCGAAGCTGATCTATTTACTCATTCTTTAATGAGCAAAGCATATCAGTTTACTCACCTAAACTGAGCATTTAAGCTAAAAAAAATGAGCAATTTAGCTCAGCACTAAACTAAGCACATCGGCTCAACATTGAGCAGAACTGATCTGTTTACTCATTTTTTAATGAGCAGAACAGGTTATTTTACTCACAATAACTGAGTGCCTAAGTGCAAGCCAGTTCATAATTCAATTGATCATTTCAGCTCGGCATAAACATTATGTTGATCCTAAGATTTTGATGAATAATTAAGTATTGATGTTTTAGTGGAAATAATGTTTTATTTGAGTGTTTCAGTGATTTAAAATTCTAGTGATGAAGATGACAAATTAAATGGATGTTAAATGATAAAGTTGAAGATATTGAAGAATTAAGAGTTTGAAGAAATTAAGAAAAATAACCCAGGTAAATTTCAACTCTTAATATCCCAATTAGGAACACATACATGACACAAAATGTATTTTATCATTTATATGTGTTTTGATTAAGTGAAATTATTTGCTCCTATGTGATTTGAAAAGAAATATTTTTGATTGACTAAAATGGAATACAAAAATATTAGTAGAGCTAAGTTAGAAAAGAAAATGGTTAAAGGGGCAAAAACGTAAAAAAGAAAGAGTTAAAAACGAATTCAGAAAAGAGATCTAGAAGACATTAGTCGACTGATGAGTCGACCGAACCAAGCAACTGTAATTCCCTGAATCTCTAAGTCGATTGACAGGTCGACCGGCTAAGAAGTGCTGAACTCTCTGAATCTATGAGTCAACCAACAGGTCGACCGGTCAAGAAGTGCTGAACTCTCTGAATCTACAAGTTGACCGATAGGTCGACCGGTGAAGAAAAAAAAACTCTCTAAATCTACAAGTCGACCAACATGTTGACCGATGAACGCCTTGGGCTACAACCTGAATTTACCAGTCGACTGGTCAGTCGACCGGACGTGCTGTTTCAGGACACTGTTTTATCCGAGATTATATCCAAAAGTAGCCATTTGTGGTTAGGGTTTGAGAGATATTTCGGGGATATTTTCTATATTTAAGATATTGTTCACATATTAATTAAATACTATTAATATGGTTAATTAAATATTAATATTTCTCAATTTGGTACTTAAAATTGATTCTATTCTTATTAATTTAGTTTGAGAAATATTTGAGGGGTTTAATTGAGAGATTTGAAAGTTATTTTTAAGTGAATTGAATCAAAATGAAGTCTTTATGATATAAGGGGTCTATAATAGCTATTAATTGTCATGACACCTGTAAACTAGCCGTTAGAAGGCTGATTTCATATTTCTATATATAGACCTGCGAATTTCTTATGTCATTAACGAGAGAGAAATCAATTAATATCAAGAGAGTTGTTCTAAGAGTCATCATACTAAGATATTGTGAGCTATTCTGAGAGACGATCTTGAAGATTAATTGTTATTAATCTTTGCTGTTACCGGATTTGAAGTTACATTGCTTTATCTAATCTTTTTGTGGATTCCGGGTGAGATCTTTCTAATAACTTTCTATCATTGCATTACTTGTTTATATTTTGGAAATTGATCTTAGAAATTGTTTCTGATTTTTAAAGAAAATATTTTTACAAACAATTTCTTAAATATGATTACGTGCTCAAATTTGCTATCCATATTTTGTTAAAATCAAATTTATCTATCTCACATTTTTCTATCACTAGATTGGGATATTAATTGAGTTATTATATATCTGAGGTGGTAGAAGCTCCGAATGAGATTTCTTGCTTATCATTGTATTGGTGAGTAGTGTGACGGATTAAATACTGTTGGGGGTATTTAATCAAGGGTACCTAGGTTTCAGTCTCTTCTTGTAAAGAGATTGAGGTAGTGATTTTTCCTGGATAGAATTACGATTTGAATGATTTATAAAGGTTCCATCATTACATGTGAAAAGGATAGTTGGAGTGTTTTGTGAGGTTTTGATTCTTGAGCCTTAGTGTTAAAAAGAATTAGGTTATTCTTTAGCCTGTAAAAAGTAAAGGTTATTCCTTAGCTTGGAAAAAAGATATTATAAAGATTGATTTTGAGCTTGTAAAAGAATCAGTGTGAGAGTTTGGTTTCTACCTTTAAAGGGATCTTGTTTTTAGTGGGTACGACCTCCGTGGAACTCGGGGGACTAGATTAGTCAAGAGTAGCTTGGTGAACCAGTATAAATCTTTGGAGTGCTGCTATATTTACTTTGCTATTTTTGTTGTTTGGGTGTGCACTTAGTTGATTATATTATTCTGCTGTGATATAAAGATATTAAATAATTTAGGTTTAAAATTAATTATTTGATTTATTCAAGTTTTATTCTGATAATTTTTTAATTACCCAATTCACCCCCTTCTTGGGTATTCTACTGAGCCAACACATTGGATCATTCATATCACATAATAGTTGTAAAGGATGGTAGGACAGCCCAACTAATCTTAACAGAATAGATCAGCTTAGTTTTGGACAACACTGTTTAATCTAGATCACTTCCATGCCTGTAACTTCCAGTTCTACAGATAAAGTGAAGTAAGTGTTTCATAATCTCCTGTAAATATCCATACACTTTCTGGTTATCAACATCGTTAACTCCTTCAAGATGAATATTCCAAAAACCTTATTTAAATTATGAGTTCAAGACTGGGTTATACATGGGAGAATGTTAATTTTATGATGATAAATTTGATTACCCTACATGTGATAATGTTGGTTATTATAACTTAAATGTTCAACTTACTACTAAAATCCTAAATATTTGTTCATAACTTGCTTAGTTTCATAATCAAGTCATGAAGGAGGGCAGGCGCGGGGGAGGGGGGAGGGGCAACACAAATAGTCAACAACACAACACAACAAAAGATCAAGAATCCCAGATTTATATATTATCAAAATTAAGGGGGTATAGGCTACATAAAAAATCAAGAACAGAAAGAATGTTCTTAAGAACAGAAAAAATTGTTCTTCCAAAAAGCAAAAACAAAAAACAAAAGAGAAATTTTTTCTTCATCATCAACCGGGGCTGAGGGTGACTTCATTCTAACCCTGAAAAAGTAGGCGAACCCAGATCATTCGAATCTGAGTTGGAGAAGTAGAAGACATGCTCCTCGTATTTGCAGAGCTTGTTGATCAAGTCAGGAATCTTGGTTTTCTTCGCGATGTTCTTCTTCAGCTGCTTGTCCTACTTCAACTTAAGGGTGTCGGTAAAGAGCTTGTGGTAGTGGAAATCGGTGCCCAAATCACGTTTGCTTATTTAAGACTTTCTCAATGCGTCTCTGAGCTCATGAAGGTGAGAGATTGCATGGAAGTGCGCCGCGTCCATGGTGGAGAAAATAGATGTGGCTTTTTCCAAGGCTCGGACACGAGGGTGATATTCTCTAGCAGATTTTGCTTCCATCATTAGGGTGTGAAATGCTTCTCCCAATTCTATCTATTTTTTCCTCTTAAACTGGATGGCCTCAAAGAAGGAAGGGTCTGGCCACGATTCTCTTGGTGGCGCTATAGTTTCAGAAAGAAGAAGAAAGAAAAGAAAAATATTCAAGAATGTGAGAAGGCAAAACCAAGAAAGCGTTTGGACTTATGAAGAAGTATCGACGCACGGGTTGGATTTAAATAGCCAAATAATTGAATGGAGAATAAACCAAAACGTCAAAAAAGTGTGCATTTAATGTACGGTAACGTGTGCTGACAAAAGACGTACCGCAATTGTCACAAGTACATTTTCGAGATTTAAAATAGCAGTTACTGTTTTAATACAGATCATGATGATAAAGTGTTATCGTTACCAAAAATTAATTATAGACGTGCAAAAAGAAAATTGAAAAGACAGGAGGGCAGGTTAGAGAGTGGCGCTTTGATTGGTGACGTTTGGTTGGTCAAACATCCGCATAACAGCAACGTCGACTGATAGAGCTTGATCTAGGATTGGAGATGAGCTTCCCATCGGCACCTCGACAACTGATGTGGGCAAGATCTCATCAACCTCGGCGATCTCATCTTCGCCCTAATCAGTATTTTCTCCCCCCAGATCATCTTCTAGCTCGTTCATTAAGAATGAGAGATCCAGATCAAGACATTCCTCAGATACTCTCCGTGGACAATAGGAGAAGCCCGCCTTCTGGAGTTTATTTGATTTACTCTTGAACACAACCCAAAGGTTTTCAATATCCTACTTAGACACTTTAGTCTTTGCTTCCAGCTCAGCCACTAGCCTCTCCACCTTTTGTATTTGAATGATAGATCTCAACTTCTCCTGATCTTAATAGACGGTCTCTTTCAATTTGCAGTTGCTGGAGGGTAGTCTTATTTTCTTGAAGTGCATTCTCTTTGGCCTGGAGGACAACATTCTCAGCCTTGAGATCAATATCTTTTTGGTCAATCACCAAACGAGCTGAGTTGATCTCTTTAGTTAAAGCACGAACATCGTCCCTCAAAGATAAGCAATCTCTTCTCACGGCAGTAATCTCCATCCTGAGTCCGCTGTTCTCTGATTAATAGAGTTCGTTGCTTTTATGCATGACCTCTCTTTGCACATTGGTAGAGTGCAACTCTATCTCCAATCTCTCCTGAGAAGATCTCTCCAATACAAGGTCTGTCGCCAGGCTAAGTTTATGATCTTCTAAGGCATGGTTCTTCTCCTCTAATTTGCTGAATTTCATCAGTTGATGCATAAGTTGGGTATCTAACTCATTTGTGTCTTAGCACAGTTAACCATAGCAGAAGATATGTGCATACACTACAATAAGAAAGCAAGAAATAAAGAATTAACTAGTAGCTTGGAGAAACAGAAATCAGAAATTATGAAAGTTACCTGGAGATGCACACAGATTATCATCCAGAACAGTTCAGCCTTGTTTTGACCTTCAGTTCTCTATTTTTCCAGGACATCTCATACATAAATTTGATAGTATTGTCGAAAATTACGCAGCGACCTGGAATAGAGGGTCCTACTTTAATAATCAATTGACACATTTACCGCTTGGACATTCCATAGCCACTTGAGGTTCCCTGGCTGGTAACATGAGTTAGGGAAGGTTGATGGTTAACTGAAGAAGGCTCAACAATAGTAAGGTTAACTGGAACGATTGTTGCCCTTGCAGTAGGCTCTAGCTCCCTAACTTCCGGTGGGTTAGGAGTTGGAATTGGTGGGACCGTTACTGAAACCACTCTACGCCTATGGATACTCAAAGGCTGAGAGTCGTCGTCAGATTTAGTAACCTCTCGAGCTGTAGGTTGAAGAAGTAGATTAATATAAGGCTGAATGGTGGGCTGAACTGTTTGGCTGGTCTCTAACTGAACAGAAGGCTCAGGAGGATGGCAAGTGGTCGATCCTACAGTAGCAGCATTGGTGGGCTGGGATGATAATTGTCCAGTTGTTCTAGTAGACTTCTTTGCAAGCCTTTTTCTCTTCTTGGTTCCAAGTTAGAGCTCAACCAATGTATTAAATCAAGACAGATCCATTTCTGGTCTGATGAATGGATGATAAGTCAGGACTTTGTACGAGCGCTTGTCTAGAACAAACAATACTTTTAACTCTTCTTTAGCTCTGGCTATGAGGCCAAGGCTTCTGCAAGCTTTATCACCTGCATCAAAAACCCCAGACAAGATGTTTAAACCACTTGAACAAAATTTTAGAAGAAATCAAACTGTTAAGAGAATAATAGAGAAAAATTACTTGGGGGTATTGAAGCGCCTTGGCACAATTGAGGGCAACCCCAATTCTTCAAGTGAGAACTTCTAATCACCAGAGAAGAAAATGTACCACAGTTGCCAGTCCCTTATTTTAACTGGAAGGTCGGTGAGAAAATAAAATCTCTTGGGGGAAAGAATACTAATATCTTCCAAGATTAGTAAGGGATTTGAGGTATCCTATGCTCCTAATTTTGTCTACAAAGAGAGACGTTTCATTTGCTCGAGCCAGGGCAATGGCTCCCATGATTTAGTGAAAACCATTTGGGGTTAACTAGGCAGGGGTGATTTCTAATTGACAAAAAAGATTACAGAGAAGTGTAGAAAATGGGAAAGTAAGTCCATACTCAAACAACCATAAAAGAGGCATATTTCATCCTTCCTACCATCGAAGGGACGCTCATTTTTGGATGGAACCCTAATTGACACCGATAGAGAAATGTCGTATTGTTCCCTAAATGGAGTAAGCGATTCCTGTGGAAACTTGCTCCCACCATGATCCCCTATGTTTTCCAGAGAGATAGGAATGCTTAGCAGCTTGTGCCGTCGTCGTCCGTTCCATAAAAGGGCTAGATGATGAACCAGCCTTAGCAAGACTATTCGATTGACTCAATGACATTTTATGGTAGAATAGGCAACAATCAAAAATAGATTATATGAAAAAAAGTTACGCAATTGAAGGATTAGAGGTGGATGAGAACTTACACGAAATAGAAGTGATCTTTCGTCTCTTTTTTCTTGAATAGTCACAAAAGTTAGGAGGGAAAATGATTTAGGAACTGGCATAGGCCTGGAGCCTTAAACGGGTAAAAAATTTGATCCAAAACAGACAGATCCAATGAGTTATCTAGGCTGAAGAATAATGAGCCCAATGGGGTAGTATATTCGACAGTCTTCTATGAAAGGCAAACGGCTTCTTGAAAAGGCCCATTAATGGGAAGATCGAAGCCCACGGTGTTGAGGTTCAAGGAATAACGATTAGCCCGTCGTGACGGTCTCCCTTACACTTGAAGAGCATTATAAACCGTATTGACTATAATGACCCATGTTTAATGGGAAACGTTACAGAGATCTCTCCTAAAATAAATGAGATATTGGTTAGCTTCCAATCCATTGGTAGCATATCACGTAATGAGCGACCTTTCCAATGAAACGGCAGAATATCTCTAAGTTTATATAAGAGGCAGGTATCACTGGTATTTACTTACAGCTCAATCTATGTATTAACTCCTCCTATTACTAGATTAACTTATTCTTACGTCAGAAGTTCTTTGGCAGACACCACACAATTGTACAGGTTAAAGGAGAAAAACAAAGAGGTTTTTGGCACGTACGGAACTGTTACACGTGCTGAAAATTTCTGACAACATCACCTCCTTCTTTCACCTTCCAAATCCCTATAGAAGAAGCAATTCTCATCCCTATGGACCATGGAAACACAGGTCTTCTCAGCTTACCCGTTTCAGCTGTCAAAAGATGTATGTTCCAGGTTGCTCTTTCTCTCTCACTATGCCTGTAGGCCCGCGGGGGCAAGTGTGTATCAATGATGTATATACTTACAAAAATGGGTGTTTCTATTTTTGCAGGATTTGGGGAAGCATCACTAGAGGCCAAAGTAGCAAAGAATCTCCATAATTTATTCACTTACATTATAGTTAGGATGGTTCCTGCACTGCTTGAGGTCCCTTTTCTCTCTTTCTTTCTCTATACGCACAAACATATACGTGCTCTCTCTCTCTCTGTGTATGTGGTGTGTGGAGTGCTATAAACAAACTGAGTTGTTCATGAATAGCTTGAGCTCGGCTCAAAAAAATCTCGTTCAAACGAGTTTAGTAAAATAAATGAGCTGAGTTCGAGCTGCAAAAAATGTTCATTTAATAAACGAGCCGAGCCAAGCTTGTTCGTTAGCTCATATTCATGTTCGCGAACAATATTGTTTTTAATTAAATATGCATATAATTATACAAATTTATTTGGGGTTCCCTTCCCAACTTCCCATTTCCCAAATTCCCATTCCTACCTTTTGAGTCTCTATCTCCAATTTCCCAAACTCTCATTTCTCCATCTCTTAGTTTAATTTGGCCATTTATAGAGATGCAACGCATGGCTAAG
The DNA here is from genome assembly GCA_016647705.1 of Eucommia ulmoides. Taxonomy (NCBI): domain Eukaryota; kingdom Viridiplantae; phylum Streptophyta; class Magnoliopsida; order Garryales; family Eucommiaceae; genus Eucommia; species Eucommia ulmoides. The sequence goes on from JAENRU010000489.1 coordinate 567,339, forward strand.
TTTTCACATACTCGAATGGACCGGCAACCTAATATTTTCATTTTTTGTGTTCAATGGTTTGATACTAGATCTGTGTATTTTTTTGGTTTAATGCTTGATCTGTGTGTATGTTTTGGTTTGATGCTAGATCTCTCTGTATTTTTCACTTTGATAATGGTATCTTATGGATATATAATAATAAATAGGTAAAACAATCTTGATGAGCTTTAATGGATTTTTGAGATCGAGCTCAAAATTGGTTTTGTAACGAGCTATTCGAGATCGTTTTGTTTTAAAGAGCTAGAGCTCGAGGTTAAGTATTTTTATGCAAGCAGTGTTCGAACAATCACTTTTGAGCTCGACTCATTTAAATTTTTACTTAAAATAAACAATCTTGAACATTTACTACTCGTCTCGGCTCATTTACAACCCTAGGTATGGGTGTTCTCTATCTATTCTTTGTCTATCTTTCCTGGTCAACCAGGATTCGACTCTCCTGAGAAGCACTCCAGGAATTAAATCTTGAATTTAATTCTGAATATACTAACCCGATGTGAGGGAATGAGCCCTCAAGATTGCCTAGGGAGGTGATTAATCGAGGTGATCGTAAAGTGGCCCAGACACACCTATTCCTGTCTATCGATGTGTATGTTTTCTCTCCGTATATTCTTGTTCATCCGTCTTCCCACTATATATTCTTGTCTATCAGTATGTATTGGTGTGTTCTCTTTATTTATTCGTGTCTGTTGGGGTGTGTGTATTCTCTCTATCTATTCTTTTTTGCCTATCATAGAGAGAGAGAGTACTCCATCTATCTATTCCTAGTGTGTGTGCTTGTGTATTCTCTCTATCCATCCCTAGTGTGTGCATGCGGGTGTGTGTCATGTAGAAGTTTTGAGTGCCGTTTGGTTAGTGTTTCTGTTTTTCTGTTTCTATTTACAATAAACTAGGATGAGATGCGATGAAAATTTTGTTTCCTTTCCGGATTATTCCGAAAATAGAAACATGTTTGGTAACGACCGTTATGTTGAAATTATTTCTATTAATTTGTGAGACCAAAAACAAAAAACATGTTCCAATGCAGCATTTGTTTATTCATTTTTTCTTTAAATATATGGTGGTCGGGTAGAGGAGAGGTGCCTGGCGGCGGGGTGACAAGTAGGTTGCTAGTGGGAATAGTTTTGTGAGAGTGAATCTCAAATTCTTATGGAATTCAGGATATAGTCTTAAATTACTCTTCAAATTTTGTGAACAGAAACATAGTTACTAAACATGTTTTTGTACATTCATCCCAAATTTTTTAGAGAGGAAATAAGAATCCAGGAATAGAAACAGTAACCAAACAGGGCCTTGATATCTATTAGAGTTAGTAGGGTTTATTATTATTATTATTTAGTAAGAGTAGAATTGTCTTTTACTTGTTTTCTAGGTTTTCCATTGTACGCTTATATAAGTCTCTCTTTCTTAGGTTTTCTATTGTATTCTTGTATTCATGATTCAGTGGTAATAAAACCTAGCCGTTGTTTCTCTTTTCTCCAGCATCAATACGACTATGATTGTTGATGTTCGTACAGTTTTGACTTCCGCACAACTCTGATTTGGTTTTCTCTGTAGCAAATCATCGATTTGTTTCTGGTATTTGATTTTATTTCTTCGTTGTATTAGATTTATGCTTTCATTTTTTGGTATTTGTAATGGCTTCTGAAAGGAATGATTTGCTTCAGTCTAATACTGTGAGATTGAATGGGAATTTTTTTTCATATTGGAATGATGTAATGAAATTTTTTCTCAAAGGCAAAAAGATGTGGGGCTATATTAGTGGTACGTTGGTTAAACCAAAAGATGAAAGAGCTGAAGATTATATAATTTCATTAAATACTTGGGAGGCAAATAATTCAAAAATCATTACCTGGATTAACAATTCTGTTGAACATTCAATTGGTATGGAATTGGCAAAGTATGAGTACACCAAAGAGGTCTCGGATCATCTATCAAGGTTGTACACACAGTCTAACTTTACAAAACAATATCAATTGAAATATGATATTCTAGCACTGAAGCAGAATGATATGAGTATCCAGGAATTCTACTCCGCTATGACAAATCTTTGGGATCAATTAACTCTCACGGAATCTGCAGAATTACGAGCATGTACTCCGTACATTGCTCGTAGATAATAACAACGTTTGGTCCAATTTTTGATGGTGTTACGTGATGATTTTGAGGGACTTCGTGGGACAATTTTGCACCGTAATCTACTTCCTTCTGTTGACTCAGTGGTTAGTAAATTATTGGCTAATGAGATACGCTTCAAGTCTCAATAAGACACAAGGGTTCTCCAATCACCTAATCCATCTGTTCTGGCAGTTCCTTCTGAATCACCTCCTAATCATCAAAACAAGCCTTATTCGAGGCCTACTTTTGATGAATGTAGCTTCTGTTAGCAAAAAGGTCATTGGAAAGCTCAATGCCCTAAATTGAGTAGAACACAGCAACAACCACCTCCCCAGTGGAAATCTGACAATCGTTTTCAAAGATGTCCTTACAGGCCTCCACAATCTAATACTGCAGCAACTATACCATCATCATCAAATTCATTTGGTTTTGGAGACCCAACATCTTCTAATCCCACAATAGAGACCCTTACTGAACAATTTCAGAAGTTCTTTGCCACACAGTCGCATACATCTTTAGTAAGTTTGTCACCCTCTAGTTATTTAGGTTTGTCTTCCTCCATATGGGTTCTAGATTCTGGAGCCTCTTATCATATGTCACCTGATTTTTCATCATTTATTTCTTTAAATCCTACATCTTCTGTATCTGTTATGACTGCTGATGGTACTCCGATGCCATTGGCAGGCATTGGTTCTGTTGTCAAACCTCGGTTATCTCTTTCAAGTGTTCATCATATTCCCAACCTTGTATTGAATCTTGTTTCTTTTGGCCAATTATGTGATTCTAGTTACTCAGTTTCTTTTTCTTCTACCTCTTGTTATGTACATGATCCACAATCCCAGAAACTAATTGGGACAGGCAGTAGGCAGGGGGGACTATATATACTGGATGAGCTACGAGTACCAGATGTTACAGATTCCGATGTTGACTCGTCGTATTTTCATTTGACTTCTTCATCTTTTAGTTTTTATTTATGGTATTCTCGTCTTAGTTATATTTAAGCATCTCGTTTAAAATACTTAGTATCTAAAGGATCCTTAGGGAATTTATCAGTTTGTGATATTTCTGATTGTAGTGGTTGTAAACTTGCAAAATTCTCTACTTTACCTTTTAATCGAAGCATTTTTTCTTCTCTTTCACCATTTGATCTAGTTCACTTTGATGTGTGGGGACCTTCCTTGATTGCTACAAAAGGGGGGTTCAGATATTATGTTTCCTTAATTGATGATTACACTCGATATTGTTGGGTTTATCTTATGAAACGTCGTTCTGAATTCTTTGATATTTTTCAAAAGTTTCAAGCTCTTGTTAAGACCCAACATTCTGCTGTTATTAAGTGCTTTAGATGTGATTTGGGTGGGGAGTACATTTATAATGCTTTCGCTAACTTGCTTACTCTAAATAGAATAATTCACACAACCTCGTGTACTAACACTCCTGAGCAAAATAGTGTCGCTGAAAGGAAACATACGCACATTGTTGAAACTGCTCATTTTCTCTTATTGTCTGCCTCTGTTCCTAGTGTGTTTTGAGGAGAAGCAGTATTTACTGCAGTGAACATAATTAATAAGATCTCATCATCTCATTCTGTAGGTTTATCTCCATTTGAAAAGTTGTATGGTCATACTCCCAACTATTCCTCCTTAAGAGTATTTAGGTGCACTTGCTTTGTTCTTCAACCGCTAGTAGAGCATAGTAAGTTATGTTCTCGCTCTGCCATTTGTGTCTTCCTAGGCTATGGTGAGGGACAAAAGGGATATCGTTGCTTTGATCTAGTTGAACAAAAACTATATGTGTCCCGTCATGTTGTGTTTCTTGAGCATATACTTTTTTTCTTTATTCTTGCTAGTACACACAACTTGACAAAATCTGATCTCATTTTCATTAATCATTTCTCTGATAACACAAATAGTTTATCTTCTCAAAACCCATGCATTACAGATATTGATCAATCTCATGCGTCTCAATCTCATGTTGACACTGGTAGCTTTGCAGGTATTGATACTTCGAGCGTCCCCTCTCCTCCCTTCCAATGGCCTACCAAGAATTTTCTCGGATTGTGGATCCTCTTCCTCGCTATCCTCTTTGTATTCGTAAGTCCACTCATATACCAGATTTTGTTATACCAGATTTTGTTTACTCTTTCTATTCACATTCTTTTGCTTCATTTTTAGCCTCTATTCACTGTCTCTCTGAGCCTTTATCCTATAAAGAGACAGCACTTGATCCTCTTTGACAACAGGCTATGGCTAAGGAACTCTATGCTTTATACAAGACGGATACATAAGATTTGGTACCTTTACCTCCAGGTAAAAGTCCAATTGGTTCTCGTTGGGTCTACAAATTAAAACCAAGTCTGATGGTTTAGTTGAATAGTACAAAGCTCGTTTGGTTGCCAAAGAATTTTCTCATCAATATGGTATGGATTATGAGGACACTTTTGCTCCACTTGCAAAAATGATGATTGTTCGCACTCTTATTGCCATTGCATCTGTTCGTCAGTGGCATATTTCTCAGATGGATGTTAAAAATGCCTTCTTGAATGACGAAATTCAAGAAGAAGTTTACATGACTCCCTCTTCGGGTGTTGCTCATAAGTCTGGAGAAGTTTGTAAACTCAAGAAAGCTCTATACGGCCTTAAACAGGCTCATCGAGCCTGGTTTGAGAAGTTCTCTAAGGTGATTATTTCGCTTGGTTTTCACCCAAGTAATCATGATTTCGCTCTGTTCATAAAGTGTACCACTGCCGGCTGTATTCTACTATCTTTATATATAGATGACATAATTATTATTGGTGATAATGTTGATGGGATTGTAATCTTAGAATTATCTCATCAGTTTAAAATGAAAGACTTGGAGGTTTTACGCTACTTTTTGGGTATTAAAGTAGATTTTTCTCCGAAAGGCTATCTTCTCTCTCAGTCTAAATATATAGCTGACATTCTCGAGCGTGCTCATCTTACTAATACTAGAACTGTTGATACTCCTCTAGAGGTGAATGTTTGCTACTCATCTTCCGATGGTGCCCCTTTGTTAGATCCTACATTATATTGTACTATTATTGGCTCTTTGGTTTATCGAACTATCACTCACCCTGACATTGCCCACACTGTTCATATCGTCAGTCAATTTGTTGCTTCTCCTACTATAGTTCATTGGGTTGTTGTTCTTCGTATCCTTTAGTATTTTCGGGGTATCCTCTTTCAGAGTCTCTTACTTTCATCGACCTCGTCTTTGGAGCTATATGCCTATTCTGATGCTGATTGGACCAGTGTTCCCACAGATCGCAAGTCTGTCACAGTTTTTTCGTGTATTTTTAGGTGATTCTCTTATTTCATGGAAGAACAAGAAATAGGCCATTGTTTCTAAATCTTTCACAGAAGCTGAGTATCGTACGATGGCATCCACTACCACTAAAATAGTTTGGTTGCGTTGGTTACTGACAGATATGAGTGTTTTTCTTTCTTATCTCACTCCCATGTATTGTGATAATAAGAGTGCTATTCAGATTGCTCACAATTCAGTCTTTCATGAACGAACTAAGCACATCGAGATCGATTGTCATCTCACTCGTCATCATCTTCAACATGGGACTATTACTTTGCCTTTTGTATCATCATCCATGCAAATTGCCGATTTGTTCACCAAGTCGCATTCTATTTCGCGCTTTCGATTTTTGATTGGCAAACTCTCGATGCTACTTGCAACAATATCGTGAGTTTAAGAGGGGATATTAGAGTTAACAGGATTTATTATTATTATTATTATTATTATTATTATTATTATTATTATTTAGTAAGGGCAAAATTGTCTTTTACTTGTTTTCTAGGTTTTCCATTGTACGCTTATATAAGTCTCTTTTTCTTAGGTTTTCTATTGTATTCTTATATTCATTATTCAGAAATAGTAAACCCTAGCTTTCGTTTTTCTTTTCTTTCTCGATTTTTCATATTATTCATTGATCTTCATAATATCCACCAAATGCATACTAAAATTTGATATCATATAGATGGCTATTAATTACTAGATACAGCAGTCAAAGCATTATAGTTCACCTGTTGGAAGTAATATTTCCAACTAACTGGAAATGTCATAGCAAAAAGTTCAAATGCAGAATAAAGGCATTCATAATTTTTGTGGAGAATATATATGATATGTGTGTGTATAAAATATGTATATTAAGAGTTATTCGACAGAGCAGAGCTACAACCCGGAGGCATACAAGGAGTTGATGGAATTTATGGGCAAACACTCTCTCAACGACGGCGGTAAGTTTTGTGCTGAACTCATGCGAGAATCTTCAAGGCATAAAAGTTTAGGTAATATATATTAAGGCACCGTTTGCTAACGATTCTTTTAAAGTAATTTTTAAACGCAAAAAAAAAAAGTTAATTGAAAAAAGAAAAAAAAAAAGTAGGAGATACATCTTAGTATTATCCTTATCCCTCTAAGTAATCTCTTGATCCACCAAAAATTCATGATTGAAAAGCTGTCGGTATAGTGCTCCAACTTCACTGATGTCTATCGATCTTTTATAATATAAAAATCGAGAAAATAAAAAATAACTATTTTGTTTTGGGAAGATGGAGAAGAGGAGACTGAGAATTGGAGTTTTAATTTTCATTACTCGACCAAACAAAGGAACCGGCGAAGGGCGGGGGCAAAACAAATACCATTCGATCTCACCCAATTCGACACGAAAGTATTAATATTTGATGATGGTGGATTTGGTCATGGGCCAAGCTGTAGGGAAAGTCTAAGGAACAAGGAATCGGGAACTAAGTGGTCCTTGACAAAAAATGATAATGGTGGTGATTGATATTTTTAAAATGACATGGGAGATTTGAGATTTTTTAGCAAAATGACAAAAAAGGTAAGTGATATAAACCCATTTTCACAATTTTACTTCATATAATATCTCTAACAATTTAATAACCTATCCCAAAGTATGTTAAATAAATCTATATAATAATAGGGCATAAGAAGTTTAATTTTAGAAATTGTCACCCAAAAATTCACATCCCCACTTCTAAGATTGTTAAATTTAACTATTTTTTAACTCTTTGAATTTTACATTTATAATTAATTAGCTATTTTTTGGGTGCAATTATTGAGCAATCCCGTTTGGGTGTGGAAACTATCGGATAAACCCAAGATGTTTTGTTTGCACCGATCGGTCCAAATGGAAATTTGCGAACAAATTTGCCCCTATTAATAAATTTGCACCTTCCATATGTGTTATCACCCTTAAAAATGCGAAAACAAAATATGATAATAAACTAACAATGAAACTAAAATGAAACCTTCAATTTTTTTTTCAATAATGATTGTTGTTAAATATTTTTTTACATTACAATGATCTTTAAATCATGATTTTCAAAATGAGGTATTAATCTTCTGTTTTTTGAAATTCAGGATTAATATGCATGTGAATGTTATATATAACACTGCTATAATTTGTGTACCCCGTGAGTGTTGAACTTAGCATCTAATGTAATAGAATTAACATCAAATAATGTTAATAATATCACAAATTATATGAATGTGTAGAATGTAACATGACTTATTGATAAAGATCGGATGGTGAATGTAACACTTAATTATGTTTCGATAATGTTGATGAGGGTATTTTCGGGCACCACTGAGTCAGTACCTGAGATCTAGCCACATGTCTATCCTCGTCGTGATATGGACACATTCCAGAATCCACAATTTCACGTTGAAGCATATGCCAGCCAAGGATCCTTCTTGGAATCTCCTTTGCACCTAGGAAGAAGCAAGGTGCCTTATAAGGAAGTTGCTACCCTGAGCTTTGCGCCCTATCCTAGACGACCAATTTCAAGGATTTAGCCGTTCACCTTGATTGGCTCTCCTCATTCCAGCTCATTTTTCTCTATTCTCCTCCACTAACTTACCACCACAGGTCTGATAAAGGCCCGCGGGCTTTGCTAAATGGGTCCAAAATCCCAAACCTAGTGATTATCTCCTAAACTCTCCCAGATTATCGGTTAAATACATGATTTTGCTTAATTAACTGTGTTTAGACTCGACTGGTCATCTTTAACACCTATATATACCAGGGGCTATACAAGCCCGAGGTACACTTTTTTACGCGCATACATTGAGTTCACTTGCTTACTTAATGCATTCCTGTACCTTTTTTCTCTGAGCTCTTATTCTTATGCAGGAGGGGTTTCACTAGGAAAAATCTTGGTCTAAGCCTTTTACAGGTACCACTCCTTAAGGAGCAAGACTCTAGACACAGTAGGTTAGTCCTCCTATGAGCCAGTACAGCTCACGTAAAAAAATTTAACCGACGACTCTATTTCAGCAAAAGGACACCTGTCACCTGACTCGATCATACTTAAAGTGTTGACCACTTTAGGACACCAACAAACTTATAAGACCGTGTTAATTGTAACACGAATTAATATGAAAACTGAAACTTCTGAAAGTATCATGTTGAATGTAACATGAATGTGAAAACTAAAAAATTTGGAAGTATTATGTTTAATGTAACAAGAATCTGAAACTAATGAAAAAAAATAGTGAATGTAATATCATTTTGAAGATCTTATTCAGACGAATCTAAATATATAATTAGATCATGAAAAAAATGTACACAACAATAGTTATTTTGATTATAATAACATGATTTTATGTGAAACTTAAATATGAAAAATTTTAATCTTGTAAATCATGTAGGGGCAAATTAGTCATGTTAATTTTCTCGTTTTTTAGAATTGGGACTAAATGGTTTGGAATATCTATACAGTGGGATTGCTTGATTCAAAAATAATTGGAATCAATTGGTAATTATACACTTAATTTGGGTCCACTTGATAATTTTCTCTATTTTTTATACACATAAATTATACAATTAATATAGTGTCTTTAGTCACAGAGAATCTCGAGTATAAAATAAATTTCAACCATTTAATTAAAGATATATTTTCAATAATTGGATTACATATTTAGAGAGATTCTAACCGTACAATACATATTAGATTATTTAAAATTGATGAAGATATTTTTGGGCACCTCTGAGATAGCACTTGGGACCCAGCCACGTGTCAACCCTCGCAATGACAGGGATGCATTTCGAAATCCACAATGCTAGGCTGGAGTATACATCGACAACGGCTCCTCCCTGGAATCTCATTTGCACCCAGGGAGGAGCAAGGAGCGCCGCAGGGACGTGCCGCTTTGAACTTTGCGCCATGCCTTTAGCGATCAGTTTCAAGGACTCAGCCGTTCACCTCGACCGACTCCCTTTTTCACCTTGTTTTTTCTCTAGGACTCCATGGGTCTCTTCTTTCCTCTACCAGCTCACTGCTGCAGGCCTAACAAAGGCCCGCGGGCTTCGCCAAATGGGCCCAAAAGCCTAATCCCAACTATTATCTCCTAAACACCTTGGATTATTGGCTAAACACAGGGTTTCGACTAATTAATCGTGTTTAGGCCCGACTAATCATCTCCAACGCCTATATATATCGAGGGCTATGTAAGCCTGAGGTACGATTAAATACACTTATATGACGCGCGAGTTCATTTGTTTACTTGCCCTATTATGTACATTTTCTCTCTGAGCACTGATTACCACGCCGGAGGGGCTTTATCGGGACAAACCCCGGTCTGAGCCTTCTGCAGGTACACTCCCTGAAGAGTAGGACTCTGGACACAGCAGGTCAGTCCTCTCAGGACCCAGCACAATTCACACGAGGACTTTTCAACCGACGACTCCACCTCAGCGAAATGACCCACCTATCATCCGACTGAACCATACTTGAGATGTGTACCAGTTTTATGCACCAATAGTTTGGCACCGTCTGTGAAAACTGAGTAAAAAGCCTTTCCTTGATCACTACTCTCTGCTCAGTTGAGCTTGAGTGATCACAAGGTCCAGTTAAATAGACACAAAACAGAAGAACGAGAAGATATGTCGATCAATCCAAGCGCATACCCTTTAACTCCCACCAACGAGGATAACTACCCCCCCATGGTCAGGCAGGACCATCAACTTTGCTAACTGGGGGTGCACCAGCCCTCCACCTGCAACGCGCAAGGGGCCACCTCAAGACCGCGATGTTTTCGTGGACACTCCAAATGGCAGCTGCCTGAGGACCGCCCTCCACCTTGAAATCCTGAGGTTGTAGGCCGGGAGATGTCCTCCCCTGCAATGTCGAGATCTCCACCTCCACCTCCACCACCACGAGAATTTGTGCCAAGGGATATGTCGGTGTCTCCTAATGGTCGAACTCTTCATCAGCCTACTAGGTCCGGTTACAAAGGTCGACGTTAGCATGATGTTGACTCCTACTCACCTCCCTCCCATCACCCTGTGGCTCGAGTTGTGGACAGTCGAATCTAGGGAGAGCCTTGAGCAAGGGAGGCTGTAGAGCGCCACCTGGAAAACATGGAAGCCCGTCTCCAGGAGGTGCAAGGAGGCCAGGTAGGACCGGGTGTTATTCCGAAGGTGAATTCTCATTTTGTGGATGAGGTTCTGGAAGAAGTAGCGTTGAGGCACTTCACCCAACCCCAGATGAGTCTGTATGATGGGACTTCAGATCCCGTTGACCACTTTTATATATTCAAGTCTTATATGGACATATAGGTAGCCTCTGTAGCTTTGAGGTGCAGAGCCTTTCTCACCACCCTTATAGGTACTGCAAGATCGTGGTTCCAGGGTTTGAGGTTAACGTCTATTTCCACCTTCAGGGAACTCAAACAGTTGTTCTGACTCGTTTCATCCATTCTCGGTGGAAGGCAAGGATTGTGGCTCATATCCTCACTCTTCAGCAAGAGCTCATTGAATCTTTGGGTGATTACGTTGAGCGTTTCAACCAAGAAGCAAATTTGTGCGATGACCTTCTTGATACTGTTGTGCTAAATGCCTTTGTTAAGGAGCTCCGGCATTAGAGATTATCCTACGATCTCTGCTAGAACCCTGCTCCAACTTTCGATCAAGCTCCAGACCGTGGGACTAGATTCCATGGTGCTGACCTCCATGCTGCAACCAAGAGATGGCAGGAAGGAACAAACAAGCCGAGGGAACCAGGGAATGGGGGTTCGAATCAAGTCCAAGGCTCACGAAGATTACGAGCTGAAGGGAGGTTTAGACCCTTGCCCGGAGACAAGAGACCACTTTCTCTTCCAAGGCGTCACCAACTAGAGTTCACGCCGCTCATGGCCTCAGTGGCCATTGTCTTCACAGAAAACTCAGGGAAAGACATATTCCCTTCTTCGTCACCCCTGATGGGAAGGCCGGTCGGGAGGTCAATGACCCGATATTGTGAGTTCCACCAAGACCGAGGTCACTCCATAGAGAACTATTTCCAGCTCTGGCAGGGGATTGAAATTCTTGTCCAAAGAGGCTATCTCCGGAACTACGTCCAGAGAGGAAATCAGGAGCAGCCTGACGTGGATGAACCACAGGGAGAGCCCCGGGCCCAGAGAAGAAGAGAAAACCACAACTGTCCACCACCCTGAGAGGCTGAGGCCGGAGAGGATCACCAATACGTAGATGGTGAAATAAACCACATCCACGGCGGATTTAACTCCAGAGACATACAAAGTCACTAGGGTCACACGTCCAGGCACATACGATCTTGAAATAGAAAAGCATATGTCGCTCAGGCACACACAAAATGCTGACTAGCTGAAATGCAACTTTTGTAGGGATGATCCACTTTTGTGAACAACTTCCAGCTTGTACAAAGTGTTGTAGTTTTTCTTATCAAAATAAAGAATGCGTTTTGTGCAATATGCCTTGTGTTTTCTCCGGTCAACGATATTTCGACCCCCTGAGTCGCGTCCCGGCTCTTGGCGTTTCGAGTGATTATCCACGATTGCATTCCAACCCCCTGAGCCGTATTGAATGATTATCCACGGTTGTATTTCGACCCCCTGAGTCATGGATAATTCTCCACCCAACATCTCGACTCTCAGCATCGCGAGTAACTCTCCACAAGCCTCCTCGTGGTGCTCAGCGTCGAGAGTGATAACTAGACCCTCTCTGGAAGTCAATAGACCATACCCGGGGATAGACTAAGGTCATCTACCAAGGGCGGGGCATTGATCGGGTCTGAGGGCCTGCAGCTAAGTACCTCTCCCCACCAGTCGACTATAAGTCCGACATTCTAAAAGGAAAGGTGCTCCTGCACGGACTAAATGGAGATAACCTAAAAGGATTCTTGAATGAGCCTGATTACGGATAACTCCCCGATGACCGGCCATGACGGTCCAACCATCGCGTTGCGCTCCTATGGACCGAGAGGATCAGACGCCTTAGGAAACCATTCTCCTAAGTCCGCGACACAATTTTCACGCGATCAACTCGTGTCCCAGACTGAGGGGTAGTGGTCCAAGGCCCTGGACAGAGACGAAAAGTTCTTGAAGTTTTTGTAAACTTTTCAAAATTTTACAACTCTAAAAACCATGCTAGGCAGAGAATGACATGGTGAAAACGTTGAGAGAAATAAGTAGAATCTGAAGTACCCTGGCTATACCACTCAAAAGCTTACACGCTCGCGTGCAGAAAAACAAGAATAAGCGAAAAAGAGTCTACAAAATCCTAAGTCCTGAAAAAATGATGGTCCGAGCTTAGTCCTCTCCGCTTTCGTTGCGAGGGGCGTCCGTGCAAGAAGAAGTGAAGTCAATCTCACCCTCTTCGGGGGGCCCATCGTCAGCATTGTCCGCCTCGGCTCCCTTGTGTATGCCATCGTCTAGGGGTTTAGCCTCAGTGCCCCATAACCGGAATTATCAATTTTGACGGGCACTACCCTGTCACGCTATTGCTTGCCAGCAGAGTCCGGGTAGTGGCAAATATCACCCTACCGTGTTTCTCTTAGCCGACAAATCCAGTGACAACCTTCTCCAAGAACGTCGTTCGGGAGTGTCATCCAAAAATTGCACCACATCTCCTCGGGCCGACATCGTCTAATCCGGCTCCCCCTGTCCTGCTGTGTTTGCCTCAGGCCTGTTGGGAGCAGATGGGGGTTTATCCCAAATTCTCCCCTAAAAAAAAATAAAAAAAATTTCATTTATGCAATATATATATAAAATAATAAATAAATAAAAATAAAAATATTAAGGGGGGAGGGCAAAAAAAATTTTAAGGAGGGAGAGGAGTTGTCCCCCCTCTCCCCAGCCTTGCAGCCAACTACTGCTGGCCCCTTTTGGGGCCATCGTCTGCTAACCCATAGCCAGCAGGGGCTGGCGCAAGGCCAGTATGTGGGGCCAGCCCATCCGATCGCGTGGTTGGGCACGGCTCGATACTTTGTGCGTTCGACGCGCGCTTCTCTTAGGGCTCATCTCAATTCTCTCTGCGGTACAAGTCAGTTTGTGCTAAAGGCTTGGTCACGATGAACGTGTGTCGCCCTGAAAATCGAAAAAATTCGGGGCCGCCCTGCCGTGCTACCTAACCCCGGACCCCGGCCGTATAGGAGCCTATCTTATATTAGCTCCTCTAAAAAATATCAACCGTGGAAAAAGCAACGCCTTGAAAATCGAAAAAATTTGGGGTCGCCTTGTCGTGCTACTTGACCCCGGACCTTGGCCGTAAGGGAGTATATTTCAAATTAGCTCCTCTAAACAACTTCAACTTTTAAAAAATTGTCGTCCTGAAAATCGAAGAAATTTGGGACCGTCTTGCCGTGCTACCTGACCTCAGACCCCGACCGTATGGAGGCCTATTTCGAATAAACTCCTCGAGAAAAAACTAACTCTTGAAAAAATGTCGGTCAAAGGTGTTTCTCGTGTTTCAAAGTCTCTTGGACGCCTGTTTCAGCCAGGAATTGATATCCCTGACCGCTTTGCTTTCCTCGCCGCACAGGGCTAGGGGGCAACTGATGAAGGTATTTTTGGGCACCTTTGAGTCATCACTTGGGACCCAACCATGTGTCAACCCTCGCAATGACAAAGACGTATTCCGGAATCCACAACGCCAGGCTGGAGCATATACCAATAACGGCTCCTCCCTGGAATCTCATTTGCACCCAGGGAAGAGCGAGGAGCCTCGCAAGGACGTGCCGCTCTAAGCTCTGCGTCGTGCCCTCGGCGATTAGTTTGAAGTCAGGGACTCAACCGTTCACCTCAACCGACTTCCCTTTTCACTTTGTTTCTTCTCCAGGATTCCACAAAACTCTGCTTTCCTCTACCAGCTCACCGCCGCAGGCCTAACAAAGGCCCGTGGGCTTTGCTAAATGGGCCCAAAAGCCTAATCCCAACGATTATCTCCTAAACACCCTGAATTATCTGTTAAACACAGAGTTTCGACTAATTAATCGTGTTTAGGCCCGACTAATCATCTCCAACGCCAATATATATCGGGGGCTATGTAAGCCCAAAGTACGCTTGAATACACTTACATGACGCGCGGGTTTATTTATTTACTTGTCATATTTTGTACATTTTCTCTCTGAGCACTAATTATCACGCCGGAGAGGCTTTACCGGGACAAATCCCGATCTGAGCCTTCTGTAAGTACACTCCTTGAGGAGCAGAATTTTAGACACAGCAGGTCAGTTCTCCCAAGACCCAGCACAGCTTACGCGAGGATTTTTCAACCGACGACTCCACCTCAGCGAGAGGACCTACCTGTCATCCGACTAGACCATATTCGAGGTGTGTACTAGTTTTATGCACCAACAAAAATAATTTATTAATTATATTTTAAAATCATATATATATATATATATATATATATATATGTATTAAAACATGACTTTTTACCCTAGCACACGTATATAAACTATAAAATATGAAGAAAGAGGAGAGAGAGAATTATAATTATAATTTTTTAATTTTCATTATTTGGAGAGAGAGAGAGTAATGGCATGCTAAATATGCCAAATGACGATGCAAAGAATCCATTCAATTTGATGTTTGGTTTTTGGCTTTATTCAATGAGGATGGTATATATACAACTATAATATAAACTATAAAATAAGGCTGAATTATGCTTTATATCCCGAAATTTATATTGAGTCTTACTTTACCCCTAACATTTTAATTATTTTAATGTGCCCCGTTCAAATTTTACTTTTCAAATCAATTTGATCCACATAACAGATGTCCTCCAATATTTTGGCCAGGGAGGCAAAATCTAAGTCCTAAAAACTAATCCTATTTTTTTTTAAAAGCTAATATGTAGTAATTAAAAAGATTGACCAAATTGACTGGTTCAACTTGATGAACCGTCGATTAGTGTTAAAGCCAAACCGGCTTACTCTAAAAACTTGAACTAAACCAAAAACCTTTACATTAAAAAATACAAATAAAACCGACCAAACCATCCAACATGAAGAACTAATTTAGTGGAAGTCAATGAAGTTAAACTAAAGGACAATTTGAATTGATGGGTATACCCTTCCACACGAGGTTCTAAGTCTACCCATTAGCTTTTAATTACTTTTGTTGGTGTCGGAAATTAGGCCAACCAGCAGTATGGTTTAGTCACCCTTCGCGTAGAGAGCTGCAACTGATTTGGAGATGACCTTCGTCCTAATTGGAGCTTTTGATCCAAGCTGGGCCGACGTTGTCTAGCCTGATGTCGAAGCTGGACGATTCAATCCTTCAGAGCTTTAGTCCGAGCTGTTGTCTAGGCTATAGAGGCGTTGTCCGACCTGAGCTTCGATCCGTGACTTGCACACAAGACGGGCCGGGGTGTTCTCAGCTTGTCTTATTCGGCGTAAGAGTAAGAGTTTGGGGAAAAGAAAAATAGGTCTCTTGGAGAGATAAAACTATTAACTCGTCCTTTTTGCGGGTATGTTTACATACTTTTGCGTGTGGAAATGGGTTGGTGAAGCTTTCTATTTATAGGCAAGGAGGCGATTAGTATCTCAGAAAATTAGGGTCTTAAACTCAGTTATCCGTTAATCAGTCAAGCGCGTGAGAAACACGGTGGATTAGAGTTATGAGCCTGGGGCCTTTTGTTTGTTGGTGGAGAAGCCCATGGGCCAAGCCTGTTAAGAGCGGCAGGTCGGCCTGGGCACCGAGGTGCAAGTCGGGCTGAACTTACCGACCTACCTTTCATCAATGATATTTGAGGGATCCTTGCTTGGCGACTGGTGAAGTCATTCATTGCTGCTGACCTGTGGAGCCATCCGGGCTGTCTATTCACTGGGCTCGTGGGGCCATTTGATGTCGTGGCATCGATGATGTGACTGTTTTAATCTAGGTGGCAAACATGTGGAGGTGGCTGGATTGTACCCACATCAACTTACATTTAGTCAATATGGAATATAACATTTCTAAAAGTTGCTAAATCTTTTTTATTCCATTAAAATATATCTAGAAAATATATTTTAAAAATATAATAATTCACATTTTACATTTTGGACATTTTGAACTGTTGAATCAACTATAAATCCAATTGTTGAGATCAAATACTAATTTAAATGCTTATAATTTTATATCGTATAATATTTGACAAAATAATAACAGATCTCAAAATATAGCACAAAAAATTCCATATTTTCATTTCTAAAATGATTAAATAAAATTTTATTAAGTACCCATTAAGTTTTATATTTGTATTTAATCGGTAATTTTTTAATTTACCATTTTTTTACACTTGCTAAAACTGAAAACTGATTTGTCAAATATGGGTCTTTGGGATCAGGAATAAAGTGTTTCTCCCAACTCTGATTACTCTCCTAGCTCAAGATCCTGCAAAACAATTCATTGTGGGTGGACTTTCCGTTGTTGCACCTCCAGTATGAGAATCAGTCGATTATTTTGAGGAGATTTGGACAGAGTATTTGACTAGGAAAATAGTGTGTGTACCTGACTAGATCCCCCTTCTGCTATTTATAGATGAGGGAAGACTTGTTTGGCAAGTCTTTCCCGAATCCCAACCCATTATCATTAATGTAGAAAAAATTATTGGGATATGGAATAATGAGTTGTTATTCAAGGAGTGATAATGTCACACCCCATCCCGAACACCCATCCCCTTGGGGCCGGCGTGACGTCAACATGACATCACCTGCACACCAAACCAACTAGGAAACGACAAGTGCAAACATAATTACACAACTACCAAATCAGATCATACTATTCGAATACACTCTCTAATTGGGGACACACCCATCCCTATAAAGTAATAATAACAATAAAGATAAAACAACCATGAACCTCTCATAGGTTCACCTCAACCAGCACCTCACAAAATATGCTCTCTTACTACCGCAATACCAGACTCTATATAGTGCCAGTAGGGGACCGACTCTTAGTTGTTGTACCTGCGAGTGTATTGTCTTCTTAATAAAAACATTTTAAATGGATCAAACATAAAATATATAAATATCACATATCAAATAAAAATCTCATAATATATAACTATCTCATATCACAAGGAAAACACAATTTTCCTGTCACCACAACTAAACAATGAAAATTAACCAAAATAATTCAACTAACCATAGAGCATAATGAAATCAAAACATACCAATTTAGTATAAAAGAATATGTATAAATGTACTCATCCCAATCACCATATACGATAAAACACCATATACGACAAATCACCATACCACTCTCCGACTAGCCATAGTGATCGTTTTAACCTCATGATCGGAAGTTGCAATGGTACCGTAACATCCATAGAATATGCCTTCCTAGCGGAACTAACTGCACAGATAATCACCTACCGGACATCTCCGGAGAACATAATATCAATCACCACCTGCCGGACCACCCTCCGGATAGGACATAAACTATGGCATAGTCCAATCAACAACATCGTCAAATCAATAACGTCATCGTCAAACCAATATCATCAACCTCTATTTCCAAAACCGATTTAATCCAAAAATCATGTTTTTCACTTTCTTTTAAAAACCCATTGATTTCAATAAATCATTTCTTTCCACCTTTTTCTTTAAAAACCAACGAAATTCACATTTTCAAAACACCCAAATTCGCTTGATCCATATAAGTTATAAATTCGTCCAATTTTAAATAAACACATTTTCCCATCATATATATATGAAAATAAATTTGACAAGAAAACAGTACACTCACCTGCTAATCTGCTCCGAAAAGTTTTTACCGTCTATGCTCTACCGTTCCTCTGGTGCCTGTGAACCTATTAGTGACAAAGTCTAAATTAATATTTTATGTAAAAATAACCTAACCATGAAATGCAGGCCTTAATTCCCGTAATTTCTTATTCCCCGCATTTTATTATAAAATATAACTATTCAACTAGTATTGCTTAAATTTATTTATGGGAACGGTCTCGATATTTATTATAGTCATTTCGATATTTTTGATACTAATAATTAAAGTTAACATTCATAAGGTATAAGGAGAAACGTTACCCGTTCCGAAACGGTTGTCTATATCTTTAAAATTTCTTAATTATACTCCTGTTCCCACTACCTCAGCGCAAAACCCACCGCCACGGCGAACACGCTCCTTCTCTGCTCTAGTTCACTTACTGACGCTCCATCGCCTAGGCTGAAAAAACCACTGCCTAGGCGAACCGTCTGTAGATTCAATTCCTACCTCCCTGATCTTTCACCGCCGCGGCGAAGGATCGCACTACTGCGGCGATGGCCATTCTCATTTTCTGCTCTGTTTTGATCTCAACCGCTACTCTCTCTCTTCTCACCTCGCCAACTCCGGTAACCACCATCCACAACCACGATGACTAACAACCACTCACCATGAAACACTTATTCCACACAAATGAACACTCCCACACCCAAACATCAAACACATGCACTCACACAGATGACCAACAACACACACACACCCCCACACCCCCACACCCACATACACACCATCACAGCACCCACACAACACAACTGAACAACAACACACACACAAGAACACACACACTTAACAGTCGAATCTACTACACACACATACATAACAACACACAAGCATGCACCCCCTTCAACGAACCACCATCAATCGCAGGAACATATACACACACATGACACACATAATACACATATGGTAACACCAAACGGAAATAGAAAACACACACACACACCTGCACAACACCATCGACACACACACATTCAGCAAGCATACACACCCACAAACGAAGCACACAACTTATTGCCGGCGAATCACAACGTTGCCGACTGCCTTCTCTCTCTTTCTACCGCCGACCCGTCTCTCTCTCTCTCTCTCTCTCTCTATTTTTCTCTTTTCTTCTCGATTCTTCCTCTATTCGTATGTATATATGTATATATATCGAAGTGTGTGTGTGATCAATTGGCTGAACATGTGGCCCGTTTCTATTCCGTTCATTTTATTCATCACTTTTCTCTCTCTATATATAATATATATAATTACGCAATCCTCCCCTTCATGTTTTGTTAAGATTTTAATTAAACCCAACCTCAAATTTTAATGTTTTGAAAATTTACAAATTAACCCCTCAAATTTAAAATTAAATCATAAATAACACCATCAACCTCGTTATTTTCGAAATATTTTAAAACGTGACTTAAACTATACGTATATCAAAGATCGAGGTCTTACAGATAACGGCTATTTCCTTAGTAAGCATGAGGCATTACAATTGTTCTTGGGTAGGAACGACAGTGACAATAAACGTTGGTTACATTTCTTTATGTTATTTAGACCCATAACCGGTGCATCTCGAGATTTATAACTCTAGTAGAAGTGTCGAGGCTTCAAAGCCTGCCTTCCCTAGTCGGGTTAATGTCAAGAAGCTAACATGCTGAGGGGATGGTGCCACTCTAGACAATGACTTATCTTGGGGTAGGTACCTTAGCCAGCATATAACGTTCTGTAGCTTCTGTTGCACAACACCTGCTTCTGTGGACGCATAGCAATAATTTGTGCCCCAATCAGATTTCTCCTCATCAACACTTATAAATAAGAAAAAAAAAATAGTGCATGGGAAATCATTAGTCTGTAATACCTTGAAAAATTTATATTTTGAAATATTATTTTATAAGTTTAATATTTTTGGAGGTTAAATGTTAATTTTAAATTGATTTTTAAAAAATTTGGGACTATTATGCTATTTAAAATATACTTTTAAGAATTTTGGAATAAATTAATATTTTTTATTTTATTTTAAAATGAGATATTTGTGTAAATAAATAAATAAATAAATAACTGAAATGGTTTCCTTCCTAGGGAAGGAAACCATATCAACCCCCCTCCCCCATATATATATATATATGCGTGTGTGTTAACACATGTATGTGTTAGTATATAATAATAATAATAATAAGGGTTAATTATACTTTACCTCCTGTAGTTTGGTCAATTTGTACTTACCTCTGTAATTTGAAAATCGTCACTTACCCTCCCTGTGGTCAAATATTTGGTGCACTTACCCCTCTATATCAGGGGGTAAGTGGTTTGAAAATCTGACCACAGGGGTGTAAGTGACGATTTCCAAACTATAGGGGATAAAATACAAATTGACCAAACTATATGGGAGAAAGTGTAATTAATCCTAATAATAATAATAAGAATCATAGATAATAAGGATAGAAAATGATCTATTTGCCATATAATATACCTCACTTTTCATAAATATATATATATATTGGATATGTTTTGAGCGTTTTTTTTAGCCATAAAAGATTATGAAAAGAAAACGATTTCGGTTTAGATTTCAACTTATATTTCAGGTAAAATTTCTAACTCTTTTAATATAAGTATTTAATCTCTCTATGTATTGTGTGATTTATGTTATTACTGTTATAATCATTATTTTTCATGAAACAATTATGATAACGCATTATATGAAAATTATTTGAGACGCACGCCTATGTGTTTTTTTGTAGATTGATTAAATGTATGTAATAAAGGAGTTAAAAATTCTGCTAAGCGTTAACTCACAACCCCACAATTTTCGTTTTAAGGTCGATGGAAATGGGCCTGCGCCAGAAACGCGTTATTTGGGATTTGGATAAAATCTTGTGACATTTTATTTATTATTAATGTTGTAAAAATTGACTCGACTAAATTGATAAATATAGTTGTCAAGATAGCTTGTAAAAATTCTCAGATTTTTATAAAATTAAATTTGGTTATTCGTTTTAGTATTAATTCTCTAAATGGAGAAACCTTGTGACGGCCCTGGAAAATAGGTTTGTTACATAGTTTATTCTATAAATCAAGACATTTTTTACATTTGAGACATTTTTAATCGTTGAATCAACTTTAGATCCAATAGTTAAGATAAAACACTATTTTTAATCCTGCAAACACATTCAATAACTCTAGTATATAATTAAAACTACTCAAAAGATTTCAAAACAAAAGGAGCATAAAGTTGCAAAAATGGTTTGCAGCCTCTCTCTCTAGATATATATATACACACACACAGAGGAGGAAAGAGAGAGATGAACCATAAATTATATTTGTACCAGGCTATATAGGCCTTTTTCAACAGGACGACATGGAACGCCAAAATGCAACGATAAAAAATGACAATTTTACCCTTTCGACATTAGATTTAATCGATCATGATTCTGGAGGAGCCGATATCACAATCCTCAATTGAGGATGAAAGGGTCATTAGTTCAACCACAATTGATCTCATGCTTGGTCTCAGTCGAGGATTTTTGTGTGTGCAAGCTTTGGCAAGCTCGGCCATCTGGGAAAAAAAAAAAAATCAAATTTATTAATTGAAAAATCGTAAGGTGTCTATTGATAAAATTGTGATTGATTTACCTTTTGGACCGAGTCTAAAGGGTAGTCTTCACCAAGCCTATCATCAACCAACTTGCACAACTTCTCTTTAGGATCCGGCAGATTAAGAACTTCTTCAAACTGCATATTTATTGTTGATATAAGACTAAAACTAAGGGCATATTTGATAACATTGAAAATTAAATGCCAAAAACTTATAAGCATTGAATTCATTTTTGTGAACTTGGTCCAACATAAAAAAAATTATCTGTAAATAAATTTTTGTCTATAATAATAAAAAAAAAAAAAATTGTCTGTGAATAAATTTTTGTCCATAATAATCTTTACAACTTTCTCTTTCAAATTTTAGATAATTTCCAGTCTTCAAATTTTATACTTATCAAACAGACAAAAAGAGTTCAGCACTTAAAAATTATCACTTAAAATTTTAATTTTATAAAACAAGTTTTTAATATTTTCAGCGCTTAAAATTTCTGCAATTAAAATTTATACGGTTATCAAATATGGTCTTAATTTGATAAGTATTTAATGCATTCAATTTTAAGTGCTTAATTATATTATCAAGCGGTCCCTAAAATGAGAATACAAGTAACTTATGTTGTTCTATAATTACTTGGACGATATTAAAAAGGGCATAAGAAATACCAAGGTGACAAGTCCCTTTGCTTCGTCAATAGCTTCAGTTGCAACTACAATGGCTTCTTTAGCAGATATTAGTTCATAAAGAACCACTCCAAAAGCATAAACATCTATTTTAGGAGAAATATCACCATAATGACCGTACCTACAGTGCATTCAAATCCACCTCAAAATTAAAAGGGAAAAAAAGGAAAACATAAATCCGACAAACAAGAAGTTATATTAGACCAATAGCTATATTTTTACGGTTTTTCTACTTGATGAACATATGGGAACGAAAGATCTTCACTTTTGATTATTGGTTTTATCCTACATCGGATATGGAAAGGGCCCATGGTCAGGTTATAAGTGTGAGGGAAAACTTCACCTAATGAGCTAATTTTTGGAGTTGAGAAAGACCCAATATTATCTTACACTGGTATCGGAGCTCATGTTACAACAAATCTGACCCAATAGCCACAAAGGAAGAGACTGGTCGAGCGTCAGCCGACTAAAGACCCAATGTATGAGGGGAAGATTGTTGGATTTATTCCACATCGGATGTGGAAAGGTCTGGTGGTTAGGTTATAAATATGAGGAAAAATCTCAACTCACGAGTTAACTTTTGGGGTTAAGAGAGATCCAAGACCACCCTACATTGATAACGTTTTTTTTTTTTTTTTTTTTTTTTGAAGTATTATAGTAATTTTATTTATTTCATATTAAGGGTAAAATAGACTTTTCTTTGTTTTCAAGATTTTTTTTATCGTAACCCTATATAAGTTATCTTTCTTAGGTATTTTCTTATACTATTTGCATTCATTATTCATAATAAACCTTATCCACATTTCTTCATTTTCTCTTTTCTCCTTGGATTCTATGTTATTCATTTATCTTAACATGGTATCACAATTAGGTTTGGAAAACCTCGTTTGTTTGCCCCGTCTCTTTGAATATTTATCTTTTCTCTTCTATTTGTTTGATTCCATCACTTGTAAGACAGGGTTGCAGGTGAGGCCCGTGAGGGTAAGTGTTAGAATCCCACATCGAAACTATGAGGTTTCCCAAAGTATTATATATATGAAAGGAGTTACCCTACTTGATACCATATGGTTTTAAGTCAGAATTACTCTACTAGATACTATATGGGTTTAGGTTGGAACCTCATAATGTTAAGAACATTTTATAATTTAAAAAAAAAAAAAAAAAAAACTGTCAAAAAAGATACTTTTGCTTAAAAGTAGAAGAAAATAAAACAAAATTATCTTTAAGAGATTCTATCTTCGTATTATCCCCATATGGTCCTGTTTAACTCAAAGGAGTTTCTTAGGAAGTGGGAAGAATTTGAGTAGAGAGATCCTACTTAGGTCAATATCTTGAAATATTAAAATTAAATAAAAAAAGAATGTAAAATCATGTTTTTTATTTTTTTTAAGCGCAAAACAAACACTACTTATAATCTTCTTTGCTTCTAATAACATTAAAAAAATAAAAAGAGTGTTACTAAACAGTGCCTACATAATTAAATGTTGAACAAGTTAAGACAACCGATTAGAAATGATAAAAAGCTTGGTTAAATGAATCTTACTCCGGTGGCATGTAGCCAAAAGTACCCACAAGACGCGAGCCCATAGAAGCACTCCCGACTTTAGTCAGTTTTGTCAGCCCAAAATCAGCAACCTGTTAGAAAAGCTGCCAAATTTCAATATCTTAGAACTAGACAAAAAAACTACATCCTAGTAAGATAATTTCATGCACTTTCAACCTTTGCGTGGTAGTTTTTGTCAATCAAGATGTTAGCTGATTTGATATCGCGATGAATATAAACTGGTATGGTATGCTCATGGATGTATTCAAGTGCCCTAGCTGAATCAAGGGCAATTTGTATCCTGGTAGACCATGGCAAAGTGTCTGTCTCTACACACAAAAAAAAACAAAAATAGGGGCGAATTTAACCTTAAACTGTATACGATTCATGTCCGAAATTGATTTTAGAGAACAAGTTATTATTCTCACCTGAACAACGAAGATGTTGGCTTAAGTTACCATTCTCAATGAATTCATAGACTAAAAACAAAGAACCCTCAATACAGTATCCGATGAGGCGCACCTACGTTCATGTATAACTCGTTAGAGTCCCATTCTCATCTATACAGTGGTATACATTTTTAGGAGACATTTTCAAGACATATTTACAAAGGACATTTTAGTGAAACATTTTGAACCGCTAGATCATCAAAAAATCAAGAGGCACGATTGAAGGAGAATAAATTTTGGAAATTAGGGTTACCGCCCAATCTCTCTCATTTGACGCCTCTCCCTTTCATTTCAATCTCTCTCTCTCTCTGAGGTTTTTGAAACCCTACATTTAATCTTTACTTCATGTTTATTTTTACATCACATCTTTTGCATTTTACAGTGGATTGTATTTTACATTAATTATGTTATATGAATATTTCCGAGTATTTGAGCGGGAAAGAAGAGACGACAATTTCCCATAAAGCCTCTTAAAAAAAGTCAGGTGCATAGTAAGTGAATGTTTTCTGTCTAAAATTATAATAGGGATAATGACTTGAACTGTAGTTAAATGATTAAGAAACTTCATATGTTCAAATTAAAACCATGGGAACCAAAGTGTAATTTTTGTCAAACTCCAATGGGACAAAGTATCAAAACCCCTAACTCTTAACATTCATTGTGTAATGCCGTGAAAAATTATATTTTTGAAAATAATATTTTATTAAAAATAAGTTAAATATTTTTTGGGGGGTGATTTTGTTTACTACGGAAAGCCCTCGGAAACCGGGTTGTTACATATTGCCACATAAATATTGAGTAAAGCAACATAAGTACTCTATAGCCACAAAGTATGTCAAAAAAGAGAAAGAGTAATACCAAATTCAAGTGATGAACATTTGTTAAAACATTCAGTTCGGCAAGGAACTCTTTTGTCGCTCGCATATCCATCTTCTTGATTGCAGTTTTCTGCATTCATAGGTAAAAGAGAGTCAGGGAAATCATTAAGAAGGAAAATTTGAAGAACTTGATGTTTGGGCTCAAACCGACCCCAACATAGACAACAACGACAAACCCAGAACAGAAAAACACCAAAGAAAGGGAGTCTAAGAGAGAAATCAACGTGAGAAAAATTAACTTGGTTCGATGCAAGTCTAATCTACCACAAGGAGAAATCAGATATATTGAGAGACAGGCTTTACAAGTTTACAATACAGACACTTGTGTCTACAATCTTAAACATCTGGATACGTGTTGCTACAATACATCACCTAGAACTCAAAGGAATGAGTCCTATATACATATATAGGTATATGTGTGTGTATATATGTATAATTCTTGCTACTCACACGCCCTACCAATTGATCACCTCTTCCTCTTTCAAAGACGTTTGCAGCTTCCCAGCTCCCAATCTCGACTTCGTCCCTGTTTATTTCCAAGGCAGTAAGGCATAATCGGCCTAAAATCCATATATTCTCCCACTTTGGAGGGTGAACGTGTACATCGACATACATTCTCTCTCCAACTCCCACTCACCATAAAAACTCTCTCTACACCCGTAATTTCCCTTGTAGTCCTCGAAATCACTGTTTGAGGCCAATGGAGGCTGCACATAACCTCAACTAATCAACTGTTACCGTCTTTGTCAACATATCCCCAACATTCTTTTGAATGTGAATCTTCTCAAGTGCAACCAAATCATCATTCAACAGTGATCGAATGAATGGAACTTGATGACAACATGTTTAGTCCTAGAATGAAAAGGCTAAATTCTTTGCCAAGTGTATTGAACTTTGACCGTTGCTATACAACTTAGGATCTTTTTCTCCTTATACCAACTCTTCAAGTGATTGAACCACACCATCTCCTTGCACGCTTCTTTCACCACAACGTATTCCTCTTTAGTCGTTAAAATAGATAAAACCTTTTGCAACTGAGAAACCCATCTAAGGAGAGTTCAAAATAACTTTCTAGTAGTGTGCTAAGAAGTTTTTCATCTTCCATGTTGAATCTACCAAGTACTTTGCCCAAGTACTCTGAATGTGAAAATTTCAATAATTCGCTCAGATTCATTTCATTGCGTGAAGATCCTTCATATTGAACTCCTCAGACAACCTATGTTTAAGAGTAAGAGTAAGGGAATTCGTGGGCTCGGGGACCCATCAAGACCGACCCTAAAATTTTAGGTTTGTGTAGAGGGTTTAGGCACATAGAGCCGGGCAAGGGTTTAAAAATTTAGGCCAATTAAATTTAGAGCCATATTAGGGCTCTAAGTTTTTAGAACTGGTTGGACGAGTCCAGCCCACCATAATATTTTAATACATAAATTCTTTACATTTTAGGGTAATTGTTATTCTTATTTGATATGAAGAAAAAAAAACACAAATTATTGTTAGAAAAAATAATTTATAGTCGGCAGGGTCAGGTAACGCAGATATTTCGAAGGACAAGGCTTAGGCCATGATATTAGGCCAAATCTTTGGTCGGGGGCCTTACTAAAACACCTAATTATCCCTATAGATCAAGCCTGAACCCAGCCCATGAATACCCCTAGTTAAGAGTAGTGAACTTTTCCAAACTAGGACATGCAACAAACATTTCCTCTAAATACGAAAGATGAATCTAATAAGAATTGGTAACAATTGCGCTTACAGAAGTCTTTGTTCTTCATGAAAGCATCGAACTTCTCATACCATTACCTTAGAGCTTATTTCAAATTGTACTAGCTTACACACCAATTCTTCTTTCTCCTTAACCACATGACCCTGCAGTTGATTCATGCAAATGTCTTCTACAAAATAATCATAAAAAAATGCAGTTTTCACATCCAACCACTCTAGATGCAAATCATGCACTGCAACTCGATTAAGTACAATATAGATGGATGTGGACTTTAGCACAATTTTTTTTTAAAAAAGTAATCAATATCGACCTTTTGCTCAAAGCCCTTGACTAACAACCTCACCTTGTACCTCTTGGTACAATCAAATTCCACCTTCCACTAGCATACCCATATATTGTGAAGAGTCCTCTTTTCCTTCGGAACTTTAACCAATTCCCAAGTTTAGTTCGACACGAAAAAGTCCGTCTCATCTCTTATAGTAAGCTCTCACTTCTTTTGTGTCTCAACATGTAAAGCTTCTTCATAAAAGATGGTTCATTATTATTTGTCAACAATAGATAATATAAGGAAAGAGAATATTGTTGTAGTGGCCTGATTTTCTAGGTACATCTCCTTAGGGGAGGAGTAGATTGCTCTTGTTGATCTTCCAGATAAGTGTAGGACCAATCCGCAGCCTCAATGTGCACATACGTAGTGCAACGTAACACGATGAGGTGAGCAATGTTGCAAAAGGTGTTTAATTGGCGAGCCCATGCCAAGCGTAGAGGTGGCTCGTAGTAGAATTCCCTGGGCTATGGGTTAGGCGAAATGCTCCTTGGGCATACGCCCCAGTTTTTATGGCAGAGCCCTGACCTTAAAAATTGGGCAAAACCCGGGGCTTGGGGCATAAGCCCACCATTACTTAGGCAAAGAGGCATGAATCCCCATGCTTCTGGCACGTTCAAGAATGGTTCCGTTCAACCGATTAGTAAGCCTATTATGTCTTGTTTCTTCTGAACTATCAATGACCTTTTAATGCCATTTGCTATACAAAATCTGTCAACTCCTCTCAATATTCACTTTCATCTGATTTGAAGCAATTATTATTATTATTGTTGTTGTTGTTGTTGTTGTTGTTGTTGTTGATGCTATTTTATAATTTTTTTTACTTAGTCGCAGGGTCCCTCTAAAATGGTCATGCTCTTGTGTCGGACTCACGATTCCCCGCTTCTTACTGAGAATTTCGCATCAAATTCGCTCATATCATGTTAGAACCTCATTCCCACCACACTCCTATCACATCTAAACCTCAAAATAACTTCTTCTTTTTTCCACATATTTTAGCCGAAAACTTATTTCAATACAAAAAAAAAAACATGAAGTAGGCCTTTTCAAACAAATATTGTATTGTAGAAGTATATTATTTCAATTTAAATTGGTACATTACCAAATACATTATATATTTCTCTAAAAAAAGTTACTTCTTAAGAGCTCCAAATATGTGAACCTCTCAAATTTCAACGATTCCCCGCTCCCACTCCACTCCTCGCTTCATGTAACTACGCGTTTTTGTATAAATAGCAATATTGATACAAGGTAAT
This sequence comes from Eucommia ulmoides, assembly GCA_016647705.1. Taxonomy (NCBI): domain Eukaryota; kingdom Viridiplantae; phylum Streptophyta; class Magnoliopsida; order Garryales; family Eucommiaceae; genus Eucommia; species Eucommia ulmoides. Next base: position 595,989 of record JAENRU010000489.1, read on the forward strand.
TACAAACCTGGCCTCTTAGCTCAGCATAGTAAACAGATCCATAGCCACCTTGACCGATCTTGTTAGCCAAACTGAAGTCATCTGTAGCCTTGGCAAGCTCTTCATATGAGAAGTTAACTGATTTATAACCAGTGATACGTGCAATCCTAGGGGCAGCACGACCACCGAACATTCCTGATCCTGAAGCTTTATCCATGCTTCCGTTACCTATGTAAGGAGTAAAAGGAAAAAAAGAAAGTTAATTACTAGTTACTAATTATATATGAAGTTTGCAGCAAAAGATCGGTTTCCTTAAAGCCTACATTAAATTTCATGTTTTATAAAGCCTGCCATGGATCGGTCTCTTATAGTGCTTGGCGGCTTGTATAATAGATCACACCTTTGGCATATCTACTAAAAGTTGATCGAGTTGTTTACATAATAAATATTTAAAAAAAAAAAATTACTGAATAAATTGAGGTTTTAACTCATTTACTGAATGAATGCATTTCGATGTTCGGAACGCCGGGATTAAATCATTGGTATATTTTTAATTTTTTTTACTTTTTTTGATCTCGACCTTGTGAAGGCCAGGATAAAAAAAAATTATTTTTCTTTTTGATTTTTTTGATCCCGGCCTTGTGAAGGCCGGGATAAAAAAAAAAAATCATCATTTTTTTTTAAAGTTGTTTGATCCCAGCCTTGTGAAGGCCGGGATCAAATTTTTATTTTTATTTTTGTTGGCCCAATAAATTTTAAAGTTTTCGGCAACTTTGAGTTGATTAACGGTGGTCTATCGATATTTTAAATAAATCTAATTTTTTTTTGCATAAATTACGTTCAAAACACTCCATAATACTTTTTACAACACTAAAAACGGACAAGTGGATGAATTTTAAAAAATCACCAAAGTTGACTAGATGAGCTGTTTCAATAACAGCATAATTTTTTCGACAATTTAGAATTAACAAAAGATTGCATGTCCGTAGTAGAAATGAATCAAATTTTTTATATATAAATTATGTTTATAATACTACATAACAAAATTTAGAACACTAAAAACAGACTAGTGAATAATTTTTAAATAATTTTCAAAGTTGGTTGGAGGAGTTATTTCGATGACGATGCAGTTTTTTTGAAAACTTTGAGTTAACAAAAAATAGTCATCTATCCGTAACAGAAATGAACCTGATTTTTTTGCGTACAAACTACGTTCATAACACTAAATAATAAAATCGAGAATACCAAAAACGGATTAGTGAATAATTTTTAAATAGCGGTTATTGTCACAATATTTTATTACTCTTCAACGTTTCAAAAACACTATATTACTTTTCAATATTTGGATGAACATAACTTTGCGCTCGGTGGTCCGTTGGGGGCAATTTTTTTAATTTTTTTTAAAGGTGAGTCTGATCTGAGTCATCTCTTTAGCTTTTGAAGATTTCAATTTTATCAACGGGACAAGACGCACGTTCGCGACGAAGATTACAAATTTATTCACCCAACACATCGAATCCAAAATTGAAGGTGAAAACGAACTTTATTTGAAAAAATACTCGACCAAACCGCCTATTGGCGGATTGCCACGTCTAGATCTTGAAAAAATACCTGAAATCAAAAAAAGAAATCGGGCCAAACGGACCACCAAGAGCAAAGTTATGTCCATCCAAACTTTTTCTATTATTTTACATAAGTTTTCTCATCCCTCAACACCATATATTCCTTTATCCGTTTTTGGTGTTCTCGATTTTATTATTTAGCGTTATGAACGTAATTTCTATAAAAAAAATCAAGTTCATTTCTGTTATGGATAGACAACCATTTTTTGTTAACTCAAAATTTTTAAAAAAAACTGCATCGTCATCGAAACAACTCATCCGATCAACTTTGACGATTATTTAAAAATTATTCACTAATCCGTTTTTAGTATTCTAAGTTTTGTTGTGTAGTGTTATGAACATAGTTTATATACAAAAAATTTAGTTCATTTTTGTTACGGACATACAATCCTTTGTTAATTCTAAATTATCGAAAAAATTCTCCCGTCGTCGAAACAACTCATCTGGTCAACTTTGACGATTTTTTAAAATTCATCAATTTGTTCGTTTTTAGTGTTGTAAAAAATATTATGGAGTGTTTTGAACGTAATTTATAGACAAAAAAATTAAATTTATTTAAAATATCGATAAACCACCGTTAATCAATTCAAAGTTGCCAAAAACTTAAAAAATTTATTGGGCCAAAACATAAAAAAAAATAAAAATAAAAAATAAAAATAAAAATGTACCAACGATTTAATCCCGGCTTCCGAACGCCGAAATACATTCATCCAGTAAATAAGTTAAAACCTCAACTTATTTAGTAATTTTTTTTTTTTAAATATTTATTACTAAACAACTCAAAGTTGATCTGCCTTCAAAGTTCGTCCAACCCGAAACTCTACAACTAAAGGTGGAGTAGACTCTTCAACTCATTCGCTATCTGAAGGCTCACCAAACCAATTTATGGCTTAATTAACTAGTGATTTGGGCGCACTCGATGAGTGTGCAATTTCTATAAATAGAAAAATAAATTAAAGAGAGATTAAAATATACTCATTAAGGGTATTATTGATACTTCACATGTTGATACAACAAAAAATAACTACCAGGCCTTGCTCTTCCTTTAAATATAGAATTGAATGCATCAAACGAGACGCAATGATTACCTTGCGTAAGCTCGCCTGCCTGTCTCTTCCTTTAAATATAGAATTGAATGCATCAAACGAGACGCAATGATTACCTTGTGTAAGCTCGCCTGCCTGTCTCTTCCCTCTGCAAAATCGAACATAAAAGCAAAATGCAAAGAATGCAGTTCCTGCAACTGCTGCAACAATTATGCCAGCAATGCCTCCACCAGAGAATCTTGCTTTAGAAAAAAAATATATATAGATTTGAGATTGAGAAGAAAAAAAATATATATATCAAAATCCACGACGATAACTCAACTCTGAGCTCGAGTAGAAATATTCAGATAAGTTGGGTGAGCAAAGAAAACCCTACCGTTTGATCTGCAAAGAGGAAAGAAGGACAATCAGATGTAAACATACTCAAAACGACCTTTGTTGAAAGCAAGAAAACCTTGGGGTTTTATATTTGTTACCTAGAACTATGATAAGCTCCGTTTTGATCTGCAATGAACATAAAAATATGTAATCATGAACTTTGAAAGGCAATCCCTACAGAAAAGCATAAGGGTCGTGCAAGTTTGCCATCAAACAAGAAAATAAAAAAAGGATTCACCTCTCCCAGGAATGAAAACCAAACCACTTCCCCTGCTGAAATCCACTCCGGGATTGTAAGCTTGCAACAACCGTTCAGGAAGCTGAGATTCACTGGCAATGGAAGACAAATTCTGACCAGGCCGAAGAGGGTAAGTAATAAATAACCCGTAATCTCTGGAAACACGACTGTCCCCGCACGAGCAATTTACGGTAACATTCACCGGAGAATTTGCAGGTATGTTGTTGGAATCGTAATTATTGAACCTCTGCAACATATCGACGGTCGTCAGATTAGCATAGTAAGTTCCGGCGACCATGGAGTAGGTTCCGGTGGTGAGATTGTAGACGAACTGATGAGCTAGAAATCCACCATCGCGAAGACAGCCGCAAGAGAACGGGACATTGACTCTGGTACCCTTATGAATGTAAAGAGGATTGGTTATGTTACGATTGTAACTCATAATTTCGGAGACATTAGAGGAGAAGGTCTGGGAGATGAATGGGAGATCCGCTTCTTGCCTTGGGAGATCCATTGCTCGCCCAACGAAGTACGAAGCTAAAGCGACGCAACTGCCGCTGCACTGCGATTGAACTCCGTTGCAGAGAAGGATTAACACGATAAACCCTAGAATCAGCTTGAATCCTATCTTTCTTACCATTTTTTCGTGCTACAAACTGGGGAAACGATTGAAACCGTAAATTGGAGACGAAACCCGGAATGGGAAGTTGAAATGAAGCATTGAGTTGACTTGATTGGTTCCGTCTTCACTCTGCCATGCCTGTGATGTGAAAGGAAGGTATTTATTTCTTCTCTTTTCACTGTCCTGCTTTTAGACCGGTAACTTAAGTACATGGGAATCTCGTAAAGTATATCACATGGTTAATATCCGTGCAAGTATAAAAGAACAACCAAGTTAAGAACTAAAATTTCCTTGAGTGCCGAGCTGAGAGTTAAAATTTCCTCGAATACCAAACTGAGAGTTAAAATTCCCTCAATGCTGAGCTGGGACACTCCCTATCTGGGCTGAGGATCATCTCAGCAAAGAAATCTAGGCCGACGGACTACGATCCGGATTGACGAGCTGAGATATCCTTTTCTTGACATCTCCACACTTAGGACCTCACCAGGCCGTCATGAGATTTTGGCCCATGGGCCTCTACACGTGGGCCCAAAAGCCCAGCCCAGGCGATTAGAACACTAATTTGTCTATTCATTGGTTGTTCAGTGGATTAGGTTGATTAACTCGAGTTCAGCTCCCTAATCTAGCAGCACTAATCGAGCACCGACGCCTATAAATATATCATGGCATCCACTGCCCAATGGTACATGACCTCTACTGAAATCACAACACTTTTAGCCCTTCTCCCCCGGATACTTACTCTCACGCCAGATGGACTTTACCGAGCACAACCCCGGTGAGTCTTTGTGCAGGTGCTCGGAGTAAAAGAGTGGAGCTCAGCTTGGAGATCGCCACCCATCAGCCGTCTTGTGTCCTCGATATCCGTTCGGATCATACTGTTGACATGTCACCACTTTTTAACATTAATATTTTGGTGCCGTCTGTGGGAACGCACTAAAAGCCTCCCTTGATCATTAGCTCCCCACGAGGTTAAGACTTGATAATCACAAGGTCTGGGAAGGAAATCTGCCAGGTCGACCAAGCGCTTGCCACCAGCAGTAATCCACCTCCCTTATCCGTGCAGAGTATGTCGAGGGTTCCTAGGTCGGATCCCCCTACACCACCTGCGGAGAGTCTCCACCAGCCTGCCATCCCGCCATCCGGGGCAGTAGGTTCGACAACTCAGCGCACCACTCAGGTGGGTCCAATCTTGCCCATAGGGCAGTTCGTTGGGCAAACTCCCGGGGCCGCTGAGGCAGCCTGCTTCGATCTCTTGGAACGCCATCTCGGCAAGTTTCAAATATATTTTTAGATCGTCCTAGCCCGCTTACTGCCGGCCTCTCCAATGGGTCTTCCGACAGTCCAAGTCGCGGGTCGGGAGGAACGAGCGATCGGAGTTGAAGAGCGTATCATTCATTCCGATGGGCACATCCCAAGGCTCCGGACCCACAACGTTGGTCGAAGGGAGGTTGAATTAGCACCCCCTAAGGCCTTGGGATCCCCATCACCACCTCAACTGAGGCGAATGAGAGGCGACCGTACCGAGTCTCCCCCCACTCACAGCCATACCGTGTGGTATAGCCATCATCCCTAGCGCATTTGGGAAGTAGACTCACATTCCCCACCACGACAGCCACCACCTCGTACCGTTTTTAATCAAGCTCGAGTCCCGCCAGGGGCCAAGGTGGTAGTGGAAAAGCGCTTAGCTGACATAGAAGCAACCTTACAACAGATCCGGGGAACTAAGGGCCCTGTCGAGCTTCTTTCGGAGGTAAGATCTCCTTTCATTGATAAAATTCTGGAGGAACCATTGCCCGCACGATACACCCACCCCCAAATGATCCTCTATGATGGGATTACTAATTCGACGGACCACTTGTCCATCTTCAGGTTCTACATAGACCTACACATAGCCTCAATAGCAATGAGATACAAGGCATTTCCCTTCACTCTTACGGGGACTGTTGGGGCGTGGTTTCAGACTTTGGCCCCAGTATCCATCTCCAATTTTCACGAGCTTGAGCTGCTATTCCTTTCGCGATTTGGGTGATCACGGGGTAGGCCAAAAACCATGGCCCACATTCTCACGTTCCAGCAACTACCCGATGAATCATTGGGAGATTATGTAGAGATGTTTTATAGAGAGATCATCGGTAGCGATGAGCTTAGCGACGTGGTCGCAATAAGCGCATTCATCGACGGCCTGAAATATCGACGCCTCATGTATGACCTCTGGTCTAACCCAACTCCTAGTCTGGACGTTGTTCTAGAGAGAGGCACGAGGTTCCATAATATTGATGAAAGGGAAGCAGCCCGAAAGGATCATGGATGAGGTCAAAAGAAGAAAGGAAAGGCTAAAGAAGGGCCGAGTAGATATCACGGGTCCAAGATGATGCAAGCAAAAGGAATACTGGGACCGTTGCCCGAGGATCGGAGACCATTCCCGTCCCAAGGGAACCGCCAGCAAAACTTCACACCGCTCAAGGTCTCGATGGCCACCGTATTCGCTAAGAATGTAGGGAATGATTTCTTTTCTCCTCCTCCACCCCTAGCAGAAAACTAATGAAGAAGTCAATGGATAAATATTGTGAATTCTACCGAGACTGGGGGCATTCTACCGAGAATTGTTTCCAATTTCGGGAAAAAATCGAGGCTCTCATCAGCAGAGGGTACCTTGGTCACTACGTTCGAAGGGACGATCGGGCTCCCAGAATTGAAGACATCGACCCCCGCGACGAGCATAGGGGTCATAGAAGGAGGAGGAACATGAGTCAGCCCCCCTCCCAGGTCGGAATGGGATAGGGGCGATGACGAGCAAAGGATTGATGGAGAGATTAACGTCATCCATGACAGATTAAGCCTAGGGAAAGAGATTCTCTCCTCTAAGAAGTGATAGGAGCATAAAGCCAAGAGAAAAGCAAATGAAGACATCTTTGAGGTAAGCACGATCGATGCTATGGAGCACAATACTATTTTGTTCAGCGAAGCAGACCTCAAGGATGTACACGTCTCTCACGACGATGCCCTCGTCATCGTCGCTCTCATCAATCACTTCAAAATGGGAAAAATCCAAGTGGACGGTGGTAGTTACGCTGATATCATCTTCAAATGGGCGTTCAAGAAAATGAATATGGACCGCAGTGCGGTAAAGCCGTCAACAGCCGCTAGTTGGCTTTGGGGGAGGACGTTGTAAACATTGCTAGGTGGGACCCACTTCCTGTCATTGTCGGAGCCTATACTCGGACCTTAACTGTGTGGACCAAATTTCTGATCGTGGACAGGCCATCGCCCTATAATGCGATCATGGGTCAACCCACGGTGGCGGCCCTCAAGGCAGTCTACTCACTGTACCACCAGTCGATGAAATTCCCCACGGAGGGAGGTGTGGGAGTGGTGAGGGGTGACCAAGAGTCCTCCGGAGCTTGTGCTCGGAGGGCGTTAGAGAAAAAGAAGTAGCAATTAAAGGCAGAGCCGGAGCTCAGAGATTTCGAACTCATGGCTCTAAGTCAAGGACCGGTACTGGTGCCCATCGACGATCCACGAGAGGAAGAAGTCGGCCCCCGACCTCACGAGGAACTAGAGTAGATTTCCATACACCCAACCATAGAAGAATGAATTGTCAAGATCGGAGCTAGTCTCACATTCAAACAGAGAACTGAACTCATCCAGCTCCTCCAAAGAAATTATGACGTCTTCGTATGGTCCCATGACAAGCTATCGGGAATCGATCCAAGCGTGGTGATGCACTGCCTTCATGCTGATTCACACCATCTTCCCATGCGGCAGAAGTGACGAAAATTTCATCCTGAGCGCCAAAAGATAATTGAAGTGGAGATGGATAAATTGATCAAGTCTAGCGTCATCGAAGAGGTTAAGTTCCCTGACTGGCTGGCGAATGTGGTCCTGGCCCCCAAGGTTGGCAACAAATGGCGCCTCTATGTTAATTTTAAAGATCTAAATAAGGCATGCCCGAAAGATTTCTTCTCCCTACCCAGGATTAATATCTTCATAGACGCCACGACGAGGTATGAGCGCCTGAGTTTCCTCGATGCTTATGCAGAGTACAACCAAATCCCGATGTTCTCTCCCGACAATAGAAAAACATCATTCATCACATATAAGAGTACATACTGCTACAAGGTAATTTCATTTAGCTTGCGCAACGCCGGAGCTACTTATCAGCGACTGGTGAACAAAACGTTCAAGGAGGATATCGGGGGAACAATGGAGGTTTACATCGACGACATGTTGGTCAAGAACTCGAGGGCCCCTAACCATACCCAACATCACCACAATTGCTTCGAGAAACTCCTGACTCACCGCATGAAGCTCAACCCTAACAAATGTATTTTTGGGGTTTTTGCGGGGAAGTTCTTGGGATATATAGTCTCCCAGTGTGGCATCAATGCTAACCCTGACCAAATACATGCGATCCTCGGGATGACCTTTCCTCGGAATAAGAAGGAGATACAAATGCTGACAGGAAGACTCACTGCCCTCAACCGCTTCATATCTCGAGTGCGGAGAAATGTTTGCCATTCTTCAGAGTGCTGAGAGGCAACAACAACTTTGGGTGGATAGACGAATACGAATCGGCTTTCCAAGCGCTCAAAAGTTATCTGTCCTCTGCTCCTTTGCTCAGCACCCTAAAGGAGGGGAAAACTCTGTACTTGTATATCACCACATCTACGATGGCGGTTAGCGCTGCTCTTGTAAGGGACAAGATTGGTGTTCAACACCCGGTCTTTTATTCTAGAAGGATCCTCTCGGATGCCGAGACAAGATACACTAAATTTGAAAAACTGGCTTATGCCCTGCTGGTGGCTTCCCGGAAGCTGAAACAATACTTCCAAGCCCATGAGATCGTCGTCCTCACAGACTAGCCGATAGGGCAAGTTTTACATTCACCGACATCTTGAGATGATTAATGAAGTACAGCCTCAAGCTGGGTCAGTTTCACATTGAATACCGCCCTAGGGTTGCCATCAAGGATCAGGTCCTGGCAGATTTCATTGTCGAGTTCACATTCCCTAAGGACCCAGAGCCACTTGTTATCCATCCGGAAGCTAAAACCATGGAAACAGGGGGAGCGCTAGGGAACTCAAATTCAGATGCCGGTCCAGCAACGTGGAGGCTATTAACCAATAGATCGTTCAACACCAATGGTTGTGGGGCAGGAATAGTGCTCGTTGCCCCGGACAACGAAGAGATTGAATACGCCCTAAGGTTGGGGTTCAAAGCCACTAATAACGAGGCTAAATACGAGGCTCTACTGGCCGGTCTCTGCCTGGCCCGGGAATTTAATGTGACGACGTTGTCCGTCTTCTGTGACTCCCAGCTAGTCGTAAACCAGGTTAATGGAGATTATTTGGCGAAGGATCCCAGTATAACTGCGTATCTTGAAAGGGTCAAAACACTGATGAAAAAATTCAAAAAAATCTATGTATCCCAAATACCCCGAGAAGAGAACCGACATGCTGATGCTTTGGCAAACCTAGTCTCGGTAGTAACATTGACTCTGAAGCGAAGCGTACCCGTTGAGTACCTAGATGCTCCAAGCATAGCGATATCTGACCAGATGGCCCCAATCTGTGAGCTCAATGACCATCCTACTTGGATGGATCCAATTCAAAAATGATTGGAAGACGAGACACTACCCGACGATTGCAACGAGGCAAGAAGGATGCATTACAGGTCTGTCAGATATTGCATTCTGGATAGGATCATTTACCGATATTCCTTCTCTAGACCATACTCTCGGTACTTATGGCAAGAAGAGTCCGATTACGTCATGAGAGAAGTCCATGAGGGAATTTGTGGCAACCACTCGGGGGGCAGGGCTCTGGCTGACAAACTATTTAGCCAAGGGTATTTTTGGCCAAAAATACTACGCGAGTGAGTTTATAAAAAAATGTGACAAGTGCCAACGTTTCAGCCCCCACCCTCATTTACCGCCAACAACCATGGTGCCAATGACGAGTCCATGGCCCTTTGCTCAGTGGGGAATAGATCTGTTAGGCTCTTTTCCTCAGGGCATTGGCCATAGAAAATTCCTCATTGTCTCTATTGATTACTTCACCAAGTGGGTAGAGGCCGAACCCCTGGCACGCATCACCAAAGCGAAAATCCGAGACTTCGTCTGGAAATCGATAGTATGCCGATTTGGAATCTCGAGGGCAATCATATCCGACAACGGCACTTAATTCGACAACGATTTCTTTGTTTCTTTTTGCTCCGGCCTGGGTATCCGAACCCACTTTACCTCACCAGGTCACCAGCAAGCTAATGGCAAGGTCAAGGTCACGAACCAAACAATCTTGCACGATTTGAAGACCAAGCTCGACAAGGCCAATGGGAGGTAGGTGGAAGACCTTCATCTAGTTCTTTGGGCATAGCACACCACTTCCCGAACCCCAACCGGAGAGACACCATTTGCATTGACATTCGAATACGAGTCCGTAATTCAGGCGGAGATCGGATTGCCAATCTTCGAACGTTACTCAAGGATCAGGATCACCAAACGAATGACGTCATGCTGGCCCTCAATCTAGACCTTATAGAAGAATGAAAGGATAACGCTCGAGTACGCCAAGCGGCGTACTAGTAGTGGGCAGCTCGATACTACGATAGAAGGGTGCGACCACGCTATTTTGAAGTCGGAGACTTAGTCCTCAAGAAGGTTATTCTAGCAACTAAGGAGCAAAATACGAAAAAGTTGGCCCCCAGCTGGGAGGGACCTTATCGCGTTGTCAAAGTTGCAAGACCGGGCACCTACGAGCTCGAAACCGAGGGGCATTCTATTACGACATCCGTGAAATGCCGACCATCTCAAGTAATACCACTGTAGGACTGAGGTCATTTTGTAATCATTTCATTATCGTGCCAAGTATAATGTATTTTGATATCAATGTAATGGCTTTTCAAAAAATGCAAATTACTACTCAGGCGATATTCTCGAATATAACGAGTCACGGCATAGCCAGTAGCACGAGCAGTGAAACTATTCCCACTACAGGCTGAGGGGTAGGATGAATACAACCATGATAAATCTCAACCAGAAAGATTTAAAAAAAAATGAACAAGTGTAAGTTTTTTATCGAGCTGCGTCCTAGGAAAAACCATGAATTTGGACGTATGCAAGGCAAGTGCCAAGCTGTAGCCAGCAAAGACTCAGCACGTGTACAAGGTTTTGGAAGGGTAAAAGCGTAAAAGATTGCAACTCAATTCCGAGCACGTTAATTAGATTCACCTACTACATCCTAGAGAATGAGGGAAGGTCGAGAAGGAATTTGGAACAAGTAATTGCTCAAAAATTTGATATGTATTATATTCAACAAAAAAAGAAGGGCTTATATCGGTGGGGTTCCTACCCATATACACAGTCATAATAATAATAAAAAAAAAAGAGTTCAACAGAAAGGGTTCAAAAAATTTCTAAGTCTTCAAAAAAGGCCGAGCTGGGGACCTATTTTTCTTTAGACATATCTTTAACGTCGACGATGGTGTCCTCATCGCCCTCGGACTCCTCATCGCCTGCTTCGTCAGCCCCTGCCTCATGAATTTGCCCCTGGAAAGCTCCCTCAGCTGCCCGCTCCACCGCCAGCTCACCTTGTTGTGGAAACTCCATCCTAACACCCGAGCAAACGAATTCTGGATAGTGGCTCTGGAGGAAGCAGATCGTGGCCTTGTGGCCGTCATCCATGAACTCAGCATCAAGCTCATACTTTAGATTCTCAAACTCGCCGCTCGATTTGTAATCCTCGATGGCTTTCTGTTTGGCTCTCCAGATGGCCTTCTCTCTGAGCTGCTCTTCCTTCTTCAGTCTCTTTTCCAACTCTTCCACTATTTTCTCCAGATCGGCCTTCTGTCTTTCAAAGTCATCCCGTTCTTTGGTAACAAAGACATGCCTGGCTTGTAGACTGTGATGAGCCTGGGTGTCGAGCTGGAGGTCATCATTCAATCAGCTCGCCCTCGCTTTCGCAACATTCTTTTTCGACCTCAAGATAGACTCCTCTATGGCGCTCTCAGAGATCTGATCAAATACCATCGACATCCGAAGCATACACTGTGTGAGGACGATAAATTCGTCACACTTAGAAAAATCTAATCGAAAAAAGCAAAACGGAAATTGAACTTTGGGAGGGCTTTTATCAAAACTTGATCGTAGATGGACTGGCGCATGAGGTTGTCGGTGCTTTCCTTCTCCATCAAGTTCTTGTCGTTAGGAGGCGTGATACAACGGAGATAGCTCGGCATCACCTCCGGACTCTTTACCAGCGCGTGATTAGCCAGAAGCCTAGTGTTCGGGACCCCAAAAAATGATCCGTCAACTGTCAACTCGGAAGAAGCCCCAGTCACGAACCTTGCCCTCTTCGAGGACTTGTGTTTCTTCTGCTTCGCCTCGTGGGCCTTTTTCTTCCCCTTGTCTGAAGGTCAAGGAGAGGAGTCACCACTCAGGGTGTGCATGGATTGTCGAGAACCCGACTTTGATTAAGGGGTATCTCTTATAACGACTCCGGAAAGGGCGGGCGAGCGACTCCAGGCTGGCGTACGAGGAAGCTACGTGGTTTGGACAGCTTGGCATCCTCCAACATGTTCAGAAACAACCGTCTTCGCCGCCTCGACAGCCTCTTTTGATTTATTTTCAAGGAGCTTCTGAACCGCCATTGCCTTGTCCATAGCTGCAATATTCAACAAGATATTTAGAAATTCTTCTGTCCAGGCTGACAACATTTGATTCTATACAAGAATATCTGTGTGAATTGAGCGTAACATGCGTAAAATTCCCAAGTGTGAAGAATTGACATAGCAGAAAACCTCTTACCGTTGTCTGAATCGAATGGAAAATTAGGTACGAGTGGGATGTCCGGTGGTAAAAACCAATAGGCTGTGAAGAGATAAGAAGTGAGCAGGGTGTTCACGTCCTTGAAGATCGTCCTTAAGACCTTCTCTTTCTGTTCGGAAACTTCTTTGCTCGGTTCTGGTCTTTTCCTCTTTGGTGGTTCTTTAGCTATAGAAAATCATGAATACAAGGGTGTTAGTATGACGGTGGTAACAGATCCGAAAACAAAATATTCCCCCTCAAGGGACCACAGTCTTACCGACTTTTTCCCATTCCATCTGGAGGGGGTACTTTCCTTCTTCTTATGAGCCAAATTGTCAACCGCTCCCTCCAAGATAAAAGAATTGGGCCTTCTATCGGTGAATGGAAGAGTCCAAGTCTTTCAAGAAAGTTGACCTGGATGAAATGTAGTACCACCCAACGCCTCGGGGAACTGGCTTGGGAAAGAAAAGAGCCCTGAAGAGCTCAACGCTCGGTTGGAGTCCCTCAGCCCGGAAGATGATGTACGATGCCACCATGGTCCTTATACCATTCGGAGTAATTTGTGACGGACACAAATGGTACTCTACACAGAGGGCCCGGATCCACCAGTGGAGAAGGAATCGAAGACCCGCCTCCAGTTATTGTTTGTAGACGGTCATAAAACCAGCTGGTAGCATGAAGGCCCGATCGTCGGGCCCGACAACAATGGTCGTAACCTCTCCGAGAAGAAATATTCACTCCGGCAGCGGAGGACGAACTCTTCGATTATAGTCGTTTTCGTGTTCCACACCAGACTCAAGAGCGGGACTTTAATGAACAGTTTTTCTGGCCCAGCGTTATGCACCTCGTTTTCACAAAGTAGCCTGAGAATGGAGACGCTGGTGTGGATCTCCACCATTGTGACGGTTTCGGAAGGGACCCCGACCCCAGTGTCAAGTGATATAGATGCCCCATCGCTCTCATCGGTATGGCTCACCGCGATCGCACGGTCTTCCAGGCATAACTAGATAGCATCGCTTGTTTCGTGGATCCAGGCCATGGAAGTCGAAGAGGCGTCTCCTGGAGCAGGACCCCACTCCACCCTGAATTGGAGGGAACTGACGGACGACTGTTCCAAAGAATCAGATCCCGAGCTAGAAGTAGAGCTAGAAAACGAAAAAGAAGAAGAGGATCCCGACATTTTGTTCAGACAAAGGAGAAAAATGTTACCAATGCCGAGAAAAAGAAAGAGCTCTGGAAATTTCGAAAGTGTCAAATAAACGCAGAGGCCTCCATTTATAAAAAGAGAGTGTGCCCAGACTAAGGGTCACCCAGGCCAACGACTAGGGATGCGTTAATTAAAACGCCATAGTCACGTGACGTCCATCCAACGGTGGTGGCATTGGCTTACCATGCAAGTCATAATTGGGGGGGGGGGGGCACATGTCGCACGTATGCCACGTGTAAATGGGAAAGGCTCTCAAACTTTCCACCCTTCAAAAAGATCAAGGCATGGAAAATATTCGAGCTCACAAGCCTACGTACTCTCAGCTCGGATAAAATCAAAAGGGGGAGGCTCTCAAATTTTCCACCCGTCAAAAAGTTCAAGGCATGGAAAATGTCCGAGCTTACGATCTTACGTACTCTCAGCTCGGACAAAATCAAAAAGGGGAAGGCTCTCAAACTTCCCACCCTTCAAAAAGTTCAAGACATGGAAAATATCCGAGTTCACGAGCCTATGTACTCTCAGCTCGGACAAAATCAAAATGGGGAAGACTCTCAAACTTTCCACCCTTCAAAACGTTCAAGGCATGAAAAATGTCCGAACTCACGAGCTTACGTACTCTCAGCTCGGACAAAATCAAAAGGAGGAAGGCTCTCAAACTTCCCACCATTCAAAAAGTTTAAGGCATGGAAAGTGTCTGAGCTCACGAGCTATGTACTCTCAACTTGGACAAAATGAAAAAGGGGAAGGCTTAAACTTCCAACATCAAAACAAGACTAAGGCATTGGAAATGTCCGAGCTCACGAGTTGCCATACTCTCAGCTCGGACAAAATGAAAAAGAGGAAGGCTCAAACTTCCAACATCAAAACAAGACTAAGGCATGGGAAATATCCCAGCTCACGAGCTGTCGTACTCTCAGCTCGGACAAAATGAAAAAAGGGAAGGCTCAAACTTCCAACCCTCAAAAGAAGATCAAGGTATTGAAAATGTCCGAGCTCATGAGCCTACGTACTCTCAGCTCGGACAAAATAAAAAAGGGGAAGTCTCCAACTTTCAATATCAAAACAAGACTGAGGCATGGAAAATGTTCGAGCTCACAAACTGTCGTATTCTCAGCTCGGACAAAATGAAAAAGGGAAAGGCTTCAACTTCCAACCATCAAAAGAAGACTGAGGCATTAAAAATGTCTGATCTGACGAGTTGTCGTTCTCTTAGCTCGGACATACCACACACCAACTTTTGCCAATTGGCTCAACTTGATTCGAACCGCTGACCTGCTGAACTCCCCCATACCTCAACCCGGACTCCGCTCCTTACAATCTTTCTTGAAGTCGTTCTTCTCCCCATGGGTCGTTTAGGTGCCCCATTTGTCTTTTTGACCCCCCTACACTACTACAAACCGTTTGCTCTTTCAAAATCCCGAGCTTGTCCCGTTCCACTCACACCCTCGGGACTTGTAGGGCAACTGATATAGGGGAATCTCATCAGGTATACCACGTGGTTAATATCTGCCCAAGTATAGAAGAACGACCGAGCTGAGAGCTAAAAGCCCTTCAAATGCCGAGCTGAGAGCTGAAATTCCCTCAATGTTGAGTTGGGACGCCCCCCTAGCCGGGCTGAGGATCATCTCAGCAAAGAAATCCAGGTCGACGAACTACGATCCGAACTGACGAGTTGAGATACCCTCTGCTTTCCATGTCCACACTTAGGACCTCACCAGGCCGTCATGAGGTTCTGGCCCATGGGCCTCTACAGGTAGGCCCAAAAGCCCAGTCCAAGCGATTAGAACACTAATCTTTCTGCTCATCGGCTGCTCAGCGGATTAGGTTGATTAACCTGAGCTCGGCTCCCTAATCTAGCAACACTAATCGAGTACCAACGCCTATAAATATATCATGGCATCCACTGCCCAATGGTATGTGACCTCTACTGAAATCACAACACTTTTAACCATTCTCTCTAGGATAGTTACTCTCATGCCTGAGGGACTTTACCAGGCACAAGCCCTATGAGTCTTTGTGCAGATCTTGGAGTAAAAGAGTGAAACTCAGCTCGGAGATCGCTACCACCCCTGAATTCAACCAACTAACTGCTAAATATCACAAATATATATATATATATATATATATATATATATATATATATATATATAACATATATTACATAAATTCATGAAACCAAAAATACACGAATATATTTAAAAATTTAATAATTATTAAATTATAATTAATATTCGTTATATGTAACTAATATTCACTATAATATGAATTCACTCATCAAATTCTCCCTATAATCCCTGTAGTGCGGGACTAAAACTCATGCAAAATCCAACTTAAGGACAAACCAAAATTTATATCTTAAGCTGGACTTTTTAAAAATTAGGTCTATTATTCTTAATCTGCATATAGTAAAAAAAAAATTAGAATTTTTTTGAAAAGATAAAAAAAATTTAGGGTTCATTTATATAAATTTATAGAATTTAGCGGAGGAGTATATGAATTTCAAAGATTGTAATTTATTTATTTTTAAAATAATGGGGCAAAAATATATAGTTTCAAAAAATTAGGAGTGATTAGTTCATGGAATATCTAGAGCCAGAATATTAATAGTGGGAAAAAAAATCTTGGCCGTTGATTTGATACGAATAAAGAGATTAGAAAAATGTTTTATTTTGAGTTACGATCAATTCTTAGTTTTGACTTCTACTTTACGATTCATTCTTAGTTTTGACTTCTACTTTTAGTATATAGCAGATGATATGACTAGGTGGACAGCACGTGCTTTGCACGTGTCTGTCATCTGTAATCTTCTACCATCTTCTATTCTGTGACAATTAGAATAATAAATTCTCTATAGTTAAATACATAGTATCAAGTAATATAAGCTATTCAAATTCAAAAATGTTACGATATATTTCAATTCTCGTATAGCTATTTGCATCAAAAAATAAAATATATAAATTCATGTTGTTCCATGAACAAACATACCTTTAAATTTCATAAATTATTATTAAAAAATATAAATGAATCAAAACACCAAATACAGTTAGACTATGCACTGAATAAGGTAATTTAACACAGCAATGAGTATGAACATCTCAGTAAGGACGTTTTAAATAAGAAAAAATAATGACCAAGTTGTCGATTTCTGTATTCGGTATTATATAACTCTAATTGTCGATTATGTCTTGTTATAAAAGTAGAAATATTAAAATGTCTACAATTTTTTTTAGTCAAAAGTATTTCAAATGAAAGTAAAAATCTAAATCTAATGACAAAAATATATATTTTAAATTGAATATGTCTACTTTTTGTTTATAGTGTTTCATATTTTTCATAATTCTTATACCTTTTTATGTTTCCATACTAGAGTTCCCAACACCAGGTACAAAAAAAAAAAAAAAAAAAAAAAAAAAAAAAAATTGCTTTTCTGAGCAGAACCCAGGGTTGGGAACCCTGGGTTCTTAATTAGAACCCGGAGTTCACAACCCCGAGTTTATCCCTAAAAAAAATAAAAAAAAATAAGAGAGTTTTTATAAAACGAATTTTTAGCATTTTTGGCAACTTTGAGTTAATTAACGGTAGTCTATCGATATTTTAAATAAACCTAATTTTTTTTTGTACATTCTAAACAATCCATAATACTTTTTACAACACTAAAAACGGACAAGTGAATGATTTTTAAAAAATTGCCAAAGTTGGCTAGATGAGCTGTTTCAGTGACGGTGTAATTTTTTCGACAATTTGAAGTCAACAAATAGTAGCTTATCTGTACACGAAATGAACTTTTTTTTTTTTTTTTTGTATACAAACTATATTCATAACACTAAATAATTAAAACTTAGAATACTAAGAACGGATTAGTGAATATTTTTTAAATAATCTTCAAAGTTGGTCGGATCTACTTCATTTAGGTAATAAAGTCTAGATACTATTGGACTAGGTTTCAGTGACATTATAGTGTTATGGTTTCGTATCATGACTATGTAGTTACGTGCTTCTGTGATTAGTTAATGGTGGCATTACGGCGTTCTTGAATATAATGCATTGTGCATATGAAAGAGCAGTAGAGTGTCGAATGCATATATATAAGGGGGGACTGAACAAAAAATTGTTTTGCATGGCATGACGTGGAGGAGTTTTCATACTAATGATTAATCCATGAATTGTGATCAACTTTATGGTGATGAGTGGTATGGGGACTGATAAATTAAGAGAGTAAGATGACAAGAGAAGAGAAAATTACATGTAAGATAGTAGAAAAAGTTTGGATGAGCATAACTTTATACTCGGTGGTCCGTTCGGGGAGAATTTTTTTTTTTTTTTTTTATTTCGGGTATTTTTTTTAGATCTAAGCGTGACAAACGCCGTAGGAGGTTTGGTCGGATATTTTTTCAAATAAGGTCCGTTTCCACTTTTAATTTTGGATTTGAAGTGTTGAGTGACTAAATTTGTAATCTTTGTCGCGAGCGTGCGTCTTGTCCTGTTAGTAAAATTAAAATCTTTGAAAGTCAGAGTGATAACTCAAATCAAACTCAACTTTTAAATTAGCATTGACGAGCAAACTGACTATTTAAGAGATTTTTGTTGGTTATTTATTTCTTAAATATTATGCTTTATTCAATTAATTTTTTATGATTATTTAAAAATTATTCACTAATCCATTTTTGGTGTTCTCGATTTTATTATTTAGTATTATGAACGTAGTTTGTATATAAAAAAAAATAGGTTCATTTTTATTACGGATATGTCATCTTTTATTAACTCAAAGTTTTCAAAAAAACTGCATCGTCATCGAAACAACTCATCCGACCAACTTTGAGGATTATTTAAAAATTATTCAATAATCCGTTCTTAGTGTTCTAAGTTTTAATTATTTAGTATTATGAATATAGTTTGTATGCAAAAAAAATTGGATTTATTTTGTGTACAGATAAACTACTGTTTGTTAACCCCAAATTGTTGAAAAAATTACGCGTTATCGAAACAGCTCATTTAGCCAACTTTGGCGATTTTTTAAAAATCATTCACTTGTCCGTTTTTAGTGTTGTAAAAAATATTATGAAGTGTTTAGAATGTAATTTATGCACAAAAAAATTAGATTTATTTAAAATACCGATAGACTATCATTAATTAACTCAAAGTTGCCGAAAGCGCTAAAAAATCATTTTATAAAACTTTTTTTTTTTTTGGGATATACTTCCCAACCCCGGGTTCTACTCAGAAAAGCGATTTTTTTTTTTTTTTTTTTTTTTTTTTTTTTTTTTTTTTTTTTTTTTTTACCTGGGGTTGGGAACCCCGGGTTTTCTAGAAATCCGGGGATCCCAACCCCGGGTAACTCTAGTTCGGTAAATAAGTTGGGACATACTACTTTTCATTAATTTTGTTTTAAAAATATAATAATTTCAAAAAGAACTCTAGGAATCTGATTGCAATGATTGACTAGAGCTTTAACTCAACGGCGGCAGCAACGGTGGCATCTCTTACTTTCGAGACCCAAACGACCACACTCTCTATATGGAGATTCATGAGTTCCAGCCTCCACCGCCCAAATTAAGCACCGACAACAAGTCCTAGTTACATTTGCAGCAAATGGGTGCTGCGACGAACCACCAATAGCGATCCGATGGCGTAGACTTGCAGAGGAGTAGCGATGATGGAGAAAGCTTCTCTCACTTTTCTGCTTGCTGAAATGAAACGGTGAAATGAGAAACCCTATAAGATTGAGGGGCAAAATGGTTAAAATAGATTTTTTTTTAAAAGGAAACACACTCCAAAATCAAATAAGTAATGGACTTTGGCTGAATTTTTTACTGATGATTTTACTTAATTTTCTAGTTAAGTTAATTAATTAAATAATTTTAATTATATTTATTACACTATTAATTAATTAAATACTTAATCTAATTAATCTAATCAATTTTAAGTACTTAATTTAATTATCAAGCATATCCTAAATGAATCACACATCACTACGATTTTGAACAATTTTTTAAGTTTCTACTTAATTTGAAAGTGATTGATTAATTTTGTTATTAAATATATTTAATTTGATAAGTACTAAATGAAGTAATTGATTAATTTTGTTATTAAATATACTTAATTTGATAAGTACTAAATGTATATAATTTTAAATATTTAATTGTGTTATAAAATTGTTACTGCCACCCAACATATAATTTTAGGGTATGTTTGGTTGGAAGGGTGAGAAAGGAAAAGTAAAATAAAACTAAAAATGATTTAAAAAAAAAAAATTATCCTTTGTAGAGAGAAAATCATTTTCCTTAGTGTGTTTGGTTGAAGGGATATAGAAGGAGGAGAAATAATATTTTGTGTATATTAAAAAAAAATATATATTTTTTGTTTAATTTACTATTTTACCCTTAGTACAAATGAAATATGCATTTGTTATATAAAATAAAGAGGTAAAATAATAATTTTGGACTTTTTTTCCATTTAATTTTTCATTTTCACCTTTATTTTGGGAGAAAAAAAAAAGTGGCGGGTATACTATTTTTCTTTCTATTTTATTTTTTATTTTATTTTTTCTCTCGTACCAAACATAAAATATATATATATATATATCATTTCATTTTCTATTTTCCTTCTTCTTTCTCTTTCTTTTTTCCTCTTTTTCCCTTTTCCTCTCGTACCAAACAATGCGTTTTTATTTAATCAAATGAAAAGTAAGAACCGAGTACAATCCCTTTCGTCGTTTTGCAAGAATTTCCAGCTCGGGTTAAAAAAGGAAAAAGAAAAAATAGGACAATAATGACTCCTGTCCAGTCCAGTGTCGTTTTAGCTTTTTCATTTGCTTGACCAGCGACTTGTAAATTAGAATTATCTTAGTCCCAAAAAAAATAAAATCATAATTAGAAGGGAAAACAAAATTTAAGAATTAACCAGCTTGAAAGTGACATTCTCCAACTTTATTAAAATTTTCTCTATCACAAAACTTGTAGCCAAGTGAATGTTTAGTTTACTTCCCTTGTGAAAGATCTAGAGTAAATCTTCTCCCAATATTTGTACCCAAAAAAAACTCTTCTCTCTCCTTCCACTTTTAAGTATTATTATTAGTATTAGATATAATTATTTATATATATAATTGTCTAATTATTTATATCTAATATTTAATTACATATATAAATTTATTTTAATTAATATTAAATTATCGGGTTAAGCCAGGCCAACTCTAAAAATAAAAACATAAGTCTCAGATCGGTTCGAAAATATTGATAAGCCTAAAATTAAAGATCCTAACCTTAGCTTTGAGCCCAAACTCTCACTCCAAATATTAAGGTTAATTACACTTTATCCTCTGTAGTTTGGCCTATTTACACTTTACCCCTTGTAGTTTAAACGTCATCACTTACCCCTCTATAATTTGTGGACCTAAGTGCAACGCTAACTCTGATGACGGACATATTAAAATGTCAATTTTATCCTTGAGTTAATAGCACTTTATCCCCTATGATTTGGCCCATTTACACTTTATCTCCTGTGATTTGGCCCATTTTGTATTTTACTCTCTATGATTTAGAGAGAAATCATACCCAAATCCAGCTCAGTTTCATAAATGGCGCGTGAACGCCACTTCTGTCAAATTTGATAAAAAAATGTTAGATTTGCACTTAAGTCCAAGACCATAGAGGGTAAGTGGCGAAGTTCAAGTCATAGGGGGATAAAGTGCAAATGGACCAAATCACAGGGAGATAAAGTACTATTGACCCAACAAAATGATCAATGAGGTAGTGTGCGCCTCTGGCCCATGAACACCCATAATAATGTTAGGCCATTTGGGTAGATAACTGCATTATGAAAGTCTTGTGTGTTTTGGGGGCCTTATTGGGCCGCCTTATTTACCCACTCCCCTCACCCACCCAAAAACAAATATATATATATAAGCCGATACGTCTCTAATTTGTGTTTTAATGACAAGAGTGTTTCCGATTCTATCGGTATTTGAAACACTTCTATCTTCTCCATATTATTCTATTTCTAGAGTCAATAAATTTATGTGGTAAACTAGAGCTAGTTAGAAGATGTAACCACCCTCCCTTTCTTTCCTTTCCCTCGCCTTGGTATTGCCCCTACCCCCCAACCAAAAAAGGGAAAAACATAAGCCTTAAGAATCACATGATCTTTTTCTTAACCTTATGAAATACTACATTATGTGTCACGGTTAGAACGGTCCGCCCATGCCGGACCATTGTAGATGGCTTCACAATGGGTCGGGGCAGGCTAGTTTAGCAAAAAAACAATAAGCCCGATTTGGCTAAAGCCGGGTCCATCAGACTTTGACTTGTCAACAGGCCGGTTCGGGTATGGATTGGGGTTGTTCAAGCTAGCCCAATAGATCCAGCATCTTCGGGTACTCTGATTCGGGCATGAAGCCTGTATTTTGGGCCTTTTTCTAACTTGAATTTCAAATGGTTAAAATACCAAATGAATAAAATTATGAGTCTTTTTTAATTATCAAAATATCAATAAAAAATACCAAATATACTGTACACACAAGACTACTTAGGCTAGTCTTTCCCTGTCAGGGCCCTAGTCCCCATGTCAGTAGCTTTTAAGTTATTAAATATGGGCTTATACCATTTACCTCCCCTGTCCTTTTGCACTATATCAGATACTTTCCTTGTCATTTTGTAAATACTAGTCACCCTCGTGACCAATATTTTTGTGTGAAATTACCATTTTACCCTTGCTTTTTATCAGATATTATACCATTAAAAAATCTTCTAAGTAAAATTACTGATTTACTCTCTTGTATTTCCTAGTTTTGCACAGCGTTAGAGAGAGACGAAGAGAGATCTTGGAGGCATTGAAGGTCATCAGAGGTTGATTGGGTTCGTCGTTGTCAAACAGTGGAAACTTCATCGGGGTTGTCGGAGGAAGCTCGTCGGAGGGAGATCGTCGTTGGAGGTTGCTTGGTTGCACGGTTCACCATTGTCAGAGGCAACCATGGTTCGTCGTTGCCGAAGTAGGGAGGAGGTGGGGGTGGGGAAAAAAAATCATGAACAGGGGAGGGGGAGGGGTTTGGAACTTGGATGGAAGTTTGATGGTGGCGGTTCACGGTGAGGTGGTGGTCGGAGTATTGAGAATGTGTTGGAAAAAAAAAATGGTTATAAAAAATACATTTTGACCCTTATAGTTTTGAAATTTTTTACAAATCGATCCTTATGAATTAATTAGAACAAAATAACTAAATTATCCTTAATTTCAAAGTGAATGACAATTTTGACAATTGTGTCCTTTCACTTAGAAATTAACATTAATTTAGTCATTTTGTTCTAATAAATTCTATAGGGTTTATTTAATAGTTATCCAAAGTTATGGGGTACAAAATGTATTTTTTCTTTCATTTTTTTTTTTTTCCATCCCTTGTTTCTCTCTCTCTCTCTCTCTAAAACCATGGTGATGAGGGGAGGTGGTTGATACCATGGGTGAGGTTCACGGTGGCTGCAGGGAAGTGGTGGAGGCTGGTCGGGGAAGATTGGAGGAGGCGGTTCACGGTTCGCCGTTGCCGGAGTAGGGAGGTGATGGGGGTGGGGAGGAGAAATCACAAACAGGGAAGGGAGAGGGGTTTGGAACTTGGGAGAGGTGTGTTAAAACATTTTTGGTGGTTGGAGGTGATGATAGTATGTTGGTAGTTGGAGGTGGTGGTCGTGTGTTAGGGTTGGATGGTCGGAGGTTGTGGCCGTGTGTTGATGGATGGAGGTGGTGGCCGATCAATTCGCGACTGCAAACATAAACAGAAATGGGGAAAAAAGATACATTTTGACCCTTTTAGTATTGAAATATTTTACAATTAGATCCATGTGAACTAATTAGAACAAAATAACTAAATTATCCTTAATTTCACACAATTATTATTCCTATTTTACACAATTATTATTCTTATTTGTGTGATTTTCTTCCAAAAATACACAATTATTATTCCTATTTTGCCCTCTGATATGTTTCTAGTGATTAATTCAAAATTAAAACATAACTTTGAGGGTTGATAGTGTAATTTATTTTCATACCCAGAAGGAGTTTAGTTCATCTTCTCTTTCTAGAATTTTGAATTTCTTTTTGCCATCTTAATTTCTTTTCTATTATGATTATCTGAAAATCTGAAACTTATTGTTCAATTAATAAGTTGAATCACATAAATTAACTCTTAAATTCCTTCGCTTTCGGTTAGATTCATCGTTTTATATGCACAAAGTTATCAAAAAAAATTTCAAAGTTAATCTTATTTATTTAATCAGAAAAAAGAAGCTCAAGATCCATCAATGGTGGATGAAATACAAAATCAAAAAGGGAGCAAATATCGAGATTTTCATTTATATTTCAGTGAATTTCCATTTGCTATTTCGATGGTGGATAGAAATACAAGGACGAACCAGAGGTAAAAAAACAAGATTTCACAACAGAGCACAGAAAAAAAAAAAAAGAAAAAAAATGATAAAAAAACGTCGACCATCCATTGAAGGATATATCTGGAGCTTCAACAAACAATATCAGCACATTTTCATCAATCCAACCAAGTGCTATGTCCTCAATACCTCGGCGGCAGCTCCGGTACGATAAACCCATTTCACCACCATTTTTTCACGGCTGCCGTGTCTGACCGTGAAAAGCGATAACCGTCGACGCGACACCGCCGGAGCATGAACCACCATTTCCCAACTGAAACTCCCCGTAAATACTTGAACCCGCGACGCGAAAATATTCATGGAGGGGCAGAAATCGACGGCGACGACAGCAGCGGAGGAGAGGATGAGGGGGTTGAGGGTTGAAGAAGAGCTCTTGCCATGGAGGGATATATTTGTCAAATTAATAAAAATAAGAAGGATATTTTTGTAATTTTATTAGAGTCAAACTATTCCAAGGGTAATATTTTTAATAACAATATTATGTGAGCAATTTTTTACTATTAGAGGAGATATGTGGTTTAAATTATAAAACTACAGGAGAGTGGTTGGTATTTATCAAAAGACATGGGTGATATCCGGTATAATGTAAAAAGATAGGGGAGGTAGATAATATAAATCCTATTAAATATTTTCTTTTTTTATTTTACTTCAATACATTCCAATGGTATTAAGTGTATTTGGATGTATGTACATTCAAGTCCAATCAAGTGGTCACATGGCACCAACTCTATCATTCATGTCCCATCCAATTATTTTTTAAAAGTTATAAATTATTTTTACAAGAATTATTTAAAAAATTGCAATTTAGTTAAACAAATTTACAAATTCATTTTTAAAAGTTGTAAGAAAAAAATTGATAGTATCTTGGTTGATAATGACATATTTAGAAATATTAGGAGTTAATTTGTAAAAAATTAAGTTATTCAATTGTTATTACAGTTATTATGTTTCTGATATTAAAATTCAATTTCAAATTTTAAGCGTTCAGTTGGACGATTAAATAAGTAGAACATAAATTGAATAAATATTATTTATTATAGAAATATAAAGGCTAATTTGCCAACAAATTAGTTATTCAATTATTATTAAATTTGTTATATTTCTGATATCAAGAATTCAAGATGTAATTTGAAAATTGAAGCCTTCAATTGAACGATTAAATAAGTAGAATATAAATTAAATAAATATTCTCTACTAAATATTAGGGGCTAATTTGTAAAATATTAAATTATTCAATCGTGATTAAATTTATTACGTTTCGGATATCAAAATTCAATATCTAATTAAAAAATTGAAGCATTCAATTGGACAATTAAATAAATAGAATATAGATTAAATAAATATTTTCTATTACACAAATTTGTAAAAAATTAGGTCATTCAATCGTCATTAATTTATTAGGTTTATGGCATCAAAATTTAAGTTGTAATTTGAAAATTGAAACATTCAATGGGACGATTAAATAAGTAGAACATAAATTGATTAAATATTCTTTATTGTAAAAATATTACGGACTAATTTGTAAAAAAATAAGTTATTCAATCGTTGTTAAATTTGTTAGGTTTCTGATATTAAAATTCAAGATATAATTTAAAAATTGAAACGTTCAATTAGACGATTAAATAAATACAACATAAATTGAATAAATATTTCAGATGTAAAGACAAACATTCCCATTCAACTCGAATCTCTAATAATGACTTGTCACCTTCTTCAGAAGGTAAAAATGAAGAGGATAGCATCCACCGTGAAACCCGCATATTATTGTGTAGTGCGCTAATGGTTAATATGTGCCCAATTTTGAATATAGCCCAAACAACATAGAGGTCTAGTTAATGGGTCAGTGTTAAATTGGGCTAAGAAAATACGGTCCATTCGAACTAATCCGCATATACAATAAAATAAAATCTAGATTTATCCTCAGAAAATTCTTAGGAAATCGGATCTTCTTGAAATCAAGGAATAAATCGGGCATTGAGCAAGTGTGTGTGTGTATATATATATATATAGGTAGTGAGATAATGCATGGGTTTTTACGTTACATTTATACACTAAAAATTATTAATTTATCTTTATATCGGAAGATATTTTAATAATAGCACATTAGTATCTCAAGTATTTTTTTTCTTTTTCTTTTTTTTAATAGTTTTGTAGGCTGATCGACTTACGGGAGATTTTTGCAATATCAGAATCTAGGGTAAATACATCGATTGAAAATAAATGTATCCATCCGTGTTTTTTCGCCAATTATAATAAATTAGCCCGTATCGTAGAAGTCATGATTGCCCGATCATTTTCCATCTTCTCTTTGCGGATGATACGTTATTATTTTGTAATGGAAGTGTGTCAAGTATTCGTCATCTCATGTCGGTTCTTAAGGATTATCAATCAACATTGGGCCATTTGGTCAACCTCTCGAAGAGTAATTTTTACGTGCATGAGAATTGTTCGCCAAGTAGAATTGTCATGATTCAACAGGCTACTTCGTTCCAACGTGGTACTTTCCCTCTTACCTACTTGGGTGTTCCTATTTCTTACGGTCATCTAAAAACCACGGCTTTTGACCCTCTTGTTGATAAGATAGCCCATCACTTGGAAGGTCGGAGGTCTAAACTTATTTCCAAAGGAGGTCGGCTTATTCTTTTGAAACATGTGATAGCCTTCATTCCCATGCATCTTATTGCTTCTTCTTCCGTCCCTCTTTCAGTTCTGAATAGGATCGAAGCCATTATGGCTCGTTTCTTTTGGAACTCCTCTTATACAAATAAGAGGCATCATTGGATAGCTTGGAACACAATTTGCAAAAAGAATAGTGAGGGGGGTCTTGACTTGCGCACCTTACGCGATATGAAGAAAGCTTTCTCTCTGAAGAAAATATGTAGTTTAGCTCTTGGCAAGTCTTTATGGTTAGATTTCATGCATAGCTAGTATATCAAAAACCTTCATATTTCTTTGTGGAGGCATTGTTATAATGAGTCCAGATTGTGGAAATACATCCTTGAAGCTCGGGCTACTTTTATGGATTTATCTAGATGGGAAGTGGGAGATGGTAACAAGATTAGTTTTTGGTCAGACGACTAGGGATATGGTGTCCTTTCGGATATTATCTATGGGGAGTTCCCGGTGTCGACTATTCAAGAAGAAATGGGGACGAAATCTTGGCGGCTTGTAGATCTATCGGATTAGGAGGTGGAGTTTCTGGATGGGATCGAGCCTGTTTTAAATGGAGAGAACGATCGGCTCATATGGCTTTCGAGTAGAGATGGAATCTTCTCCGTTAAATCTGCTTGGGAGGGTTTGCAAGGAGAAAGGCAGGATCGACGTCATTTCTCGTTATTTTGGAAGCTTAAAATCCCCTTAAAAATCAAAATTTTCATCTGGCAGCACATGATATGATCAAAAGATGAAAGTGACTTCCATAGAAAAGAACTGCAATTTTGAATCTATTTACAATGCATGCTCTAGCATATATTGTTTTTTTTTTTTTTTTTAAAGTGTTATGATAAAAAATAAAATAATTGATTAAATAAATTTAGCAACAAAGTGTTGACATAATAAGATTCAGTAAACGGCACATTTGAAAATATCACAGTTAAGATGATCAAATAAGTTATATAATAGTAATAGAGTCAAATGAATTTCGATCACTGTTAGGTAACACCGTTGATTTATTTTATATGTTATGATTAAAAAAATCAATGATTGATGATATTAATCCTACAAAAAGTATGAAAGTGCAAAAAATAAAATTTATAACTATTATGAAGGTAAAAAAATAAAATCTATAGCTATTATGAAAGAATAAAATAAAATCTATAACTATCAAAAGTATCAAATTAATATAATTTTTATTCTGAATAGAGTGAAAAATATCATCTATTATTTTCGACATATGTTTTAAAACTACAAAAAATTTCTTAAATTAAATATCCAAATAGTTTGAGTTTTTCTTTATACCAAATAGTATTATTTTTAAGTATGCAATACAAAAATAAGTAGATTAATTTTTATAAATTTGTAAATATAATTTATAAATCTACTTTGTGTATAAAATTGTTGAACAAAAAACATGTCTATGTTGACATATATATTATTATAATATATAAAAATATTAAATGCCTTTTTTTAAAAACAAAAAGTGAACTTTTTAATATATATATATACTAGCGTATAACCCGTGCCTGAAGGCACGAGCGAAAAAAGAAAACCTAATACTTACGCAATTAAGTAGAAAAATCAACAGACCCAACATAAAAAAAACATTACAAAATATACTGCCACTAACCACAACCACAAACATAAAAAACAATAATGAATTTAAATTGTTAACACGTGTTTTCAAAGACAACAAATCCGTGCCTGAAACAAACATTACTAAAACAAATAACAATAACTTAATTACCTTATAATATCTCCACCAATGTAGAACTTTTTCATCCAATTCGTACAACAATCAACGAAATTAATGAATGCCTTTATACATTAAGATGGCGTTTCACTTACCCATGGCCGTTCCCCAATATTTTCTTAACCTCTTCGGTAGTATCATTATGCAAAAAACATTCAACTCACTATTAATTTGATCTGATTAATCTTATACAAAAGGTTCAATAACCATTCAATTAATGAGAAACAATCATCAATATACCCGAGTACAAATAAACTATACAATGGGAAACAATTTAACAAAATTTACAATTACAAATTTACAAAGCACATATGCGTCGCCAATACAGAGAATACTGGGTAAAAATTCAAAAAATAAAAAAATACACTTTGATTAAACAACATTTAAAATTATTGACTCCTATTTTCAAATCTATACAACCAATAACCAATATAACCACTAACCAACATAACCACTAACCGATAACCAATAATCAAATACTATAGAGTATACCTTGTAATATCTTGCACACATTGAGCCTTCCAATTTTCAAACATAGATTTACGGATTGCTCTACTCAAGCTATGGATTTGGTAAAACACCTAATGTTAAGAACAGAAACGGAAACAGAAACAGGGAACGGGAACAGAACAGAAACAGGGAACAGGGAACAGAAACAGAAACAGGTAACAAAACCTTTGCCGCTCGACATCAGTCCATTTCCGTCCTAATAGTGCTTTTCCCGACAATCTTGGCAGTTGGGCACAGCGCCTGTGTATAAAAGTTGTTAGAATTCGTTGTTCTAAGCAATGGTCCACGACTAAATCAGAAAAAGAAAACTAAACAAAAAAATTTTTGCTTCTCTTTCTATTCTTTGAGACCAAAAAAAAATCTCTCCATAGCCAACGACAAAGGACCGACATGAGCCAACAACCTCTTCTTCATAAGTGTGCTGTAAAATTCAGGAAAATAGAACAGAAAATGACTTATTTGTTCCTACATTTTCTGTTTCTTGTTCCAAGTTTTATGGAAACAGAATCGTAAATCATGGAATAGAAACACTAAACATACGCCACTTGAAGAACCATTTTGTTCAGTTCCGAAACAGAAATGAGGTAACAATAAACATCAACCTAATCCAAAGTTCTTTAAAATTGTTCTTTTTAGTTATTTCTACACCTTATCATCAAAGGGATTTTCTAATTAAAATAAACTAAAAGTCTGTTTGGTTATCCTTGAAACTGGACCACTTGATAATGAGTATCTAAATAAATGTATTCAATTCAACCAAAAGATAAAATTAAATATCTTGAGCCGTTAACCCAAAAAACATGTGGCCCTTGTGTGGTTTTGTCACTAAATCAAAATCAAAATCAAAAACAAAATTTTCACTACCAACATCACAGTTAAAAACAACTCAATTATACCACGAAAATTCATGTGCCTTTTTCTCTCTCAATCGCACACAAATATACACCAATCTAACAACAATTTTTCCACTCACAATTCAAATACTTTGTTCACAAACGTGTATCTAAATCTTTGTAGAAGAAGCCAAATTTAGTCAAAGGGAAAGTGGAATCAAACCTGGAGGTATTTGTTTTTTATCCTTGGTTGGTGCTTCTTTTTCCAAGATTTCATTTTCTGTTTTTTCTTCTCTGCATCTAGCAACAAAAACAGAAACAAAAAACCACCAGATCAAACTCACCATGCATCATTTATTTGTACTCGAAAGACAGCAGGCTCGGAGCATCAAATCTCTCCAAAACCTCTACCTTACAGCTGAAAGTGGATAAGAGACCGTCCCACACTGCAAAACTGTCGTCTACACCTGGATGAACCTGTGATATTAACCTAACTTGAACATTTTTAATTTTTACAGCCAAATTTTAAATTCAACAAATTCACAAAATTGTCAAATATTAAAAAAATAGTCGAATTTACTGAATTGAAGAACAACCAAACGGGTCATCTATATGAAATGAAATCAATGTAATGAAATTGATAATCAAATTGAGAAAAACTCATAAAACCCTAATAAAAAAAACCCAATTCAGCAGATCTAAATGCGTATAGAAAAACCATTGAAGAAGATTAAATTTCTTCGTACCTCAACCAGAATCTGAAGAACACAGCCGGGACTTGATCAAATCGAATCTGAAATTCGGATAATCGGATCCTTCGTGGATCAATTAGAGTTGAATCCAATAATCATGAACACATTTCAGTAATTTGAAAGAGAAAACAATTAAAATGATAACAATAATCAAAGATGAAGAAGACTCACCAGCTATTTGTGTTCATCACCTTCTCCTCCTTCTTCTTCTTGATTAAACCACTTTCATGGATTAAATTAATTCAAAAAGCAAACGGAATTCCCAGCTGAGATGAGCTACGCATCTGCATATAAAAAATTATAGAGAGAGAGAGAGAAGAAGGATTGAACTGCTGCAAAATCTAATCAAGAGCTGTGAATCGTGGTGGTTGAGAGAGAGAAAAAGAGGCTTACCAGGGAATCTGCGATATCGGGAGCGAGGACCGTGAGCGATTGGAGGAGTCGACTTAGATTCAGCCGAGAGCTAAGCCACCGTCGTCGTCTGGAGGAAGGGAGACGGCGTGGATGGCAGCGTGGATGGTGAGGCGATGACATCGCGGCGAAATGGAGCAGAGGTGGCAGTGGCAGTGGCGGTGGCGGTGGCGGTGGCGAGGGGATGGCGGAGGAGGCTGAGAGGGAGTGGCGACGGTGATGGCGATTATCGGAAGTGGAGAGGGAGCGCGAGGGAGGAAGAGAGAGAGACGAACCCTAATATTGCTGGGGCAACGAATTCAATGGCGAAGAAGACTCTCGGAGTCCAGTCCATGAAGTAAATGCAAAGGCAGGCAAGGACAGAACACTGTAGACGATGGTAAGTGTTAAAAAGTATGATTGATGGTAAGTGTTGAATATTGTATATTATTATAGATAGATATATTATATAGATATGTTGTATATAGATGTTGTATATATCAAAAGACATCCAACGATTACGAATATCCAAAGACATCTAACGGCCCTGAATGTAAATGAGCTGATTTATTATATATATATATATATAAATAGCTACATATATCATACTAGTGTATAACCCGTGCCTGAAGGCACGGGTGTAAAAATCTATGATTCATTTAGAAATATGCATTAACATTATTACAAATTATATATAAACTTTACAACCGAATTTAAAAAGAAATAACTTAAGAAGTAAGAGTCATAAAAACAAATTCAAAAATATAAAACAATAAAGATAAAAAAACAATAAAGTGAATAATTTCTTTTTGGTATATATAAGAACAAAATGACATATTGAAACTTAATAGCAACCTTAATATTGTTTTTCCCTGGACTTCAAGACAATGATATTGTCCATTGTCTAAAACTAAAGCCTAAAAAAATCTACACAAAATTAGAATATATATATATATATATATATATATATATATATATATATATATATATATATATTAAATTAGACATGAATAATCCAAACTTTGGAACATTTTTCTCACAAAAAAATTAAAAATGAAAAAAAAAAATCTGGAATAGAAAATAAATTTCTAAAATGAATTAACTAATTTTTATTTAAAATAAATAAGAATATACTAATAAAGCAAGTACAAAAAAAAAAAACAAAAAACAAAAAAAAAAAACTTACATATCTTGAGAAATATAAAAAGGGTATAGAAAGAAGAAACAAAATCTAAATAAATTACTTATACTTTCCTTTTGTGGTCACACATTCATTGATATAATCCTTAAATCCTTAAATCCCCAAATTCCTTGTACACTGCTTGAACCCTTAAGGAAAATGAAATTTGCTCCTTGAGGTGCTAGTAGCTCTTGTGATTCGCGAGAAGAAAAATAAGTCGCAAAACACTGACCTCTATTATGACAAAAATTAAATAAAAATAAATTCAGGTTTTCACAAAAATCCACATAGCTTACAAAATAAACATGACATACAGCTTGAAACCTTTTGTAAGAGATTTTTCATATTAAGAAAAATAAAACTTTGATAAATCTCCTATGATCCTACTTTTTATATCTCATCTTGCACAACTAATGGCTTCATTATGAGTATAATAATGATGTTAACCTTATAGTTACCACTACTGTATCAACCAATTGGGTCTTTTTCGGTGAAAGTAAGTTCAAATTTTTGCAATAATGAAAAATAAAAAATAAATGTCATTTTCAATAGTTATTACATAGTCGCTTCAAATTTCAAAAAATGAAGAATACATGCAACATAACGTAGTAAGAAAATAATAATAATAATAATTATATGAAGGAAGAAAACAATAGCTTATGAATTAAGAATTATCAGATGAAACTAACATCACTGTCACCACCGCAACAAATATTAACCATTACCACCGCCGCCACCATCACAACTAATATTTATTGTCACCGCTACAAACATATCAACAAAGCTATTATGAAAAAACAAATTATTTTCCTCATGGGAAAATAATTTGTTTTATGAAATTCTCTATTTACGATAAACCAAAATGCTTTATGAAAAACCTCCAAATCACGCACCAATAAATCCTACGAATAAAAATTCTATAGACAAACAACATAATCTATTTATTTATTTTTTTATAAAGATTAAACATATCCTAATTCTCATTCAAAATAACATATCCCAATACATGTACAAATAATATCCTAAACCCACAAACCGCATATTAAAAAATATCCAAATTCCAATTCCAAATAACATAAATCCAAAAAATAATATATAAATAAAGATTAATTAATAATCAAAGAAACATTCAGGTCGGTTTGGCTAGAAATGAAAAGGGGTAGAGTTTGTTACCTTTGCATGAAGTTCCGCTTTGGATTCACAATAGGCATTCCGATGAAATAGAATGTCACCAAGTTCACATGTACCACCACATGCTACAACCCGCATCCTTTATCAACCCCTACATAATCATTATTGTTATTATTTTTTTTTATTACTAACTAAGATATAAATCTGATAAAATCAATAGAGGCATGAAGCGAGATATGGTCAAACTTTATGAAAACAAAACATTAAAACATCAAAACATCACAATCAAACAAAAAAATTAAAAGAAAATTAGACACTAACATGCCCATCAACTGTTGTCCATCCATATGCCCGTTTTCCTCATATGCATAAGGCTCCTAATGGAAGATTGTATATGCATTAGACAAAAAAAATATTTTATGTAACTTAAGTAGAGATGAAAATCTTCTTCAACAACAAAAAATAAATAAAATTCAAACTATCTATTGAATTCTAATAAGATTATAGAAGAGAAGAGAGAAGAGAATTATTAATATTCATTTAGAGGATAGATACATTAACAAAAAGTTGAAAGAGGTCGAAAATAAATCTAAGTAGACCTAATGTAAATAGAAACAAAAATTTTAATTAGAAAATAAAAAGAGATTAGAGATAAACGTGATTTAAAATAAAAAATAAAAAAAATTGCTCCCACATTTTGTTTTGTTCCAATTTTCTGGGAACAGAAATAGAAACTGGTAATCGATTTCTAAGAACAAAAACAATAATTAATAAGGCCCAATAATTTATACAACTTTTGAATTAAATCTACAAAAATGATTCCTAATATAAAAGAAATTGAAAATGGAAGTGTTCCCAACTTTCTAGGAACAAAATAGAGTAATGGAAGAAATGTTGAACATTAAGTTTTTTCTTAAATAAATCCCTCTTTTATATATATATATATATATATATAGATGAATAATGCTCAGTTTTAACATTTGAACATCACAATTAGTTGGAAATGGAGCAAATGTTCAGTTGTTTTTTAAATATGATTAGCAGTAGTTGCTTTATGGATGTTGAACATTTCCATCCTTAATTTCGAATTCAATTAGATGCTCAACATCCATATAATCCTAAGTGACTTAGCAGTAGTTGCTTTATAAAATTAGGATGGATTTTGGATCCACTCAACAAAATGCATAAAAAGAAGTACAAAAGATACCTCTTCTTCATGGATGTCGGATCTGAAATTGAAAAAAAGGCAAAAATATTTTAGATCTGAAATTAAAAAAAAAAAAATACAATCACAAAAGAGTCAAAATAAACAATCGCAAAAGAAGAGGAATGAAATTATCTCTTCTACACTTTATTCCATTGTAAATTTGCACTTTGAAACAGGTTTTTGATTAATTCCAAGTAGTTCTCTTTTCTCAATATAATTTGCTATCAGAGAAGTTAGACTTATGAATGGAAATTAAAAAAAAAAAAAAGCCAAATCATAAATATGAAGAATAAATGAATAATGCAGACCCAAAACTAAAATAAACAATCACACAATACCCATGTCTTAGAATTATCAAACTAATGTAGTCCAGGAAAAAAAAAAAGTAAATAAAGACCTGTCTACCCTTCTTCGAACCAAGAACCAAAATAAAAACTTGGAGAGAGAGAGAGGGAAGAAAGTGAGTAGAGATAGACAACAGGGAGAGATAGATTAGCTGAGAGCATATTACATACCATTATTTTTCGAAATTCGCCATTGAAGAAGGAGGAGTTGTTGTTGTCGCAATGGAGTCGGCGCCATCGTCGTCGCAAAAGATAAGTCATCGTCGCTAGTGAAGGATACAACCTCTAGTCACTACGAGGGAGAGTCAGAGATGTGAGAAGGGATGTTGAATGTGAATAACCTAGAGGGGGATGTATGAGGGATAGGGCGGCGTGTGTGTGTGAGAGCGAGAGAGGAGAGTAGCAGCTATTGTTTCACTAAACCCTAATTTTTAGTAGAAATAGATCCGATGGCCTAAAAATGTCTAGAGTTTTGTTTCTCATCTGACGGTCGTGAATATCTCAGTCCTGATTTATTATATAGATATATAAAATAGGTCAAAATGTTGACATTTTGGTTTTCACAAATTTTGAGGACAAATATGTAATTTTACATAAGCAAATAAATAGTAGAGGAAACTTTGCTTTATATAATATGTATAGATATGAATGATAAAAGGAAAACATAATTAACAGGCATAGAGTATATATATAAAAGAAAAGATAAAAGAAGCAGGTGAAAAGTGTGTTTTAGTTTTCAAAAATTTGGAGGAGAATTATGTAATTTTTCTTATCCAAATAAATAGTAACTCAAGTTTTCTTTATATAATAGACAAGGTGAAGAGCACGTGCGAGACACGTGCCTGTTATCTATTCTATTTGATATATTTGTAACATTTTATATTATTTGTTCATTAAAAATCACACTAAAAATATATATATTAATTTTTTTTTTTTAAATCAATGAAGAAATATGATATATATATTATGTCTAATAATGTTAAATGTTGAAACATATTTAAAAAAAATTAATAAAAGTCACTTCATGTAAAAAAATGACAAAGTTATAATTAGCTAAAAAATTAAATTTTATACAAACAATATACTCTAGATTAAATGATGATAAGAAGAAAAAAAAGGGAAACTTTTTCAAAACTCCCAAAACATAAAACTACCACTTGTAGGGGTCTCATTTTAATGAAGTGTGATGGGACTCTTAAAAGTGGTGGGTTTATATTTTGGGACTTTTGAAGGAATTTGCTTTAAAAAAATCCTTACCCAAAAATTTGCCTTGCCCCGCCATACCCTTCCGACACGATAGTGGGTCGGTCAGTTATGAGTAATTTCTTTTCCTTCCACCCAAACCCGACCCGTTCGAACCCAGAAACACTTTGGCTCGGGTACCTATCTACCCATACTCGACGCACCCGAACCTCCCTCGAACCCTAAACCCTAATAATAGATATTTATCAAATTCCCTCCAAAACATGACATATTATGAAAAGACGTCATATATAAATAATACCCTAATCAAATTCAGATCATTCCATTTCCAAATTCCAACCTTCGCCACTCTCCTTCTCCTTCTCCTCCCTCTCTCTCCCTCAATCCCAGAGTCGTCGTCATCTATCAAACCCCAATAGATGATTTCTCAATGATTCCTGCGTCGATGATTTCTGCGGGGATGATTCTTGCGTCATCTAATAATCTCACCGTCTAATAATAATCATGCATCTATCAAACCTTAAAAACCTCACCGTCGATGATTCCCGCGATGTTGTTTTCGTCGCCATCGATGGCTCCTGCTCTTTCTCCGTCTCCTGTTTCGATCTAACGATTTGTAAGTTTTTTTAAAAAACATTCTTTAGTATGTTTCTTTATTTTTTTTCTATCTCCGTCTCAGATCTACAAATTTTTATTATTTCATCTTTATTTTTTCGTTCTTGTTAATCGACAACCAACCGACCCGACCAACCCTGAATTAGATTGGGGTAATGAGGCTATATAGTCGGCTTCGGTTGAGGGAGCTGTCGAAATTTTTCTTCGGGTAGGCTGCTGACTGAAAATTTTTCAACTCCAATTTGACCGACCAATTTACTTTCCTACTACTAATAATAAGTATGTGCACATGACATGATCAAAAGATGAAGGAGACTTCCATAAACAAGAATTGTGATTTTGAAGCTATCTACGATGGATGACCTTGCATATATTGTTTTTTTTTTTTTATGATAAAAATAAAATAGTTGATGAAATAAATTTAGCAACAAAGTGTTGAGATTATAATTTTTGGTAGATGACACATTTAAGATGGCCAAATAAGCCATATAATAGTAGTAGAGTCACCTGAATTTCAATCATAGTTAGGTAACATTGTTGATTTATTTTATATGTTATAATTAAAAAAAATGATTGATGATAATAATCTCACCAAATGTATGAAAGTACAAAAAATAAATCTATAAAAAGTAGAAAAATAAAATCTATAACTATTATGAAAGAACAAAAATAAAATCTGTAACTATCAAAAATATCAAATTAATATAAATTTTATTCTAAATAGAGTGAAAAGTATCATCTATTGTTTTCAACATGTGTTTTAAAACTACTAAAAAAATTCATAAATTAAATATATGTATTTATGTCTGTGGTTACATATATTTTTTAAAAATTATTTTTACATTTTATATTTTTATTAAATAGTTTGAATTTTTTTAATTATTATTATACATATCAATTTTTTTAATATATGTATTAGGACACCATGAAGTGATCTATAATTAAATTATAATAGGACACAAAATTGTGCCCTAATATAGTTTCTGTTTTTATGGCACTATTTTTTGTCCTTTTACATTATATATAAATATTAATTTATTTAATTACTAATTAAATTCTATTGGGATACTACTTTGTATCCTTTAAATATTTGATTATAGGATACAATACATATAGTGTCTCGAAAAGTACCTTTATAGGGTACAAGACATATATTGTCCCAACAAATTAACTTTTATGCGACACTTCCAATTTTGTGCCCCGAAAAATACCTTTATAGGGCACAATACATATAGTGTCCCAATAGAAGTTCCCTTATAGGCAGTTTTTGTTGTAGTGATTTAACCAAACAGAAGAACCGGGGGAAGGAGGGGGCAAAACAGATACTATTCGATCTCGCCCAATTCGACACGAAAGTATTAATATTTGATAATGGTGGATTTGGTCATGGGTCAAGCTGCAGGAAAAGCCTGAAGAATAATAAATAGGTAATTAAGTGGTTTTTGACAAAAAAATATAAGGGGGTAATTGATATTTTCAAAATGATAGGGGATATTTGTGATTTTTTAGCAAAATGACAAGGGAGGTAAGTGATATAAACCCGTTGTTACAATTTTATTTCATATAATATCTTTAAAACTCCGTCTGTGTGGTTCGACACTTTATTCCTTACACACAGCCGGTCCCAAGCCCGGGTAAGGGATGAAGGTTGCGTTAGGTAGCTGACAGTCAGCCAAAAAATTTATCAAAACTTTTATGACATGAATCGAAAGATATTAAATGTTGGGGCATTCTCTACTAGCGACGCGCTACATTTCCACTGCCCTGATGTAGTGAATAATGGGTTAGTGTGGGCTAAGGCATCGCCCAGAAGCTACGCACCATGTTTTCTCTAGGATACGGTATCAAATGAACAAGGGTTGTCGCATTATAATGGACGGGTGCAGATAAACAAGTTAGTCCATGAGAATAGGCTTAGGTTGGCAACTTGAAATATAGGAATACTGACGGGTAAGACTCGACAATTGGTTGATGTTATGTGTAGAGGGAGGATTAATATTCTATGCTTGCAAGAAACTAAGTGGGTTGGAGAGAGGTTTAGATAAATCGAGAGTACGGGATATAAATTATGGTACACGGGGAAGGACAGACATAGGAATGGGGTGGGCGTCATGATAGATAGGGATTTAAAGGATAACATTGTCGATATTAGGAAAATTGGCGATAGGATGATGGTTATGAAGCTGGTGATTGGAGGAGAGGTGATTAACATTATTAGTGTGTACGCTCCCCAAGTTGGATTACAAGAAAATGTTAGACGAGAATTTTGGGAGAAAATGGACGAAGTCCTTCAAAGTATACCTAACCAAGAAAAAATATTTATTGGAGGAAACTTGAATAGACATGTCGGGAAAGAAAGGGGGACTTTCGAGAAAGTGCATGGTTGTTATGGATTTGGAGAGAAGAATACAATGGGGGAGATTATTTTAAATTTTGCTATGACATATGATTTAGTTCTTCTGAATACACACTTAAGGAAAATAGATGAACACCTTATTATATTTAAGAGTGGACAGAGGAATAGCCAGATAGATTTTATCCTTACAAGGGCGAGTGATCGTTTAATATGTAAGGACTGTAAAGTCATACCCAGAGAGAGTATTGCTACCTAACATAGACTAAAGGTAACTGATCTCAAGTTTCAGGGGTGAAAACGAAAGTCTAAGATAAGTAGGCATTCCAGAATACTTTGGAGAGATCTAAGAGGTAAAAATATGGAGTTGTTTAAGAATAAAATTAGCAAAGATGAGTTATGGAAGAAATATGAGGATGTGAACAAAATGTAGATTGATATGCCGAGTCGTATTAGAGAGGTAGGAAGAGAAGTTTTAGGAGTTTGTAGAGAAAGAGAATCATGATATAAAGAAAGTTGGTGGTGGGATAAGGAGGTCCAAAAAGCCATTTGGGATAAGAAAATAGCTTATAAAGAATGGCAAAAATATTGAAGTCGGAAGAGTTTAGAGAAGTATAAACATGCAAAAATAGAAGTGAGAAAAATTATTAAGGAATCAAAATTTAGGGCGTATGATAATTTATATCAAAAGTTAGATACAAAAAAGGGAGATATGGATATATTTAAATTTGCTAGGTGACGTGAACGAAAGACTAGAGATATTAGAAGTGTCAAATGCATCAAAGACACTGATGAAAAGGTACTGGTGAAAAATGATGAGATAATGGAACAATGGAGAAGTTATTTTTATAATTTATTTAATGAGAATGACGTTGGAGAATATAGACTAGAATTGCTTAATTTATCTTCAAATAAGATTTATAGGTTTCATAGAAGAATTAAGGTTTCGGAAGTTAGAATAGCACTAAAGAATATGTGAATTGGAAAAGCAGTAGGGGCAGATGAAATCCGTATAGAGGTGTGAAAAATTTTGGGAGATATTGAGATAAAGTGGTTGACTAGACTTTTCGATGACATTTTGAGGACTAAGAAAATACCTGACGATTGGAGGAGGAGTATCTTAATGCCCATCTATAAAAATAAAGGGGATGTTCAGAGTTGCACGAACTATCGGGGCATAAAACCTATGATTGATACTATGAAACTTTGGGAAAGAGTGATAGAATATAGAATAAGACAGGAAACAAGCATAGAAGATAACCAATTTGGATTTATGCCCAACCAATCAACCACGGAAGCTATCTATTTAATCAAGAGATTAATAGAAAAATTTAGAGAAAATAAGAGAGATTTACATAGGGTATTTGTGGACTTGAAAAAAGCTTATGATAGGGTACCCAAAGAAGTTTTGTGGCGGGTGCTAGAAAAGAAATAGGTATCCAATATGTATATTAAGGTAATTAAGGATATGTATAAAGTATCTCACTAGTGTTCGAATAAGAGAAGACGATACTTGTGCATTTTCTATTAATATAGGTTTACATCAATGATCATTTTTAAGTCCTTACCTCTTCGTTCTAGTGATGGATGAGCTCACAAAACATATTCAAGATGGAGTACCTTGGAGTATGTTATTTGCAGTTGACATCGTATTAGTGGATAAAAATATAATAGGTCTTAACACTAAGTTAGAAAGATGGAGAAAAGCGTTAGAGTCTAAAGGTTTAAAGGTTAGCAAAGACAAGACATAATACATGCATTGCAATTTTAGTAATGCCCAGAGAGACGATGGTGTAGTCAAAATTGGAGACAAAGAGATACCGAAGGTTGATCGTTTTAGATATTTAGGTTTAATAATTCAGAGCAATGACGAAATCGAGGAGGATATTACTGTACGCCGAGGATTTACACCCTCGAAGTATATGATTACTCGCAAGTGTACGAGGTCAAAGTTTTAGTATAGTGTAATCGTGAAAGATTGAGTTATCGTATCCACAGGGATTGGTGTCGTTACTATCGAATACTGCGTTTGTCGTGACCTAACTTTATCTAGGCGAAAAACAAATGTATTTAATTAATTAAACTAATACTAATATAACCTAAATTAACTACACTGATATGCTAATATGTTTTAGGGTGAAGAATTTCCTAGGGATTAAC
The DNA here is from genome assembly GCA_016647705.1 of Eucommia ulmoides. Classification (NCBI taxonomy): domain Eukaryota; kingdom Viridiplantae; phylum Streptophyta; class Magnoliopsida; order Garryales; family Eucommiaceae; genus Eucommia; species Eucommia ulmoides. The sequence continues at coordinate 637,394 of JAENRU010000489.1, forward strand.
GTGTTTACAAATACGTGTTCGATTTCGATTTACTCACGTTTACAGTGTTCGACCTATTTGACAACCTCGGTACGTAAACTCCACTGCCACCTCTCCCGAGTGTAAGACGGGGGAATACATGACTTCGAATCAACGAAGAAGTCACCCTCAACGTCATAACGACCCTAGGTCACGAGAGTCTCGCCCAGTGTCATTGATTGCACACAATCCAACTCCCTACCGGGTTATTAGATCGTGCGTTATATTTACCCTATCGACAATCTCCGTTCTAAAACTCCCTCACCACCTCTCCCGAGTGTAAGACGGGGGATATAACGCAACTTCGAGTCAACGAAGATATCCCTCTCAACGTCTTAACGACCCTAGGTCACGTGAGTTTTGCCTAGCGTCATCGATTGTCCACGATTCAAACCCCAACCGGGTTATAAAATCGTGGCGTTTGTTTACCCAAATTCGAATTCAGGGTTTGTCAAAACCCCGTATTCTCCATTTATCTAACTAATCATGATAAACAAACAATATGATAAATACAATCAAACTACGAAGAACAATCACAAACGCAACACCGAAATCATCTAAACAGCGTATTTATAAATATAGTGTTAATCCCTACAACAATCCATATTTAGCTATGTCCTTAGCCGCATAAATAATGAAATAACGAGCTAAACATGCTCACATGATCCTAAGATAAATAAATAAGGAAAAACAATCGAAGAACTTAGTCTCGTCCGAAGATAAACCGCTAAGAAAGCGCAACGATCGATTCGCCATCTTCTCCACTTCGGGATGTGAGCTTCACCTCTAAAACTCCTAAACCTAGGCCTAAATATAGCCAAAGGTGCCTAAATGCCCCGGGGGGGGGGGGGGTCACAAGGAGGGGAGAGGGAATGGTATTTATAGCCAAAATATCTCAAAATATCTAATAAATATCAAGGCTGTGTCAAGGGTTTCCGCCTAGGCGCAGGGTTTTCCACCTAGGCGCAAGTAGGTCGGTTAACGTTCTGCCATTTTTACGCCTAGGCGGTGGAATTTCCGCCTAAGCCGAGGAACTGCAGGTTTGTATTTTCTTTTGATTGTAACTTCTTCATCCGAACTTCGATTGAGGTGATTCAAAAACCTATGGAAAACTAAGAAAAAGATATACAACTTTAATGTTTTGAGTATTTCCAAAATCGGATTGAATCGTAGTCCAAAATAGTCTTGAAGTTACAGCACCTGTACCGACTTTGCAGGTTTGGTGACCGCCTAGGCCAAGAAGTAGGCGGTGGACTTGGAAATGTTTTTGCTGGGGTTTCCGCCTTGGCGGAGGAATTTCCCTCCTAGGTGGTGGGTTGTCAGTGGCCTTTTATCATTCTCAGCATCTTCATTGCCTAGGCGGTGGTCTGGACGCCTAGGCGGTGGGCCTGTTTCACAATTTTGCCTCCGAGCTTGTTTATCCACCATAACTTTGTCTGCTTTTGGTTCGATCTCATCGTTTTCGCTCCAGTTTCCTATCTTTTTTGCCCCACACACCTAATTTATACAAAAAATAAATAAAACTAATTAAAACATAATAAAATACTATATAAACGCTCAAAAATTAACTTAATTCGGTTTGAAAATAGATAGATAGATCACACTTATCAATTACGCATAGAATCAACGCAGGTTGGTTAAAGTGGAGAAGTGCAGTTGGGGTGATTTGTGATTGTAGAATTCCGTTGAAATTTAAAGGAAAAATCTGCAAAACTGCTATAAGACCAACGCTTCTTTATGGTTCAGAATGTTGGGTGATAAAAATGAATCATGTCCAGAAAATTAGGATAACAGAAATGAGGATACTACGGTGGATGAGTGGGAAGACGAGAATGTATATAGTTAAGAATGAAGTTATTAGAGAGAATTTAAGAATAACACCTATTGAAGAGAAAATTAGATAAAATCATTTACGATAATTTGGGCATGTGCATAGAAGACCCATAAAAGCACCAGTGAGAAAATGTGATTTAGTTCAAGTTCAGGAGACTACTAAAGGAAGATGTAGACCTAAGAAGATATGGGACGAGACTATTATAAATAATTTGATGACATTAAACCTGACGGAGGGGATGACCCTTGATCGATCGATCTCTATGGTGTAAATGGATTCATGTAGGCAACCCCACATAAGTGGAACAAAGATTTAGTTGTTGTTGTTGATAATATCTCTAACAATTTAACAACTTATCCCAAAGTATGTAAAATAAATCTATATAATAATGGGCATAAGAAGTTTAATTTTAGAAACTGTCACCCAAAAATTTTATGTCCCCACTTCTATTTTTGTTAAATTTAACTATATTTTAACTCTTTGAATTTTACATTTATAATTAATTGGTTATTTTTTGGGTGCAGTTACTGAGCAATCCCGTTTGGGTGTGAAAACTATCCTATGAACCGAAGATGTTTTGTTTGCACCGATCGGTCCTAATGGAAATTTGCGAACAAATTTACCCCTATTAATAAATATGCACCTTCCATATGTGTTGTTGCCCTTAAAAATGCGGAACAAAATATGATAATAAATTACGAGTGAAACTAAAAACGAAACTTACAATTTTTCTTAATCATGATTGTTTTTCAATGGTTTTTTTTACATCACAATGATCTATAAATCATGATCTTCAAAATGAAATAATAATCTTTTTTTTTTTTTCAAAATTTTGGATTAAGATGCGTGTGAATGTTATATATAGTATTAATTGTGATGTTAATGTTATATATAACATTACTATAATTTGTGTGCCCCGTGAATGTTGAACTTAACATCCAATGTAATAGAAATAACATCAAATGATGTTAATAATATCACAAATTATTTGAACGTGTAGAATGTAACATGACTTTTTGATAAATATGGTTTGGATGGTGAATGTAACACTCAACTGTGTTTTGATAATGTTGATGAAGGTATTTTCGAGCACCACTGAGTCAACACCTGGGACCCAGCCACTTGTCTATCCTCGTCGTGACATGGACACATTCTAAAATCCACAGTATCACGCTGAAGCATACGCTAACGAAGACTTTCCTGGAATCCCCTTTGCACTTATGAAGGAGCAAGGTGCCCCGTAAGGAAGTAGCTACCTTGAGCTTTGCGCCCTATCCTAGACGGCCAATTTCAGGGATTTAACCGTTCATCTTGACCGACTATCATCATTCCAGCTCGTTTCTCTCCACTCTCCTCCACCAGCTTACCACCACAGACTTGACAAAGGCCGCAGGGTTCGCCAAATGGGCCCAAAAGCCTAAGCCCAGTGATTATCTTCTAAACTTTCCAGATTATCGGTTAAACACATGGTTTCACCTAATTAACCGTGTTTAGACCCGACTGATCATCTTCAATACCTATATATACCAGGGGTTATGCAAGCCCGATGTACACTTTATTACGCGCATTCATTGAGTTCACTCGCTTACTTAACGCATCCATGTACCGTTTTTCCCAGAGCTTTTATTCTCACGTAGGAAGAGATTCACCGGGACAAATCCCGGTCTAAGCCTTCTGCAGGGACCACTCCTTGAGGAATAGGGCTCTTGACACAATAGGTCACTCTTCACAAGACCCAGTACAACTCACGTGAAAAATTTTCAACCGACGACTCCACCTCACTAGAATGACACATGTTACCCAACTAGACCTTACTCAAGGTGTTGACCACTTTGGGACACCAACAAATTTATAAAGCCGTGTTAATTGTAACACAAATGCGAAAACTGAAACTTCTTAAAACATCATGTTTAATGTAACATGAATGTGAAAACTAAAACTTTTGGAAGTATTATATTTAATGTAACATGAATCTAAAATTAATGAAAAAAATAGTAGATATGATATCATTTTGAAGATCTTATTCAGACGAATTTAAATATATAATTAGATTATGGAAAAAAAATGTGCACAACAATAATTGCTTTGATTTTAATAAAATAATTTTGTGTGAAACTTAAATATGAAAATTTTCAATCCCGCGAATCATGCAGGGTCAAATTAGTCATGTCAATTTTCTCGTGTTTTGGAATTGGGACTAAATGGTTCGGAATGTTTGCACAGTGGGATTGTTTGATTTAAATTTAAACAATTGGAATCAATGTGTAATTACACACTTAATTTGGGTCCACTTGATAATTTTCTCTATTTTTTATACACATAAATTAGATAATTAATATAGTGCATTTAGACATAGAGAATCCGGAGTATAAAATAAATTTCGATCATTTAATTAAAGAGATATTTTCAACAGTTGGATTATATGTTTAGAGAGATCCTAACCGTACAATACATATTAGATTATTTAAAATAATTTATTAATTATATTTTAAAATCATATAATATATATATATATATATATATATATATATATATATATATATATATATATATATATATATATATATTAAAACATGACTTTTTACCCTAGCACACGTATATAAACAATAAAATATGGAGAATGAGGAGAGAGAGAATTAGAATTAGAATTTTTTAATTTTCATTATTTGGAGAGAGTAATGACATGCTAAATATGCCAATTGACGATGCAAAGAATGCATGCAATTTGATGTTTGGTTTTAGGCTCTATTCAATGAGGATGGTACATATACAACTATAATACAAGCCATAAAACAAGACTGAATTACACTTTATATCCCGAAATTTATATTGAGTCTTACTTTACCCCTAACATTTTAATTGTTTTAATGTGCCTCGTTCAAATTTTACTTTTCAAATTAATTTGATCCACATAACAGATGTCCTCCAATATTTTGGCCAAGGAGGGAAAATATAAGTTCTAAAAACTAATCCTATTTTTTTAAAAGTTAATATGTAGTAATTAAAAAGATTGGCCAAATTAGCTGGTTCAACTTGGTGAACTGTCGGTCACTCTTAAAGCCAAACCGGCTTACTCTAAAAGCTTGAACTAAACCAAAAACCTTTACATTAAAAAATACAAATAAAACCGACCAAACCATCGAACATGAAGAACTAATTTAGTATAGGTCAATAAAGTTAAACTAAAGGACAATTTCAATTGATGGGTACATTCAAATGCCTATACCCTTGCACACGAGGTTTTGAGTCTACCTATTAGCTTGCAATTACTTACATTCAGTCAATATGGAATATAACATTTGTAAGATTTGCTAAATCTCTTTTATTCCATGAAAATATATCTTGAAAATATATTTTAAAAATATAACAATTCACATTTTACATTTTGAACTGTTGAATCAATTATAAATTTACCTGTTGAGATCAAACACTATTTTAAATTATTATAATCCTATATCATATAATATTTGACAAAATAATAACATATCTCAAAATATCGCACAAAAAAAATCATACTTCCACTTCAAAAATGATTAAATAAAATTTTATTAAATACCCATTAAGTTTTATATTTGTATGTAATCAGTTATTTTTTAATTTACCATTTTTTTAACTTGCTAAAATCGAAAACTGGTTCATCAGATATGGGTCTTTGGGATCAAGAATAAAGTGTTTCTCCCAACTCTGATTACTCTCCTAGCTCAGGATCCTGGAAAACAATTCATTGTGAGTGGGTTTGCTGCTATTGCACCTCCATTTATGAGAACTAGTCAATTATTTTGAGGAGATTTGGACAAAGTATTGACTAGGAAAAGAGTGTGTGTCCCTAACTAGATCTCTATTCTGCTATTTATAGATGAGGGAAGACTTGTTTGAAATAAAATTCCCGAATCCCGACACATTATCATTAATGTAGAAAAATTATCGAGATATGGAATAATGAGTTGTTATTCAAGGAGTGATAATGGCTCTTTCCTCAATAAGCATGAGGCATTACAATTGTTCCTGAGTAGGAACAACAGTAACAATAAACGTTGGTTACATTTCTTTATGTTATTTATACCCGTAATCAATGCATCTCGAGATTTATAACCCTATTAGAAGTGTCGAGACTTCAAAGCCTGCCTTCCCTAGTCGGGTTAAAAGCTAACATGCTGAGGAGATGATGCCACTCTAGACAATGACTTATCTTGGTGTAGGTACCTTAGCCAGTGTATAGCGTTCTGTAGCTTCTGTTGCACGTCACATGCTTCTGTGGATACGTATCAATAATTTGCGCCCCAATCAGATTTCTCCTCATCAACACTTATAAATAAGAAAAACAAATAGTGAACAAGAAATCCCTAGTCTGTAAAACCCCGATAAATTTATATTTTGAAATATTATTTTATAAGTTTTGGATTATTGTGCAATTTAAAATATACTTCTAAGAATTTTGGGATAAAATTAATATTTTTTTATTTTAAAGGAGGATATTTGTATAAATAAATAAATAGCTGAAATGGTTTCTTCCTGGATAGGAAACCAAATCAACCATATATATATATGTGTATGTTAACACGTGTATGTGTTAGCATATAATAATAATAATAATCAATAATAAGAATAGCAAATGATCTATTGGCCATATAATATATCTCACTGTTCATATATATATATATATAGATATAGATATAGATATATATATATATATATATATAAGATATGTTTTGAGCTTTTTTTTTTAGCAAGAAAAGATTATGAAAAGAAAAACAAATTATGCCACATTAATTTCGGTTTAGATTTCGGCTCAGATTTTAAGTAAAATTTATAACTATTTTAATATATGTATTTAATCTCTCCATGTATTGTGTGATTTATGTTATTACTGTTATAATCGTTGTTTTTCATGAAATAATTATGATCACGTATTATGTTAAAATTATGTGAGACGTATGTCTATATGTTATTTGTAGATTAATTAAATGCACGTAGTAAAGGGGTTAAAAATTCTACTAAGAGTTAGTTCATAACCCCACAATTTTCATTTCAGGGTTGGTGGAAATGGGCCTAAACTAGAAACGCGTTATTTGGGATTTGGATCAAATTTTGTAAAATTTTATTTATTATTAATGTTATTAAAATTGACTCGATTAAATTGATAAATATAGTTGTCGAGATAGCTTGTAAAAAATTTCTCAGATTTTTATAAAATTAAATTTGGTTATTCGTTTTAGTATTAATTCTCCAAAGGGAGAGACCGCGTAGTGGTCCTAGGAAACCGTATTGTTACATAGTCTATTCTATAAATCAAGACATATTTTAAATTTGAGACATTTTTAATCGTTGGATTAACTTTAAATCCAATAGTTGAGATCAAACCCTATTTTTAATCCTGCAAACACATTCAACAACTCCAGTACATACTTAAAACTATTCAAAAGATTTCAGAACAAAAGGAACATAAAGTTGCAAAAATAGTTTGCAGCGCCCCCCCCCCCCCCCCCCGCCTCAACAAAAAAAAAACACACACAGAGGAGAAAAGAGAGATGGACCAGAAATGATATTCATACCCGGCTATACAGGCCTTTTTCAACACGACATGGAACGCCAAAATGCAACAATAAAAAATGACAATTTTATCCTCTCGACATTAGATTTACTCGACCATGATTCTAGAGGAGCCGATATCACAATGCTCAGTTGAGGACAAAAGGGTCATTAGTTCAACCACAATTGATCTCATACTTGGTCTCAGTCGAGGATTTTGGTGTGTGCAAGCTTTGGCAAGTTCGGCCATCTGGAAAAAAAAATCAAATTTATTAATTGAAAAATCATAAGGCGTCCATTGATAAAACTAGGATTAATTTACCTTTTGGACCGAGTCAAAGGGGTAGTCTTCACCAAGCCTATCATCAACCAGCTTGCACAGCTCCTCTTTAGGATCCGGCAAATTAAGAACTTCTTCAAACTGCATATTTATTGTTGATATAAGAATAAAACTAAGGGTCTGTTTGATAACACTGAAAATTAAGTGCTAAAAATTTATAAGCGTTGAATTTATTAAGCGCTGAATTTATGAAGTATTTGTTTTTTTAATATTTCCAACATAATCAAATTATCTGTGAATAAATTTGTGCCTATAATAATCTTTACAACTTTCTCTTTCAAAAATATTATCTCTACAACTTTTTTTTTCTATTTTTTCTCAATTTATTACTTTCTCTCTCTACAATTGTTTTTATATAGTTTTTTTCTAAAAAAAAAAAAAATTATAGTAATGATGTTTAATAGTGGATGTCGTATATAATATTTGATTGCGTTAAGTGGATTAAGTGCGTTAAGTGATGAAGTGAAAGAAAATTAGTCATACATCACTTAAAAATTTTGAACTATTTTTAAGTAATAATTAAATTTTAAACGATTGCTTCATGTTGTTATCAAAGACACTTAGGTCCCGTTTGATAATATAATTGAGCACTTAAAAAAAATTATATTTAGGACTTAATAAAATAAATTTGTTTGATAAGTATAATTAATAGTAATTAATTAATAAAGTGCCACTTAAAAATTTAATTTAATGGGTCTAAAATTTTCAGCCACTGGGCCTTGACTTAATTTTTCAAAACTTAATGAGCTCCGCCTTTTTTTCTTTAACTTTTTTTTTTGTTCTTGAGACATGTTTACATTTCAAGCATATATGATTAACTTAAGAGAGAAAATTGAAATTAAATTATATAATTCCCGATTTATTTATTTTTGCTGTTGTTGTTGAACTCTATAGTATTGTTGACTTGTGATAATTCATATATTTGAACTTTTTAGTATGTTACTGGTGTTTTTATTTTATTGTTTTATTCTCAAATTTTTTTCCTCATGTATTATCTTGATTTTAGCAAAAATTTAAATTAAGAGTAGTCATGTAAATTAAATAATTTTAAGTCTTCAAATTTTGTACTTATCAAACAGATAAAAAGAATTCAACACTTAAAAATCATCACTTAAAATTTTAATTTTATGAAATAAGTTTATGATATTTTCAACGCTTAAAATTTTTGCATTTAAAATTTAAACGGTTATCAAACATGATCTTAATTTGATAAGTGTTTAATGCATTCAATTTTTAAGTAGTTAATTATATTATTAAACTGTCCATAAAATGAGAATACAAGTAACTTATGTTATTATATAATTACTTGGGCGGTATTAAAAAGGGCATAAAAAATACCAAGGCGACAAGTCCCTTTGCTTCTTCAATAGCTTCAGTTGCAACGACAATGGCTTCTTTAGCAGATATTAGTTCATAAAGAACCACTCCAAAAGCATATACATCTACTTTAGGAGAAATATCACCATAATGACCGTATCTGCATTGCATTCAAATCTACCTTAAAAATAAAAGGTAAAAAAAAAAATCCGACAAACAAGAAGTTACATTAGACCAATACCTATATTTTTACAGTTTTTCTACTTGATGAACATATGGGAACAAAAGATTTCCAGTTTTGATTATTGAGTTTATCCCACATCAGATGTAGAAGAGGCTAGTGGTCAGGTTACAAGTGTAAAGAAAAATTTTACCTAATGAGTTAACTTTGGGGGTTGAGAAAGATCGAAGACTATCCTACACTGGTATTGGAGCTCATGTCACAACAAATCTGACCCAATAGCTATAAAGGAAGAGATTGGTTGGCCGTCAGCCGACTAAAGGCCTAATATATGAGGGGGAGATTGCTGGGTTTAATCCACAACGGATGTGGAAGGGTTTGGTGGTAAGGTTATAAATGTGAGGGAAAACCTCATCTCATAAGCTAACTTTAGGGATTGACAAAGACCCAAGACTACCCTACATTGATTACCTTTTTTTAAGCATTATAGTAATTATATTTATTTGATATTAGGGGTAGAATAGACTTTTCTTTGTTTTCAAGATTTTTTTATCGTAAGCCTATATAAGTTATCTTTTCTAAGTATTTTCTTATACTATCTGGATTCATTATTCATAATAAACTTTATCCACATTTCTTCATTTTCTCTTTTATCCTTGGATTCTATGTTATTCATTTATCTTAGCATAGTATCACAGATAGGTTTAGGAAGCCTCATTTGTTTGCCCATATGTCTTTTTGAATGTTTATCTTTTCTCTTCTATTTGTTTGATTCCATCACCTGTAAGGCGAGGTTGTATGTGAGGGTGAGTGTTAGAAGCCCACATCGAAACTATGAGGTTTCCCAAAGTATTATATATATGAAAGGAATTATTCTATTTGATAACATATGATTATAGGTTGGAATTACTCTACTTGATACTATATGGTTTTAGGGTGAAACCTCATAATGTTAAGAACATTTTATAATTTAAAAAAAAATGTCAAAAAAGATACTTTTGCTTAAAAGCAGAAGAAAATAAAATAAAATTATCTTTAAGAGATACTATCTACTATTATCCCCATATGGTCCTGTTTAACTCAAATGAGTTTCTTAGGATGTGGGGATAATTTGAGTAGAGAGATCCTACTTAGGTTGATGTCTTGAAAAATAAAAATTAAATAAAAAATATGTAAAATCATGTTTTTATTTTTTTTTTAAATATTTTTTTAAGTGCAAAACAAAAGCTACTTATAATCTTCTTTGCTTCTAATAACATTAAAAAAATAAAAAGAGTGTTACCAAATAGTGCCTACGGAATTAAATATTGAACAAGTTAAGACAACCAATTAGAAATGATGAGAAGCTTGGTAAAATGAATCTTACTCCGGCGGCATGTAGCCAAAAGTACCCACAAGACGCGAGCCCATAGAAGCACTGCCGACTTCAGTCAGTTTTGTCAGCCCAAAATCAGCAACCTGTTAGAAAAGTTGCCAACTTTCAATATCTTAAAACTAGACAAAAAAAAAAATACATCCAAGTAAGATAATTTCATGCACTTTCAACCTTTGCGTGGTAGTTTTTGTCAATCAATATGTTAGCCGATTTGATATCGCAATGAATATAAACTGGTATGGTATGCTCATGGATGTATTCAAGTGCCTTAGCTGAATCAACGGCTATTTGTATTCTAGTAGACCATGGCAAAGTGTCTGTCCCTACACACAAAAAAAAAAAAAATAAGGGGCGAATTTAACCTTAAACTGTATGCAATTCATGTCGGGAATTGATTTTAGAGAACAAGTTATTATTCTCACCTGAACCGCGAAGATGTTGGCTTAAGTTACCATTCTCAATGAATTCATAGATTAAAAACAAGGAACCCTCAACACAGTATCCGATGAGACGCACCTACATTCATGTATAACTCATTAGAGTCCCATTCTCATCTATTCAATGGTATACATTTTCGGGAGACATTTTCAAGGCATATTTACAAAGGACATTTTAGTGAAACATTTTAGACCGCTATATCATCATAAAAATCAAGAGACACGATTGAAGGAGAAGAAATTTTGAAAATTAGGGTTACCACCCAATCTCTCTCATTTGACACCTTTCCCTCTCTCTCTCTGAGGTTTTGAAATCCTACATTTAATCTTTACTTTATTTTTATTTTTACATCACATCTTTTGAATTTTACAGTGGATCGTATTTTACATTTTATACATTAATTATGTTATATGAATATTTTCGAGTATTTGAGCGAGAAGGAAGAGACTGGAGTTGCCCATAAAGCCTCTTAAAAAAATTCAGGCGCGTAGCAGGTGAATGTTTTCTTTCTAAAATTATAATGGGGATAATAACTTGAACCATAATTGAATGATTAAGAAACTTCATATGTTCAAATTAAAACCATGGGAACCAAAGTGTGATTTTTATCAAACTCTAGTGGGACAAAGTATCAAAACCCCTAACTATTAACATTCATTGTGTAATATCCCAAAAAATTATATTTTTGAAAATAATATTTTATTAAAAATAAGTTAAATATTTTTTGGGAGTCATTTTGTTTATTACTGAAAGTCCTGGAAAATCGGATTGTTACACATTGCCACATAAATATTGAGTAAAGCGACATAAGTACTCTATAGCCACAAAGTATGTCAAAAAGGGAAAGAGTAATACCAAATTCAAGTGAAGAACATGTGTTAAAACATTTAGTTCGGCAAGGAACTCTTTTGTCGCTCGCATATCCATCTTTTTTATTGCAGTTTTCTGCATTCATATGTTAAAGAGAGTCAGGGAAATCATTAAGAAGGAAAATTCTAAGAACTTGATGTTTGGGCTCAAACCGACCCCTACATCAACAACAATGATAAACCCAGAACCAAAAAACACCAAAGAAAGGGAATCTAACAGAGAAAAATCAACATGAGGAAAATTAACATAGTTCGATGCAAGTCTAATCCACCACAAAGAGAAATCAAATATATATTGAGAAACATGCTTTACAAGTTTACAATACAAACATGTGTCTACAATCTTAAACATCTGCACACGTGTTGCTACAATACATCACCTAGAACTCAAAGGAATAAGTCCTATATACATATATAGGTATATGTGTGTGTATATGTATAATTGTTGCTACAATACATCACCTACAACTCCAAGGAATGAGTCATATATATATATATATATATATATATATATATATATATTCCACAAGCCCCATGGTCTCCACAAAAATGCCTAGTTTCCTACCAAACAAGCTCCAAGAATCAAGAGAAAAAGAGGGAGGGGAACAAATACGAAACATCGAGTAGTTCCACAAAACAGGAAACATGATAGCGTCACTGCCAATTCGATCACCTTTTTTTTTCTTTTTCTTTTTCCTTTTTTTTTTTAATTCACACACCCACTCACATGTTCTACCAATCTATCACCTCTTCATTTGTCAAAGATGTCTGTAGCTTCCCAGCTCCCAATCTCGCCTTCGTCCCTGTTTATTTCCAAGGCAGTGAGGCACAATCAGCCTAAAATCCATATATTCTCCCACTTTAGAGGGTGAACGTGTACATCGACAAACATTCTCTCTCCAACTCCCACTCACCATAAAAACTCGCTCTACACCCGTAATTTCCCTTGTAGTCCTCAAAATCACCGAGGCCAATGGAGGCTGCACATAACCTCAACTAATCAACCGTTACCATCGTTGTCAACATATCCCCAACATTCTTTTGAATGTGAATCTTCTCAAGTGCAATCTAATCATCATTCAACAGTGATCGAATGAATGGAACTTGATGACAACATGTCTAGTCCTAGAATGAAAAGGCCGAATTCTTTGACAAGTGTATTGCACTTTGACCACCGTTGCTACACAACTTAGGATCTTTTTCTCCTTATTCCAACTTTTGAAGTGATTGAACCACACCTTCTCCTTGCACACTTCTTTCACTACAACATATTCCTCTTCAGTTGTTAAAATAGATAAAACCTTTTGCAACTGAGAAACCCAACTAGGGAGAGTTCGAAATACCTTTCCAGTGGTGTGCTAAGAAGTTTTTCATCTTCCATGTTGAATCTACCAAGTACTCTGAATGTGAAAATTTCAATAATATGCTTAGATTCATTTCATTGCGCGAAGATCCTTCATATCGAACTCCTCAGACAACCTATGCTTAAGAGTAAGAGTAAGGGCATTCATTGGCGCGAGGACCCATCAAGACCAACCCTAAAATTTTAGGTTTGTGTAAAGGGTTTAGGCACATAGAGCAGGGCAAGGGTTTTAAATTTTAGGCCAATTAAATTTAGGGCCATATTAGGGCTCTAAGTTTTTAGAACTGGCCGGACCATAATATTTTAATATATAAATTCTTTACATTTTAAGGTAATTTTTATTCTTATTTGATACGAAAAAATATTTTAAAAAAAACAACACAAATTATTGTTGGAAAAAATAATTTATCGTCGGCAGGGTCGGGTAACGCAAATATTTCGAAGGACAAGGCTTAGGCCATGATATAAGGCAAAATCTTCGGTCGGGGGCCTTACTAAAACACCTAATTACCCCTATATATCAAGCTCGAACCCAACCCATGGACACCCCTAGTTAAGAGTAGTGAACTCTTCCAAACTACGACATGCAACAAACATTTCCTCTAAATACAAAAGGTGAATCTAATAAGAATTGGTAACAATTGCGCTTCCAGAAGTCATCGTTCTTCATGAAAGCGTCGAACTTCTTATACCATTACCTTAGAGCTTATTTCAAATTGTACTAGCTTACACACCAATTCTTTATTCTCCTTAACCGCATGACCCTGCAGTTTATGCATGCAGATGTCTTCTACAAAATAATCACAAAGAAATGCAGTTTTTATATCCAACCACTCTAGATGCAAATCATGCACTGCAACTCGATAAAGCACAATATAGAAGGATGTGGATTTTAGCACAATAAAAAAAAATTAAAAGTAATCTATATCGACTTTTTGATCAAAGCCCTTGACCAACAACCTCCTCTTGTATCTCCTGGTACAATCACGTTCCACTTTCCACCAGCACACCCATTATTGTGAAGGGTCATCTTTTCCTTTGGAACTTTAACCAATTCCCAAGTTTAGTTCGACACGAAAAAGTCCATCTCATCTCTTATAGTAAGATCTCACTTCTTTTGTGTCTCAACATGTAAAGCTTCTTCATAAAAGATTGTTCATTATTACCTGTCAACAATAGATAATATAAGGAAAGAGAATATTGTTGTAGTGGCCTGATTTTCCAGGTAGATCTCCTCAAGGGAGGAGTAGATTGCTCTTGTTGATCTTCCAAATAGACGTAGGACCAATCTGCAGCCTCAATGTGCACATACGGAGTGCAATCTAACACGATGAGGTAAGAGCAATGTTGCAAAAGGTGTTTCATGGGCGAGCCCATGCCAAGCGCAGAGGAGGGGCATGGTAGAGTTCCCCTGGGCTCTGAGTTAGGCGAAATGCTCCTCGGGCATACACCCCAGTTTTTTTTTGGCAGAGCCTCGGCCTTAAAAATTGGGCAAAACCCTAGGCTTGGGGCATAAGCCCATCCCTGCTTAGGCAAAGAGGCATGAATCACCATGCTTCTGGCACGTTCAATAATGGTTCTATTCATCCGATTAGTAAGCCTATTATGTCTGATTTCTTTTGAACTATCACTGACCTTTTAATGCCATTTGTTGCACAAAATTTGTCAACTCCTCTCAATATTCACTCTCATCTGATTTGAAGCAATTATTATTATTATTGTTGATGTTATTTTATAAAAAAAATTTACTCAATTGCAGGGTCCCTCTAAATTGGTCATGCTCTTGTGTCAGACTCACGATTCCCCGCTTCTTACTGAGAATTTCGCATCAAACTCGCTCGTATCATGTTAGAACCTCATTCCTATCACATCTAAACCTCAAAATAACTTATTTTTTCCACATATTTTAGCCGAAAACGTATTTCAAAAAAAAAAAAAAAAAACATGAAATAGGCCTTTTCAAACAAAGGGTTAATTAAACTTTACCCTCCTGTGGTTTGAAAATCGCCATTTATCTTCCTTGTGGTTAGATTTTCAACCCACTTACCCCCTTGATATTGGGGGTAAGTGCAACAAATATCTGATCAGAAGGGGGTAAGTGATGATTTCCAAACCACAGGGGGTAAAGTGCAAATTGCCAAACCACAGGGAGTAAAGTGCTATTAACCCTCAAACAAATATTGTATTGTAAAAATATATTATTTCAATGTAAATTGGTACATTACCAAATACATTATATATTTCTCTAAAAAAAGTTACTTCTTAAGAGCTCCAAATATGTGAACCTCTCAAATTTCAACGATTCCCCGCTCCCACTCCCCTCCCCACTTCATGTAACTACGCGTTTTTGTATAAATAGCATTGATACAAGGTTACAAACCTGGCCTCTTAGCTCAGCATAGTAAACAGATCCATAGCCACCTTGACCGATCTTGTTAGCCAAACTGAAGTCATCTGTAGCCTTGGCAAGCTCTTCATATGAGAAGTTAACTGATTTATAACCAGTGATACATGCAATCCCAAGGGCACCACGACCACCGAACATTCCTGATCCTGAAGCTTTATCCATGCTTCCGTTACCTATATAAGGAGTAAAGGGAAAAAAAGAAAGTTAATTACTAGGTACTAATTATATATGAAGTTTGCAGCAAAAGATCGGTTTCCTTAAAGCCTACATTAAATTTCATGTTTTATAAAGCCTGCCATGGATCGGTCTCTTACAGTGCTTGGCGGCTTGTCTAATAGATCACACCTTTGGCATATATACTAAAAGTTGATCTGCCTACAAAGTTCGTCCAACCCCAAACTCTACGACTAAAGGTGGAGTAGACTCTTCAACTCATTCGCTAGCTGAAGGCTCACCAAACCAATTTAAGTAGAGATGGCACAAAAAACTGAACCGATAGGTAAGCGAGAGAAACCGAATTGAATGGTCTGGTTTTAAAACCGACTAAATGGTTTGGTTACGGTTTTGATTTAAAAATTAGCAACCGGAGCGGTTTTGGTTTCGGTTTTAGTTTTGGGATAGAAACTGTGAAACTGAACCGCGGAACCGAACCATGAAAAAAATATTTTAAAAATATTTTAATACATATATACCCTTATTTTTTTTATATATTTACATTTTAACATTAATATATATATATATATATATATATATATTTACACTTTAAGCCCCTCTCACTAAAAAAAAAACTGTATGTTAGGACACTTTTATTAGAACACTATATGTGATGTGCCTTATAAAGGTGATTTTTGAGACACAAAATTGAAAGTGTCCTATAAATATAAAATTAATATTTTTAATATTGAATTTCTTATTATTTTATTAAAAACTAATATATATAATCAAATGTTTAAAAAGCAAAAAGTAATATCCTGATAAAATCAAATTAGTGAAAAAAAAAATTAATATTTTATATATAATATAAAGGGACAACAAATAGTGCCATAAAAACGAAAAAATTATTATGGCACAATTTTATATCTTATTGTAATTAAATAATTTAATTATAGGTCAATTAATTGTGCCCTAATAGATATAATAAAATAAAAAATTAAAAAAAATTAAAAAAAAAAGATTAAAATTGAAATTAAAGGTCAATTAATAGTGCAGATATAATAAAATCAATTAATATTTTATGTTTGATATTTTAACTATGTTTTTGTTTATATATAAAAAAACAATGATATGCGGTTTTAATTTTATTTTTTGTTTTTATAAAATTAAAAAATCTTAAATGGTTTCGCGATTCACGGTTTTGGTTTTAGTTTTGCGTAAATTTAAATAGTTTGGTTTTAAAAACGAACCAACGGTTTTGGTTTTGGTTTTGATTTTATATGAAACTGGACCAAAACCGAACCAGTGACATCCCTAAATTTAAGGCTTAATTAACTAGCGATTTGGGCGCACTCGATGAGTGTGCAACTTCTATAAATAGAGAAATAAATTAAAGAGAGATTAAAATATACTCATTAAGGGTATTATTGATATTTCACATGTTGATACAACAAAAAATAACTACCACGCCTTCCTCTCCCTTTAAATATAGAATTGAATGCATCAAACAAGATGCAATGATTTCCTTGCATAAGCTCACCTGCCTGTCTCTTCCCTCTGCAAAATCCAACATAAAAGCAAAATGCAAAGAATGCAGTTCCTGCAACTGCTGCAACAATTATCCCAGCAATGCCTCCATCAGAGAATCTTGCTTTAGAAAAAAAAAAATATATAGATTTGAGATTGAGAGAGTATCAAAATCCACGACGACAACTCAACTCTGAGCTCAAGTAGAAATATTCAAATAAGTTGGGTGAGCAAAGAAAACCCTACCGTTTGATCTGCAAAGAGGAAAGAAGGACAATCAGATGTAAACAAACTCAAAACGAACTTTGTTGAAAGCAAGAAACCTTGGGGTTTTATATTTGTTACCTAGAACTATGATAAGCTCCGTTTTGATCTGCAATGAACATAAAAATATGTAATCATAAACTTTGAAAGGCAATCCCTACAGAAAAGCAAAAGGGTCGTGCAAGTTTGCCATCAAACAAGAAAATAAAAAAGGATTTTTTTTATCTTTTCTTTTATTTATTTATTTTTATTTTTATTTTTTTTGGGTGGGGGTGCCACTATAAGACTAGTAGATCAAATGCCGCAATTAGTCCATTAATAAAAGTATAATTCCAAGGACAAACTATGTCTTAGCGGACCAAAATATACCCCTTTCCACATAAATACTCACACATTAGCACGGGATCCATAAAAATAAAAATAAAAAAATAAAAAATCAATAAATATATATAGTTAAGTGTGTTGAGTTATTGAGTGACAGAATAATAATGTGTGTGAAGCCTATAGAATACTGAGATGTACAAGGGTGCCGATACATAAGGAAGATTAGGGTTTGGAAGATTAGGGTGCCTATACACACACACACCCCCATAGAGTAAGCCGATAATCACTTGAGTTTGGAAAGTAAATGCAATACGTTCGGATTGATAGGACTTGGTAATGCTGACTAAGTGGAGGCAAACTACTAGCCCAGAGATGACCCAAGAGGGAGTGAATTGGGTCTTCAAAAAAAAATATCCTTCTTATGTGTGTTTAAAAAAATCCTCAAAATATTCTTTAATATGATTAGTGTAAATATGCACTTATGCAGAAGAGATATAGAACAATAATTACACAACGCAAAGTAAAACAACCAAAGAGAGTAAAGGATACAGACAATCACATACACAAGACACAAGGATTTATAGTAGTTCGACAAAATTCCTTGCCTACAACTACTCCTCCAAACTCCCACGGAAAGTTCTAATTTCACTAATGCATTTATTAAGATTCACTCTTATAAATCCATAATCCCTTTCCCATGCAAGATTAAACCCTCTACCAAGATTCACTCTCTTGGATTTCTTCACACGATCATCTTCACTGGAAAAATCTTGCCGCCATTCTAAAGGGAGCTCCTAACGTGGCAAAAGCAAGTGGATCAACAATGTTGATGTGGTAATGATTTCAAATGGTGTTGTATCGCTGATGCTTACGTGGTAATGTCGTGCCATAATTCATTGTATTCAACCCCCCCTACGGGCAATGCATGCAGCCTAACATGCTAAGACCCATAGATATATATATTAACAAAATGGACTTCTTGTTAGGATTTTTATTCCTTATAGATCTAAATCTATAACACCTTAATCAACATGTTAAATCACCAAGAATTCCAATGTACACGTAAATTACGTACCTGGATCCATTACGATCAATTGACTTCTGATGTGGAATCCTGGGATAATCAATCATGAGAAGAATACGGATCGAGCGGGTACGTGACCTTCCTCAACCAAATCTACGGAGTTCCTCAATGGGATTTGCGATTCACTTCCAGATAGGAAGAGTGAGCCGTCTAGACGATTTGATATATTGGGGACCATAACCCTAATATCATCTATATATAGTGTAATTAGGGTTCCCAAAATTCCCTAATCACCCTAACAGTTTCTGGTATCTACTCATTTAACCCACATTTTTTTTAGTAGTCTATGGGTTTATCCAAATTAATTGAATCACTTAATTTTAACCCATTAAATTTAAATAGCAAATATAATTGTATTAGTAATATGTTGCCCAAAATCAGATCAGGAAATAAAATTTCCTAACAATCTCCTATTTAGGCTACATATTATCCCTGAAACAATTATATCACAAAATTCATTAGGCGCGCATCCGTATGCTATTTTATCCTTAGACTTCTCCTTAAACAATCTGATCTATCTCATATTCTAGCAATGGAATTATCGCAACTTATATCATAATACAGTCATGACTAAACCACGATGATCATCATACTAATATACTCGATGACATAGATCAAATGTGGATGAGTAGCATGGAAATTACATCTAATGTGATCTTAAACATGCCTATTTCCAACTGGTCCAATTTTAGTCTTTAGTGAGATCAATTCAAAGTCCTTAATGCAACGCAAACATTACAAACAAAAATAAACCATCAACTTTATTCTGTAGAAAACTTAAACAATTCAATGTTCAAAGCAAAACATATAGAACAAAAATGACTTTCACAAAACCAAGGTATTATCATAAATAACACCCATGTGAGTGGTGTGCTCATGAAAAACTTTAGGGTTTTAGCCCTTGGTTAATGGGTCCTCTAACATAGAATTAATCCCTATGTGTTCTATAGCAATCTGTTTATCCTAAACTCTCCTTAACAACCAAAATCTTGATGTCGATAAATTTCGACTTCGTCGAGCTCCGGTTGTTGTTGGAGTAAAGAACTGTTGAGTTATTGTCACAATAAATTTTCAATGGCCTTTCAATGCTATCTACCACACACAACCCAATGACAAAGTTCTGTAACCATATTCCATGATTGGACACCTCATAGCAAGCAATAAACTATGTTGCCATGGTTTCTGCTTAGCAGACTTCCATGAGATAGCTCCTCCAGCCAACGTAAAGATGTAGCCTGATATAGAGCGTCTACTATCTTGGTGATAGGTGTGATCTACCTATATATTTCAAACTGATTTTGTTAGTTTTCGAGTATTTTTTATAGCGTTTTTATGTGTTTTAATATGTTTTTATTCTTTTTACTATAAATCAGGTGTGTGAGGTAAAAAGGTATGAAAACAAAGCATAAACGATCAAATCGGATCAAACACGGTGAAAGAACGGTAGAAAATAGGAAAGGAGACAATATTCTGCAAAGAATCCCACCATCGCGGTGTCCAGACCATAGTCGCCACTCAGGCGAAGATCAAACCGACCTACTCACCACTGCGGCAGTCAGCTCTGCACCAGATTAGATATTTTTTTTATATTTTTTCTATTTAATCCCCTCTCCTCTCATCTCATTTCTTCATCTCTGGCCATTAGAGACCTTAAGGATTAGAATAAAATAGAGAGAGAGTTTGGGGAGTGCTAAAATAATTCCGAATTAGAAGATTACCACGCAGAAAAAGGAAAAGCGAACGTTGAACGGTTTTAGCGGCTAAACTTCAGACTACGGCTAAGTTCATCCGTTTCTTCTTTTATTTCTTAACTTCGATAGTTGTTTGAGCATGTTTAGCTCTATTTTAATTGTAAATATGATTATGGCCATAGGCTAAACTTTGATTTTCTAAGGGATCAAGATTATTTATAAAAATAGAGTTTTGTTTGAGTTGTGTTTCTTTAATGATTGTTCTTCGTTATTCTGATTGTGTTTACCGTTATTCTATGATTATATGCTAGTTTAAATACATTAAGAATACAGGGTTTGACACTCGGGAGAGGTAACCCCGAATTCGGACTAAGTTAAACACAACGCGACGATCCAATAACCCGGGAGGGAGTTGGAGAGTGTGCAATCAATTACGTTGGGGTGAGACTCACGTGACCTAGAGTCGTTAAGACGTTGAGGGGAACTTCTTCATTGACACAAAGTCGCGTATTCCCCGTCTTACACTCGAGAGAGGTGGCGAGGGAGGTTACGAACTGAGATTGTCGGATAGGTCGAACGTCATTATTGTAAACTAAAGGAAATTAAATGCGTTTAAGTAAATAAAGTTAATCCCTAGATAATCCATCACCTAACCATCTCGTATTAGTATAATTAGTATAGATTAATTAGTAGTAAATTAATTTAGTATATTTTAATTTAAAATCATTCTTTTTAGCCTAAATAAAATTAGTTTATGATAATTGCGGTATTCGATAATAACGACAACCAATCCCTGTGGACACGATACCCCTACTCTCCCCATCTATACTAAAACTTGACCCGTACACTTGCGGTGAAAGTAGCGACGTATTTATGCGCTACCAAGTTTTTGGCGTCGTTGCCGAGGATTGGGTTATTATCGATATTGTGAATAAATGACTCAATTTTACTTTAGGCATTTCTTTTGTATATAATTTTTGTTTTGTAGTTTTATTTTTATTTCTTATGCAGAGTACTTGGAGATGTTAGATCGACAGGTATTGATGCATTCATTTCAACGGGATTCCAAGTCGTTTTATAGTGCTTGACCACGCACATAAGCCGGTGAGACGTGTCGTTGAAAGATTGAGTCATCCAGAGCAATATCTCACCAAGCTTGAGGGCGTTCTGAGTATGTCGGGCCGAGGACATTAAACCACACATTTCTTGGGAGGCAACCCAAGGTCAAAAATAAATTAAATCTGTCAAAGTCGAATTCATTCAGAGGCGAGATTCTCTCGCCTCCCAGGTACGTGTTCTAAACCCCCTTCGTCAACATACTTTAATTTCCTATATGTTGAGATTGATGATTGGGCCGTTGAGAACACTGTCCCTTTTAAGTTTGGAAGTGATGTGTAGTATTCAGTATTGTTAGTTTATGTTGTTTTGTTTTTACCATATTGCATGTTTGTTTAGTGAAGAATGTTTTAGTGTTGTTGTTGTGTGCATGTTGAGTTTTGCGTTCATTTAGACCGTTACCCGATGATGACATTATCCCCTGGTTGTTTTCGAGGTCAAGGGTAATACCCATGCATTTCTGTGTGCTTGATAATGCTTTTTGGTGAAAATTATTGTAGATCCTAATTTGTACGAGCACATAGACTCAATATATTTCTATTCAATTGATTTGAGGCCAATTATCGATTAGCCAAATTCATGACAATTTAAGGATTCTAGAACTTGATTGAGGGAAAGCTTGAGGCAAAATCCTAGGCGAGGTAGTTCGAAAGATATGATTTAGGCATTCGTTTTGTCACTTGAGCCTTTTTAAGCCTACCTTGTTATATCATTATCCCTCGTTACCTTGTCGAAGTCTAAAAACTTTTTCAATTCTAAACACTTAACTAATACCCCGGCCAATTGATCTTTTTCCAAACCTTTATCGCTTAACCAAAGGCACAAATTTGAGTGAATCAAGCTAGCAGTTGCAAATGCTACTTGATGAGAGCGGTTGGGTACTCAATTATCGTTTTTCTTTCGTTTTAACCACACCCATGAAATCATATTAATCGAATAAGTTTGAGGGTGTGGTTCATGAAAAAAAAATTACGTTTCTTTTGACAAGTGAGTACGTCGGTCTAAAATGTTTGTTTAGAATTGTTTCCACTTTTTATATGGGGTTCGAGAGTGAATGTGTCAAGCGTTGAGCCTTTGGTAACGTTAACCCGGTTTCTATTCCAAATTACCCTTGGCCAAATGTTCCAAAACTGAATCAAGTCCTTCTGATCTTTATGAACTACTCAACCTACATTAGTAGAGAGTGGACCCCAATTTGGCATATGGAAATCCTAATCCTATACGGTCTAAGTCATGAGTTTCGTTGGTGGATAATCCAATCCATCGTTGTATAGCTATATTATTAAGTCTCGCACAAACACGTTTACAGGATCTAGAATGGCATTCACCATTACTGAATGTCAAAATTCTAGAACACCACATGGTGTGTTTTACCGCCTGAACTCGAAATGATTGGCAATTGTTGAGGGAAAAAATGACTTGGTCGATAGACGAATTCAAAACTTGCGTATCGTTATGTTTAGATTGTTTGTGTTTAGGTTGTTCATGTTATTTAATTTAGTTGTATTTTTCATTTTAGTATGAGTGTTTTACTCGAGGACTAGCAAAATTTCAAGTTTAAGGATATTTGATAGGTGTGATCTACCTATATATTTTCAAACCGGTTTTGTTAGTTTTTGAGTATTTTTTATAACGGTTTTATATGTTTTAATATGTTTTTATTCTTTTTGTTATAAATCAGGTGTGTGAGGTAAAAAGGTATGAAAACAAAGCATAAATGATCAAATCGGATCAAGCATGGTGAAAGAACGGTAGAAAACAGGCAAAAAGACAATATTCTGAAAAGAAGCCCGCCGCCGCGGCGTCCAAACCGACGGTGAAAATACAAAGAGGGCCTAAATCTACTGGAAGCTCATCGTCTAGGCAGTGGGATTTACCGCCTAGGCGGTAAAACTGCGGAAAAGTCCCTAAATCTACCGCCTCCTCCACCGCTCATGCAAAGATCAAACCGACCTACTCACCGCCGCGGCGGTCAACTCTGCACCAGATTAGATATTTTTTTGGATATTTTCTCTATTTAATCCCCTCTCATCTCCTCTCCTCTCCTTTCTTCCTCTCTGGCCATTAGAGCCCTTAGGTCTTAGAATAGAATAGAGAAAGAGTTTGAGGAGTGCTCAAACAATTCCGAATGAGAAGATTACCATGCAGAGAAGGAGAAGCGATCATTGAACGATTTTAGAGGGCAAAATTTTAGACTACGGCTAAGTTCATCCGTTTCTTCTTTTATTTCCTAACTTCGATAGTTGTTTGAGCATGTTTAGCTCGATTTTAATTGTTAATATGGTTATGGCCATAGGCTAAACTTAGATTATCTAAGGGATTAATATTATTTATAAAAATGGAGTTTTGTTTGAGTTGTGTTTATTTAATGATTGTTCTTTGTTATTCTGATTGTGTTTGCCGTTATTCTAGGATTATATGCTAGTTTAGATACATTAAGAATACGGGGTTTGACACTCGGGAGAGGTAACCCCTGATTCGGACTAGGTTAAACACAACACGACGATCCAATAACCCTGGAGGGAGTTGAAGAGTATGCAATCAATGACGTTGGGGCGAGACTCACGTGACCTAGGGTCGTTAAGACGTTGAGGGGGACTTCTTCGTTGACACAAAGTCGCGTATTCTCCCATCTTACACTCGGGAGAAGTGGGGAGGAAGTTTACGAATTGAGATTGTCGAATAGGTTGAACACCATTATTGTAAACTAAACGAAATCAAACGCGTTTAAGTAAATAAAGTTAATCCCTAGATAATCCATCCCCTAACCATCTCGTATTAGTATAATTAGTATAGATTAATTAGTAGTAAATTAATTTAGTATATTTTAATTTAAAATCATTATTTTTAGCCTAAATAAAATTAGGTTATGATAATTGCGGTATTCAATAATAACGACAACCAATCCCTGTGGACACGATACCCCTACTCTCCCCATCTATACTAAAACTTGACCCGTACACTTGCGGTGAAAGTAGCGACGTATTTACACGCTACCAAGTTTTTGGCGCCGTTGTCGAAGATTGGGTTATTATCGATATTGTGAGTAAATGACCCGATTTTACTTCAGGCATTTCTTTTGTATATAATTTTGTTTTGTAGTTTTGTTTTTATTTCTTATGCAGGGTACTTGGAGATATTAGATCGATAGGTATTGATGTATTCCTTTCAATGGAATTCCGAGCTGTTTTATAGTGCTTGGCCACGCACATTAGCCGGTGAGGCGTTTTGTTGAAAGATCGAGCCATCTAGAGCAATATCTCGCCAAGCTTGAAGGCGTTCTGAGTCTATCGGGCCAAAGACATTAAACCACGCGTTTCTTGGGAGGCAACCCAAGGTCAAAAATAAATTAAATCTGTCAAAGTCGAATTCATTCGGAGGCGAGATTCTCTCACCTCCCAGGTACGTGTTCTAAACCCCCTTCGTCAGCATGCTTTAATTTCCTATATGTTGATATTGATGATTGGGCCGCTGAGAACACTGTCTGTTTTAAGTTCGAAAGTGATGTGTAGTATTTAATATTGTTAGTTTATGTTGTTTTGTTTTTACCATATTGTATGTTTGTTTAGTGGTTTTAGTGTTGTTGTTGTCTGCATGCTGAGTTCTGCATTCATCTGGGCCGTTACCCAATGATGATATTACCCCCTAATTGTTTTCGAGGTCAAGGATAATACCCATGCATGTGTGTTCTGTGTGCTTGACAACGCATTTTGGTAAAAATTATTGTGTATTTCTATTCAATTGATTTGAGGCTAATTATCGATTAGCCAAACTTATGACTATTTAAGGATTCTAGAACCTGATTGAGGGAAAGCTTGAGGCGAAATCCTAGGCGAGGTAGTTCAAAAGATATGATTTAGGCATTCGTTTTGTCGCTTGAGCCTTTTTAAGCCTACGTTATTATATCATTATCCCTCGTTACTCTGTCGAAATCTAAAAACTTTTTCAATTCTGAACACTTAACTAATACCCCAGTCAATTGATCTTTTTCCAAACCTTTATCACTTAACCGAAGGCACAAATTTGAGTGAATCAAGCTAGCAGTTGCAAATGCTACTTGATGTGAGTGGTTGGGTACTCACTTGTCATTTTTTTTTCATTTTATCTACACCCGTGAAATCATACTAATCGAATAAGTTTGGGGATGTGGTTCATGAAAAAAAAAATTACGTTTCTTTTGACAAGTAAGTACGTCGGTCTAAAATGTTTGTTTCAAATTGTTTCTAATTTTTATATGGGGATTCGAGAGTGAATGTGTTAAGCGTTAAGCCTTGGGTAACGTTAAGTCAACAACGTTAACCCGATTTCTATTCCAAATTACCCTTGGCCAAATGTTCGAAAACCAAACCAAGTCCTTCTGATCTTTATGAACTACTCAACCTACATTAGTGGAGAGTGGACCCCAATCAGGCATATGGAAATCTTAGTCCTATACGGTCTAAATCATGAGTTTCGTTGGTGGATAATCCAATCCGGTCGTTGTATAGCTATATTATTGAGTCTCGCACAAACACATTTACAAGATCTAGAATGGTATTCACCATTACTGAATGTCGAAATTCTAGAACACCACATGGTGTCTTTTACCGCCTGAACTCGAAATGATTGGCGATTGTTGAGGGGAAAAATGACTTGGTCAATAGACGAATTCAAAACTCGCATATCGTTATATTTCGATTGTTTATGTTTAGGTTGTTCATGTTATTTAATTTAGTTGTGTTTTTCATTTTAGTGTGAGTGTTTTGCTCGAGGACTAGCAAAATTTCAAGTTTGAGGGTACTTGATAGGTGTGATCTACCTATATATTTTTAAACTGGGTTTGTTAGTTTTCGAGTATTTTTATAGCGTTTTTATATGTTTTAATATATTTTTATTCTTTTTCTTATAAATCAGATGTGTGAGGTAAAAATGTATGAAAACAGAGCATAAACGATCAAATTGGATCAAGCACGGCTGAAGAAAGGTGGAAAACAGGCAAGGAGACAATATTCTGAAAAGAAGACCACCACCGCAGCGTCCAAACCGGCGGTGAAAATGCAGAGAGGGCTTAAATCTGCTGGAAGCTCACCGCCTAGGCGGTGAAACTGCAGAGAAGTCCCTAAATCCACCGCCTCCTTCACTGCTCAGATGAAGATCAAACCGACCTACTTACCGCCACGGCGGTCAGCTCTGCACCAGATTAGATATTTTTTTAGATATTTTTTCTATTTAATCCCCTCTCTTATCCTATCCTCTCCTTTCTTCCTCTCCAGCCATTAGAGCCCTTAGGGCTTAGAATAGAATAGAGAGAGAGTTTGGGGAGTGTTCAAACAATTCCGAAGGAGAAGATTACTACACAGAGAAAGAGAAGCGATCTTTAAACAGTTTTAGCGGCTAAACTTCATACTACGGCTAAGTTCATCCGTTTCTTCTTTTATTTCTTAACTTCGATAGTTGTTTGAGCATGTTTAGCTCGATTTTAATTGTAAATATGGTTATGGCCATAGGCTAAACTTGGATTATCTAAGAGATTAATATTATCTATAAAAATAGAGTTTTGTTTGAGTTGTGTTTCTTTAATGATTGTTCTTTGTTATTCTGATTGTGTTTGTCGTTATTCTATAATTATATGCTAGTTTAGATATATTGAGAATACAAGATTGACACTCGGGAGAGGTAACCCCGGATTTGGACTAGGTTAAACACAACGCGACGATGCAATAACCTGTGAGAGAATTGGAGAGTGTGCAATCAATGACATTGGGGCGAGACTCACGTGACCTAAGGTCGTTAAGACGTTAAGAGGGACTTATCCGTCGACACGAAATTGCGTATTCCCCTGTCTTACACTCAGGAGAGATGGCGAGAGAGTTTACGAACTAAGATTGTCGGATAGATCGAACGTCATTATTGTAAACCAAACGAAATCAAAATTGTTTAAGTAAATAAAGTTAATCCCTGGATAATCCATCCCCTAAACATATTGTATTAGTATAATTAGTATAGATTAATTAGTTGTAAATTAATTTAGTATATTTTAATTTAAAATCATTCTTTTTAGCCTAAATAAAATTAAGTTATGATAATTTCGGTATTCGATAATAACGACAACCAATCATTGTGGACACGATGCCCCTACTCTCCCCATCTATACTAAAATTTTACCCGTACACTTGTGGTGAAAGTAGCGACGTATTTATGCGCTACCACTTGGCATCCTGCAAAATCTAAGTCAGAGAACCCAATGATCTCTAACTTGTTTGATCTCCGATAAGTGAGCTTGTAGTCTTTTGTTCTCCTCAAATAATGCATCACGTATTTAGCTGCCTTCCAATGTTGCATACCTGAATCACTCGAGTATCTTTCCAAAACTCCCACTATAAATGTTATGTCGAGACGAGTACAGACTTGAGCGTACATTAGACTCCCTATTGTTGACGCATAAGGAATCTTCTGCATCTCTTTCCTTTCAAGGTCATTATTGAGGCATTGATTGAGACTAAACTTGTCTCCTTTAGCTGCGGGGGTATCTCTTGGTTTACTATCTTTTATGCCGAATCTACTCAGAACCTTATCGATATAACCCTTTTGTAACAACCCAAGGATACCTCGAGAATGATCTCTCAGTATCTGGATACCTAATACAAAATAGGCGTCACCAAAATCTTTCATCTCGAGTTTTTTCGTCATAAATTTCTTGGTTTCTTGCAATAAGTTTGTATCGCTGCTAACGCGTAGAATGTCATCGACATATAATATCAAGAAAATATATTTACTCCCACTGAACTTGTGATATACACAGTCATCAACGACATTCACCTCAAAACCGTACGAAGTAATGACTTGATGAAACTTGTAATACCATTGACGGAAAGCCTGTTTGAGACTATAAATGGATTTCTTCGATTTACAGACCATGGACTTTGGATCTCCCGATACAAAGTTTTCTGGTTATACCATATAGATCTTCTCATCAATGTCTCTATTGAGAAACGCAATCTTGACATCCATCTCATGTAGCTCTAGATCAAAATGTGTCATTAGTGCTATTATAGTTCTGAAATAGTCTTTCGAAGGTACCGGAGATAAAGTCTTTTTGTAGTCTATGCCTTTCTTTTGAGTAAAGCCTTTGGCGACTAGACAAACTTTATATCTCTCGATGTTACCCTTCGAATTGCTCTTGGTTTTAAATATCCATTTACAACCAATGGGCTTCGCACCTTCAGGTAACTCAACGAGATCTCAAACGTCATTGTCTTTCATAGACTTCAACTCATCATTCATGGTATTGATCCATTTTTTAGAGTTAGAACTACACATGGCTTGACAGAAGTTGATTGGGTCATCCTTTTTCAAACCAACGCCATCCTCATGTTCTTGGAGAAAGACGATATATTCATCCAAAATTGCATTTCTTATCTTCATAGTGGATCTTCTTAATGGCACTTCTTGAGGTTATTGAGTTTATTTTATAGGTTGTGTTTGAGGAATAATCTAATTGTTGTCTTGTTCTGGAACAATATCAGGAATTGGAGCCTAAGCATGAACATCGTTATCTAGAACTGGAACAGTGTCTTGAACAGCGGTAAGTATAGAGAGCTGATCGCCATCAATAACATGTTCCCTTTTGAAGAAAATTGTGTCTTGAACAGCAATAAGTACAAAGACCTGATCACCGTCAATAGCAGATTCTTCTTTAAAGACAATATTCTTTATGTTTCCTTCCCCCTCAAAATCAACACCCTCAAGGAATCTCGTATTTTTCGTTTCAAAGAATGATCTTGATGTGGGATAGTAAAACTTGTAGCCCCGAGAGCGCTCAGCATAACCAACAAAATAGCAGCTAACCGTTCTTGAGTCCAGTTTTCTTTCATGTAGCCTATAAGGCCATACCTCAACTCAACAACCCCAAATATAAAAATGCCTAATGCTAGGCTTTTTACCTGTCCAAACCTCATAGGGGGTTTTGGCGACTGCTTTGTTGGTATCCTATTAAGGATGTATATTGAGGTCTTTAAAACTTCTCTTCAAAGCGACTCTGGTAAGGGAGAATGACTAATCATACTCCTTACCATATTCTTAAGAGTCCAGTTTCGTCGCTCTACGACACCGTTCATGCTGGGTTTGCCCGGCATAGTGTATTGCGGAATAATTTCACACTCATTGAGGAAAATTACGAAGGGTCCTAGACGTTGTTCTCCTGATCTGTCATTTCTCCCATAGTATTCGCCACCACAATCCAATCTGATAGTCTTAAATTTTTTTTCAATGTGAAGTTCAACTTCAACTTTGAAAGATTTGAAAGCATCCAAGGATTCAGATTTCTCTTGAATCAAATATAAGTACCCATAACGAGAGTAACTATCTATGAACATAATAAAATATTGTTGTCTATTCCATGAATCCGTAGGGAATGGACCACAGATATCTATATGTATTAGTTCTAAGAGATCTGTAACTCTCTCGGCACCTAATTTTCTTTCATTTGTTCGTTTCTCCTTGATGCACTCAATACAGACTTGAAAGTCTGTTAAATCTAGGGGTTCAAGAATTTCATCCAACACAAATCTCTGAATTCTCTGTTTAGATACATGAACTAAACGTTTATGTTATAAGGTGGCAGAATTCTCATTGAATTTTCACTTTGTACCACGTGAATTTGTTTGCAGTATTTCATTATAGAAACTAATGTCAAGCATATGTAGATTATCAATCAAAGAACCGGAATTAATAAAATTTGAACCTTGATAGAGACTAATTTTATTATTTTCGAAATAACAATTAAAACTTGATTTGTCTAAACGAGAAATAGAAATTCAACTCCGTCTAAAAGACGGTGCAATAGATATCTCATACGAATCCAAACAAAATCATGTTTTCAACCATAATGTAAAAGTCCATATAGCTTCCACTGCAACTTTATTACTATTGCCCACAAAGATGAATCTTTCAACATCACTTACCGATCAAATCCACAGGCAACCCTGCATAGTCATACTTATATGAGTAGTAGCACTAGAATCTACCCACCAAGTATCCATAGGTACAAAAGCAAAATTAACTTCAGAACAAATCAAAGATAGAAGCATACCCTTCTTTGCACACTAGGCGGCGTACTTAGAACAATCATTCTTCATGTGTCCCTTTTTTTTGCAGAAGTAGCAGGTAAAGACCTCATCCTGTTTCTTTTGTTGAGAAGATCCTTCTGCAACAATCTCAACTCTTTTTTTTTTTCTTGCTTTAAGAGATCGAGGTTACGTGAGCAATTTCAGTCCTATCTCGCTGCTATCTCTCTTCTTCTTACACACGGTGAAATATAAGCTCACTGAGGGACCATTTGTCCTTATGAGTATTATAACTCACTTTGAATTGCCCAAAGTGTATAGGAAAAGAGATTAAAACTAAGTGTACGAGTAAGTCATCAGACAACTCTAATTTTAGTGCCTTTAGTTTTGGCAAAGAATTGTTCAACTTTCTCCAAGAACATTTTGGCACTCTTGCTCTCAACAATAGAGCCCCGAAACGCTTCCGAAATGATGCGTTTCATAATCATCAAACACATCCAGTTGGCCGATCCCACTTTTCTATTTTAACCTCATTAAGGTTTTCCAGAGTAGAAATGGGTCATTCCTCCTGTAGCGCATGATCCAAATCCATATAACCGAGAACAATATTCATAGTTTCTTTCCAAGCCTTGAAGTTTGTCCCTTTCAGCATTGGGATATTGCTGATTTGAGCGGAAACATTTGGTGCAGTAGCAATAAAAACTAAATAGATAACAAAATAAATAAGCACATACACAAGCATGTCATAAAATAATAAAATAAGACATGAATAATTAATCCAAATTTGGAGACTCATCTCAAGATACCTAATACAACGTTAATTCCTAGTTTTTTTTTTACAGAGGAATTAACTGTAATTGATACTCTCAATGCTGGAATCAAATGTTGATATAGGTCCTGTCATACAATAAGCCTTTCTTTAGACCAACTTATTGTTCACATAGAAACTTGATAATCATCACACATTTATTCCTGCAGGTATGTTTATTATTTGGCCAAACAATACTTTCCTTTGGACCGATTATTGATTGTATAGATAATAATCATATTAATCTCAAACAATATTTATTATTTAGTTAAACGATAACATTCCTTTGGACCGGTTATGCTTCGCATAAATAACAAACATCAATGTTTATTATTCGATAAAACAATAGTCTTCCTTGGGCTAACTATTGCTTGTATAAATAATAAACATTTATATCTCAATATTCCAAAATAAATTAAACTACACAGCAGAGATTACTTTGGTAACATATTATTTAATTTTAATTTATTTCAAGATATAAGATTACGTTAGTCGACCATCTTTATGGTCTGTTGATCGAATGTCGTGCAACGAGTTAAAGTTTCCGATATTGGGCATTCAATCAGCCTACTGGTTCTTAAAATTCGACTGACTGGATCTGTCCTTAAGCCATCAGTTGATAGACCATGAAGGTCCGGTCGACCGATTGATCTTCCCAGGAAAAGGTTAAGATCTTGAATTAGTCGGTCGACCGACCGAAAAAGTTCGGTCGATCGAAATTGGGCAACCTTGGCATCCTGTTTCGATTGGGTGACCGACCATAAAGAGTCAGTCGACCGATCTATCAGAACCCAAAAAATGGCATCCTAAATTAGTTGGTTGACCAACCGTGAAGGGTCGGTTAATCGATCCATGTAGAGCCAGAAACATCCCTTCACTGAATCAGTTGACCGATTAAACCCTAATTCAACCAGATCCAATTTTAATCACTATTTTAACCACGATTCAATCTGATTCTAAAACAACTCAAAACATAAAAGTTATATATCTTGTTTTGAGCTTTCCAAAGAATTTTGAATCACCTCAATCGGAGTTCGAACGAGAACGTTATATCCAAAATACGAACAAGTGTCAAAATTGTTCGAATGCAGTAACTTCAAGCCCAATTTGGACCTCGATGCAATCCGATTCTATAAAATCTCAAAACATAATAGTTGTAGCTCTATTTCTGATATTTTCACATAATTTTAATCCACCTCAATCGAAATTTGTATGAGAAAGTTATGGCCAAAATACGAACTCCTATCAAAACTGTCTGAATCCCCTCTGCACTAATCAGTTGACAGACTAAGAAGGTTAACCGACCTGCTCAAGTCTAGTTCGGATCTGAAATTTTCTGCAGTGAAAACATCCCAAAAAATTCAAAATTTGGGGTTTTTCTTTCTTTAGATTCATAATATTTAGCAAGAAATCATATAAATTATACAAAACACATAATAAATCTTAATATTTTCTCTCACTATTTTCACAAATAAGCAAATTTTAATAGAGAAAACACAAACCCTAAAATTCTACGAACTTGAAAAACTCAAGAACCCTAATGATTTAACATGAAGTAGGCTCGATACCACTTGTTGGGATTTTTATTCCTTATAGATCTAAATCTATAACACCTTAATTAACATGTCAAATTACCAAGAGTTCTAATGTATAGTAAATTACGTACCTAGATCATTTACAATCAATTGACTTCTGATGCGGAATCCTCTGACAATCGATCACGAAAAGAATACGGATCGATCGGGTACTTGGCCTTCCTCAACTAAATCTCCGGAGTTCTTCAATGGAATTTGCGATTTGCAATTCACTTCCAGCTGGAGAGAAGTGGGCCGTCAAGACGATTTGGTATATTGGGAATCATAACCTTAGTATCATCTATTTATATAGTGTGATTAGGATTCCCATAATTCCCTAATCACCTTTACAGTTTCCGGTATCTAGTTATTAAACCCACATTATTTTGAGTAATTTATGGGATTACCTGAATTAATTAAATCACTTAATTTTTGCTCATTAAATTTAAATAGCAAATATAATTATATTAATAATATGTTGTCCAAAATTATATTAGAAAATAAAATTTTCAATCACTTATAACTATATGAAAGGTGTTTTGTGTCCTACTCCTGCATGCTCTATAACACCTTTCATTTGGACTAATTGGCTAAAATTTCAAAAAAGAAAAAGCAAAAACAGAAAAAAAACGCATATTACATAGTAAAGAATAGAAAATTGCCTCGTGAATTCATATATATTCATAAAACAGAGTAATACACCGTGTAGAAAAAAGAGTCACCTCTCCCAGGAATGAAAACCAAACCACTTCCCCTGCTGAAATCCACACCGGGATTGTAAGCCTGCAACAACCGTTCAGGAAGCTGTGATTCACCGGCAATGGAAGACAAATTCTGACCAGGCCGAAGAGGGTAAGTAATAAATAACCCGTAATCTCTGGAAACACGACTGTCCCCGCACGAGCAATTTACGGTAACATTCACCGGAGAATTTGCAGGTATGTTGTTGGAATCGTAATTATTGAACCTCTGCAACATATCGACGGTCGTCAGATTAGCATAGTAAGTTCCGGCGACCATGGAGTAGGTTCCGGTGGTGAGATTGTAGACGAACTGATGAGCTAGAAATCCACCGTCGCGAAGACAACCGCAAGAGAACGGGACATTGACTCTGGTACCATCAAGAATGTAAAGAGGATTGGTTATGTTACGATTGTAACTCATAATTTCGGAGACATTAGAGGAGAAGGCCTGGGAGATGAATGGGAGATCCGCTCCTTGCCTTGGGAGATCCGTTGCTTCCCAAATGAAGTACGAAGCTAAAGCGACGCAACTGCCGCTGCACTGCGATTGAATTCCATCGCAGAGAAGGATTAACACGATAAACTCTAGAATCAGCTCGAATCCTATCTTTCTTACCATTTTTTCGTGCTACAAACTGGGGAGACGATTGAAACCGTAAATTGGAAGTTGAAATGAAGCATTGGCTTGACTGGTTCCGTCTTCGCTGCTGCCATGCCGGTGATCAGGTGATGTGAAAGGAAGGTAGTATTTCTCCTCTTTTCACTGTACTGGTTTTAGACCGGCTCTAAACAAATAAAGGGGTATTAGGTAAGAAATATCTTTCTTAATTTAAAAAAATAAAAAATAAAGGAGCACGTTTATTTCTTTCTTAATTTAAAAATAAAAAATCTCGAAAACAACTTATATTTTAATTTTGCCTACTTGAAAAAGACGAAAGTTCACTACACATTTCTGCACACGTACAAATACATGTAATAATTTTGTATATAAATTTTGTTAGACGTAACAAATATTACTGTATCTTATAACATGTAACTAATTTGTTATATATAAAAAAAAAAATCACATCAAATAAATATAATTAGTTATATGTAATTAAATATACACAAATACATGTAATTAATATTAAATTAATTTTTGTGTGTAATATTTGTTAAATATCACAAATATTATATAGATATATGTAATTATAACATGTAACTAATATTATATAAATACATGAAACAAAAAATATACGGATATATTTAAAAATACACGGATATATTTCCGTATGTAAAATTTGTTAAATATCACAAATATTATATAGATATATGTAATTATAACATATAACTAATAGGGTTAATTGCACTTTATCCCCCTGTAGTTTGGTCCATTTGTACTTTACCCCATGTGGTTTAAACGTCACCACTTACCCTCATGTGGTCTTGGGTCTAAGTGCAAATCTAACACTTTCTGTCAAAGTTGACAGATGTGTGCCTCACGCGCCAGCAACGAGGATGGGAATATTTTTTGTGTTTTTTCCCTCCAAAATTCATTTTTCTTGTTTCCATTTTACCCTCTATATTTCTCTATATAACTCTAACACTACTCACTCATTTTTTACATCAAACCAAAAATAATTCACATTTATTACACCACAATAATTCTTAATTTATTATTTATTTTCAAGATTTCAATCATTATTATATCAAAAAAATTATTTAAAATTAATCTTATTAATTTCATTTGATTATTCAAATATCACATTTTTGTATTCAAGTATTTATTGATTTTCATGCCTTTAATTAAATATCATTTATTTATTAAAAAATTATTTTTCAACACTGAATGCATTTGTAAATAAAGTCAATGGTCAATTTTTTGAATCCGAATACAAAGATAACTAAATAAAAATTATAGCGATTAATTCAAAATTAAAACATAAATTAAGAGGTGATAATATAATTTATTTCCATACCCAGAACACTTAATTTGGAGTTACAGTTCATCTTCTCTCTTTAGGATTTTGCAACTAATGCATCTCTCTACTATTAGCAACTACAATTCATCTCTCTACTATCAAATGACAAGGAGAGTTTCTGGTATAAGGACAAAAGATAAGGAAGATCTTTGGTATAAACCCCATATACTTATTCTATAAATTAGGACATATTTTACATTCTGGAAATTTTGAACTGTTGAATCAATTTAGATCCAACAATTGAGATCAAGTACTATTTTAATTTTTTTTAACCTTATGTCATATAATATCTAACAAAATAATAACATATCTCAAAATATCGCACAAAAATTTCATACTCCCACTTTTAAAATGATTAAATAAAATTTTATTATGTACCCATTAAGTTTATAATATTTAATAGTTTTTTTTATTTACCATTTTTTTACACTTGATGAAGCCAAAAATTAGTTCGTCAAATATGGGACTTTGGGATCAAGAATAAAATGTTTCTCCCAAAGCCAATTACTCTCCCAACTCAGGATCCTACAAAACAGTCGCTGCGGGTGGGCTTGCCGGTGTTGCGCGTCCAGTTTGAGAATAAATTGATTGTTTTGAGGAGATTTGGACACAATATTGGACAAGAAAAGAGTGTGCGTACCCTACTAGATACCCCTTCTGCTATTTATAGATGAGGGAAGACTTATTTGACAAGTCTTTCCCGAATCCCGACCTATTATCATTAATGTAGAGAAATTATCGGGATATAGAGTGATGAGTTATTATTCAGGGGTGGGGTTGATAACAACTCTTTCCTTAGTAAACATGAGGCATTACAATTGTTCTTGAGTATGTAGAACGGTGTCAGTGTGTCTCGGAATTTATATCCCTGGTAGAAATGTCAAGGCTTCAAAGCTCGCCTTCTCTTGTCAGGTTAATGGCGAGAGCTAACATGTTAAGGGGATTGTGCCACTCTAGACAGTGACTTATCTCGGGAATTCTTTACCTATTTAGAGCTTAAAAGATGCCAAATTCCCCAATTAATACCCCTTTGCACTTTATTACGCTTCTAGATCACACTAGCCGAAACTTGCCCATTTTCAACATTGTAATAGTTTTGTTTTGATTTTTTATTATTTTTTACAAAGAAAAAACAGGCCAAAAAATGGCCGGTTTCTTCAGGCTGTTGGATAGACTGCCCATGTGGGCCCAAGCCCACATGGTAGGCTCTTTCGCCCCTTAATTAATTAAGGGGAGAATGAGGGCAGGGGCCCATGACAGGTTTACACACATAAGGAGTGTGGGGAAATTTCACATTTCCCCCCACCCATTTAAATTCCTTATATATATATATATATATTATTTTCTTTTTCTTTTATTTTTTTACATTCTTTAACTATTATCACCGTCCTCCTAAAATGATCGTAAGAAAATAAAAATTGAATTATTGAAAATTCAAAAATTATTTTATATTATTTATCAATTTCATGAATTTCTTAAAATACCTAAATTTTTTGGATCAAAATAATTATTTTTCAAAAATTTAATTTCACTTGATTAACTTTTAGAAATTAGAATTGACCAAATAAAATATGATTAACTTTTGAAGATTTATTTTAATTTGATCCATTTAATCTAAAAATAGTTTATAAATTTGTTATTTTGATCTATTTTAT
Source organism: Eucommia ulmoides (assembly GCA_016647705.1). NCBI lineage: Eukaryota > Viridiplantae > Streptophyta > Magnoliopsida > Garryales > Eucommiaceae > Eucommia > Eucommia ulmoides. Next base: position 675,009 of record JAENRU010000489.1, read on the forward strand.
AATTTTTTTATTTTATTTTAACCACGAAAATAATTTCTTTCAGAATGTTGTCCAAAATTGTTTTTTAAACAAAATTTATTTAAAAGGCATTTTGGACGATTGGAAATATTGGGACAATACTTTTCAAATCGTCCTAATTAATTTTTTAAACAATTTTGACCTAAAAATATTTTTTTTTAAATTATTTTATTTAGTCAATTCTAATTTCTAAAAATCAATCAAGTGAAATCAAAATTTTGAAAAAAAATTATTTTGGCCCCACAAATTGGGTTGCTTTTAAAAATTATGAAATTAACAAACAATGAAAAACTATTTTCGAATTTTGAATAATTCAATTTTTATTTTCTTACAATTATTTTATAATTTTAGAAGATAGTGATAATAGTTAAAGAATTTAAAAAATAAAAGAAAAAAAAATATATATATATATATACATAAGGGCCTAAATGGGGGAAAATCCCCCCCCCCTTCAGCGTGTACAAGTGTCCACACAGGGGCATCAGTCAGGAAAAACAGGCAAGTTTCAGCCAGTTTGTTCTAGAAGCGTAATAAAGTGCAAATAGACATTATTAAGAGAATTTGGCATCTTCTAAGTTTTAAATAAGTAAAGAACCCCTTGTCTTGGGGTAGGTACCTTAGCCAATGTATAGCGTTCTGTAGCTTTTGTTGCGCGGCACATGCTTCTGTGGACACGTAACGATAATGTGTGCCCCGCTCAGATTTCTCCTCATCAACACTTATAAATAAAAAAAATAAATAGTGCACGGGGAATCCTAGTCTATTCTATAAGTCAAGACATACTTTAAATCCAATAGTTAGACATCAAACACTACTTTTAATCCTGCAAACACATTTCAACAACTCCAGTATACACTTCAAACTACTCAAAAGATTTCAGAACAAAAGGAACATAAAACTATTGCTGCGCATTCCCCCCTCTCTATCTACACACACACAGAAAGCAACATAAATTCGCAAAAATGGTTTTCAGCCCCTCATCCATATTTACAAACCAAACGCATAACCCCCCCCCCCACCCCCCCAAAAAAAACACACCTCTCTCTACATATATACAAACACGGAGAGAGGGAGAAAGAGAGAGCTGAACCAAAAATGATTTTCGTACTAGGCTATACAGGCATTTTTCAACACGACGACATGGAACGCCAAAATGCAACGATAAAAAATGACAATTTTACCTTCCCGACATTAGATTTACTTGACCATGATTCTAGAGGAGCCGATATCACAATCCTCGGTTGAGGACAAAAGGGACATTAGTTCAACCACAACTGATCTCATGCTTGGTCTCATACGAGGATTTTCATGTGTGCAAGCTTTGGCAAGCTCCGCCATCTGTAAAAAAATAAAAATCAAGTTTATTAATTGAAAAATCATAAGGCGTTCATTGATAAAACTGGGATTAATTTACCTTTCGGACCGAGTCAAAGGGGTAGTCTTCACCAAGCCTATCATCAACCAGCTTGCACAACTCCTCTTTAGGATCCGGCAGATCAAGAACTGCTTCAAACTGTATATTTATTGTTAATATAAGGATTAAACTAAGGCCTGTTTGATAACACTGAAAATTAAATGCTGAAAATTTATAAGTGCTGATTTTATTAAGCACCGAATCTATTAAATACTTGTTTGTTTGTTTTTCAACATTTCCAACGTCAAAAAAATTATCTGTGAACAAATTTGTGTCTATAACTTATATTGTTCTATAATTGATCGACGGTTTTAAAAAGGGGCAAGAGAAGTACCAAGGCAACAAGTCCCTTTGATTCTGCAATAGCTTCAGTTGGCTTAACAATGGCTTCTTTAGCAGATATTAGTTCATAAAGAACCACTCCAAAAGCATATACATCTACTTTAGGAGAAATATCACCATAATTACCGTACCTGCATTGCATTCACATCCACTTTAAAATAAAAAATAAAAAGGAAAACATAAATACGACAAACAAGAAGTTATATTAGACCAATAGCTATATTTCTACGGTTTTCTACTTAATGAACATACGGAAAAGAAAGATGTCCCGTTTTGATAGTTGGATTTATCCTACATCGGATATGGAAGGGATTGGTGGTCAAGTTATAAGTGTGAGGGAAAGTCTTACCCAGCTAGCTTTCGGGGTTGAGAGAGACCCAAAACCACCCTACACTAGTATCAAAACTCATGTTACAACAACTCTGACCCAATAATCACAACAAGAGAGACTAGTCGAATGTCAGCCGACCAAAGGCACAATGTGTGAGAAGAGATTATTGGATTTATCCCACATCGGATGTGGAAGAGTCTACTAGTCACCTTATAAGTGTGATGGAAAATCTCACCTCATGAGCTAATTTTTTGGATTGAGTTAACTTTTGAGATTGAGAAGAGACCAAGACCACCCTACATTAACGTTTTTTTTTTAAGTATTACAGTAATTATATTTTTTTAATATTAAGGGTAGAATAAACTTTTCTTTATTTTCTAGATTTTTTTATTATAAGCCTAAATAAGTTATCTTTCCTAGGTATTTTCTTATGTTATTTGCATTCATTATTCATAATAAACCCTATCCTCATTTTATATTTTCTCCTTGGATTCGATATTATTCATTTATCTTAATATAATATCAGAGTTAGGTTTGAAAAGTCTCGTTTGTTTAACCATGTCTCTTTGAATGTTTATCTTTTATTTTTAGTTTGTTTGATTGCATCACATACAAGGCGGGGCTGCACGTGAGGGTGGATGCTAGAATCCCACATCGAATTTGTAAGGTTTCCCGAAGTAGTTTATATATGAAAAGAGTTACTCTACTTGATAGTTGATACTAAGTGGTTTTAGGTACATTTTATAATTTAAAAAAAATATCAAAAAAATATTATTACTTAAAAGTAAAAGAAAAGAAAACGAAAGTATCTTTAACCGTGTAGAGAAATATCTTCGTGTTATCCCCATACAGTATTGTTTAACTCACAGGAGTTTCTTAGGAAGTGGGAAGAACTCGAGTAGAGAGATCCTACTTAGGCCGATCTTTTGAAGTATAAAAATTGAATAAAAAAGTTATGTAAAATCGTGTTTCCATTTTTTTAAAGTATTTTTTAAGCACAAAACAAATGCTACTTATAATCTTCTTTGGTTCTAATAATATTTAAAAAAATAAAAAAAATAAAAGACGTTACCAAACAGTGCTTGCATATGGAATTAAATGTTGAACAAGTTAAGGCAACCAATTAGAATTGATAAGAAGCTTGGATAAATGAATCTTACTCCGGTGGCATATAGCCAAGAGTACCCACAAGACACGAGCTCATAGAAGTACCCCCAACTTCAGTCAGTTTCGTCAGCCCAAAATCAGCAACCTGTTAAAAAAACTAGCAATTTTCAATATCTTAGTAAAAATGGTAGCCAGTGCATGAAAGCTCCCATCATTGCAAGGTCTGGGTAAAGGTCAGATATACGCAACCTTAGCCCTGTATATAGAAAGGTTGTGTTTCCAAACTTTCAATATCTTAGTATTGGACAAAAAATTACATCCTAGTAAAATAATTTCATACACTTAGACAACCTTTGCGTGGTAGTTTTTGTCAATCAATATGTTGGCCGATTTGATATCGCGATGAATATAGACGGGTATGGTATGCTCATGAATGTATTCGAGTGCCCTAGCTGAATCAAGGGCTATTTGTATCCTGGTAGACCATGGCAAAGTGTCCATTCCTACACACATACACCCCCCCACCCCCCCCAAAAAAAAAGGGTGAATTTAACCTTAAACTGTATGCAATTCATGTCGGAAATTGATTTTAGAAAATAAGTTATTATTCTCACCTGAACCGCGAAGATGTTGGCTTAAGTTACCATTCTCAATGAATTCGTAGACTAAAAACAACGAACCCTCAATACAGTATCCGATGAGACACACCTGCGTTCATGTAGAGTCCCATTCTCATCAATACAATGGTATACATTTTTGGGAGAAATTTTCAAGACATATTTGCAAAAGACATTTTACTTAGACATTTTGGACCACTAGATCATCATCATCATAAAAATCAAGAGGCTTACCGCCCAATCTCTCTCATTTGACGTCTCTCCCTTCCATTTCAATCTCTCTCTCTCTCTTAGAGGTTTTGAAACCCTACATTTAATCTTTACTACATGTTTATTTTTACATCACATCATTTGCATTTTACAGTGGATAGTAAAATCCACTATCCACTGTTTATTTTTACTACATGTTTATTTTTACATCACATCATTTGCATTTACATGTTTATTTTTACATCACATCATTTGCATTTTACGGTGGATAGTATTTTACATTTTACACATATATTGTGTTATATGAATATTTCTGAGTATTTAGGCAGGAAGGAGAATATGAGGGAAAGTGGAGACTGAAATTGCTTATAAAGCCACTTAAAAATAATTAAGTGCATAACAGGTGAATGTTTTCTGTCCAAAATTATAATGAGGATAACGACTTGAACTGTAGTGGAATTATTAATAAACTTTATATGTTCAAATTAAAACCATGGGAACCAAAGTAAGATTTTTGTCAAACTTCAGTGAAAGTATCAAAGCCCCTAACTCTTAACATTCATTGTGGAATATCCTGAAATATTATATTTTGAAAAGAATATTTTATTAAAAATAAGTTAAATATTTTTTGGGGGCATTATTTTGTATATTATAGAAAGCCCTGAGAAATCAGGTCGTTACACATTATCACATAAATATTGAGTAGAGCAACATAAGTACTCTAAAGCCACAAAGTATGTCAAAAAGGGAAAGAGTAATACCAAATTCAAGTGATGAACATGTGTTAAAACATTCAGTTCGGCAAGGAACTCTTTTGTCGCTCGCATGTCCATCTTTTTTATTGCAGTTTTCTGCATTCATAGGTTAAAGAGAGTCAGGGAAATCAGTAAGGAAGAAAATTCTAAGAACTTGATGTTTGGGCTCAAACCAACTCCTACATAGACAACAAAGATAAACCCAGAACAGAAAAACACCAAAGTAAGGGAGTCTAAGAGAGAGAAATCAACACGAAGAAATTTAACATGATTCGACGCAAGTGTAATCCACCACAAGAAGAAATCAGATATATTGGGAGTGAGGCTTCACAAGTTTACAATACAGACATTTGTCTTGTGTCTACAATCTTATACATCTGCATCCGCGTTTCTACAATACATCAACTACAACTAAAAGGAATGAGTCCTATCTATCTATATATATATATATATATATATATATATATATATTCCACAAGCCTCAAGGTCTCCACAAAAAAAAAGCCCCTAGTTTCCCACCAGACAAGCTCCAAGAATCTAGAGAAAAAAGGGGGAACAAAGATGAAACATTGAGTAGTTCCACAAAACAGGAAACATGCCAGCGCCGCCGCCAATCGATTACCTCTTTTTTTCTTTTGATTTTTAACTCAACCCCCCCCCCCCCCCCCCCCACCCACCACTCACAAACCTTCCCCCACCCACCACTCACAAACCCTACCAATCAATCACCTTTTCCTCTGTCAAAGACGACGGCAACTTCCCAGCTCCCAATCTCGTCTTTCTCCCAGTTTATTTCCAAGGCACAATCGGCCTAAATTCCAAATAATCGCCCACTTTGGAGGGTGAACATGCGTATCGACAAACCTTCCGTCTCCAACTCCCACTCGCCGGAGAAACTCTCTCCACACCCGTAATTTTCCTTGTAGTCCTCCTCGAAATCACCATGTGAGGCCAACGGAGGCTGCACATAACCTCAACTAATCAACCGTTACCATCTTCGTCAACATATCCCCAACATTCTTTTGAATGTGAATCTTCTCAAGTGCAACCTAATCATCCTTGCAACCTAATCATCCTTCAACAATGATCGAATAAATGGAACTCGATGACAATATGTTTAGTCCTAGAATGAAAAGGATGATTTCTTTGCCAAGTGTATTGCACTTTGACCGTTGCTATACAACTTAGGATCTTTTTCCCCTCGTCCCAAGTCCCAACTCTTCAAGTGATTGAACCACACCATCTCCTTTCACGCTTCCATCACTACAACATATTCCTCTTTAGTTGTTAAAATGGATAAAACCTTTTGCAACTGAGAAACCCATCTCCTGTCGCAGTAACGAGAGTAAAAATATGCCCCGTGGGCTATTAATTTTCTGCAAGATCCAAATCAACATAACCCCACAAATTAACATCATCACCTCCATAACATAACGCCCAATCTTTGTTACCGACAAGATACAATAAGATCATTCGACGGCCTTCCAATGCCTATTTCCAAGATTTCTCATATATCTACTCACAACTCCCACTGCATGAGCAATCTATAGACGAGTGCAAATGATGGCGTACATACGAGGATTCCAATGGCTAAAGCATACAACACTTTAGTTATCTCCTCTTCATCTTCCGTTCTCATCGGTGACTTTTCTTTGGGAGAGTTCGAAATAACTTGCCAGTAGTGTGCTAAAAAGTTTTACATCTTCCACGTTGAATCTACCAAGTACTTTGCCCAAGTACTCTGAATGTGAAAATTTTAATAATTCACATAGATTCATTTTGTCGCACCAAGATCCTTCATAGCAAACTCCTCAGACAACCTATGCCTAAGACTAAGACTTAATAGTAGTGAACTCTTCCAAACAAGGACATGCAACAAACATTTCCTCTACACATAAAAGATGAATCTAATCAGAATTCGTTACAATTGCGCTTCCAAAGGTCGTCGTTCCTCATTAAATCATCAAAAATTTTATACCATTAACTTAAAGCTTATTTCAAATTGTACTAAGTTACACACCAATTCTTCTTTCTCCTCAAGGACCGCATAGCCCTGCGATTGATGCATATAGATGTCTTCAAGGTCATCATAAAGGAATGCAATTTTCATATCCAACTAATCTAGATACAAATCATGCACCGCAACTCGATTAAGTACAATATAGAAGGATGTGGACTTTACCACCAGAGAAAAAAATTCAGAGTAATCAATATCGACCTTTTGCGCAAAGCCTTTGGCCACAAACCTCGTTTCGTACCTCTTGGTACAATCATGTTCCACCTTCAACCAGCACACCCATTTGTTGTGAAGAGTTCTCTTTTCCATTGGAAGTTTAACCAACTCCCAAGTTTAGTTCAACACGAAAAAGTCCATCTAGTTTCTCATGGTAAGCTCCCACCTCTTGTGTGTCTCACCATGTAGAGCTCCTTCATAACAAGATGGTTCATTATTATCCATCAACAATAGATAATACAAGGAAAGAGAATACCGTTGTAGTGGCCTGATTTCCCAGGTACATGGCTCTTGTTGATTTGCCAGATAGGTGTAGGGCCTATCCGCAGCCCCAATGTGTGCACATGAAGTGCAACCTAACACCATGTGGTGAGAGGAGTGTTGCAAAAGCTATTTCATGGGCGACCCAGGCCAAGCGCAGAGGCGGGCGTAGTAGAATACCCCAAGGCTATAGGTGAGGCGAAATGCTCCTTGGGCAATCGCACCTGTCTTTTTGGCAAAGCCTTGGTTGTAAAAATTGGGCGAAGCCCTGCTCTTTCATTTTTTTTTTTCAATAAAATAAATGTTAGTTAAAATTATGTTATTTTAATGCATTAACTGAGGTTAGCATTTAACGTAACTCGAGTTAAAATTAGAAAATAACCCAAAAATATAGTAAAAAATCTCCATCTTCCTTTATCTTCTTATTAGGTAATTAAACAGATATTTCTTGCGAGAATTAAACTTGCATCTTTGCTTATTTACATTTCCTTATCCTATAGAAATTTCCATTATTTCACTTTATCAGTTACTTAACATAAAGTTTTTATAAATGTAACCATCCAGAATCTCCTTCGCATGTCTCATGTTAGAACCTCGTTCCCACCACACTACTATCACAACTAAACCTCAAAATAACTTATTTTTTCCACATATTTTAGCCGAAAACTTATTTTAATACAAAAAAACATGAAATTGGCCTTTCCAGACAAATATTGTACTGTAAAAATATATTGTTTCAAATAAAAATTGGTACACTACCAAATACATTATGTGTTTATCTAAAAAAAAGTTACACACTTCCTAGGAGCTCCAAACATGTGAACCTCTCAAACTTCGACAATTCCCTGCACTTGCTCCCATCGCTGCCTCGTGCAACTATGAATTTTTGTATAAATAGCATTGATACAAGGTTACAAACCTGGCCTCTTAGCTCAGCATAGAAAACAGATCCATAGCCACCTTGACCAATCTTGGTAGCCAAATTGAAGTCATTTGTAGCCTTCGCAAGCTCTTCATATGAGAACTCAACCGATTTATAAACAGTGATACATGAAATCTCAGGGGCACCACCATCACCGAACGTTCCTGATCCTGAAGCTTTATCCATGCTTCCGTTACCTATATAATCATTAAGGGTATTATTGATATTTCGAATGTTGATACACCAAAAAATAACTACCACCCCCTGCCCTCCCTTTAAATATAGTATTGAATGCGTCAAACAAGACGCAGTGATTACCTTGCATAAGCTCGTCTGCCTGTCTCTTCCCTCTGCAAAATCTAACATAAAGGCAAAATGCAGAGAACGCAGTCCCTGCAACTGCTGCAACAATTATGCCAGCAATGCCTCCACCAGAGAGTCTTGCTTTACCAAAAAAAAAAAAAAAATAGAGATGAGAGAGAGAGAGAGAGTATCAAAATCCACCACGACAACTCAATTCTGAGCTCGAGTAGAAATATTTAGATAAGTTGGGTGAGCAAAGAAAACCCTACCATTTGATCTGCAAAGAAGAAAGAAGGACAATCAGATGTAAACAAACTCAAAACAAACATTGTTGAAAGCAAGAAAACCTTGGGGTTTTATATTTGTTACCTAGAACTGTGATAAGCTCCGTTTTGATCTGCAATGAACATAAAAATATGTAATCATAAACTTTGAAAGGCAACCCCTACAGAAAAGCAAAAGGGTCGTGCAAGTTTGCCATCAAACAAGAAAATAAAAAAGGATTTTTTTTTATCTTTTCTTTTCTTTTATTTTCTTCTATTTATTTATTTATTTTTTTGGGTGGGGGTGCCACTATAAGACTAGTAGATCAAATGCCTCAATTAGTCCATTAATAAAAGTATAATTCCAAGGACAAAACATGTCTTCGCGGACCAAAATATACCCATTTCCACATAAATACTCACTCATTAGCATGAGATCCATATATAAAAATAAAAATAAAAAATAAAAAATCCATAAATATAGTTAAACATGTTGAGTTATTGAGTGACGGAATACTGATGTGTGTGAAGCCTATAGAATACTGAGATGTACAAGGGTGCCTATACATAAGCAAGATTAGGGTTTGGAAGATTAGGGTGCCTATATATATATACACACACACACACACACCCATATATTAACACTCCTCAAACTCAAGATGGTAAGCCGATAATAACTTGAGTTTGGAAAGTAAATGCGAAAACGTCCAGATTGATAGGACTCAGTAATGCTGACTAAGTGGAGGTGAACTGCTGGCCCAAAGATGACCCAAGAGGGAGTGAATTGGGTCTTCAAAAAATTTTATCCTTCTTATGTGTGTTTAAAAAAATCCTCAAAATATTCTTTAGTATGATTAATGTAAATATTCACTTATGCGGAAGAGATATAGAACAATAATTACACAACGCAAAGTAAAACAACCAAAGAGAGTAAAGGATACAGACAATCATACACACAAGACACAAGGATTTGTGGTAGTTCGACAAGATTCCTGGCCTACAACTACTCCTCCAAACTCCCACGGAAAGTTCTAATTTCACTAATACATTTATTAAGATTCACTCTTATAAATCCATAATCCCTTTCCCAAGCAAGATTAAACCCTCTACCAAAATTCACTCTCTTGGATTTCTTCACACGATCATCGTCACTGGCGAAATCTCGCCGCCATTTTAAAGGGAGCTCCTGACGTGGCAAGAACAAGTTGATCAACAATGCTGATGCGGTACTAATTTCAAAAGGCGTCGCGTCCCTGATGCTTACGTGGCAATGTCGTGCTAGAATTCATTACATTCAACCCTCCCTACGAGCAATGCATGCAACCTAACAGGCTAAGACCCATAGATATATATATATATTAACAAAATGGACTTCTTGTTGGGATTTTTATTCCTTATAGATTTAAATCTATAACACCTTAATAAACATGTCAAATCACCAAGAGTTTTAATGTACACGTAAATTACATATCTGGATCCATTACGATCAATTGACTTCTGATGCGGAATCCTAGGACAATCAATCACGAGAAGAATACGGATCGAGCGGGTACACGGCCTTCCCCAACCAAATCTCCAGAGTTCCACAATGGGATTTGCGATTCACTTCTTGATGGAGAGAAGTGAGCCGTCTAGATGATTTGGTATATTGAGGACCATAACCCTAGTATTATCTATATATAGTGTGATTAAGGTTCCCAAAATCTCCTAATCATCCCAACAATTTCCGGTATCTACTCATTCAACCCACATTTTTTTTAGTAGTTTATGGGTTTACCCAAATTAATTAGATCACTTAATTTTAGTCCATTAAATTTAAATAACAAATATAATTGTATTAATAATATGTTACTCAAAATCAGATCAGGAAATAAAATTTTCTAACAATCTCCCACTTGGACTACATATTATCCCTGAAACAATTATATCACAAAATTCCTTAGGCGCGCATCCGTATGCTATTTTATCTTTAGATTTCTCCTTAAACAATCGGATCCATCTCATATACTAACAATAGAATTACCGCAACTTACATCACAATACAGTCGTGACTAAACCACGTAGCCTTTCAATGCTATCTACCACACGTAGCCCAGTGACAAAGTTCCGTAACCATATTCCGTAATTGGACGCCTCATAGCAAGCAATAAACTCCGCTGCCATGGTTGAAGAGGCTATGAGAGTCTGCTTAGCAGACTTCCATGAGATAGCTCATCTAACCAATGTAAAGATATAGCCTGATGTGGAGTGCCTATTATCTTGGCATCCTGCAAAATCTGAGTCAGAGAACCCAATTATCTCCAACTTGTCTGATCTCCGATAAGTAAGCTTGTAGTCTTTTGTTCTCCTCAAATAACACATCACGTATTTGGCTACATTCCAATATTGCATACCTGGATCACTCAAGTATCTACCCAAAACTCCCACTATAAATGCTATTCCGGGATGAGTACAGACTTGAGCGTACGTTAGACTCCCTATTGCTGACGCATAAGGAATCTTATGCATCTCTTTCCTTTCAATGTCATTATTGATGCATTGATTGAGATTAAACTTGTCTCCTTTAGCTACGGGCGTATCTCTTGGTTTACTGTCTTTTATGCCGAATCTACTTAGAACCTTATCGATATAGCCCTTTTGTGATAACCCAATGATACCTCGAGAACGATCTCTCAGTATCTGAATACCTAATAAAAAAGAGGCGTCACCAAGATCTTTCATCTCGAATTTTTTCGTCATAAATTTCTTGGTTTCGTGCAATAAGCCTATATCGCTGCTAGCGAGCAGAATGTCATTGACATATAATATCAAGAAAATATATTTACTCCCACTGAACTTGTGATATACATAGTCATCAACAACATTCACCTCCAAACCGTACGAAGTAATGACTTGATGAAACTTGTGATACCATTAATGGGAAGCCTGTTTGAGATTATAGATGGATTTCTTCAATTTACAGACCATGGACTTTGGATCTCCCGATACAAAGTTTTCTGGTTATACCATATAGATCCTCTCGTCAATGTCTCCATTGAGAAGCGCAATCTTGACATCAATTTGATGTAGCTCTAGATCTAAATGAGCCACTAGTGCTATTATAGTTCTGAATGAGTCTTTCGAAGGTACCAAAGAAAAAAAAAATTGTAGTCTATGCCTTCCTTTTGAGTAAAGCCTTTGGCGACTAGACGAGCTTTATATCTCTCGATTTTACCCTTTGAATCCCTCTCGGTTTTAAATACCCATTTACAACCAATGGACTTCGTACCTTCAAGTAACTCGACGAGATCCCAAATGTCATTGTCTTTCATAGACTTCAACTCATCATTTATGGCATTGATCCATTTTTTAGAGTTAGAACTGCACATGGCTTGACAGAAGTTAATTGGATCATCATCTTTCAAACCAACGCCATCCTCATGTTCTTGGAGAAAGACGATATATTCATCCGAAATCGCACCTCTTATCTCTAACACCCCTACAACACTTGGAACATATTTAGGGTGGATAATAGAGTGTTTTTTAGGGAGAGCTCACAATCCTAAGAAGGAGAAGTTGAAGGAAGCAATAGTTCTACGGCATAATCTTCGGACTAGGCTAAGTTCTTTTGTTTTCTCTTCTATTTCTTTAACTTAGGCATTTGTTGAGCATGTTTAGCTCGTTCTTTATTGTAAATACGGTTATGGCCGTTAGCTAAACGTGGATTATTTAGGGATTTACAATACATTTATAAATTTGTGGTTATTTTGATTTCGATATTTCGTTAATGTTTGTTCTTTATAATTTCGATTGTATTTACCTTTATTCTTTGATATTATGTTTGTTTAGATAATTAGAGAATACGGAGTTTGACACTCGAAAAAGGTAACCCCGGATTCGAACTAAGGTTTAAACACAACACGATAATCTAACGACTCGGGAGGGCGTTAGAAAGTGTGCAATCAATGACGTTGAGGCAAGACTCACGTGACCTAGTGTCGTTAAGACGTTGAGGAGAACTTCTTCGTTAACGCGAAATCATGTATTCACTCGTCTTACACTCGGGAAAAGTGGCGAGTGAGTTTACAAACCAAGATTGTCGGATACGCGAACACCATTAATATAAGTCAAACAAGATCGAACACGTATTTGTAAACAACATTAATCCCTAAACAATTCTTTCCCCGAAAACATCTCATTATATTAGTATAGATAATTTAGTTAATTAGTTTAGTTTAATATAAATTTTACACATTCTTTTTTCGCCTAGATAACGTTAGGTCATGATAAACATGGTACTCAATAATAATCTCAACTAATCCCCGTTAACACGAGACCCTTACTCTCCCTACCTATACTAAAACTTGACCCGTATACTTGCGGTGTAAGTAACGACGTAATATTCTGCTTCCAGTACCCTGTTAAGGATGTATACTGCGGTCTTTAAAACTTCTCCCCAAAGCGACTTTGGTAAGGCAGAATGACTAATCATACTCCTTATCATATCCTTAAGAGTCTAGTTTCGTCGCTCTACAACACCATTCATGCTGGGCATGGTGTAATGCGGAACAATTCCACACTCATTGAAGAAAATTGCGAAGGGTCCTGGACGTTATTCTCCTAATCTGTCATTTCTCCCATAGTATTCGCCACCACAATCCAATCTGACAGTCTTAATTTTTTTTTCCAAGGTGAAGTTCAACTTCAGCTTTGAAAGATTTGAAAACATCCAAGGATTCAGACTTCTCGTGAATCAAATATAGATACCCATAACGAGAGTAGTTGTCTATGAACGTAATAAAATATTATTGTCCATTCCATGAATCCGTAGGGAATGGACCACAGATATCCGTATGTATTAGTTCTAAGACATCTGTTGCTCTCTTGGCACCTAATTTTCTTTCATTTGTTCGTTTCTCCTTGATGCACTCAATACAGACTTGAAAGTCTGTTAAATCTAGGGGTTCAAGAATTCCATCCGACACAAATCTCTAAATTCTCTGTTTAGAGATATGACCTAAACGCTTGTGCCATAAGGTGGCGAAATTCTCATTGCATTTTTGCTTTGTACCATGTGAATTTTTTTGCAGTATTTCATTATTGGAACTAATGCCAAGCATATGTAGATTATCAATCAAAGAACCAGAATTAAGAAAATTTGAACCTTGATAGAGACTAACTTTATTATTTTCGAAAGAACAACTAAAACCTGATTTATCCAAATTAGAAATAGAAATTAAATTCCGTCTAAAAGACGGTGCAATAGATGTCTCATACAAATCCAAACAAAATCCAATTTTCAACCGTAATCTAAAAGTCCCTATAGCTTCCACCGCAGTTTTATTGCCATTGCCCACAAAGATGAATCTTTCTGCATCACTTGCCGATCAGCTCCACAGGCAACCCTGCATAGTCATACTTATGTGAACAGTAGCACCAGAATCTACCCACCAAGTATCCATAGGTATAGAAGCAAAATTAACTCCAGAACAAACCAAAGATAAAAGCATACCCTTCTTTGCACGCCAGGCGACATACTTGGAACGCTCCTTCTTCATGTGTCTTTTCTTCTTGCAGAAGTAGCAGGTAAAGAGCTCATCCTGCTTCTTTTGTTTCTTTTGCTGAGAAAATCCTTCCACAACAATCTCAGCTCTCTTCTTTTTATTGCTCTGAGAGGTTGGGGTCACGTGAGCACTTTCAGTCTTATCTCGCTCATGTCTCTCTTCTTCTTGCACAAAATGAGATATAGGCTCACTGAGGGACCATTTGTCCTTATGAGTATTATAACTCACTTTGAATTGCCCAAAGTGTGCAGGAAGAGATATCAAAACTAAGTGCACGAGCAAGTCATCAAAACTAGCCTTTAGTTTTGATGCAAGATTAGACATCTCAATGATGTACTCCCTTATGTTCTCTTTTCCTTTATACTTCATCGCGACGAGTTTACTCAAAAGGTTACTTGCCTCTGACTTTTTGTTTTTGGCAAAGAATTGTTCAACTTCCTCCAAGAACATTTTGGCAATCTTGCTCTCAAGAATAGAGCCCCGAAACGCTTCCGGAATAGTGCGTTTCATAAACATCAAACACATCCGGTTGGACCGATCCTACTTTTCTATTTTAACCTCATTAGGGTTTTCCGGAGTAGAAGTGGGTCGTTCCTCCCGTAGCGCTTGATCCAAATCCATATAACCAAGAACAACTTCCACGGTTTCTTTCCAAGCCTTGAAGTTCGTCCCTTTCAGCATTGGGATATTGCCGATTTGAGAGGAAACATTTGGTGCAGTAGTAATAGAAACTGTATAGAGAACAAAATAAACAAGCACATATACCAACATGTCATAAAATAATAAAATAAGACATGAATAATTAATCCAAATTTGGATATCCATCTCAAGATACCTAACACAACATTAATTCCTAGTTTTTTGACAGAGGAATTAGCTATAATTAGTACTCTCAGCGCTAGAATCAAATTTGATAATAGGTGTTGTCAAACAATAAGCCTTTCTTTGGACCGACTTATTGTTCATATAAAAACTTGATAATCATCACACATTTATTCCCGCAGGTATGTTTATTATTTGGCCAAACAATACTTTCCTTTGGGCCGATTATTGATTGCATAGATAATAAACATACTAATCTCAAGCAATGTCTATTATTTAGTTAAACGATAATATTCCTTTGGACCGGTTATGGTTCACATAAACAACAAACATCAATGTTTATTATTCGGCAAAACAATAGTCTTCCTTGGGCTGGCTATTGCTTCCATAAATAATAAACATTTATATCTCAATATCCCAAAATAAATTAAACTACACAACAGATATTACTTTGGTAACATATTATTTAATTTTAATTTATTTCAAGATATAAGATTACTTTAGTCGACCATCCTTATGGTCCGTTGATCGAATGTCGTGCAACGAGTTAAAGTTTCCGACGTTGGGCTTTCAATCGGTCGATTGGTTCTTAAAATTCGACTGACCGGATCTGTCCTTAAGCCGTCAGTTGACCAACCATGAAGGTCCGGTCGACCGATCGGTCATCCCAGGAAAAGGTTAGGATCCTAAATTAGTCGGTCAACCGACCGAAAAGGTTCGGTCGATCGAAATTGGACAACATTGGCATCCTGTATCAATCGGTTGACCGACCATAAATAGAGGGTCGACCAATCTATCAGAACCCAAAAAACAGCATCCTGAATTAGTTAGTCTACCGACCGTGAAGGGTCGGTTTACTGATCGATCCAAAGCCAGAAACATCTCTTTACTGAATCAGTTGACCGATTCAACCCTCGTTCAACCAGATCCGACTTTAATCACTATTTTCACCATGATTCAACCTGATTCTATAACACCTTTCATTTGGACTAATTGGCTAAAATTCCAAAAAAAAAAGAAACGCATATTACATAGTAAAGAATAGAAAATTGCCTCGTGAATTCATATATATTCATAAAACAGAGTAATACACCGTGTAGAAAAAAGAGTCACCTCTCCCAGGAATGAAAACCAAACCACTTCCCCTGCTGAAATCCACACCGCGATTGTAAGCCTGCAACAACCGTTCAGGAAGCTGAGATTCACTGGCAATGGAAGACAAATTCTGACCAGGCCGAAGAGGGTAAGTAATAAATAACCCGTAATCTCTGGAAACACGACTGTCCCCGCACGAGCAATTTACGGTAACATTCACCGGGGAATTTGCAGGTATGTTGTTGGAATCGTAATTATTGAACCTCTGCAACATATCGACGGTCGTCAGATTAGCATAGTAAGTTCCGGCGACCATGGAGTAGGTTCCGGTGGTGAGACTGTAGACGAACTGATGAGCTAGAAATCCACCATCGCGAAGACAGCCGCAAGAGAACGGTACATTGACTCTGGTGCCAGCAAAAAGGTAAAGAGGATTGGTTATGTTACGATTGTAACTCATAATTTCGGAGACATTAGAGGACAAGGCCTGGGAGATGAATGGGAGATCCGCTGCTTGCCTTGGGAGATCCGTTCTTTTCCCAACGAAGTACGAAGCTAAAGCGATGCAACCGCCGCTGCACTGCGGTTGAACTCCATCGCAGAGAAGGATTAACACGATAAACCCTAGAATCAGCTCGCATCCTTTCTTTCTTACCATCGGAGACGAAACCGGATGGGAAAGTCGTAATTAGTCATATGTGACTAAATATATACATAAATATATACATAACTAATATTATAATATTTTTTTTTTGTTAATTATCACAAATATTATATATATATATATATATATATATATATATATATATATATATATATATATATATATATATATATATGTAATTATAATATGTAATTAATATTATATAAATATATGAAACCAAAAATACACGAATATATTTAAAAATATAATAATTATTGAATTATAATTAATATTTGTTATATGTAACTAATATTTAATATAATATGAATTCACTCTTCAAGTTCTCCCTACAATCCCTGCAATGCGGGACTAAAATTCATGCAATTC
The DNA here is from genome assembly GCA_016647705.1 of Eucommia ulmoides. Taxonomy (NCBI): domain Eukaryota; kingdom Viridiplantae; phylum Streptophyta; class Magnoliopsida; order Garryales; family Eucommiaceae; genus Eucommia; species Eucommia ulmoides. The sequence goes on from JAENRU010000489.1 coordinate 692,275, forward strand.
AACTTAAGGACAAATCAAAACTTAAATCTTATGCTAGACTTTTTAAAAATTAGGTCTATTATTCTTGATCTGCATATAGTTAAAAAAATATAGAATTTTTTTAAAAGATAAAAAAAATTTAGGGGTTCATTTATATAAATTTATAGAATTTAGCAAAGGAGTATATGAAATTTCAAATATTGTAATTTATTTATTTTTAAAATAAAGGGGCAAAAATATATAGTTTCAAAGTGATTAGTTCATGGATTATCTAGAGTCAGAATATTAATAGTGGAGAAAAAAAATCTTAGCCATTGATTTTATACGAATAAAAAAATTGGAAAAATATCTTATTTTGAGTTACGATCAATTTTTGGTTTTGACTTCTACTTTACGATTCATTCTTAGTTTTGACTTCTACTTTTAGTATATAGCATATGATATGACTAGGTGGACAGCCGTGCTTTACACGTGTCTATCATCAATAATCTCCTACCATCTCCTATCCTGTGAAAATTAGAATAATAAATTCTCTATAGTTAAATACATAGTGTCAAGTAATATAAGCTATTCAAATTCGAAAATGTTACGATATATTTCAATTCTCGTATAACTATTTGCATCAAAAAATAAAATATATAAATTCATGTTGTTCCATGAATAAACATACCTTTAAATTTCATAAATTATTATTAACAAATATAAATGAATCAAAACACCAAACACAGTTAGACTATGCATATTATAAAGTAATTTAACAGAGCAATGAGTATGAATATCTCAGTAAGGACGTTTTAAAGAAGAAAAAATAATGACAAAGTTGTCGATTTCTGTATTTAATATTATATAACTCTAATTTTCGATTATGTCTTGTTATAAAAGTAGAAATATTAAAATGTCTACAATTTTTTTAGTCAAAAGTATTTCAAATGAAAGTAAAAATCTAAATCTAACGACAAAAAAAATTATTTTAAATTGAATACGTCTACTTTTTGTTTATAGTGTTTCATATTTTTCATAATTCTTTATACTTTGTTATGTTTCTATACTAGAGTTCCCAACCTCAGGTGCAAAAAATAAAAATAAAAATTTTTCTTTTTTGAGCAAAACCCGGGATTTATCCCTAAAAAAAATAAAAAATAAAAATAATAGTTTTTATAAAATGAATTTTTAGCGTTTTTGAAAATTTTGAATTAATTAATGCTATATATCGGTATTTTAAATAAACTTTTTTTTTTTTTTTGTATAAATTATATTCTAAACACTCCATAATACTTTTTACAACATTAAAAACAGACAAATGAATTATTTTTTAAAAATCGCCAAAGTTGGCTAGATGAGTTGTTTCAGTGACGGCGTAATTTTTTCAACAATTTGGAGTTAAAAAACAATAGCTTACCTGTACACGAAATAAACTCAATTTTTTTTTGTATACAAACTATATTCATGACAATAAATAATTAAAATTTAGAATATTAAAAACGGATTAGTGAATAATTTTTAAATAATCCTCAAAGTTGGTCAAATCTACTTCATTTAGGTAATAAAGTCTAGATACTTTTGGACTAAGTTTCGGTGACATTATAGTGTTATGATTTTCGTATCATGAGTATGTAGTTACATGCTTCTGTGATTAACTGATGGTGGCATTATGACATTCTTGAATATAATGCATTGTGCATATGAAAGAGCAGTAGAGCATCGAATGCATATATACAAGGGGGGACTGAACAAAAAATTGTTTTGCATGACGTGACGTGGAAGAGTTTTCATACTAATGATTAATCCATGAATTGTGATCAACTTTAGGGTGATGTGTGGTGTGTGGACTGATAAATTAAGAGAGTAAAATGACAAGAGAAGAGAAAACTATATGTAAGATAGTAGAAAAAGTTTGGATGAGCATAACTTTGCGCTCAGTGGTCCGTTCGGGACAAAAAAAAAAATCGATTTCGGGCATTTTTTTCGAGATCTAGGCATGATAAACGCCGTAGGAGGTTTGGTTGAGTATTTTTTCAAATAAGATCTGTTTTCACTTTCAATTTTAAATTTGAAATGTTGGATAACGAAATTTGTAATCTTCGTCGTGAGCATGCATCTTGTCCTGTTAGTAAAATTAAAATCTTTGAAAGTTAGAGTGATGACTCAAATCAGACCCAACTTGTAAATTAGCATTGACAAGCAAACTGATTATTTAAGATATTTTTGTTGGTTATTTATTTCTTAAATATTATGTTTTATTCAATTAATTTTTTATGATTATTTAAAAATTATTCACTAATCTATTTTTAGTGTTTTCGATTTTATTATTTAGTTTTATGAACGTAATTTATATATAAAAAAAAAATAGGTTCATTTCTATTACGGATATGTCATATTTTATTAACTCAAAATTTTCAAAAAAACTATATCGTCATCGAAACAACTCATCCGACCAATTTTGAGAATTATTTAAAAATTATTCAATAATCCATTCTTAGTGTTCTAAGTTTTAATTATTTAGTTTTATGAATATAGTTGGTATACAAAAAAAATGGGTTTATTTCGTGTACAGGTAAACTACTATTTGTTAACTCTAAATTGCCGAAAAAATTACGCCGTCATAAAAACAGCTCATCTAGCCAATTTTGACGATTTTTTAAAAATTATTTACTTGTCCGTTTTTAGTGTGGTAAAAAACATTATGAAGTGTTTAGAATGTAATTTATGTAAAAAAAAATTAGGTTTATTTAAAATACTGATAGGGTACCGTTAATTAACTCAAAGTTGCCGAAAACACGAAAAAATCATTTTACAAAACTTTTTTTTTTTTTGGGATAAACCCGGGGTTCCCAACCCTGGATTCTGCTCAAAAACGCAATTTTTTTTTATTTTTTTTATTTTTTGTACCTGGGGTTGGGAACCCCCGGTTTTTTGGAAACCCGGGGATCCTAACTCTGAGTAACTTTAGTTCGGTAAATAAAGTTGGGACAAACTACTTTTCATTAATTTTGTTTTAAAAATATAATAATTTCGAAAAGAACTCTAGGAATCTGATTGCGATGGTTGACTGAAGCTTCAACTCAACGGCGGTAGCAGTGGCAACATCTCTCACTTTCGAGACCCAAACGACCACGCTCTCTACATGGAGATTCATGAGTTCCAACCACCGCCGCCCAAATTAAGCACCAACAAGAAGTCCCAGTTACATTCGCAGCAAATGGGTGCTGCGACAAACCACCAATAGTGATTCGACGGCGTAGACTTGCAGAGGAACAACAATGATGGAGAAAGCTTCTCTCGCTTTTTTGCTCGCTGAAATGAAACGGTGAAATGAGAAATCCTACAAGATTGATGGGCAAAATAGTCAAAATATAATTTTTTTAAAAAGAAAACACACTCTGCAAAATCAAATAAGTAATGAGACCTTGGCTGAATTTTTTACTAATGTTTTTACTTAATTTTCTAGTTAAATTAATTAATTAAATAATTTTAATTATATTTATTACACTCTTAATTAATTAAATATTTAATTTAATCAATTTTAAGTACTTAATTTAATTATTAAGCATATCCTAATAATTTCCCTTTCATCGTTTTGCAATAATTTCCAGCCTCGCTTTAAGAAAGTAAAAAAGAAAAAATAGGACAATAATGACTCCTGTCCAGTCCAGTGTCCTTCTAGCTTTTTCATTTGTTTGCTTACTTCGTGAAGAAGTCATTAGACTTGACCAGCGACTTTTAAATTAGAATTATCTTATTCCCAAAAAAATAAAAAACATAATTAGTTTTATAAATTTTGAATAAAATTATTAAAAAATTATAATTAATTACTTTTAATGTTTCATATTTCAAATTCATTATATTTTAGATAAATAAATAAGTTAAAATCTTTATCCTTGCATTACTGTAGTAACTCTCATTAACCAAAAAAAGTGCATTTCAAGTGATAATGCACATTTAAGTTAAAGGAGTTAAGAAGTCTCTACAAGATTAAAAAATTGGGTTCTACGAAAAAATAATTATTAAGAGGAGCAGCAACGCATCCAGAACAAACTAGTTTTTTAACTTGCGTGGATAGAGGATACTCGTGGATATTAAAAAAAAAAAGAAGGGAAAAGTGTAGTGACTCTCATTTCAACTGCCCTCCTTTGTGCTCTTTTGCTTAATAGATATGTATGCATTTAACTTCGTAATAGTTTCAAACCCATGCATTATGCGGGCGGAAAAAAAAATTATAATAATTTTTTTTTAATATTAAACCATAAAGCATATAGATATATCATTTGATTATTTTGTTAGTAATATTCGGAAGCGGATGCTAGTTAGTCTTGACGTTTTATAAATACCAAATATAAATACATTATCAATAATTACATATATAATTATTGCAAGTTAACAAATTCTAATTTAATTAATTTATATCGTATCTCTTTTTTTAAAAATATTTTTTGAATATCAATTATTTTTTTAAGTAATTTAAAAAGTGGATAAAAAAAGTTAGGAAAAATTAACTAAAACAAAAAAGAGACAAAATTGAGTGGCGTAACTCATTATTTGATATAGAAGGGAAAAAAATGTAAGAATTAACCAGCTTGAAAGTGACATTCTTTAACCTAATTAAAACTTTCTCTATCATAAGACTTGTAGCCACGTGGATGTTTAGTTTTCTTCCCTTGTGAAAGATCTAGAGTAAACCTTCTCCCAATATTTGTACCAAAAAAAAAACTTTTATCTCTCCTTCCACTTTTAAGTATTAGTATTAGATAAAATTATTTATATATATAATTGTCTAATTATTTATATATAATATCTAATATTTAATTACATATATAAATTTATTTTAATTAATATTAAATTATCGGGTCAGGCCGAACCAACTCTAAAAATAAAAACATAAGTCTCATATCGGTTCTAAAATATCCATAAGCCTAAAATTAAAGATCCTAACCTTAGCTTTGAGCCCAAACTCTCAGTCCAAATATTAAGGTTAATTACACTTTATCCCCCTATAGTTTGGCCTATTTACACTTTATCCCTTGTAGTTTAAACGTCGCCACTTACCCCCTTGTAGTTTGTGGACCTAAGTGCAACGCTAACTCTGATGACAGACAGATTAAAATGTCAATTTTATCCTTGAGTTAATAGCACTTTATCCCCTATGATTTGACCCATTTACACTTTATCCCCTGTGATTTGGCCCATTTTGTATTTTACTCCCCTATGATTTAGAGAGAAATCATACCCAAATCAAGCCCAGTTTCATAAATGGCGCGTGAACGCCACTTCTGTCAAATTTGACAAAAAATGTTAGATTTGTACTTAGGCCCAAGACCATCGGGGGTAAGTGGCGAAGTTCAAATCATAGGGGGATAAAGTGCAAATGGACCAAATCATAGGGAGATAAAGTGCTATTGACCCTACAAAATGATCAATGAGGTGGTGTGCGCCTCTGGCCCATGAACACCCATAATATTGTTCGGCCATTTGGGTAGATAACTGCATTATGAAGGTCTTGTGTGTTTTGGGGGCCTTATTGGGCCGCCTTATTTACCCACTCCCCTCACCCACCCACCCAAAAAGAAATATATATATATATATATATAGGCCGATACGTCTCCTATTTGTGTTTTAATGACAAGAGTGTTTTCTGATTCTGTCGGTATTTGAAACACTTCTATCTTTTCCATATTACTCTATTTCTAGAGTCAATAAATTTATGTGGGAAACTAGAGCTGGTTAGAAGATGTAACCACCCTCCATTTCTTTCCTTTCCCTCGCCTTGGTATTGCCACTACCCCCCCCCCCCCCAACCAAAAAAAGAAAAAACATAAGCCTTAAGAGAAAAAACATAAGCCTTAAGAATCACGTGATCTTTTTCTTAACCTTATGAAATACTACATTATGTGTCACAGTTAGAATGGTCCGCCCATGCCGGACCATTGTAGATGGCTTTACAATGGGCCGAGGCAGGCTAGTCTGGCCCAAAAAACAATAAGCCCGACTAGGCCAAAGCCGGGTCCATCAGACTTTGACTTGTCAACAGGCCGGTTCGGGTATTGATTGGGGTTGTTTGAGCTAGCCCAATAGATCCAGCATCTTCGGGTACTCCGATTCGGGCATGAAGCCTGTATTTCGGGCCTTTTTCTAACTTGAATTTCAAATGGTTAAAATACCAAATGAATAAAATTACGAGTCTTTTTTAATTGTCAAAATATCAATGAACAATACCAAATATACTGTACACACAAGACTATTTAGGCTAGTCTTTCCCTGTCAAGGCCCTAGTCCCCATGTCAGTAGCTTTTAAGTTATTAAATATGGATTTATACCATTTACCTCCCCTGTCCTTTTGCACTATATCAGATACTTCCCTTGTCATTTTGTAAATACTAGTCACCACCGTGACCAATATTTTTGTGTGAAATTACCATTTTACCCTTACTTTTTATCAGATATTATACCATTAAAAAATCTTCTAAGTAAAACTACTGATTTACCCTCTTGTATTTCCTAGTTTTGCACAGCGTTAGAGAGAGACGAAGAGAGATCTTGGAGGCGTTGAAGGTCATCAGAGGTTGATTGGGTTCGTCGTCGTCGAAGAGTGAAAACTTCATCGGGGTTGTCGGAGGAAGCTCGTCGGAGGGAGATCGTCGTTGGAGGTTACTTGGTTGCACGGTTCACCGTTGTCGGAGGCAACCACGGTTCGCCGTTGCCGGAGTAGGGAAGAGGTGGAGGTGGGGAAAAGAAATCATGAACAGGGGAGGGGGAGAGGTTTGGAACTTGGATGGAAGTTTGGTTGTGGCGGTTCAGGGTTCAGAGGTGGTGGTCGGAGTATTGAGAATGTGTTGGGAAAAAAAATGGTTATAAAAAATACATTTTGACCCTTTTAGTTTTGAAATTTTTTACAAATCAATCCTTATGAATTAATTAGAACAAAATAACTAAATTATCCTTAATTTCAAAGTGAATGACAATTTTATCCCTAATTTTAACGTTAAAATTAGGGACAATTGTGTCCTTTCACTTAGAAATTAACAGTAATTTAGTCGTTTTATTCTAATAAATTCTATAGGGTTTATTTAATAGTTATTCAAAGTTATGGGGTACAAAATGTATTTTTCCTTTCATTTTTTGTCCATCCCTTGTTTCTCTTTCTCTCTAAAACCGTGGTTATGAGGGGAGGTGGCTGATACCATGGGTGAGGTTCACGGTGGTTGCAGGGAAGTGGTGGAGGCTAGTTGGGGAAGATTGGAGGAGGCGGTTCACGATTCGCCGTTGCCGGAGTAGAAAGGTGATGGGGAGGAGAAATCACGAACAGGGGAGGGAGAGGGGTATGGAACTTGGGAGAGGTGTGTTAAAACATTTTTGTTGGTTGGAGGTGATGGTAGTGTGTTGGTAGTTGGAGGTGGTGGTTGTGTGTTGGGGTTGGATGGTCGGAGGTGGTGGCCGTGTGTTGATGGTCGGAGGTGGTGGCCGATCAATTTGCTACTGCAAACATAAACATAAATGGGGAAAATTTTTTTTTTGACCCTTTTAGTTTTGAAATATTTTACAATTAGATCTATGTGAATTAATTAGAACAAAATAACTAAATTATCTTTAATTTCACACAATTATTATTCCTATTTTACACAATTATTATTCCTATTTGTGTGATTTTCTTCCAAAAATACACAATTATTATACCTATTTTGCCCTCTGATATGTTTCTAGTGATTAATTCAAAATTAAAACATAACTTTGAGGGTTGATAGTGTAATTTATTTTCATATCCCGAAGGAGTTTAGTTCATCTTCTCTCTCTAGGATTTTGAATCTCTTTTTGCCATCTTAATTTCTTTTCTATTATGATTATCTGAAAATCTGAAACTTATTGTTCGATTAATAAGTTGAATCACATAAATTAACTCTTAAATTCCTCCGCTTTCGGTTAGATTCATCGTTTTATATGCACAAAGTTATCGTTTTTTTTTTCAAAGTTAATCTTATTTATTTAATTTGAAAAAAGAAACTCAAGATCCATCAATGGCGGATGAAATACAAAATCAAAAAGGGAGCAAATGTCGAGATTTTCATTTATATTTTAGTGAATTTCCATTTGCTATTTCGATGGTGGATAGCAATACAATATGACGAACCAGAGGTAAAAAAACAAGATTTCACAACAGAACACAGAAAAAAAAAAAAAAAAAAAAAGATAAAAAAACGTCGACCATTCATTGAAGGATATATCTGGAGCTTCAACAAACAATATCAACACATCTTCATCAATCCAACCAAGTGCTATGTCCTCAATACCTCGGCGGCAGCTCCGATACGATAAACCCATTTCACCACCATTTTTTTCGCGGCTGCTGTGTCCGACCGTGAAAAGCGATAACCGCCGACGCGACACCGTCGGAGCATGAACCACCATTTCCCAACTGAAACTCCCCATAAATACTCGAACCCGCGACGCGAAAATATTCATGGAGGGGCAGAAATCGACAGCAGCGGCGGAGGAGAGGATGAGGGGGTTGAGGGTTGAAGAAGAGCTCTTGCCATGGAGGGATATATTTGTCAAATTAATTTAAATAAGAAGGATATTTTTGTAATTTTATTAGAGTCAAACTATTCCAAGGGTAATATTATCAATAACAATATTATGTCAGCAACTTTTTACTGTTATGGGAGATATGTGGTTTAAATTATAAAACTATAGGAGAGTGGTAGGTATTTATCAAAAGGCATGGGAGATATCTGATATAATGTAAAAAGATAGCGGAGGTAGATAGTATAAACCCTATTAAATATTTGTTTTTTTTATTTTACTTCAATACATTCAAATGGTATTAAGTGTATTTGGATGTATGTACATTCAAGTCCAATCAAGTGGCCACATGGCACCAACTCCATCATCCATGTCCCATCCAATTATTTTTTTAAAGTTAAATTAAAAATTCTTAGATGGTTTTGCGGTAGCAGGTCATCAAAAAAGTTGCAAGTTTTTTTATGAAAAGTTACAGGTTTGGATAACAAAGTTGCAAATTACTTTTACAAGAATTATTTAAAAAATTGCAATTTAGTTAAACAAATTTACAAATTCATTTTTAAAAAGTTGTAAGAAAAAAATTGATAGTATCTTGGTTGATAATGACATATTTAGAAATATTAGGAGTTAATTTGTAAAAAATTAACTTATTCAATTGTTATTACAGTTATTATGTTTCTGATATTAAAATTCAATTTGAATTTTAAGCGTTTAGTTGGACGATTAAATAAGTAGAATATAAATTGAATAAATATTCTTTATTATAGAAATATAAAGGCTAATTTGCCAACAAATTAGTTATTCAATTATTATTAAATTTATTATATTTCTGATATCAAGAATTCAAGATGTAATTTGAAAATTGAAGCCTTCAATTGAACGATTAAATAAGTAGAATATAAATTAAATAAATATTCTCTACTAAATATTAGGGGCTAATTTGTAAAATTTAAATTATTCAATCGTGATTAAATTTATTACGTTTCGGATATCAAAATTCAATATCTAATTAAAAAATTGAAGCATTCAATTGGACAATTAAATAAATAGAATATAGATTAAATAAATATTTTCTATTACACAAATTTGTAAAAAATTAGGTCATTCAATCGTCATTAATTTATTAGGTTTATGGCATCAAAATTTAAGTTGTAATTTGAAAATTGAAACATTCAATGGGACGATTAAATAAGTAGAACATAAATTGATTAAATATTCTTTATTGTAAAAATATTACGGACTAATTTGTAAAAAAATAAGTTATTCAATCGTTGTTAAATTTGTTAGGTTTCTGATATTAAAATTCAAGATATAATTTAAAAATTGAAACGTTCAATTAGACGATTAAATAAATACAACATAAATTGAATAAATATTTCAGATGTAAAGACAAACATTCCCATTCAACTCGAATCTCTAATAATGACTTGTCACCTTCTTCAGAAGGTAAAAATGAAGAGGATAGCATCCACCGTGAAACCCGCATATTATTGTGTAGTGCGCTAATGGTTAATATGTGCCCAATTTTGAATATAGCCCAAACAACATAGAGGTCTAGTTAATGGGTCAGTGTTAAATTGGGCTAAGAAAATACGGTCCATTCGAACTAATCCGCATATACAATAAAATAAAATCTAGATTTATCCTCAGAAAATTCTTAGGAAATCGGATCTTCTTGAAATCAAGGAATAAATCGGGCATTGAGCAAGTGTGTGTGTGTATATATATATATATAGGTAGTGAGATAATGCATGGGTTTTTACGTTACATTTATACACTAAAAATTATTAATTTATCTTTATATCGGAAGATATTTTAATAATAGCACATTAGTATCTCAAGTATTTTTTTTCTTTTTCTTTTTTTTTAATAGTTTTGTAGGCTGATCGACTTAGGGTAAATACATCGATTGAAAATAAATGTATCCATCCGTGTTTTTTCGCCAATTATAATAAATTAGCCCGTATCGTAGAAGTCATGATTGCCCGATCATTTTCCATCTTCTCTTTGCGGATGATACGTTATTATTTTGTAATGGAAGTGAGTCAAGTATTCGTCATCTCATGTCGGTTCTTAAGGATTATCAATCAACATTGGGCCATTTGGTCAACCTCTCGAAGAGTAATTTTTACGTGCATGAGAATTGTTCGCCAAGTAGAATTGTCATGATTCAACAGGCTACTTCGTTCCAACGTGGTACTTTCCCTCTTACCTACTTGGGTGTTCCTATTTCTTACGGTCATCTAAAAACCACGGCTTTTGACCCTCTTGTTGATAAGATAGCCCATCACTTGGAAGGTTGGAGGTCTAAACTTATTTCCAAAGGAGGTCGGCTTATTCTTTTGAAACATGTGATAGCCTTCATTCCCATGCATCTTATTGCTTCTTCTTCCGTCCCTCTTTCAGTTCTGAATAGGATCGAAGCCATTATGGCTCGTTTCTTTTGGAACTCCTCTTATACAAATAAGAGGCATCATTGGATAGCTTGGAACACAATTTGCAAAAAGAATAGTGAGGGGGGTCTTGACTTGCGCACCTTACGCGATATGAAGAAAGCTTTCTCTCTGAAGAAAATATGTAGTTTAGCTCATGGCAAGTCTTTATGGTTAGATTTCATGCATAGCTAGTATATCAAAAACCTTCATATTTCTTTGTGGAGGCATTGTTATAATGAGTCCAGATTGTGGAAATACATCCTTGAAGCTCGGGCTACTTTTATGGATTTATCTAGATGGGAAGTGGGAGATGGTAACAAGATTAGTTTTTGGTCAGACGACTAGGGATATGGTGTCCTTTCGGATATTATCTATGGGGAGTTCCCGGTGTCGACTATTCAAGAAGAAATGGGGACGAAATCTTGGCGGCTTGTAGATCTATCGGATTAGGAGGTGGAGTTTCTGGATGGGATCGAGCCTGTTTTAAATGGAGAGAACGATCGGCTCATATGGCTTCCGAGTAGAGATGGAATCTTCTCCGTTAAATCTGCTTGGGAGGGTTTGCAAGGAGAAAGGCAGGATCGACGTCATTTCTCGTTATTTTGGAAGCTTAAAATCCCCTTAAAAATCAAAATTTTCATCTGGCAGCACATGATATGATCAAAAGATTAAAGTGACTTCCATAGAAAAGAACTGCAATTTTGAATCTATTTACAATGCATGCTCTAGCATATATTGTTTTTTTTTTTTTTTTTAAAGTGTTATGATAAAAAATAAAATAATTGATTAAATAAATTTAGCAACAAAGTGTTGACGTAATAAGATTCAGTAAACGGCACATTTGAAAATATCACAGTTAAGATGATCAAATAAGTTATATAATAGTAATAGAGTCAAATGAATTTCGATCGCTGTTAGGTAACACCGTTGATTTATTTTATATGTTATGATTAAAAAAATCAATGATTGATGATATTAATCCTACAAAAAGTATGAAAGTGCAAAAAATAAAATTTATAACTATTATGAAGGTAAAAAAATAAAATCTATAGCTATTATGAAAGAATAAAAATAAAATCTATAACTATCAAAAGTATCAAATTAATATAATTTTTATTCTGAATAGAGTGAAAAATATCATCTATTATTTTCGACATATGTTTTAAAACTACAAAAAATTTCTTAAATTAAATATCCAAATAGTTTGAGTTTTTCTTTATACCAAATAGTATTATTTTTAAGTATGCAATACAAAAATAAGTAGATTAATTTTTATAAATTTGTAAGTATAATTTATAAATCTACTTTGTGTATAAAATTGTTGAACAAAAAACATGTCTATGTTGACATATATATTATTATAATATATAAAAATATTAAATGCCTTTTTTAAAAAACAAAAAGTGAACTTTTTAATATATATATATATACTAGCGTATAACCCGTGCCTGAAGGCACGAGCGAAAAAAGAAAACCTAATACTTACGCAATTAAGTAGAAAAATCAACAGACCCAACATAAAAAAAAACATTACAAAATATACTGCCACTAACCACAACCACAAACACAAACATAAAAAACAATAATGAATTTAAATTGTTAACACGTGTTTTCAAAGACAACAAATCCGTGCCTGAAACAAACATTACTAAAACAAATAACAATAACTTAATTACCTTATAATATCTCCACCAATGTAGAACTTTTTCACCTAATTCGTACAACAATCAACGAAATTAATGAATGCCTTTATACATTAAGATGGCGTTTCACTTACCCATGGCCGTTCCCCAATATTTTCTTAACCTCTTCGGTAGTATCATTATGCAAAAAACATTCAACTCACTATTAATTTGATCTGATTAATCTTATACAAAAGGTTCAATAACCATTCAATTAATGAGAAACAATCATCAATATACCCGAGTACAAATAAACTATACAATGGGAAACAATTTAACAAAATTTACAATTACAAATTTACAAAGCACATATGCGTCGCCAATACAGAGAATACTGGGTAAAAATTCAAAAAATAAAAAAATACACTTTGATTAAACAACATTTAAAATTATTGACTCCTATTTTCAAATCTATACAACCAATAACCAATATAACCACTAACCAACATAACCACTAACCGATAACCAATAATCAAATACTATAGAGTATACCTTGTAATATCTTGCACACATTGAGCCTTCCAATTTTCAAACATAGATTTACGGATTGCTCTACTCAAGCTATGGATTCGGTAAAACACCTAATGTTAAGAACAGAAACGGAAACAGAAACAGGGAACGGGAACAGAACAGAAACAGGGAACAGGGAACAGAAACAGAAACAGGTAACAAAACCTTTGCCGCTCGACATCAGTCCATTTCCGTCCTAATAGTGCTTTTCCCGACAATCTTGGCAGTTGGGCACAGCGCCTGTGTATAAAAGTTGTTAGAATTCGTTGTTCTAAGCAATGGTCCACGACTAAATCAGAAAAAGAAAACTAAACAAAATTTTTTTTGCTTCTCTTTCTATTCTTTGAGACAAAAAAAAAATCTCTCCATAGCCAACGACAAAGGACCGACATGAGCCAACAGCCTCTTCTTCATAAGTGTGCTGTAAAATTCAGGAAAATAGAACAGAAAATGACTTATTTGTTCCTACATTTTCTGTTTCTTGTTCCAAGTTTTATGGAAACAGAATCGTAAATCATGGAATAGAAACACTAAACATACGCCACTTGAAGAACCATTTTGTTCAGTTCCGAAACAGAAATGAGGTAACAATAAACATCAACCTAATCCAAAGTTCTTTAAAATTGTTCTTTTTAGTTATTTCTACACCTTATCATCAAAGGGATTTTCTAATTAAAATAAACTAAAAGTCTGTTTGGTTATCCTTGAAACTGGACCACTTGATAATGAGTATCTAAATAAATGTATTCAATTCAACCAAAAGATAAAATTAAATATCTTGAGCCGTTAACCCAAAAAACATGTGGCCCTTGTGTGGTTTTGTCACTAAATCAAAATCAAAATCAAAAACAAAATTTTCACTACCAACATCACAGTTAAAAACAACTCAATTATACCACGAAAATTCATGTGCCGTTTTCTCTCTCAATCGCACACAAATATACACCAATCTAACAACAATTTTTCCACTCGCAATTCAAATACTTTGTTCACAAACGTGTATCTAAATCTTTGTAGAAGAAGCCAAATTTAGTCAAAGGGAAAGTGGAATCAAACCTGGAGGTATTTGTTTTTTATCCTTGGTTGGTGCTTCTTTTTCCAAGATTTCATTTTCTGTTTTTTCTTCTCTGCATCTAGCAACAAAAACAGAAACAAAAAACCACCAGATCAAACTCACCATGCATCATTTATTTGTACTCGAAAGACAGCAGGCTCGGAGCATCAAATCTCTCCAAAACCTCTACCTTACAGCTGAAAGTGGATAAGAGACCGTCCCACACTGCAAAACTGTCGTCTACACCTGGATGAACCTGTGATATTAACCTAACTTGAACATTTTTAATTTTTACAGCCAAATTTTAAATTCAACAAATTCACAAAATTGTCAAATATTAAAAAAATAGTCGAATTTACTGAATTGAAGAACAACCAAACGGGTCATCTATATGAAATGAAATCAATGTAATGAAATTGATAATCAAATTGAGAAAAACTCATAAAACCCTAATAAAAAAACCCAATTCAGCAGATCTAAATGCGTATAGAAAAACCATTGAAGAAGATTAAATTTCTTCGTACCTCAACCAGAATCTGAAGAACACAGCCGGGACTTGATCAAATCGAATCTGAAATTCGGATAATCGGATCCTTCGTGGATCAATTAGAGTTGAATCCAATAATCATGAACACATTTCAGTAATTTGAAAGAGAAAACAATAAAAATAATAACAATAATCAAAGATGAAGAAGACTCACCAGCTATTTGTGTTCATCCCCTTCTCCTCCTTCTTCTTCTTGATTAAACCACTTTCATGGATTAAATTAATTCAAAAAGCAAACGGAATTCCCAGCTGAGATGAGCTACGCATCTGCATATAAAAAATTATAGAGAGAGAGAGAGAAGAAGGATTGAACTGCTGCAAAATCTAATCAAGAGCTGCGAATCGTGGTGGTTGAGAGAGAGAAAAATAGGCTTACCAGGGAATCTGCGATATCGGGAGCGAGGACCGTGAGCGATTGGAGGAGTCGACTTAGATTCAGCCGAGAGTTAAGCCACCGTCGTCGTCTGGAGGAAGGGAGACGGCGTGGATGGCAGCGTGGATGGTGAGGCGATGACATCGCGGCGAAATGGAGCAGAGGTGGCAGTGGCAGTGGCGGTGGCGGTGGCGGTGGCGAGGGGATGGCGGAGGAGGCTGAGAGGGAGTGGCGACGGTGATGGCGATTATCGGAAGTGGAGAGGGAGCGCGAGGGAGGAAGAGAGAGAGACGAACCCTAATATTGCTGGGGCAACAAATTCAATGGCGAAGAAGACTCTCGGAGTCCAGTCCATGAAGTAAATGCAAAGGCAGGCAAGGACAGAACACTGTAGACGATGGTAAGTGTTAAAAAGTATGATTGATGGTAAGTGTTGAATATTGTATATTATTATAGATAAATATATTATATAGATATGTTGTATATAGATGTTGTATATATCAAAAGACATCCAACGATTACGAATATCCAAAGACATCTAACGGCCCTGAATGTAAATGAGCTGATTTATTATATATATATATATATATATAAATAGCTACATATATCATACTAGTGTATAACCCGTGCCTGAAGGCACGGGTGTAAAAATCTATGATTCATTTAGAAATATGCATTAACATTATTACAAATTATATATAAACTTTACAACCGAATTTAAAAAGAAATAACTTAAGAAGTAAGAGTCATAAAAACAAATTCAAAAATACAAAACAATAAAGATAAAGAAACAATAAAGTGAATAATTTCTTTTTGGTATATATAAGAATAAAATGACATATTGAAACTTAATAGCAACCTTAATATTGTTTTTCCCTGGACTTCAAGACAATGATATTGTCCATTGTCTAAAACTAAAGCCTAAAAAAATCTACACAAAATTAGAATATATATATATATATATATATATATATATATATATATATATATATATATATATATATATATATCTATAATATAAATCAGGTTGTTGTTTGAAAATGTCTCAAAATACATTTTTGGAGGGAAAGAATTAAGACCATTGGATCTGCCATCCAAGGGCTAAGATTAACTAAAAGTAAGAGACATTTTAGACCCTATGATCACTTTTGATCCAATGGCTGAGATCAGACTACCTAGATGGAGAAATTGTTCCGGCTACAGGTGGCTGACCACATATTTCTAACGTTGGTTCTCTCTCTTACTCAGGCTCTCGCTTCTCTCTCTCTCTCTCTCTCTCTCTCTTCCTCTTCCTTACCCCAATCGCCGTCGCGACTGTCGCTGTGCCACCATCAGCCCTGCCAGTGCCATCGCCACCTGTAGCCGGAACAATTTCTCCATTGCCATTTGTATTTAGGTACGTCTCTTTCTATGTTTCTCTCTTCTTCTATTTCCATCGACGAAGACGGTTCAGATCTTCGTGGGACTGGACGGCTGTGGTTCACCATCGCGATAGTTGTCGCTTCTACAGTCGCCGTCGCCAGCGCCGATCCGCGCCGTTCTATCACCGCCCCGTGAAGCCATCGCCGCCGCAGCTACGGTATGTCTCAAGTGGCCAGATTAGGGCTTGATTTGGTTCGAGTTGGCCATTTCGAACCAAATCAAGCCCTAATCTGGCCACTTGAGACATACCGTAGCTGCGGCGGTGATGGAACGGTAAAGATAGGCTGGCGACGTCGACGTAGCAGTGGTGCTTCGATTGTAGCCACGATGGCGACAGCAATCGTAGTGGTGAAGGCTACGGCAATCGATCGCCACAGCGCAGGCTATAACGGCGAGGCCGGTTAGGAAATTCTCAATTTCTTCTGCATCTGAAACTTTTGGTACTGTCACCATACAGATCCAGTTCCTACACTATTGCTATTGTTCACTCTGTCTGCAACAAGGAGGAAATGGAGATGATGAAGTTGGGCAATAAGTATTTATTGGTTTGATTTTATTTCGGTTTAACACTGTGGTAGCACACTATTGCTATTGTTCACTCTGTCTGCAACAAGGAGGAAATGGAGATGATGAAGTTGAGCAGTAAGTATTTATTGGTTTGATTTTATTTCCGGTTTAACACTGTGGTATTAGTAATTATATCAATTTTTTTATACAAGTTTTAGATTTCATATCTTAATTTTAATTTGTTTTTGACATGTTGTTGAAGGATTTTTTGCCCCTGCTAAAGAAGCGTTTGGTGTTTAAAGGTTGTTTTAGATTTCATATCTTATTTTTAATTTGTCTCTGACATGTTGTTGAAGGATTTTTTGCCCCTGCTAAAGAAGCGTTTCGTGCTTAAAGGTTGTTTAGACATTCTTGAACGAAAAAGCAACTTCGGTTATTGAATGACCTATTTAAAAATACAGCACCCAACCACCAATACTTTTGACAGTTCAATTGTTCTTGACTTTTACTGTTAATTTGAATATAGGGAATGAAGAGTAGAAGAATGACAACCAAACTGTGGCGAAAGATGTAACAATGACAACGAAACTTATTACATTGGGTAAGCATTGAACAATATTCACTAATGTCTGCATTGTTAGTTACAAAGCTCTTTAGCTATTTCGACTCATATGACGAAAACTGTTAGGTCAATTGCGATCACTATACTATTAGGTAATAATTAGCTTAAAGTGTTGTTCATGGGAGGTAATGTGAGTGTGTGCATGTTCATGTTCATTAATTATCTATTTTTTTTAATTAAATTGTGTGAGTTGAATTATTTTGTGGAATGCTTCTAATTGCCAAACTCAAATAGACAAATGGTACATATTTTTTTGTGGAACTATGTTTTGATTTTTGAATTATTAATTTATATATCAAGCATTATGGTACATATATAAATAGTTTTAGACCCGCTCAATGTGCTGGTTTAGAAAAAAAATTAATTTATATTAATAACTTCTCAAAATTTACACACGAAACATTACGGTACTATTTGATTATTTTGACAGTAATAGCATGGATTTTAACATAAAATTGAAATTTTAAATGCATACATGCATTGTTTATAGGAAATAAATGCATACATGCATTCAATTTTTTTAGGCATTGTTTTAGGAAACAAAATAAAGTTTCCAAATCATTTATATTCGTCATTGAATGTATAGACTCATTAATAAAAGACATTATTGTTTTCAGGTATGTTTATTGAATATATGTATATTAATATTAGTAAATTAAGGAGAGTTCAAATAAGTTTTTATAAGTTTTCTAAGCCCTCCAAAGGGTTAACTTCCACTTTTAGTTGATAGACATGGATTTTTTTTTTCCTTCTTAATTTTCAGTAAGATGTATCTATCCAGTCCAGCTTAAAGCGACCTGATTTAAGGGGACAAACCATTATATCCTTCCAAGTCAACAGTTATGGAAGGGATTTCTTAAGCACAAATGTCCATTTTCTTTAACAATTTGTTAATGTTAACAAACTAATTAAATGATTATGGGAATTAATGTTAGCAAATTGATTAAATACCCATGAGAGTTAACATTATTTTGTTAATATTTACAATTTCAATAAATCAAATGTAAAAGAGAACATCATTCAATTATCTTAAAATCCGTAACATATTGAAAAATCGTGAGTATTTACTACCCAAAACTCCACCATTTTCATTTATGCTTTTGGAAAGATGAAATGAGAGTTAAAATTTTATGCAAACCTCCTGAAATTTTTCGGTGATTAAACGACTTTCCATTTATGTCATTTTGACTCCTGATATTTGAAAATTAAATTTTAATGTTATTTAACATTACGGATATTATCTGGTTAGAATATTAATAGGTCTAAAAATTAAATTGTCAATCGACTTTTTTATAAAAGCATTCCCAAATTTGCTCTGTTTAATTGGTTGATTTTGGACCTTTATTAGATCTACTCAATCTATCATTCATCACCTCCACGAACCATCGCCGTTGCCTTCCATCTGAAAATTACGATTCCAATTGGTTCGATTTCGCCAGATCGAGGTCCGATTTGGCCAGATTTGAGTTTCACTTTGTTTGAAATGTCCAAATCCGGCCACCTCCTTCGCCGTTTGTTCCCTACTCCTTCGCATAAGCTCCAACTTGGACTATAATTGAGTAATTACAAAGCAGACTCCACTAGCCATTTGCTTGCACTTTCCCTTTCTCATTTGCAGGGACAAAACAATTGAATTCTTTAATAACTGTTGCTTCTCCAAAACAATTGAATTATTTAATTCTTCAATTGAGATGAAATCAATGGGTGAAATAATTGTTTTCCCTTCATTTTCCCTTTCCCATTTGCAAGATTAAATCATTTGTTTCTCCGTTTACGAGTCGGACTCCCAGTGACGGTGCGCCTCGCGAGAAACTGATTTAGTTTTGTATTTTTAACTATGATGTTTTGGCATAATTAGGACTTCAAACTTAATTTGAATTTTATTTTCTTTTGGCAGGTGAAGATCTTAAGTGTAATTTTTTTTTGTTGACTGAATCCGCAGCTTCGATCTATTGATTTTCGGTAATTTTTTCCCACTTTTAAACTTAAATTAGTTTAAATCTAATTTCATACACCAATAAAACATATAATTTGTGATTTATAAAATTCACACAAATAGTTTTGCTTTCCTCTCAATTTTTTGATATTTTTTTTTGTGCACGAAAATGCGAGTTTCAAAGAGTTGAAGGAGGTGATGTGTAGTTTTTTTTAGAGTTGAAGGGTTAAAAATGAAACAAGATCAAAGTGAGAGCGGGTAAAAAGCAATTATTATTTTTTTTACTTTTTTAAAATAGGTTGCCTCGGATCCTATCACGTTAAGATTGAGAGAGGAGACTTTTACCATTATCTCCACCTTGATTTTTTGGTTATTTTTTTCTTTTTTTTTTTTTTTTTTTTTTTTAAGGATGTTGGCACTTAAATTATCAAAATAATTACATTTTATGTGTTATTTTTGTAATCACTTATGTATGCATGTTTTAAATTGAAGTGCAAGTGTTGCAATTTTTGTTAAAGTAAATTATCAAACTTTAAAAAGTCAAAATTATCCATCAATATTTGTATAGTTTGATAATATCTATTTGCGTTTTCGATCCAGCATATATGAGATAATAGACAATTTTATTGTTAATTATTAATTTACAACAAAGTGATGTAGTGTTTACTTTTTGGTTTTTGATGAAGACAAAAATTAGCGTTCATAATTAATTGGCCTTTAGCTCACTCTACAGACATTTTTCGCGCTCTCTCTCTCCAAACCGGTTCTCCTTATCAGTCATGCTCTTTCTCTACAGACCTGTGCTCCGCTCTCTCTCACTCGCGCTCTCTCTCTCTCTCTCTACAAACCGGTGCTCCGTTCCGTCGCCATCAGACACTACTGAGATCGTCGCCGTCCGCCATTTCTCCGCCACGTCGAAGACTGCCGCCGTGGCCAGTTCCATCACTTGAACCAACCGATCTAGGTACATCTCTCGCTCTATTCTTCTATTTGGGAACCGATTTGGTTGTTGAATCTAGCCCTAGCACCGTTGATTTTGGGTTTCCAAATCAATTTTGGAACAGAACACGACGATCGATTGAGATTGAAGAGTCGCCAGTTCCATCGCCTAAACTAACCGATCTAGGTACATCTCTCGCTCTATTCTTCTATTTGAGAATCGATTTGGTTGTTGAATCTAGCCCTAGCACCGTTGATTTTGGGTTTTAATCTCCCAACTGATCTGGTTGTTGAATTAGTTTGTATTTGAGTATTAGTTTTGGAATAGATTTTGGGTTTTCAATCTCCCTTGGAACAGAACACTGCGATTGATTGAGATTGAAGAATTAGGTTTGTATTTGAGTATTAGTTTTGGAACAGATTTTGGGTTTTCAATCTCCCGATTTTGGGTTTTCAAATCACTGTTTAAATCCTGATTGGAATAGAACTCAATTTGAATTAGTTTTGGGTTTGAATATTGGAACAAAAATAGAACAAACGAAGGTGATGGTCGATTGTCTGCACGGTGAGGGTCAATTGTAGTTCATTGGTGGTGGTTGAATCTCCCAATCGACCTAGCCCTACTACCGTCGATCGATCGCCGAAACCTTCACCGTCGTCCTATGTTGAATTAGTTTTGGGTTTGAAATTGAAATAAATTGTGGTCGATTGTCTGCACGACGAGGGTCGATTGTGGTTCATTGGTGGTTGTTGAATCCCCCAACCGACCTAGCCCTACCACCGTCGATCAATCGCCGAAACCTTCACCGTTACCCTAAATTGAATTACTTTTTGGTTTGAAATTGAAATCAATTTTAGAAAATTATGCTTCAAATTGAAATCAATTTTGGAATAGCAACGGTGATGGTCGATTGTCTGCACGGCGAGGGTCGATTGTGGTTCACTGGTGGTTGTTGAATCCCCCAACCGACCTAGCCCTATCACCGTCGATCGATCTCCGAAACCTTCACCGTCGCCCTAAATTGAATTAGTTTTGGGTTTGAAATTGAAATCAATTTTGGAATAGAAATAGAACAGAAGACGGTGATGGTCAATTAATTTTTTTTTCCTTGAAAGTTTGTTTGAAGTTGTTTTTTTTATCATCTATCTTATATATTATAGCTTTCTATTCTAAAAGAAATAAAACACTATTAAAAATATATAATTACTTTAAATCTCTTTTTTATATTTTTGCGATTCTACGGTTCATTCTTTTAAGGATAACGGAATAGCCATGCAAAATAAAGTTGCAAACTGCAAAGGAAAGGAGAAAGGAAAAGAGAACGTTCCTCCTAATTTGGTATGAATATTTTAGTTATCAAACTACCTTTACAGCTTTTATTGATTGAACATGTTTAAATCTAATTTCATACACCATTATTACGTCAATAATGTAAATCTATAGTTTTCATGATCGTTCTCTAATGTAAATACACTTCAACATAGATGAAAAATTAAACATGTCGTTCGTTTTTTTTCATATCTCTAGAACATATCAACCGCCTCCTTGGCCCAAAAAAAGAGAAGGGAACGAGAAAGAGTCGAACAAGCTCATAAAAAGAGAGTACGCATACACTCCGCTGTGCAATGTCAACAGGTGTGTAATCTTTCTTTCGTTCGTTTGACTGAATCGTAAAACAATTTTTCACCAACTTAATTGCATGGCCAATGATCATAGAACATATCAAAAGCTGCCATCGCACAACGAGCTCGAAGGGAGAGAGAGAGAG
This sequence comes from Eucommia ulmoides, assembly GCA_016647705.1. Taxonomy (NCBI): domain Eukaryota; kingdom Viridiplantae; phylum Streptophyta; class Magnoliopsida; order Garryales; family Eucommiaceae; genus Eucommia; species Eucommia ulmoides. The sequence continues at coordinate 714,561 of JAENRU010000489.1, forward strand.
AATGTCATACTGAGCTTGCAACTGGCCCATCCATCATACATGTTCCACAACCGCTAACGGTCGTGGACATTAATAATGATCTAACTGATACACCAATGGTGGATGCCGAAATGATTCAAGATGAACAGGTGTGTCGCCTAATCTTTAACTATATCTTGCTATAGTTAAATTCGAACAAATGATATTTGTATTGCTATAGATCGTATCAAAAGCTGCACTAGCACAACGTGCGAGAAAACAACGTGAGAGAATTAGTCATCAGTTTTTGTGTCGTACAAATGGTGGATTTATGACTGAAGAGCTGCAACGACCCATGACTGTGGATACTGAACATGCTACAAATACAAACTTATCTCCTATGCCCATTATCGATGAAGAGACAATTTTGCAAGATGAACAGGTGTGATCCAGTTAATTATCTAAATTAATGGGCATTACATTTACTTTGACTATGTTAATAATTATTTGACGATAACCACTCAGAACATATCGAACGTTGCTCCTGCACAACGAACGGGAAGAAAACGTAATAGAGTGGAATTGCAACCAAATGTCTTAGATTCCGATCATATATGGTAAAATTATCCTCTCTTCCTAGATCATTTAAGTTGTTAGGATTAAGAATTATTTCCTCTTTTGGTGTAGGCCAACATCTGCGGGTGAATGTTTTGATGAAAGCCAAGCCAATGATGACTTGCAAAATATACCAATTAGTCATTTGGATAATACAACGTCGAATCGTCATTGTCTAGGTAAAATGGATGTCGTATGCACTTATTGTTCTGCTTTGCATTGGATAGACGAAAGATTGTCCAAATCAACAACAACACGTCCTTTATTTGGAACATGTTGCTTACAAGGTAAGGTTAGATTACCTTTGCTCACAATGCCACCTCTACAAATCAAAGCTTTATTTGATGGGATAGATGAAAGATCTATATCATTCCGTCGTCACATTCGAGAGTATAATGCAACAAATGCTTTTACAAGCCTTGGAGCTAGATTGGATCAAAGAGTATTTACTGGAAGAGGTCCAACATCATTTTCTATTCATGGTGAACTACGCCATCGAACAGGATCATTAATTCCTGAAGACGGACATGATCCTATTTACGCCCAATTGTATATTTATGATCCAGCGCACGCTCATAGTATTAGATGTCGCAGAAATCCTTCTTTGAGAAGTGATGTTCTACAAATTATTCAAGATAGTTTGTTGCAATACAATGCATTCACGCATAAGTTTCGGCAGGCTCACGCAATTCTAAATCAACTGGATTTGAATTTTCAAACGTTGCCTGCAATTCTTCAATACAATTCAAGTGCAGATCGACGACGGTACAATTTGCCTACAACGGATGAGATTGCAGTCATATTACCAGGGGACGGAACTCATTTTGGCGGTATGAGAGACATTGTTCTACACTTAAGGGCAGGTAACGAATTATTGAGAATTAATGAATGTCATCCTGCATATTTACCGTTGCATTATGTTCTATTCTTTCCTTTTGGTGAGCTTGGATGGGAACCTGGTTTTAGACAGTGGGATGTGTTAAATGGTCAACATACAGATGATCGGTTAACTCAGATGCAATTTTATAGTTATCGATTGTTTGAACGACCGACTGAGTACTCATCGATTCTAAGGGGTGGAAATTTATTCCAAGAATTCTTGGTTGATGCTTGGGCTGCAACAGAGCAAAATCGATTGAATTACTATAGACTAAATCAGTCAAATCTACGTGCTGAACTATATCAAAACCTTACCGACGTATCATTTGACGGGTTAGGACCTGATCAAATAGGTAGGCGAATAGTTTTACCTTCTTCATTCATCGGTGGACCAAGGCATATGTTTGAAATATTTCAAGATTCAATGGCTATAACGCGTCACAACCATCATCCAGATGTTTTTCTAACTATGACTGCAAATCCTCATTGGAATGAAGTGACTTCAGCCTTACTTCAAAATCAAAAGCCAAGTGATCGCCCAGACTTAATTGCCCGTGTTTTCCAACAAAAGAGGAATGCTTTGATGAAAGATATTGAAAAAACACAAGTTTTTGGGAAAAAGGTTGCCCATGTTTTCACAATTGAGTATCAAAAAAGAGGATTGCCAGACATGCACTTGCTTATTTTTCTTGACGGGCCACATAAAATTCGAACATGTGATCAAGTGGATCGAATAGTGTGTGCAGAATTTCCAGATCAAGTAAAAGAACCAGAGCTTTTTCAGACTGTAAAAAAATGTATGGTTCATGGGCCATGCGGCATTCGAAATCCAAAATCTATTTGCATGGAAAATGGCAAATGTACGAAGAGGTATCTAAGGGTTTGGGCAAATGAAACAACAATGGATCAAGATGGTTATCCCATTTACCGTCGTCGTAATAATGGTAAAGTTTATATTGTTAGGGGACACCAAGTTGATAATAGAGATGTCGTTCCTTACAATCCGCACCTTTCAAGAATATTCGATTGTCATATTAATGTTGAGGTTTGCGCTGGAATTCGATGTGTGAAATATATTCACAAGTATATCTACAAAGGTGGGGATCGAACAACATTGACTTTGGGAGAAATAGATGAAATCAAGCAATATCTTGATGCAAGATACATAGGGCCATCGGAAGCGGCCTGGAGACTTTTTAGTTTCCCTTTGCATGACGAGAGTCCAAATGTTGTACGATTGGAAATCCATTTGCCTGGAATGCATCGAGTTCTTTTTAATCCTAATGAAAGTATGGAAACTATTGTTTCCAGGGCACAATCACAAGTATCAACTCTTACGGGTTATTTTTCCTATTGCGCAGCACATGAGGAGGCGCGTGCATATACTTATCAGGAGTTTCCCCAATACTTTGTTTGGGTGAAAAATGAAAAAATATGGAAACCAAGACAAAAAGGGTTTGCTATTGGTAGAATGTACTTTGTGCCTCCTAATTCGGGTGAACGATTTTATCTACGTTTACTGTTAACAGTTACCAAAGGACCAAAGTCATTCAAGTGCCTACGTACCGTGAATAACTTTGAACATGTGACATTTAAGGCTGCATGTGTGGCAATGGGACTCTTAGAAGATGATGGTGAGTGGATACAATGTCTTCAAGAAGCGTCCATCATTAGAACTGGTCATCAGTTAAGGACATTGTTCTGTGTACTTCTAACATATTGTGCACCGATAAATCCACATGAATTATGGGATCGATTTTCATTGTATTTATGTGATGATATACCACATAAGCTACATATATCATACAAAATTTCTGACCCAACTGAAGACCAGATTAAAGATTATGGTTTGTATCTTTTGAATCAACTATTGCAAGAATGTGGCAAAAGTTTAATTGATTTTCCGCCAATGCCACTACCTGTAATGGATTGGAATACAGTTGTAGGAAATAGGCTAATATGGGAACACATACAATTACAACATAAGGCGCAAAGATTGGATGTTGAGACTAACATCGATCGCCTTAATGATGGACAACGTAGTGCTTATGAATCAATAATTTCTTCCGTGTTTGCAAACAGAGGAACTATGTTCTTCCTCAATGGTGGTGCTGGTACTGGAAAAACATTTCTTTATAATACAATTGCAACAAAATGTCGTTCTCTTGGTCATATTGTTATTACAGTTGCATCGTCTGGTATAGCATCGCTATTACTAGAAGGAGGCCGAACGGCACATTCTACATTCCGCATCCCATTGGACATACTGGATAATTCAGTATGTGGTTTCAGTAAACAGTCGTTGCATTCTGAGTTGTTCAGGGAGACCAAACTTATTATTTGGGATGAAGTTCCAATGCAACATAGATACTGCGTTGAAACTGTCGATCGAACGTTGCAAGATATTCGAGATAACAAGAAGCCATTCGGGGGTATAACTGTAGTACTTGGGGGAGATTTCAGGCAAATCCTACCTGTTATACCAAAAGGAGTCCGCCAGCAAATTGTTGCTTCGACATTGCGACGTTCCAACCTTTGGAAGCATATTACTGTCTTGACACTGGAATTAAACATGCGCTTAAGTAGCACAAACAATCGAAATACGAAATTCTCTGAATTTCTACTTCAGGTAAACTACAGTTGTCGCTATCGAGTTTTACAATTTGTGAATACTTAATTACTTTTTCGAAGTAACTAAATTGGATGTTTATGTTTCAAATTTCAGATTGGAAAGAATCCTCATGAAAGTGTACAGTTGCCATCAAACATATACTGTTGTCGTAATATCGATGAGTTAATATCATCTGTTTATCCAGGACTTAATACGTCAAGTATTGTCACTCCTACTTTTCTTACTGAGCGAACCATTCTTTCTCCACGAAATGATGATGTTAGCGTAGTAAATTCGAAGGCTTTAGAAATGTTTCCTGGCGATACCATTACGTACTTGGCAGCGGATAAAATGTCCGAAGAAGATAGAGCTGATCCTCAAATTACAAATCGTTATCCTAATGAGTATTTGAATTCATTAGACCCCCCTGGATTGCCCCCTTTTAAGCTAGATCTTAAAGTTGGTTGTCCAATTATGTTGCTGCGAAATATCGCACCGAATGAGGGGCTTTGCAATGGCACAAGATTGATGGTTGTAAGATGTGTCTCGCGTGTAATTGAGGCAAGAATTTTAACTGGGGAAAAAGCTGGAAATACTGCGTTCATTCCAAGAATTTCTTTGACACCTTCGACTACTGAATTTCCGTTCAAAATGACGAGACGCCAATTCCCGGTTCGTTTGGCATATGCCATGACCATCAATAAATCCCAGGGACAGTCTGTAAAATATGTTGGAGTTGACTTGACTATGCCGGTGTTCAGTCATGGTCAACTTTACGTTGCTCTATCGAGATGTACGTCATTTGATCGATTGAGTGTCCTACTACCTGATCGGGGATCTCTGTCAACAACGAACATCGTTTATCCTGAAGTCCTGTTATAATTTGTCTTAAATATCATAAAGGTACCAATGCCAATAAACAAATAGTTTACCTTATTTTTTGATTTATGAGACCAAAACATTGATTTGAATTTGACTATACAGGATTGAGATATACTGGCTCGAGTCATTGTACAATTAACCAAGAGGACTACAAATCAGTGGATTCAGACAACAGGTATTCAATTAAATGTATAATTTCTAACACATTTTAATTTATTTTCTCAATCATGTAATTGCTTCGGCGAAGACATAGTCACCTTATCTATTAATCACTTAATCGCACTCGAACCAAAAAAGTTCCACGTGCAATGGATGTTGTGTTGGAATATTGTTTATTTAGGATCAATTTCAACTTTCTATTGTCAAAATTGTTTGTTATTATTGTTGTATTATTGATTGTTTATATTCTTTAAAAAATAGTAATCTTTTTGGGATTGAGTTGTGTGCAAAGGTGGTAGGTCCACCACTAGGCTACCATCTGAAATTGATTTTGTGCATCTTTCTTAAGTAAGAATTTTCATGAATTTGCAGTGACTTGGGGGGTAGAAGAATTCATTAGACCATCCTGGATTGCCCCTCATTCGGTGATATATTTTTGCCTTGCAAAGGGAGAATCGTTATGACTCAAAGGTTTCGGTATGCATTTCCCATCTTATTGGTGTCTCATTTTATAGTTTAAAAAAAAGGTACAAAAGCATTTTTTAATGTGTAAAGTGTAATTTGGTCTAACTATAGGGGTGCAAAGTATAATTAATCTTTTTTATATAATAAAAATGGAATGCAATCGGATACTATCGATACACTAAAATTTAACACTTTCACTCCCTCAACCACAACGTATTGATCCTAATTAACGCACAAAAAATAATTCTTTATTAGCTGTAAGAATTGATTCTTCTCTTGAATCCGATTTTAGGCCATGAAATGCTCAAGTACTATTTTTTTTTATAAGTTGTGACAACTACTTTGAATCCAGTTTCATTTTACATTACAAGTAATTTTTTTTTTTTTTTAGCATGCATATAAACATTTATAGTACTGTTAAAATTCATAAAGGTGAATTTTTTTTTTCCTGAGCCAATACTGAGGAGTTGAATCTCACTATTTTCATCCCCTTTCTCTCTCCAATGTTGATTGACGAGGGTTTAAAGTGTCCTTCCTAATTAATTTTTACTTCATTATTTCTTTAAGTATTAGGCTTTGTCTGATGTTCAACATTCTTGCATGTTCAGTTTCTGTGACTGGAGTTAATGTTGCAACAGATCGGTTAGCAGCTTGCAAAACTATGATATAGAAGTATACTTTCGGTGATTAAGGTAAGTTCCAGTAGTCCTGGGTGGTGGACTTATCATTACTAAATTTATAATGTATATGATTAATTGTTATTATTTGTCATATTGTTAAAGTTCATTGTGTTAGTTATTGTTTGAATGATTGTTAGTTGTTGTGTTTATTAATGTTGTGTTGTTTGAAAATATGAGTTGATAGTTTGAAATATCAAATAAATAAAGGGGATTATGTCCAATTTTCAAATATTAGAGTGTCGTATAAATAAAGGGGATTACGTCTATATTTTAAATTTCTTATTAATCATGTTTGTTTATACCGTATTCATTACAAAAACAGTAGTTGATGATAGTACTAATGCCTTTCGTCCAATTGCAGTGGAAGAATGACTTTGAGTTTAGCACGTAGAAATTTATAAGTTCCAATAGTCCTGGGTGATGGACTTATCATTACTAAATTTAAAATGTATATGATTAATTGTCATTATTTGTCATATTGTTAAAGTTCATTGTGTTAGTTATTGTTTGCGTGATTGTTAGTTGTGTTTATTAATATTGTGTTGTTTAAAAATATGAGTTGATAGTTTGGAATGTTAAATAAATAAAGGGGATTATGTCTAATTTTCAAATATTAGAGTGTCGTATAAACAAATGGGATTATGTCTATATTTTAAATTTCTTATTAATCATGTTTGTTTATGCCGTGTTTATTACAAAAATAAGAGTTGATGATAGCACTTACACTTTTCGTCCAAATGCAGTTGAAGAATGACTTTGAGAATTTGTCGACGGAAGCGAATTGAAGGTGTGAGTATGGTTCTAACTTTAAGAGTTACATTCAAGTTCCTTGAAGTATAGATCTCTTTGGATTATTTTTTGAGTTCCAATTATGAATTGAAATGGATAGCATTAACGCCTTTCGACCAATTGCAGTTGAAGAATGGCTTTGAGAATTTATTGACGGAAGCGAATTGAAGGTGTGGGTATGGTTCTAACTTTAAGAGTTACGTTTCAGCTCCTTCAAGTATACATCTCTTTGGATTATTTTTTGAGTTCCAATTATGAATTGAAATGGATAACACTAACATCTCCTTTCATCCATTTGTAGATGAAGAATGGCTTTGAGATTTTGTTCACGGAAGCAAATTGAAGGTGTTGTGTATCTAATTATTGTCAATGTTTTATGGTATTTGTATTTGGACCAAGATGTTGCTTAAAATAAGTTCATGAGGTTTTTATTGTCTTTTTACCAGCAATTTTAGGAATATTTTTATTTCTTGCATTTGGCCAAATTTATTTTTTGTAATATTTTTATTTCCTAGATTTGGCCACGATTTGGTGGATCATTAACTTTATTTGGATATCTTTAGTTTATTCACTGAATTTGGATCCCAATCTAGGTCGTCATAGGAATCGAATGTCAGTCAGATTTTGATAATTTCACCATTACCTTATCCGTTCTTTGATGGAATTTTCTGATTTCATATCGATTGCAGTTGTTTATCCATTTCGATTTCATATTGATTCCAGTTGCACTTGGTGTTGTGTTGTGCCATACAATTATGTAACTGTGGAACTCGATTGTTTTTTTTTAAAAATAAATTATAATGAGATTTGGATTGGCGGTAACTATTTTTTACCTTTATTGTAGATATTGGGTTATTTGATTTTTAAGAAAACAAGTATAAAGTGTTGTACAAACAGAGGAGATTATAACATTTTGCTGCTTAATTTTTTTTTTCACCCGTGCCTTCAGGCACGGGTTATGCCCTAGTATATATATATATTAAATTAGACATGAATAATCCAAACTTTGGAACATTTTTCTCACAAAAAAATTAAAAATGAAAAAAAAAAATCTGGAATAGAAAATAAATTTCTAAAATGAATTAACTAATTTTTATTTAAAATAAATAAGAATATACTAATAAAGCAAGTACAAAAAAAAAAAAAAAAAAAACAAAAAAAAAAAAACTTACATATCTTGAGAAATATAAAAAGGGTATAGAAAGAAGAAACAAAATCTAAATAAATTACTTATACTTTCCTTTTGTGGTCACACATTCATTGATATAATCCTTAAATCCTTAAATCCCCAAATTCCTTGTACACTGCTTGAACCCTTAAGGAAAATGAAATTTGCTCCTTGAGGTGCTAGTAGCTCTTGTGATTCGCGAGAAGAAAAATAAGTCGCAAAACACTGACCTCTATTATGACAAAAATTAAATAAAAATAAATTCAGGTTTTCACAAAAATCCACATAGCTTACATAATAAACATGACATACAGCTTGAAACCTTTTGTAAGAGATTTTTCATATTAAGAAAAATAAAACTTTGATAAATCTCCTATGATCCTACTTTTTATATCTCATCTTGCACAACTAATGGCTTCATTATGAGTATAATAACGATGTTAACCTTATAGTTACCACTACTGTATCAACCAATTGGGTCTTTTTCGGTGAAAGTTCGTTCAAATTTTTGCAATAATGAAAAATAAAAAATAAAAAATAAATGTCATTTTCAATAGTTATTACATAGTCGCTTCAAATTTCAAAAAATGAAGAATACATGCAACATAACGTAGTAAGAAAATAATAATAATAATAATAATATGAAGGAAGAAAACAATAGCTTATGAATTAAGAATTATCAGATGAAACTAACATCACTGTCACCACCGCAACAAATATTCACTATTACCACCGCCGCCACCATCACAACTAATATTTATTGTCACCGCTACAAACATATCAACAAAGCTATTATGAAAAAACAAATTATTTTCCTCATGGGAAAATAATTTGTTTTATGAAATTCTCTATTTACGATAAACCAAAATGCTTTATGAAAAACCTTCAAATCACGCACCAATAAATCCTACGAATAAAAATTCTATAGACAAACAACATAATCTATTTATTTATTTTTTTATAAAGATTAAACATATCCTAATTCTCATTCAAAATAACATATCCCAATACATGTACAAATAATATCCTAAACCCACAAACCGCATATTAAAAAATATCCAAATTCCAATTCCAAATAACATAAATCCAAAAAATAATATATAAATAAAGATTAATTAATAATCAAAGAAACATTCAGGTCGGTTTGGCTAGAAATGAAAAGGGGTAGAGTTTGTTACCTTTGCATGAAGTTCCGCTTTGGATTCACAATAGGCATTCCGATGAAATAGAATGTCACCAAGTTCACATGTACCACCACATGCTACAACCCGCATCCTTTATCAACCCCTACATAATCATTATTGTTATTATTTTTTTTTATTACTAACTAAGATATAAATTTGATAAAATCAATAGAGGCATGAAGCGAGATATGGTCAAACTTTATGAAAACAAAACATTAAAACATCAAAACATCACAATCAAACAAAAAAATTAAAAGAAAATTAGACACTAACATGCCCATCAACTGTTGTCCATCCATATGCCCGTTTTCCTCAGATGCATAAGGCTCCTAATGGAAGATTGTATATGCATTAGACAAAAAAAATATTTTATGTAACTTAAGTAGAGATGAAAATCTTCTTCAACAACAAAAAATAAATAAAATTCAAACTATCTATTGAATTCTAATAAGATTATAGAAGAGAAGAGAGAAGAGAATTATTAATATTCATTTAGAGGATAGATACATTAACAAAAAGTTGAAAGAGGTCGAAAATAAATCTAAGTAGACCTAATGTAAATAGAAACAAAAATTTTAATTAGAAAATAAAAAGAGATTAGAGATAAACGTGATTTAAAATAAAAAATAAAAAAAATTGCTCCCACATTTTGTTTTGTTCCAATTTTCTGGGAACAGAAATAGAAACTGGTAATCGATTTCTAAGAACAAAAACAATAATCAATAAGGCCCAATAATTTATACAACTTTTGAATTAAATCTACAAAAATGATTCCTAATATAAAAGAAATTGAAAATGGAAGGGTTCCCAACTTTCTAGGAACAAAATAGAGTAATGGAAGAAATGTTGAACATTTAGTTTTTTCTTAAATAAATCCCTCTTTTATATATATATATATATATATATATATATATATATATAGATGAATAATGCTCAGTTTTAACATTTGAACATCACAATTAGTTGGAAATAGAGCAAATGTTCAGTTGTTTTTTAAATATGATTAGCAGTAGTTGCTTTATGGATGTTGAACATTTCCATCCTTAATTTCGAATTCAATTAGATGCTCAACATCCATATAATCCTAAGTGACTTAGCAGTAGTTGCTTTATAAAATTAGGATGGATTTTGGATCCACTCAACAAAATGCATAAAAAGAAGTACAAAAGATACCTCTTCTTCATGGATGTCGGATCTGAAATTGAAAAAAAGGCAAAAATATTTTTAGATCTGAAATTAAAAAAAAAAAATACAATCACAAAAGAGTCAAAATAAACAATCGCAAAAGAAGAGGAATGAAATTATCTCTTCTACACTTTATTCCATTGTAAATTTGCACTTTGAAACAGGTTTTTGATTAATTCCAAGTAGTTCTCTTTTCTCAATATAATTTGCTATCAGAGAAGTTAGACTTATGAATGGAAATTAAAAAAAAAAAAAAGCCAAATCATAAATATGAAGAATAAATGAATAATGCAGACCCAAAACTAAAATAAACAATCACACAATACCCATGTCTTAGAATTATCAAACTAATGTAGTCCAGGAAAAAAAAAAAGTAAATAAAGACCTGTCTACCCTTCTTCGAACCAAGAACCAAAATAAAAACTTGGAGAGAGAGAGAGGGAAGAAAGTGAGTAGAGATAGACAACAGGGAGAGATAGATTAGCTGAGAGCATATTACATACCATTATTTTTCGAAATTCGCCATTGAAGAAGGAGGAGTTGTTGTTGTCGCAATGGAGTCGGCGCCATCGTCGTCGCAAAAGATAAGTCATCGTCGCTAGTGAAGGATACAACCTCTAGTCACTACGAGGGAGAGTCAGAGATGTGAGAAGGGATGTTGAATGTGAATAACCTAGAGGGGGATGTATGAGGGATAGGGCGGCGTGTGTGTGTGAGAGCGAGAGAGGAGAGTAGCAGCTATTGTTTCACTAAACCCTAATTTTTAGTAGAAATAGATCCGATGGCCTAAAAATGTCTAGAGTTTTGTTTCTCATCTGACGGTCGTGAATATCTCAGTCCTGATTTATTATATAGATATATAAAATAGGTCAAAATGTTGACATTTTGGTTTTCACAAATTTTGAGGACAAATATGTAATTTTACATAAGCAAATAAATAGTAGAGGAAACTTTGCTTTATATAATATGTATAGATATGAATGATAAAAGGAAAACATAATTAACAGGCATAGAGTATATATATAAAAGAAAAGATAAAAGAAGCAGGTGAAAAGTGTGTTTTAGTTTTCAAAAATTTGGAGGAGAATTATGTAATTTTTCTTATCCAAATAAATAGTAACTCAAGTTTTCTTTATATAATAGACAAGGTGAAGAGCACGTGCGAGACACGTGCCTGTTATCTATTCTATTTGATATATTTGTAACATTTTATATTATTTGTTCATTAAAAATCACACTAAAAATATATATATTAATTTTTTTTTTTTTAAATCAATGAAGAAATATGATATATATATTATGTCTAATAATGTTAAATGTTGAAACATATTTAAAAAAAATTAATAAAAGTCACTTCATGTAAAAAAATGACAAAGTTATAATTAGCTAAAAAATTAAATTTTATACAAACAATATACTCTAGATTAAATGATGATAAGAAGAAAAAAAAGGGAAACTTTTTCAAAACTCCCAAAACATAAAACTACCACTTGTAGGGGTCTCATTTTAATGAAGTGTGATGGGACTCTTAAAAGTGGTGGGTTTATATTTTGGGACTTTTGAAGGAATTTGCTTTAAAAAAATCCTTACCCAAAAATTTGCCTTGCCCCGCCATACCCTTCCGACACGATAGTGGGTCGGTCAGTTATGAGTAATTTCTTTTCCTTCCACCCAAACCCGACCCGTTCGAACCCAGAAACACTTTGGCTCGGGTACCTATCTACCCATACTCGATGCACCCGAACCTCCCTCGAACCCTAAACCCTAATAATAGATATTTATCAAATTCCCTCCAAAACATGACATATTATGAAAAGACGTCATATATAAATAATACCCTAATCAAATTCAGATCATTCCATTTCCAAATTCCAACCTTCGCCACTCTCCTTCTCCTTCTCCTCCCTCTCTCTCCCTCAATCCCAGAGTCGTCGTCATCTATCAAACCCCAATAGATGATTTCTCAATGATTCCTGCGTCGATGATTTCTGCGGGGATGATTCTTGCGTCATCTAATAATCTCACCGTCTAATAATAATCATGCATCTATCAAACCCTAAAAACCTCACCGTCGATGATTCCCGCGATGTTGTTTTCGTCGCCATCGATGGCTCCTGCTCTTTCTCCGTCTCCTGTTTCGATCTAACGATTTGTAAGTTTTTTTAAAAAACATTCTTTAGTATGTTTCTTTATTTTTTTTCTATCTCCGTCTCAGATCTACAAATTTTTATTATTTCATCTTTATTTTTTCGTTCTTGTTAATCGACAACCAACCGACCCGACCAACCCTGAATTAGATTGGGGTAATGAGGCTATATAGTCGGCTTCGGTTGAGGGAGCTGTCGAAATTTTTCTTCGGGTAGGCTGCTGACTGAAATTTTTCAACTCCAATTTGACCGACCAATTTACTTTCCTACTACTAATAATAAGTATGTGCACATGACATGATCAAAAGATGAAGGAGACTTCCATAAACAAGAATTGTGATTTTGAAGCTATCTACGTTGGATGACCTTGCATATATTGTTTTTTTTTTTTTATGATAAAAATAAAATAGTTGATGAAATAAATTTAGCAACAAAGTGTTGAGATTATAATTTTTGGTAGATGACACATTTAAGATGGCCAAATAAGCCATATAATAGTAGTAGAGTCACCTGAATTTCAATCATAGTTAGGTAACATTGTTGATTTATTTTATATGTTATAATTAAAAAAAATGATTGATGATAATAATCTCACCAAATGTATGAAAGTACAAAAAATAAATCTATAAAAAGTAGAAAAATAAAATCTATAACTATTATGAAAGAACAAAAATAAAATCTGTAACTATCAAAAATATCAAATTAATATAAATTTTATTCTAAATAGAGTGAAAAGTATCATCTATTGTTTTCAACATGTGTTTTAAAACTACTAAAAAAATTCATAAATTAAATATATGTATTTATGTCTGTGGTTACATATATTTTTTAAAAATTATTTTTACATTTTATATTTTTATTAAATAGTTTGAATTTTTTTAATTATTATTATACATATCAATTTTTTTAATATATGTATTAGGACACCATGAAGTGATCTATAATTAAATTATAATAGGACACAAAATTGTGCCCTAATATAGTTTCTGTTTTTATGGCACTATTTTTTGTCCTTTTACATTATATATAAATATTAATTTATTTAATTACTAATTAAATTCTATTGGGATACTACTTTGTATCCTTTAAATATTTGATTATAGGATACAATACATATAGTGTCTCGAAAAGTACCTTTATAGGGTACAAGACATATATTGTCCCAACAAATTGACTTTTATGCGACACTTCCAATTTTGTGCCCCGAAAAATACCTTTATAGGGCACAATACATATAGTGTCCCAATAGAAGTTCCCTTATAGGCAGTTTTTGTTGTAGTGATTTAACCAAACAGAAGAACCGGGAGAAGGAGGGGGCAAAACAGATACTATTCGATCTCACCCAATTCGACACGAAAGTATTAATATTTGATAATGGTGGATTTGGTCATGGGTCAAGCTGCAGGAAAAGCCTGAAGAATAATAAATAGGTAATTAAGTGGTTTTTGACAAAAAAATATAAGGGGGTAATTGATATTTTCAAAATGATAGGGGATATTTGTGAATTTTTAGCAAAATGACAAGGGAGGTAAGTGATATAAACCCGTTGTTACAATTTTATTTCATATAATATCTTTAAAACTCCGTCTGTGTGGTTCGACACTTTATTCCTTACACACAGCCGGTCCCAAGCCCGGGTAAGGGATGAAGGTTGCGTTAGGTAGCTGACAGTCAGCCAAAAAATTTATCAAAACTTTTATGACATGAATCGAAAGATATTAAATGTTGGGGCATTCTCTACTAGCGACGCGCTACATTTCCACTGCCCTGATGTAGTGAATAATGGGTTAGTGTGGGCTAAGGCATCGCCCAGAAGCTACGCACCATGTTTTCTCTAGGATACGGTATCAAATGAACAAGGGTTGTCGCATTATAATGGACGGGTGCAGATAAACAAGTTAGTCCATGAGAATAGGCTTAGGTTGGCAACTTGAAATATAGGAATACTGACGGGTAAGACTCGACAATTGGTTGATGTTATGTGTAGAGGGAGGATTAATATTCTATGCTTGCAAGAAACTAAGTGGGTTGGAGAGAGGTTTAGATAAATCGAGAGTACGGGATATAAATTATGGTACACGGGGAAGGACAGACATAGGAATGGGGTGGGCGTCATGATAGATAGGGATTTAAAGGATAACATTGTCGATATTAGGAAAATTGGCGATAGGATGATGGTTATGAAGCTGGTGATTGGAGGAGAGGTGATTAACATTATTAGTGTGTACGCTTTCCAAGTTGGATTACAAGAAAATGTTAGACGAGAATTTTGGGAGAAAATGGACGAAGTCCTTCAAAGTATACCTAACCAAGAAAAAATATTTATTGGAGGAAACTTGAATAGACATGTCGGGAAAGAAAGGGGGACTTTCGAGAAAGTACATGGTTGTTATGGATTTGGAGAGAAGAATACAATGGGGGAGATGATTTTAAATTTTGCTATGACATATGATTTAGTTCTTCTGAATACACACTTAAGGAAAATAGATGAACACCTTATTATATTTAAGAGTGGACAGAGGAATAGCCAGATAGATTTTATCCTTACAAGGGCGAGTGATCGTTTAATATGTAAGGACTGTAAAGTCATACCCAGAGAGAGTATTGCTACCTAACATAGACTAAAGGTAACTGATCTCAAGTTTCAGGGGTGAAAACGAAAGTCTAAGATAAGTAGGCATTCCAGAATACTTTGGAGAGATCTAAGAGGTAAAAATATGGAGTTGTTTAAGAATAAAATTAGCAAAGATGAGTTATGGAAGAAATATGAGGATGTGAACAAAATGTAGATTGATATGCCGAGTCGTATTAGAGAGGTAGGAAGAGAAGTTTTAGGAGTTTGTAGAGGAAGAGAATCATGATATAAAGAAAGTTGGTGGTGGGATAAGGAGGTCCAAAAAGCCATTTGGGATAAGAAAATAGCTTATAAAGAATGGCAAAAATATTGAAGTCGGAAGAGTTTAGAGAAGTATAAACATGCAAAAATAGAAGTGAGAAAAATTATTAAGGAATCAAAATTTAGGGCGTATGATAATTTATATCAAAAGTTAGATACAAAAAAGGGAGATATGGATATATTTAAATTTGCTAGGTGACGTGAACGAAAGACTAGAGATATTAGAAGTGTCAAATGCATCAAAGACATTGATGAAAAGGTACTGGTGAAAAATGATGAGATAATGGAACAATGGAGAAGTTATTTTTATAATTTATTTAATGAGAATGACGTTGGAGAATATAGACTAGAATTGCTTAATTTATCTTCAAATAAGATTTATAGGTTTCATAGAAGAATTAAGGTTTCGGAAGTTAGAATAGCACTAAAGAATATGTGAATTGGAAAAGCAGTAGGGGCAGATGAAATCCGTATAGAGGTGTGAAAAAATTTGGGAGATATTGAGATAAAGTGGTTGACTAGACTTTTCGATGACATTTTGAGGACTAAGAAAATACCTGACGATTGGAGGAGGAGTATCTTAATGCCCATCTATAAAAATAAAGGGGATGTTCAGAGTTGCACGAACTATCGGGGCATAAAACCTATGATTGATACTATGAAACTTTGGGAAAGAGTGATAGAATATAGAATAAGACAGGAAACAAGCATAGAAGATAACCAATTTAGATTTATGCCTAACCAATCAACCACGGAAGCTATCTATTTAATCAAGAGATTAATAGAAAAATTTAGAGAAAATAAGAGAGATTTACATAGGGTATTTGTGGACTTGGAAAAAGCTTATGATAGGGTACCCAGAGAAGTTTTGTGGCGGGTGCTAGAAAAGAAATAGGTATCCAATATGTATATTAAGGTAATTAAGGATATGTATAAAGTATCTCACTAGTGTTCGAACAAGAGAAGACGATACTTGTGCATTTTCTATTAATATAGGTTTACATCAAGGATCATTTTTAAGTCCTTACCTCTTCGTTCTAGTGATGGATGAGCTCACAAAACATATTCAAGATGGAGTACCTTGGAGTATGTTATTTGCAGTTGACATCGTATTAGTGGATAAAAATATAATAGGTCTTAACACTAAGTTAGAAAGATGGAGAAAAGCGTTAGAGTCTAAAGGTTTAAAGGTTAGCAAAGACAAGACATAATACATGCATTGCAATTTTAGTAATGCCCAGAGAGACGATGGTGTAGTCAAAATTGGAGACAAAGAGATACCGAAGGTTGATCGTTTTAGATATTTAGGTTTAATAATTCAGAGCAATGACGAAATCGAGGAGGATATTACTGTACGCCGAGGATTTACACCCTCGAAGTATATAATTACTCGCAAGTGTACGAGGTCAAAGTTTTAGTATAGTGTAATCGTGAAAGATTGAGTTATCGTATCCACAGGGATTGGTGTCGTTACTATCGAATACTGCGTTTGTTGTGACCTAACTTTATCTAGGCGAAAAACAAATGTATTTAATTAATTAAACTAATACTAATATAACCTAAATTAACTACACTGATATGCTAATATGTTTTAGGGTGAAGAATTTCCTAGGGATTAACGTGTTTACAAATACGTGTTTGATTTCGATTTACTCACGTTTACAGTGTTCGACCTATTTGACAACCTCGGTACGTAAACTCCACTGCCACCTCTCCCGAGTGTAAGACGGGGGAATACATGACTTCGAATCAATGAAGAAGTCACCCTCAACGTCATAACGACCCTAGGTCACGAGAGTCTCGCCCAGTGTCATTGATTGCACACAATCCAACTCCCTACCGGGTTATTAGATCGTGCGTTATATTTACCCTATCGACAATCTCCGTTCTAAAACTCCCTCACCACCTCTCCCGAGTGTAAGACGGGGGATATAACGCAACTTCGAGTCAACGAAGATATCCCTCTCAACATCTTAACGACCCTAGGTCACGTGAGTTTTGCCTAGCGTCATCGATTGTCCACGATTCAAACCCCAACCGGGTTATAGAATCGTGGCGTTTGTTTACCCAAATTCGAATTCGGGGTTTGTCAAAACCCCGTATTCTCCATTTATCTAACTAATCATGATAAACAAACAATATGATAAATACAATCAAACTACGAAGAACAATCACAAACGCAACACCGAAATCATCTAAACAGCGTATTTATAAATATAGTGTTAATCCCTACTACAATCCATATTTAGCTATGTCCTTAGCCGCATAAATAATGAAATAACGAGCTAAACATGCTCACATGATCCTAAGATAAATAAATAAGGAAAAACAATCGAAGAACTTAGTCTCGTCCGAAGATAAACCGCTAAGAAAGCGCAACGATTGATTCGCCATCTTCTCCACTTCGGGATGTGAGCTCCACCTCTAAAACTCCTAAACCTAGGCCTAAATATAGCCAAAGGTGCCTAAATGGCCCGGGGGGGGGGGGGGTCACAAGGAGGGGAGAGGGAATGGTATTTATAGCCAAAATATCTCAAAATATCTAATAAATATCAAGGCTGTGTCAGGGGTTTCCGCCTAGGCGCAGGGTTTTCCACCTAGGCGCAAGTAGGTCGGTTAACGTTCTGCCATTTTTACGCCTAGGCGGTGGAATTTCTGCCTAAGCCGAGGAACTGCAGGTTTGTATTTTCTTTTGATTGTAACTTCTTCATCCGAACTTCGATTGAGGTGATTCAAAAACCTATGGAAAACTAAGAAAAAGATATACAACTTTCATGTTTTGAGTATTTCCAAAATCGGATTGAATCATAGTCCAAAATAGTCTTGAAGTTACAGCACTTGTACCGACTTTGCAGGTTTGGTGACCGCCTAGGCCAAGAAGTAGGCGGTGGACTTGGAAATGTTTTTGCTGGGGTTTCCGCCTTGGCGGAGGAATTTCCCTCCTAGGTGGTGGGTTGTCAGTGGCCTTTTATCATTCTCAGCATCTTCATTGCCTAGGCGGTGGTCTGGACGCCTAGGCGGTGGGCCTGTTTCACAATTTTGCCTCCGAGCTTGTTTATCCACCATAACTTTGTCTGCTTTTGGTTCGATCTCATCGTTTTCGCTCCAGTTTCCTATCTTTTTTGCCCCACACACCTAATTTATACAAAAAATAAATAAAACTAATTAAAACATAATAAAATACTATATAAACGCTCAAAAATTAACTTAATTCGGTTTGAAAATAGATAGATAGATCACACTTATCAATTACGCATAGAATCAACGCAGGTTGGTTAAAGTGGAGAAGTGCAGTTAGGGTGATTTGTGATTGTAGAATTCCGTTGAAATTTAAAGGAAAAATCTGCAAAACTGCTATAAGACCAACGCTTCTTTATGGTTCAGAATGTTGGGTAATAAAAATGAATCATGTCCAGAAAATTAGGATAACAGAAATGAGGATACTACGGTGGATGAGTGGGAAGACGAGAATGTATATAGTTAAGAATGAAGCTATTAGAGAGAATTTAAGAATAACACCTATTGAAGAGAAAATTAGATAAAATCATTTACGATAATTTGGGCATGTGCATAGAAGACCCATAAAAGCACCAGTGAGAAAATGTGATTTAGTTCAAGTTCAGGAGACTACTAAAGGAAGATGTAGACCTAAGAAGATATGGGACGAGACTATTATAAATAATTTGATGACATTAAACCTGACGGAGGGGATGACCCTTGATCGATCGATCTCTATGGTGTAAATGGATTCATGTAGGCAACCCCACATAAGTGGAACAAAGATTTAGTTGTTGTTGTTGATAATATCTCTAACAATTTAACAACTTATCCCAAAGTATGTAAAATAAATCTATATAATAATGGGCATAAGAAGTTTAATTTTAGAAACTGTCACCCAAAAATTTTATGTCCCCACTTCTATTTTTGTTAAATTTAACTATATTTTAACTCTTTGAATTTTACATTTATAATTAATTGGTTATTTTTTGGGTGCAGTTACTGAGCAATCCCGTTTGGGTGTGAAAACTATCCTATGAACCGAAGATGTTTTGTTTGCACCGATCGGTCCTAATGGAAATTTGCGAACAAATTTACCCCTATTAATAAATATGCACCTTCCATATGTGTTGTTGCCCTTAAAAATGCGGAACAAAATATGATAATAAATTACGAGTGAAACTAAAAACGAAACTTACAATTTTTCTTAATCATGATTGTTTTTCAATGGTTTGTTTTACATCACAATGATCTATAAATCATGATCTTCAAAATGAAATAATAATCTTTTTTTTTTTTCAAAATTTTGGATTAAGATGCGTGTGAATGTTATATATAGTATTAATTGTGATGTTAATGTTATATATAACATTACTATAATTTGTGTGCCCCGTGAATGTTGAACTTAACATCCAATGTAATAGAAATAACATCAAATGATGTTAATAATATCACAAATTATTTGAACGTGTAGAATGTAACATGACTTTTTGATAAATATGGTTTGGATGGTGAATGTAACACTCAACTGTGTTTTGATAATGTTGATGAAGGTATTTTCGAGCACCACTGAGTCAACACCTGAGACCCAGCCACTTGTCTATCCTCGTCGTGACATGGACACATTCTAAAATCCACAGTATCACGCTGAAGCATACGCTAACGAAGACTTTCCTGGAATCCCCTTTGCACTTATGAAGGAGCAAGGTGCCCCGTAAGGAAGTAGCTACCTTGAGCTTTGCGCCCTATCCTAGACGGCCAATTTCAGGGATTTAACCGTTCATCTTGACCGACTATCCTCATTCCAGCTCGTTTCTCTCCACTCTCCTCCACCAGCTTACCACCACAGACTTGACAAAGGCCGCAGGCTTCGCCAAATG
Organism: Eucommia ulmoides; assembly: GCA_016647705.1. Lineage (NCBI taxonomy): Eukaryota > Viridiplantae > Streptophyta > Magnoliopsida > Garryales > Eucommiaceae > Eucommia > Eucommia ulmoides. Next base: position 735,056 of record JAENRU010000489.1, read on the forward strand.
GGCCCAAAAGCCTAAGCCCAGTGATTATCTTCTAAACTTTCCAGATTATCGGTTAAACACATGGTTTCACCTAATTAACCGTGTTTAGACCCGACTGATCATCTTCAATACCTATATATACCAGGGGTTATGCAAGCCCGATGTACACTTTATTACGCGCATTCATTGAGTTCACTCGCTTACTTAACGCATCCATGTACCGTTTTTCCCAGAGCTTTTATTCTCACGTAGGAAGAGATTCACCGGGACAAATCCCGGTCTAAGCCTTCTGCAGGGACCACTCCTTGAGGAATAGGGCTCTTGACACAATAGGTCACTCTTCACAGGACTCAGTACAACTCACGTGAAAAATTTTCAACCGACGACTCCACCTCACTAGAATGACACATGTTACCCAACTAGACCTTACTCAAGGTGTTGACCACTTTGGGACACCAACAAATTTATAAAGCCGTGTTAATTGTAACACAAATGCGAAAACTGAAACTTCTTAAAACATCATGTTTAATGTAACATGAATGTGAAAACTAAAACTTTTGGAAGTATTATATTTAATGTAACATGAATCTAAAATTAATGAAAAAAATAGTAGATATGATATCATTTTGAAGATCTTATTCAGACGAATTTAAATATATAATTAGATTATGGAAAAAAAATGTGCACAACAATAATTGCTTTGATTTTAATAAAATAATTTTGTGTGAAACTTAAATATGAAAATTTTCAATCCCGCGAATCATGCAGGGTCAAATTAGTCATGTCAATTTTCTCGTGTTTTGGAATTGGGACTAAATGGTTCGGAATGTTTGCACAGTGGGATTGTTTGATTTAAATTTAAACAATTGGAATCAATGTGTAATTACACACTTAATTTGGGTCCACTTGATAATTTTCTCTATTTTTTATACACATAAATTAGATAATTAATATAGTGCATTTAGACATAGAGAATCCGGAGTATAAAATAAATTTCGATCATTTAATTAAAGAGATATTTTCAACAGTTGGATTATATGTTTAGAGAGATCCTAACCGTACAATACATATTAGATTATTTAAAATAATTTATTAATTATATTTTAAAATCATATAATATATATATATATATATATATATATATATATATATTAAAACATGACTTTTTACCCTAGCACACGTATATAAACAATAAAATATGGAGAATGAGGAGAGAGAGAATTAGAATTTTAATTTTTTAATTTTCATTATTTGGAGAGAGTAATGACATGCTAAATATGCCAATTGACGATGCAAAGAATGCATGCAATTTGATGTTTGGTTTTAGGCTCTATTCAATGAGGATGGTACATATACAACTATAATAAAAGCCATAAAACAAGACTGAATTACACTTTATATCCCGAAATTTATATTGAGTCTTACTTTACCCCTAACATTTTAATTGTTTTAATGTGCCTCGTTCAAATTTTACTTTTCAAATTAATTTGATCCACATAACAGATGTCCTCCAATATTTTGGCCAAGGAGGGAAAATATAAGTTCTAAAAACTAATCCTATTTTTTTAAAAGTTAATATGTAGTAATTAAAAAGATTGGCCAAATTGGCTGGTTCAACTTGGTGAACTGTCGGTCACTCTTAAAGCCAAACCGGCTTACTCTAAAAGCTTGAACTAAACCAAAAACCTTTACATTAAAAAATACAAATAAAACCGACCAAACCATCGAACATGAAGAACTAATTTAGTATAGGTCAATAAAGTTAAACTAAAGGACAATTTCAATTGATGGGTACATTCAAATGCCTATACCCTTGCACACGAGGTTTTGAGTCTACCTATTAGCTTGCAATTACTTACATTCAGTCAATATGGAATATAACATTTGTAAGATTTGCTAAATCTCTTTTATTCCATGAAAATATATCTTGAAAATATATTTTAAAAATATAACAATTCACATTTTACATTTTGAACTGTTGAATCAATTATAAATTTACCTGTTGAGATCAAACACTATTTTAAATTATTATAATCCTATATCATATAATATTTGACAAAATAATAACATATCTCAAAATATCGCACAAAAAAAATCATACTTCCACTTCAAAAATGATTAAATAAAATTTTATTAAATACCCATTAAGTTTTATATTTGTATGTAATCAGTTATTTTTTAATTTACCATTTTTTTAACTTGCTAAAATCGAAAACTGGTTCATCAGATATGGGTCTTTGGGATCAAGAATAAAGTGTTTCTCCCAACTCTGATTACTCTCCTAGCTCAGGATCCTGGAAAACAATTCATTGTGAGTGGGTTTGCTGCTATTGCACCTCCATTATGAGAACTAGTCAATTATTTTGAGGAGATTTGGACAAAGTATTGACTAGGAAAAGAGTGTGTGTCCCTAACTAGATCTCTATTCTGCTATTTATAGATGAGGGAAGACTTGTTTGAAATAAAATTCCCGAATCCCGACCCATTATCATTAATGTAGAAAAATTATCGAGATATGGAATAATGAGTTGTTATTCAAGGAGTGATAATGGCTCTTTCCTCAATAAGCATGAGGCATTACAATTGTTCCTGAGTGGGAACAACAGTAACAATAAACGTTGGTTACATTTCTTTATGTTATTTATACCCGTAATCAATGCATCTCGAGATTTATAACCCTATTAGAAGTGTCGAGACTTCAAAGCCTGCCTTCCCTAGTCGGGTTAAAAGCTAACATGCTGAGGAGATGATGCCACTCTAGACAATGACTTATCTTGGTGTAGGTACCTTAGCCAGTGTATAGCGTTCTGTAGCTTCTGTTGCACGTCACATGCTTCTGTGGATACGTATCAATAATTTGCGCCCCAATCAGATTTCTCCTCATCAACACTTATAAATAAGAAAAACAAATAGTGAACGAGAAATCCCTAGTCTGTAAAACCCCGATAAATTTATATTTTGAAATATTATTTTATAAGTTTTGGATTATTGTGCAATTTAAAATATACTTCTAAGAATTTTGGGATAAAATTAATATTTTTTTATTTTAAAGGAGAATATTTGTATAAATAAATAAATAACTGAAATGGTTTCTTCCTGGATAGGAAACCAAATCTATATATGTGTATGTTAACACGTGTATGTGTTAGCATATAATAATAATAATAATCAATAATAAGAATAGCAAATGATCTATTGGCCATATAATATACCTCACTGTTCATATATATATATATATATATATATAAGATATGTTTTGAGCTTTTTTTTTTTAGCAAGAAAAGATTATGAAAAGAAAAACAAATTATGCCACATTAATTTCGGTTTAGATTTCGGCTCAGATTTTAAGTAAAATTTATAACTATTTTAATATATGTATTTAATCTCTCCATGTATTGTGTGATTTATGTTATTACTGTTATAATCGTTGTTTTTCATGAAATAATTATGATCACGTATTATGTTAAAATTATGTGAGACGTATGTCTATATGTTATTTGTAGATTAATTAAATGCACGTAGTAAAGGGGTTAAAAATTCTACTAAGAGTTAGTTCACAACCCCACAATTTTCATTTCAGAGTTGGTGGAAATGGGCCTGAACTAGAAACGCGTTATTTGGGATTTGGATCAAATTTTGTAAAATTTTATTTATTATTAATGTTATTAAAATTGACTCGATTAAATTGATAAATATAGTTGTCGAGATAGCTTGTAAAAAATTTCTCAGATTTTTATAAAATTAAATTTGGTTATTCGTTTTAGTATTAATTCTCCAAAGGGAGAGACCGCGTAGTGGTCCTAGGAAACCGTATTGTTACATAGTCTATTCTATAAATCAAGACATATTTTAAATTTGAGACATTTTTAATCGTTGGATCAACTTTAGATTCAATAGTTGAGATCAAACACTATTTTTAATCCTGCAAACACATTCAACAACTCCAGTATATACTTAAAACTATTCAAAAGATTTCAGAACAAAAGGAACATAAAGTTGCAAAAATAGTTTGCAATATACAAACACACAGAGAGGAGGAAAGAGAGATGGACCAGAAATGATATTCATACCCGGCTATACAGGCCTTTTTCAACACGACGACATGAAACGCCAAAATGCAACAATAAAAAATGACAATTTTACCCTCTCGACATTAGATTTACTCGACCATGATTCTAGAGGAGCCGATATCATAATCCTCAGTTGAGGACAAAAGGGTCATTAGTTCAACCACAATTGATCTCATACTTGGTCTCAATCGAGGATTTTGGTGCGTGCAAGCTTTGGCTAGTTCGGCCATCTGTAAAAAAAATCAAATTTATTAATTGAAAAATCATAAGACATCCATTGATAAAACTAGGATTAATTTACCTTTTGGACCGAGTCAAAGGGGTAGTCTTCACCAAGCCTATCGTCAACCAGCTTGCATAGCTCCTCTTTAGGATCCGGCAAATTGAGAACTTCTTCAAACTGCATATTTATTGTTGATATAAGAATAAAACTAAGGGTTTGTTTGATAACACCGGAAATTAAGTGCTGAAAATTTATAAGCATTGAATTTATTAAGCGCTGAATTTATGAAGTATTTGTTTTTTTAACATTTCCAACATAAACAAATTATCTGTGAATAAATTTGTGCCTATAATAATCTTTACAACTTTCTCTTTCAAAAATATTATCTCTACAACTTTTTCTTTCTATTTTTTCTCAATTTATTACTTTCTCTCTCTACAATTGTTTTTATATAGTTTTTTTTCTAAAAAAAAAATTACAATAATGATATTTAATAGTGGATGTCGTATATAATATTTGATTGCGTTAAGTGCATTAAGTGCGTTAAGTGATGAAGTGAAAGAAAATTAGTCATACATCACTTAAAAATTTTGAACTATTTTTAAGTAATAATTAAATTTTAGGTGATTGCTTCATTTTGTTATCAAAGACACTTAGGTCCCGTTTGATAATATAATTTAGCACTTAAAACAAATTATATTTAGGACTTAATAAAATAAATTTGTTTGATAAGTATAATTAATAGTAATTAATAAATTAAGTGCCACTTAAAAATTTAATTTAATGGGTCTAAAATTTTCAATCACTGGGCCTTGACTTAATTTTTCAGAACTTAATGAGCTCCGCCTTTTTTTCTTTAACTTTTATTTTTTTGTTCTTGAGACATGTTTACCCTTCAAGCATATATGATTAACTTGAGAGAAAAAATTGAAATTGAATTATATAATTCCCCATTTTTATTTTTATTTTGTTGTTGAACTCTATAGTATTGTTGACTTGTGATAATTCATATATATTTGAACTTTTTAGTATGTTACTGGTGTTTTTATTTTATTGTTTTATTCTCAAATTTTTTCCTCTTGTATTATCTCGATTTTAGCAAAAATTTAAATTAAGGGTAGTCATGTAAATTAAATAATTTTAAGTCTTCAGCACTTAAAAATCATCACTTAAAATTTTAATTTTATGAAATAAGTTTATGAGATTTTCAATGCTTAAAATTTCTGCATTTAAAATTTAAGCGGTTATCAAACATGATCTTAATTTGATAAGTATTTAATGCATTTAATTTTAAGTAGTTAATTGTATTATTAAACTGTCCATAAAATGAGAATACTAGTAACTTATCTCATTATATAATTACTTGGGCGGTATTAAAAAGGGCATAAAAAATACCAAGGCGACAAGTCCCTTTGCTTCGTCAATAGCTTCAGTTGCTACGACAATGGCTTCTTTAGCAGATATTAGTTCATAAAGAACCACTCCAAAAGCATATACATCTACTTTAGGAGAAATATCACCATAATGACCGTATCTGCATTGCATTCAAATCTACCTTAAAATTAAAAGGTAAAAAAAAAAACCGACAAACAAGAAGTTACGTTAGACCAATAACTATATTTTTACGGTTTTTCTACTTGATGAACATATGGGAACGAAAGATCTCCAGTTTTGATTATTGAGTTTATCTCATATCAGATGTGAAAAAGGCTTGTGGTCAAGTTATAAGTGTGAAGAAATTTTTTACCTAATGAGTTAACTTTTGGGGTTGAGAAAGATCGAAGACTATCCTACACTGATATCGGAACTCATGTTACAACAAATCTGACCCAATAGCTACAAAGGAAGAGATTGGTTGGGCGTCAACCGACTAAAAACCCAATGTATGAGGGGGAGATTGTTGGATTTAATCCACAACAGATGTGGAAGGGTTTGGTGGTAAGGTTATAAATGTGAGGGAAAATCTCATCTCATGAGCTAACTTTAGGGGTTGACAAAGACCCAAGACCACCCTACATTGATTACCTTCTTTTTTTTTAAGTATTATTGTAATTATATTTATTTGATATTAGGGGTAGAATAGACTTTTCTTTGTTTTCAAGATTTTTTTATCGTAAACCTATATAAGTTATCTTTTCTAAGTATTTTCTTATACTATCTGGATTCATTATTCATAATAAACCTTATCCACATTTCTTCATTTTCTCTTTTATCCTTGGATTCTATGTTATTCATTTATCTTAGCATAGTATCACAGATAGGTTTGGGAAGCCTCGTTTGTTTGCCCATATGTCTTTTTGAATGTTTATATTTTCTCTTCTATTTGTTTGATTCCATCACCTGTAAGGCGGGGTTGCATGTGAGGGTGAGTCTTAGAAGCCCACATCGAAACTATGAGGTTTCCCAAAGTATTATATATATATGAAATGAATTACTCTACTTGATAACATATGGTTATAGGTTGGAATTACTCTATTTGATACTATATGGTTTTAGGGTGAAACCTCATAATGTTAAGAACATTTTATAATTTAAAAAAAAAATGTCAAAAAAGATACTTTTGCTTATAGGTAGAAGAAGAAAAGAAAAGAAAATTATCTTTAAGAGATACTATATGCTATTATCCCCATATGGTCCTGTTTAACTCAAATGAGTTTCTTAGGATGTGGGAATAATTTGAGTAGAGAAATCCTGCTTAGGTCGATGTCTTGAAAAATAAAAATTAAATAAAAAAATATGTAAAATCATGTTTCTATTTTTTTTAAAATATTTTTTTAAGTGCAAAACAAAAGCTACTTATAATCTTCTTTGCTTCTAATTGCTTCTAATAACATTAAAAAAATAAAACGAGTGTTACCAAATAGTGCCTACGGAATTAAATATTGAACAAGTTAAGACAACCGATTAGAAAGGATGAGAAGCTTCGTAAAACGAATCTTACTCCGGCGGCATGTAGCCAAAAGTACCCACAAGACGCGAGCCCATAGAAGCACTCCCGACTTCAGTCAGTTTTGTCAGCCCAAAATCAGCAATCTGTTAGAAAAGTTGCCAACTTTCAATATCTTAGAACTAGACAAAAAAAAAAAAAAATACATCCAAGTAAGATAATTTCATGCACTTTCAACCTTTGCGTGGTAGTTTTTGTCAATCAATATGTTAGCCGATTTGATATCGCAATGAATATAAACTGGTATGGTATGCTCATGGATGTATTCAAGTGCCTTAGCTGAATCAATGGCTATTTGTATCCTAGTAGACCATGGCAAAGTGTTTGTCCCTACACACAATAAAAAATTAAAAAATAAGGGGCAAATTTAACCTTAAACTGTATGCAATTCATGTCGGGAATTGATTTTAGAGAACAAGTTATTATTCTCACCTGAACCGCGAAGATGTTGGCTTAAGTTACCATTCTCAATGAATTCATAGACTAAAAACAAGGAACCCTCAACACAGTATCCGATGAGACGCACCTACATTCATGTATAACTTATTAGAGTCTCATTCTCATCTATACAATGGTATACATTTTCGGGAGACATTTTCAAGGCATATTTACAAAGGACATTTTAGTGAAACATTTTAGACCGCTAGATCATCATAAAAATCAAGAGACACAATTGAAGGAGAAGAAATTTTGGAAATTAGGGTTACCACCCAATCTCTCTCATTTGACACCTTTCCCTTTCATTTCAATCTCTCTCTCTCTCTCTCTCTGAGGTTTTGAAATCCTACATTTAATCTTTACTTCATGTTTATTTTTAGATCACATCTTTTGAATTTTACAGTGGATCGTATTTTACATTTTATGCATTAATTATGTTATATGAATATTTTCGAGTATTTGAGCGAGAAGGAAGAGACTGGAGTTGTCCATAAAGCCTCTTAAAAAAATTCAGGCACGTAGCAGGTGAATGTTTTCTTTCTAAAATTATAATGGGGATAATAACTTGAACCGTAGTTGAATGATTAAGAAACTTCATATGTTCAAATTAAAACCATGGGAACCAAAGTGTGATTTTTGTCAAACTCCAGTGGGACAAAGTATCAAAACCCCTAACTATTAACATTCATTGTGTAATACCTCAAAAAATTATATTTTTGAAAATAATATTTTATTAAAAATAAGTTAAATATTTTTTGGGAGTCATTTTGTTTATTACTAAAAGCCCTGGGAAACCGAATTGTTACACATTGCCACATAAATATTGAGTAAAGCGACATAAGTACTCTATAGCCACAAATTATGTCAAAAAGGGAAAGAGTAATACCAAATTCAAGTGAAGAACATGTGTTAAAACATTCAGTTCGGCAAGGAACTCTTTTGTCGCTCGCATATCCATCTTTTTTATTGCAGTTTTCTGCATTCATAAGTTAAAGAGAGTCAGGGAAATCATTAAGAAGGAAAATTCTAAGAACTTGATGTTTGGGCTCAAACCGACCCCTACATCAACAACAATGATAAACCCAGAACCAAAAAACACCAAAGAAAGAGAGTCTAAGAGAGAAAAATCAACGTGAGGAAAATTAACATGGTTCGATGCAAGTCTAATCCACCACAAGGAGAAATCAAATATATATTGAGAAACATGCTTTACAAGTTTACAATACAAACATGTGTCTACAATGTTAAAAATCTGCGTACGTGTTGCTACAATACATAACCTAGAACTCAAAGGAATAAGTCCTATATACATATATAGGTATATGTGTGTGTACATATGTATAATTGTTGCTAGAATACATCACCTACAACTCCAAGGAATGAGTCATATATATTTATATATATTCCACAAGCCCCAAGGTCTCCACAAAAATGCCTAGTTTCCCACCAGACAAGCTCCAAGAATCAAGAGAAAAAGAGGGAGGGGAACAAAGACGAAATATCGAGTAGTTCCACAAAACAGGAAACACGATAGCGTCGCTGCCAATTCGATCACCTTTTTTTTTTCTTTTTCTTTTTTTTTTTTTTTTTTTTTTAATTCACACACCCACTCACATGTTCTACCAATCAATCACCTCTTCATTTGTCAAAGATGTCTGTAGCTTCCTAGCTCCCAATCTCGTCTTCGTCCCTGTTTATTTCCAAGGCAGTGAGGCACAATCAGCCTAAAATCCATATATTCTCCCACTTTGGAGGGTGAACGTGTACATCGACAAACATTCTCTCTCCAACTCCCACTCACCATAAAAACTCGCTCTACACCCGTAATTTCCCTTGTAGTCCTCGAAATCACCGAGGCCAATGGAGGCTACACATAACCTCAACTAATCAACCGTTACCGTCTTTGTCAACATATCCCCAACATTCTTTTGAATGTGAATCTTCTCAAGTGCAACCTAATCATCATTCAACAGTGATCGAATGAATGGAACTTGATGACAACATGTCTAGTCCTAGAATGAAAATGCTGAATTCTTTGACAAGTGTATTGCACTTTGACCACCGTTGCTATACAACTTAGGATCTTTTTCTCCTTATTCCAACTCTTCAAGTGATTGAACCACACCATCTCCTTGCACACTTCTTTCACTACAACATATTCCTCTTCAGTTGTTAAAATAGATAAAACCTTTTGCAACTGAGAAACCCAACTAGGGAGAGTTTGAAATAACTTTCCAGTGGTGTGCTAAGAAGTTTTTCATCTTCCATGTTGAATCTACCAAGTACTCTGAATGTGAAAATTTCAATAATATGCTTAGATTCATTTCATTGCGCGAAGATCCTTCATATCAAACTCCTCAGACAACCTATGCTTAAGAGGGGCGTTCATTGGTGCGAGGACCCATCAAGACCAACCCTAAAATTTTAGGTTTGTGTAAAGGGTTTAGGCACATAGAGCCGGGCAAGGGTTTTAAATTTTAGGCCAATTAAATTTAGGGCCATATTAGGGTTCTAAGTTTTTAGAACTGGCCGGACCATAATATTTTAATATATAAATTCTTTACATTTTAAGGTAATTTTTATTCTTATTTGATACGAAAAAAAATTAAAAAAAAAAAAAAAACAACACAAATTATTGTTGGAAAAAATAATTTATCGTCGGCAGGGTCGGGTAATGCAAATATTTCGAAGGACAAGGCTTAGGCCATGATATAAGGCCAAATCTTCGGTCGGGGGCCTTACTAAAACACCTAATTACCCCTATATATCAAGCTCAAACCCAACCCATGAACACCCCTAGTTAAGAGTAGTGAACTCTTCCAAACTACAACATGCAACAAACATTTCCTCTAAACACAAAAGATGAATCTAATAAGAATTGGTAACAATTGCGCTTCCAGAAGTCGTAGTTCTTCATGAAAGCATCGAACTTCTTATACCATTACCTTAGAGCTTATTTCAAATTGTACTAGCTTACACACCAATTATTTTTTCTCCTTAACCGCATGACCCTGCAGTTTATGCATGCAGATGTCTTCTACAAAATAATCACAAAGAAATACAATTTTTATATCCAACCACTCTAGATGCAAATCATGCACTGCAACTCGATTAAGCACAATATAGATGGATGTGGATTTTAGCACAATAAAAAAAAAATTAAAAGTAATCTATATCGACTTTTTGATCAAAGCCCTTGACCAACAAGCTCCTCTTGTACCTCCTGGTACAATCACGTTCCACTTTCCACCAGCACATCCATTTATTGTGAAGGGTCATCTTTTCCTTTGGAACTTTAACCAATGCCCAAGTTTAGTTCGACACGAAAAAGTTCATCTCATCTCTTATAGTAAGATCACACTTCTTTTGTGTCTCAACATGTAAAGCTTCTTCATAAAAGATGGTTCATTATTACCTGTCAACAATAGATAATATAAGGAAAGAGAATATTGTTGTAGTGGCCTGATTTTCCAACTAGATCTCCTCAAGGGAGGAGTAGCTTGCTCTTGTTGATCTTCCAAATAGACGTAGGGCCAATTTGCAGCCTCAATGTGCACATACGGAGTGCAACCTAACACGATGAGGTAAGAGCAATGTTGCAAAAGGTGTTTCATGGGCGAGCCCATGCCAAGCGCAGAGGAGGGGCATGGTAGAGTTCCCCTGGGCTATGAGTTAGGCGAAATGCTCCTTGGGCATACACCCCAGTTTTTTTTTTTTTTTTTGGCAAAGCCCCGGCCTTAAAAATTGGGCAAAACCCTGGGCTTGGGGCATAAGCCCATCCCTGCATAGGCAAAGAGGCATGAATCACCATGCTTCTGGCACATTCAATATTGGTTCTGTTCATCTGATTAGTAAGCCTATTATGTCTGATTTCTTCTGAACTGTCACTGACCTTTTAATGCCACTTGTTGCACAAAATTTGTCAACTCCTCTCAGTATTCACTCTCATCCGATTTGAAGCAATTATTATTATTATTGTTGATGTTATTTTATAAAAAAAATTACTCAGTTGCAGGGTCCCTCTAAAATGGTCATGCTCTTGTGTCAGACTCACGATTCCTCGCTTCTTACTGAGAATTTCGCATCAAACTCCCTCGTATCATGTTAGAACCTCATTCCTACCACACTCCTATCACATCTAAACCTCAAAATAACTTATTATTGTTTCCACATATTTTAGCCGAAAACGTATTTCAAAAAAAAAAACATGAAATATGCATTTTCAAACAAAGGGTTAATTAAACTTTACCCTCCTGTGGTTTGACCGATTTGTACTTATCCCCCTGTGGTTTGAAAATCGTCATTTACCCTTTCTGTGGTTAAATTTTCAACTCACTTACCCCCTGATATAGGGGGTAAGTGCAACAAATATCTTATCACAAGGGAGTAAGTGATGATTTACAAAACACAGGGGAGTAAAGTGCAAATTAGCTAAACCACAGGGGATAAAGTACTATTAACCCTCAAACAAATATTGTATTGTAAAAATATATTATTTCAATGTAAATTGGTACATTACCAAATACATTATATATTTCTCTAAAAAAGGTTACTTCTTAAGAGCTCCAAATATGTGAACCTCTCAAATTTCAACGATTCCCCGCTCCCACTCCCCTCCCCACTTCATGTAACTACGCGTTTTTGTATAAATAGCATTGATACAAGGTTACAAACCTGGCCTCTTAGCTCAGCATAGTAAACAGATCCATAGCCACCTTGACCGATCTTGTTAGCCAAACTGAAGTCATCTGTAGCCTTGGCAAGCTCTTCATATGAGAAGTTAACTGATTTATAACCAGTGATACATGCAATCCCAAGGGCACCACGACCACCGAACATTCCTGATCCTGAAGCTTTATCCATGCTTCCGTTACCTATATAAGGAGTAAAGGGAAAAAAAGAAAGTTAATTACTAGGTACTAATCCCAAGGGCACCACGACCACCGATCGGTCTCTTACAGTGCTTGGCGGCTTGTCTAATAGATCACACCTTTGGCATATATACTAAAAGTTGATCCGCCTTCAAAGTTCGTCCAACCCCAAACTCTACGACTAAAGGTGGAGTAGACTCTTCAACTCATTCGCTAGCTGAAGGCTCACCAAACCAATTTAAGTAGGGATGGCACAAAAAACTGAACTGATAGGTAAGCGAGAGAAACCGAACCGAATGGTCTGATTTTAAAACCGACTAAATTGCAGTTTTGGTTTAAAAATTAGCAATCAGAGCGGTTTTGATTTTGGGATAGAAACTGTGAAATCGAACCGCGAAACCGATATTTTAAAAATATTTTAATACATATATACTCTTATTTTTTATATATATTTACATTTTAACCTTAATATATATATATTTATTTATTTATTTACACTTTAAGCCCCTCTCACTACAACAAAAACTGTATACTAGGGCACTTTTATTAGAACACTATATGTGATGTACCCTATAAAGGTGATTTTCGAGGCAGAAAAATTGAAAGTGTCGTATAAATATAAAATTGATATTTTTAATATTGAATTTCTGATTATTTTATTAAAAACTAATATATATAATCAAATGTTTAAAGAGTAAAAAGTAGTATTCTGATAAAATCAAATTAGTGAGAAAAAAAAATTAATATTTTATATATAATATAAAGGGATAACAAATAGTGCCCTAAAAATAAAAATTTTATTATGGCACAATTTTGTGTCTTATTGTAATTGAATAATTTAATTATAGGTCAATTCATTGTGCCCTAATAGATATAATAAAATAAATTATAAAAATAAAAAAAAGATTAAAATTGAAATTAAAGGTCAATTAATAGTGCCCTAATAGATATAATAAAATCAATTAATATTTTATGTTTGGTATTTTAGCTATATTTTTGTTTATATAAAAAAAACAACATGTACGGTTTTAATTTTATTTTTTGTTTTTATAAAATTGAAAAATCTTAAATGATTTCGCGATTCGCGGTTTTGGTTTTAGTTTTACGTAAATTTAAATAATTTGGTTTTAAAAACGAACCGACGGTTTTGGTTTTGATTTTAGTTTTGGTTTTATATGAAACCGAACCAAAACTGAACCAGTGACATCCCTAAATTTAAAGCTTAATTAACTAGCGATTTGGGCGCACTCGATGAGTGTGCAACTTCTATAAATAGAGAAATAAATTAAAGAGAGATTAAAATATACTCATTAAGGGTATTATTGATATTTCACATGTTGATACAACAAAAAATAACTACCACGCCTTCCTCACCCTTTAAATATAGAATTGAATGCATCAAACAAGACGCAATGATTACCTTGCATAAGCTCACCTGCCTGTCTCTTCCCTCTGCAAAATCCAACATAAAAGCAAAATGCAAAGAATGCAGTTCCTGCAACTGCTGCAACAATTATGCCAGCAATGCCTCCATCCGAGAATCTTGCTTTAGAAAAAAAAATATATAGATTTGAGATTGAGAGAATATCAAAATCCACGACGACAACTCAACTCTGAGCTCGAGTAGAAATATTCAAATAAGTTGGGTGAGCAAAGAAAACCCTACCGTTTGATCTGCAAAGAGGAAAGAAGGACAATCAGATGTAAACAAACTCAAAACGAACTTTGTTGAAAGCAAGAAGGTTTTATATTTGTTACCTAGAACTATGATAAGCTCCGTTTTGATCTGCAATGAACATAAAAATATGTAATCATAAACTTTGAAAGGAAATCCCTACAGAAAAGCAAAAGGGTCGTGCAAGTTTGCCATCAAACAAGAAAATAAAAAAGGATTTTTTTTTATCTTTTCTTTTATTTTCTTTTATTTTTTTTATTTTTTTCGGGTGGGGGTGCCACTATAAGACTAGTAGATCAAATGCCACAATTAGTCCATTAATAAAAGTATAATTCCAAGGACAAAACATGTCTTAGCGGACCAAAATATACCCCTTTCCACATAAATACTCACTCATTAGCACGGGATCCATAAAAATAAAAAATCAATAAATATATATAGTTAAATGTGTTGAGTTATTGAGTGACAAAATACTAATGTGTGTGAAGCCTATAGAATACTGAGATGTACAAGGGTGCCTATACATAAGGAAGATTAGGGTTTGGAAGATTAGGGTGCCTATACACACACACACACACACATATATTAACACTCCTTAAACTCAAGATGGTAAGACGATAATCACTTGAGTTTGAAAAGTAAATGCGAAAACGCCCGGATTGATAGGACTTGGTAATGCTGACTAAGTGGAGGCAAACTTCTAGCCCAGAGATGACCCAAGAGGGAGTGAATTGGGTCTTCAAAAAAATTTATCCTTCTTATGTGTGTTCAAAAAAATCCTCAAAATATTCTTTAGTATGATTAATGTAAATATGCACTTATGCAGAAGAGATATAGAACAACAATTACACAATGCAAAGTAAAACAACCAAAGAGAGTCAAGGATACAAACAATCACACACACAAGACACGAGGATTTATAGTAGTTCGACAAGATTCCTTGCCTACAACTACTCCTCCAAACTCCCACGGAAAGTTCTAATTTCACTAATACATTTATTAAGATTCTCTCTTATAAATCCATAATCCCTTTCCCAGGCAAGATTAAACCCTCTACCAAGATTCACTCTCTTGGATTTCTTCACACGATCATCTTCACTGGCAAAATCTCACTGCCATTCTAAAGGGAGCTCCTAACGTGGCAAGAGCAAGTGGATCAACAATGCTGATGTGGTAATGATTTCAAATGGTGTTGCGTCCCTGATGCTTACGTGGTAATGTCGTGCCAAAAATCATTGCATTCAACCCCCCTACGGGCAATGCATGCAGCCTAACATGGTAAGACCCATAGATATATATATTAACAAAATGTACTTCTTGTTGGGATTTTTATTCCTTATAGATCTAAATCTATAACACCTTAATCAACATGTAAAATCACCAAGAGTTCTAATATACACGTAAATTACGTACCTGGATCAATTACGATCAATTGACTTCTGATGTGGAATCCTGGGACAATCGATCACGAGAAGAATATGGATCGAGCGGGTACGTGACCTTCCTCAACCAAATCTCTGGAGTTCCTCAATGGGATTTGCGATCCACTTCCAGATGGGAAGAAGTGAACCGTCTAGACGATTTGGTATATTGGGGACCATAACCCTAGTATCATCTATATATAGTGTGATTAAGGTTCCCAAAATTTCCTAATCACCCTAACAGTTTCTGGTATCTACTCATTCAACCCATATTTTTTTTAGTAGTCTATGAGTTTACCAAAATTAATTAGATCACTTAATTTTAACCCATTAAATTTAAATAGCAAATATAATTGTATTAATAATATATTGCCCAAAATCATATCAGGAAAAAAAATTTCCTAACAATCTCCTACTTAGGCTACATATTATCCCTGAAACAATTATATCACAAAATTCCTTAGGCGCGCATCCATATGCTATTTTATCCTTAGACTTCTCCTTAAACAATCTGATCTATCTCATATACTAGCAATGGAATTATCGCAACTGATATCACAATACAGTCGTGACTAAACCACGATGATCATCATACTAATATACTCGAAGACATAGATCAAATGTGGATGAGTAGCACGGAAATTACATACAATGTGATCTTAGACATGCCTATTTCCAACTGGTCTAACTTTAGTCTGTAGTGAGATCAATTCAAAGTCCTTAATGCAATGCAAACATTGCAAACAAAAATAAAACATCAATTTTATTCTGTAGAAAACTTAAATAATTCAATGTTCAAAGCAAAACATATAGAACAAAAATGACTTCCACTAAACCAAGGTATTATCAGAAATAACACTCATGTGAGCGGTGTGCTCATGAAAAACTTTAGGGGTTTAGCCCTTGGTTAATGGGTCCGCTAACATAGAATTTGTCCCTATGTGTTATATAGCAATTTGTTTATCCTGAACTCTCCTTAACAACCAAAAACTTGATGTCGATAAATTTCGACTTCGTCGAGCTCCGGTTGTTGTTGGAGTAAAGAACCACTGAGTTATTGTCACAATATATTTTCAATGGCCTTTCAATGCTATCTACCATACGCAGCCCAATAACAAAGTTTCGTAACCATATTCCGTGATTGGACGCCTCATAGCAAGCAATAAACTCTATTGTCATGGTTGAAGAGGCTATGAGAGTCTACTTAGCAGACTTCCATGAGACAGATCCTCCAGCCAACGTAAAGATGTAGCCTAATGTAGAGTGCCTACTATCTTGGTGATAGGTGTGATCTACCTATATATTCCAAACCGATTTTGTTAGTTTTCGAGTATTTTTTATAGCATTTTTATATGTTTTAATATGTTTTTATTCTTTTTGCTATAAATCAGGTGTGTGAGGTAAAAATGTATGAAAACGGAGCATAAACGATCAAATCGGGTTAAGGAGAGTGGAAGAACGGTGGAAAACAGGCAAGGAGGCAATATTCTGAAAAAAAAAACCACCGCCGCGGCATCCAGACCATCGCCTCGGCGGTAAAAATGCAGAGAGTGCCTAAATCTGTTGGAAGATCACCGCCTAGGCAGTAAAACTGTAGAAAAGTCCCTAAATCCACCACCTCCTCCACCGCTCAGGCGAAGATCAAACCGACCTACTCACCGCCGTGGCGGTGAATCCCACTGCCACCACGGTCAGCTCTGCACCAGATTAGATATTTTTTTTGATAGTTTTTCTATTTAATCCCCTCTCCTATCCTCTCCTTTCTTCCTCTCCGGCCATTAGAGACCTTTAGGCTTAGAATATAATAGAGAGAAATTTTAGGGAGGGCTCAAACAATTCCGAAGGAGAAGATTACCACGCAGAAAAGGAGAAGCGAACGTTGAACGATTTTAGTGGCTAAACTTCAAACTACGGCTAAGTTCATCCGTTTCTTCTTTTATTTCTTAACTTCGATAGTTATTTGAGCATGTTTAGCTTGATTTTAATTATAAATATGATTATGGATATAGGCTAAACTTGGATTATCTAAGGGATTAATATTATTTATTAAAAGGGAGTTTTGTTTGAGTTGTATTTCTTTAATGATTGTTCTTCGTTATTCTGATTGTGTTTGCCGTTATTCTATGATTATATGTTAGTTTAAATACATTATGAATACAGGGTTTGACAGTCGAGAGAGGTAACCCCGGATTCGGACTAGAGTAAATACAACGCAACGATCCAATAACCCTGGAGGGAGTTGGAGAGTGTGCAATCAATGACGTTGGGGTGAAACTCACATGACCTAGGGTTATTAATACGTTGAGGGAGACTTATTTGTTGACACGAATTTGCATATTCCCCCGTCTTACACGCGGGAGAGGTGGCGAGGGAGTTTAGGAACTGAGATTGCCGGATAGGTCGAACGTCATTATTGTAAACTAAACGAAATCAAACGCGTTTAAGTAAATAAAGTTAATCCTTAGATAATCCATCCCCTAACCATATCGTATTAGTATAATTAGTATAGATTAATTAGTAGTAAATTAATTTAGTATATTTTAATTTAAAATCATTCTTTTTAGCCTAAATAAAATTAGGTTATGATAATTACGGTATTCAATAATAACGACAACCAATCCCTGTGGACACGATACCCCTACTCTCTCCATCTATACTTAAACTTGACCCATACACTTGCGGTGAAAGTAGCGACGTATTTACGCGCTACCAAGTTTTTAGCGCCATTGCTGGGAATTGGGTTATTATCGATATTGTGAGTAAATGACCCAATTTTACTTTAAGCATTTCTTTTATATATAATTTTTGTTTTGTAGTTTTGTTTTTATTTTTTATGCAGGGTACTTGGAGATGTTAGATCGACAGGTATTGATGCATTCCTTTCAATGGGATTCCGAGCCATTTTATAGTGCTTGGCCACGCACATAAGCTGATGAGGCGTGTCGTTGAAAGATCGAGCCATCCAGAGCAATATCTCGCCAATCTTGAGGGCGTTCTGAGTATGTCGGGTCGAGAACATTAAACCACGCGCTTCTTGGGAGGCAACCCAAGGTCAAAAATAAATTAAATCTGTCAAAGCCGAATTCATTCGGAGGCGAGATTCTCTAGCCTCCTAGGTACGTATTCTAAACTCCCTTCGTCAGCATGCTTTAATTTTCTTTATGTTGAGATTGATGATTGGGCCGCTGAGAACACTATCCGTTTTAAGTTCGGAAGTGATGTGTAGTATTTAGTATTGTTAGTTTATGTTGTTTTGTTTTTACCATATTGCATGTTTGTTTAGTGTAGAATATTTTAGTGTTGTTGTTCTGTGCATGCTGAGTTTTGTGTTCATCTGGGCCGTTACCCGATGATGATATTACCCCTGGTTGTTTTCGAGGTCAAGGGTAATACTCATGCATGTGTGTTCTGTGTACTTGACAATGCGTTTTGGTGAAAATTATTGTAGATCCTAATTTGCACGAGCACATAGACTCAATGTATTTCTATTCGATTGATTTGAGGCCAATTATCGATTAGCCAAACTCATGACAATTTAAAGATTCTAGAACCTGATTGAGGAGAAGCTTGAGGTGAAATCCTAGGCGAGGTAGTTCGAAAGATATGATTTAGGCATTCGTTTTGTCTCTTGAGCCTTTTTAAGCCTATCTTATTATATCATTATCTCTCGTTACCCTGTCGAAATCTAAAAACTTTTTCAATTCTGAACACTTAACTAATACCCTGACCAATTGATCTTTTTCCAAACCTTTATCACTTAACCAAAGGCACAAATTTGAGTGAATCAAGCCAGCAGTTGCAAATGCTACTTGATGTGAGTGGTTGGGTACTCATTTGTCATTTTTCTTTCGTTTTATCCACACTCGTGAAATCATACTAATCGAATAAGTTTGGGAGTGTAGTTCATGAAAAAATAATTACGTTTCTTTTGACAAGTGAGTACGTCGGTCTAAAATGTTTGTTTAGAATTGTTTCCAATTTTTATATGGGGGTTCGAGAGTGAATGTGCCAAGCGTTGAGCCTTGGGTAACATTAAATTAACAACATTAACCCGGTTTCTATTCCAAACTACCCTTGGCCAAATGTTCCAAAATCGAACCAAATCCTTCTGATCTTTATGAACTACTCAACCTACATTAGTGGAGAGTGGACCCCAATCAGGCATATGGAAATCCTAATCCTATACGGTCTAATTCATGAGTTTCGTTGGGGGATAATCCAATCCGATCGTTGTATAGCTATATTATTGAGTCTCGCACAAACACGTTTACAGGATCTAGAATGGTATTCACCATTACTGAATGTCAAAATTGTAGAACACCACGTGGTGTGTTTTACCGCCTGAACTCGAAATTATTGGCAGTTGTTGAGGGAAAAAATGACTTGGTCAATAGACGAATTCAAAACTCGCATATCGTTATGTTTCGATTGTTTGTGTTTAGGTTGTTCATGTTATTTAATTTAATTGTGGTTTTCATTTCAGTGTAAGTGTTTTGCTCAAAGACTAGCAAAATTCCAAGTTTGAGGGCATTTGATAGGTGTGATCTACCTATATATTTTCAAACCGGTTTTGTTAGTTTTCGAGTATTTTTTATAGAGTTTTTATATGTTTTAATATGTTTTTATTCTTTTTTCTATAAATCAAGTGTGTGAGATAAAAAGGTATTAAAACATAGCATAAATGATCAAATCGGATCAAGCACGGTTGAAGAAAGGTGGAAAACAAGCAAGGCGACAATATTCTGAAAAGAAGACCATCGCCGCGGCGTCCAGACCGGCGGTGAAAATACAGAGAGGGCCTAAATCTGCTGGAAGCTCACCGCCTAGGCAGTGAAACTACGGAGAAGTCCCTAAATCCACCGTCTCCTCCACCACTCAGGCGAAGATCAAACCGACCTACTCACCGGCGCGGCGGTCAACTCTGCACCAGATTAGATATTTTTTTGGATATTTTTTCTATTTAATCCCCTCTCCTCTCCTCTCCTCTCCTCTCCTCTTCTTTCTTCTTCTCCGGCCATTAAAGCATTAGAGCTTATAATAGAATAGAGAAAGAGTTTGGGGAGTGCTCAAACAATTCCGAAGAAGAAGATTACCACGCAGAGAACGAGAAGCGATCGTTGAATGGTTTTAGCGGCTAAACTTCAGACTACGGCTAAGTTCATCCGTTTCTTCTTTTATTTCTTAACTTCGATAGTTGTTTGAGCATGTTTAGCTCGATTTCAATTGTAAATATGGTTATTACCATAGGTTAAACTTGGATTATCTAAGGGATTAATATTATTTATAAAAATAAAATTTTATTTGAGTTGTGTTTCTTTAATGATTGTTCTTCGTTATTATGATTGTGTTTGTCGTTATTCTATGATTATATGCTAGTTTAGATATATTGAGAATACGGGGTTTGACACTCGGGAGAAGTAACCCCAGATTCAGACTAGGTTAAACACAATGCGACGATCCAATAACCTGGGAGGGAGTTGGAGAGTGTGCAATCAATGACGTTGGGGCAAGACTCACGTGACCTAGGGTCGTTAAGACGTTAAGAGGGACTTCTTCGTTGACATGAAGTTGCGTATTCTCCCGTCTTACACTCGGGAGAGGTGGCGAGAGAGTTTACGAACTGAGATTGTCGGATATATCGAACACCATTATTGTAAACTAAACGAAATCAAATGCGTTTAAATAAATAAAATTAATCCCTAGATAATCCATCCCCTAACCATCTCGTATTAGTATAATTAGTATAGATAAATTAGTTGTAAATTAATTTAGTATATTTTAATTTAAAATCATTCTTTTTAGCCTAAATAAAATTAGATTATGATAATTGCGGTATTCGATAATAACGACAACCAATCCTCGTGGACACGATACCCCTACTTTCCCCATTTGTATTAAAACTTAACACGTACACTTGCGGTGAAAGTAGCGATATATTTATGCGCTACCACTTGGCATCCTACAAAATCTGAGTCAGAGAATCCAATGATCTCCAACTTGTCTAATCTCCGATAAGTGAGCTTGTAGTCTTTTGTTCTCCTCAAATAATGCATCACGTATTTGGCTGCCTTCCAATGTTGCATACCTGGATCACTCAAGTATCTTCCCAAAACTCCCACTATAAATGTTATGTCGGGACGAATACAGACTTGAGCATACATTAGACTCCCTATTGCTGACGCATAATAAATCTTTTGCATCTCTTTCCTTTCAAGGTCATTATTGAGGCATTGATTGAGACTAAACTTGTCTCCTTTAGTTGCGGGCGTATCTCTTGGTTTACTGTCTTTTATGCCGAATCTACTCAGAACCTTATCGATATAGCTCTTTTGTGACAACTCAAGGATACCTCGAGAACGATCTCTCAGTATCTGGATACCTAATACAAAAGAGGCGTCACCAAGATCTTTCATCTCGAATTTCTTCGTCATAAATTTCTTGGTTTCGTGCAATAAGCTTATATCGCTGCTAGCGAGTAGAATGTCATCGACATATAATATCAGAAAAATATATTTACTCCCACTGAACTTGTGATATACACAGTCATCAACGACATTTACCTCAAAACCGTACGAAGTAATGACTTGATGAAACTTGTGATACCATTGACGGGAAGCCTGTTTGAGACCATAGATGGATTTCTTTAATTTATAGACCATGGACTTTGGATCTCCCGATACAAAATTTTCTGGTTATACCATATAGATCCTCTCGTCAATGTCTCTATTGAGAAACGCAATCTTGATATCCATCTCATGTAGCTCTAGATCAAAATGAGCCATTAGTGCTATTATAGTTCTGAAAGAGTCTTTCGAAGGTACTAGAGAGAAAGTCTTTTTGTAGTCTATGCCTTCCTTTTGAGTAAAGCATTTGGCGACTAGACGAGCTTTATATCTCTCGATGTTACCCTTCGAATTGCTCTTGGTTTTAAATATTCATTTACAACCAATAGGCTTCGCACCTTCAGGTAACTCGAAGAGATCTCAAATGTTATTGTGTTTCATAGACTTCAACTCATCATTCATGGCATTGATCCATTTTTTAGAGTTAGAACTGCACATGGCTTGACAGAAGTTTATTGGGTCATCTTCTTTCAAACCAACGCCATCCTCATGTTCTTGGAGAAAGACGATATATTCATCCAAAATCGCACTTCTTATCTTCCTAGTGGATCTTCATAATGGTACTTCTTGAGGTTATTGAGTTTGTTCTATAGGTTGTGTTTGAGGAATAATCTAATTGTTGTCTTGTTCTGAAACAATATTAGGAATTCGAGCTTGAGCCTGAACATCGCTATCTAGAATTGGAAAAGTGTCTTGAATAGCGATAGGTATAGAGACCTGATCGCCGTCAATAACATGTTCCCTTTTGAAGAAAACTATGTCTTGAACAGCAATAAGTACAGAGACCTGATCACCGTCAATAGCATATTCTTCTTTAAAGACAACATTTTTTATGTTTCCTTCCCCCTCAAACTCAACACCTTCAAGGAATCTCGCATTTTTCGTTTCAAAGAATGATCTTGATGTGGGATAGTAAAACTTGTAGCCCCGAGAGCGCTCAGCATAACAAACAAAATAGCAGTTAACCGTTCTTGAGTCCAGTTTTCTTTCATGTAGCCTATAAGTCCGTACCTCAACTAGACAACCCCAAATGTGAAAATGCCTAATGTTAGGCTTTTTACCTGTCCAAACCTCATAGGGTGTTTTGGCAACTGCTTTGCTGGGTACCCTATTAAGGATGTATATTGTGGTCTTTAAAGCTTCTCCCCAAAGCGACTCTGGTAAGGGAGAATGACTAATCATACTCCTTACCATATCCTTAAGAGACTGGTTTCGTTGCTATACAACACTGTTCATGCTGGGTTTGCCCGGAATAGTGTATTGCGGAATAATTCCACACTCATTGAGAAAAATTGCAAAGGGTCCTAGACATTGTTCTCCTGGTCCGTTATTTCTCCTATAGTATTCGCCACTACGATCCAATCTGATAGTCTTAATTTTTTTTCCAAGGTGAAGTTCAACTTCAGCTTTGACATATTTGAAAGCATCCAAGGATTCAGACTTCTCGTGAATCAAATATAGGTACCCATAACGAGACTAGTTGTCTATGAACGTAATAAAATATTGTTGTCCATTCCATGAATCCGTAGGGACTGGACCACAGATATCTGTATGTACTAGTTCTAAGATATTTGTAGCTCTCTCGGCACCTAATTTTCTTTCATTTGTTCATTTCTCCTTGATACACTCAATACAGACTTGAAAGTCTGTTAAATCTAGGGGTTCAAGAATTCCATCCGACACGAGTCTCTGAATTCTCTGTTTAGAGATATGACCTAAACGGTTGTGCCATAAGGTGGCGGAATTCACAATGAATTTTCTCTTTGTACCACGTGAATTTGTTTGCAGTATTTCATTATAGGAACTAATGTCAGGAATATGTAGATTATCAATCAAAGAACCGGAATTAATAAAATTTGAACCTTGATAGAGACTAACTTTATTATTTTCGAAAGAACAATTAAAACTTGATTTGTCCAAACAAGAAATAGAAATTCAATTCCATCTATAAGGACGGTGCAATAGATATCTCATACAAATCTAAACAAAATCCGATTTTCAACCGTAATCTAAAAGTCCCTATAGCTTCCACTGCAACTTTATTATTATTGCCCACAAAGATGAATCTTTCAGCATCACTTGCCGATCGGCTCCACAGGCAACCCTGCATAGTCATACTTATGTGAGCAGTAGCACCAAAATCTACCCACCAAGTATCCATAGGTACAGAAGCAAAATTAACTTCAGAACAAACCAAAGATAGAAGTATACCCTTATTTGCACGCCAGGCGGCGTACTTGGAACACTCCTTCTTCATGTGTCCCTTCTTCTTGCAGAAGTAGCAGGTAAAGACATCATCCTGCTTCTTTTGTTTCTTTTGCTGAGAAGATCCTTCCGCAACAATCTCAACTCTCTTCTTTTTCTTGCTCTAAGAGGTCGAGGTCACGTGAGCACTTTCAGTCTTATCTCGCTCGTGTCTCTCTTCTTCTTACACACAGTGAGATATAAGCTCACTGAGGGACCATTTATCCTTATGATTATTGTAACTCACTTTGAATTGCCCAAAATGTACAGGAAAAGAGATCAAAACTAAGTGCACGAGCAAGTCATTAGACAACTCTAATTTTAGTGCCTTTAGTTTTAATGCAAGATTAGACATCTCCATGATGTATTCCCTTATGTTCCCTTTTCTTTTATACTTCATCGCTACAAGTTTACTCAAAAGGTTACTCGCCTCTGACTTTTCGTTTTTGGCAAAGAATTGTTCAACTTCCTCCAAGAACATTTTGACATTGTTGCTCTCAACAATAGAGCCCCGAAACACTTCATGAATGGTGCATTTCATAATCATCAAACACATCCGGTTGGACTGATCCCACTTTTTTATTTTAACCTCATTGAGGTTTTCTGGAGTAAAAGTGGGTCGTTCCTCCCGTAGCGCATGATCCAAATCCATATAACCGAGAACAAATTTCATAGTTTCTTTCCAAGCCTTGAAGTTCGTCCCTTTCAGCATTGGGATATTGCTGATCTGAGCGAAAACATTTGGTGCAGTGGCAATAAAAACTGTATAGAGAACAAAATAAACAAGCACATACACAAGCATGTCTTAAAATAATAAAATAAGACATGAATAATTAATCCAAATTTGGAGACCCATCTCAAGATACCTAACACAACATTAATTCTTAGTTTTTTTACAGAGGAATTAACTGTAATTGGTACTCTCAGTGCTGGAATCAAATGTTGATAATAGGTCCTGTCAAACAATAAGTCTTTCTTTAGACCGACTTATTATTCACATAGAAACTTGATAACCATCACACATTTATTCCTACAGGTATGTTTATTATTTGGCCAAACAATACTTTCCTTTGGGCCGATTATTGATTGCAGAGATAATAATCATACTAATCTCAAACAATGTTTATTATTTAGTTAAACGATAACATTCCTTTGGACCGGTTATGGTTCGCATAAACAACAAACATCAATACTTATTATTCGATAAAACAATAGTCTTCCTTGGGCTGGCTATTGCTTGCATAAATAATAAACATTTATATCTCAATATCCCAAAATAAATTAAACTACACAATAGAGATTACTTTGGTAACATATTATTTAATTTTAATTTATTTCAATATATAAGATTACGTTAGTTGACCATCCTTATGGTCTGTTGATCAAATGTCATGCAACGAGTTAAAGTTTTTGACATTAGGCATTCAATCGGTCGACTGGTTCTTAAAATTCGACTGACCAAATCTACCCTTAAGCCATCGGTTGACAGACCATAAAGGTCCGGTCGACCGATCGATCTTCCCAGGAAAATGTTAGGATCTTGAATTAGTCGGTCGACCAACCGAAAAGCTTCAGTCGATCGAAATTGGGCAACCTTGGCATCCTGTTTCAATTGGTTGACCGACCATAAAGGGTCGGTCGACCGATCTATCAGAACCCAAAAAAAGGCATCCTGAATTAGTTGGTCGACCGACCGTGAAAGGTCAGTTAACCGATCAATCCAAAACCAGAAACATCTCTTTACTGAATCAGTTGACCGAATCCTAAGAATCGGTTGACCGATTTAACCCTAAGTCAACCAAATCCAATTTTAATCACTATTTTAACCACGATTCAACTTGATTCTAGAAAAACTCAAAACATAAAAGTTATATATCTTGTTTTGAGCTTTCCAAAGAATTTTGAATCACTTCAATCGGAGTTCGAACGAGAATGTTATAGCCAAAATACGAACAAGTGTCAAAACTATTTGAATGCAGTAACTTCAAGCCCAATTTGGACCTCGATGCAATCCGATTCTATAAAATCTCAAAACATAATAGTTGTAGCTCTATTTCTGATATTTTCACATAATTTTAATTCACCTCAATCGAAGTTTGTATGAGAAAGTTATGGCCAAAATATGAACT
Organism: Eucommia ulmoides; assembly: GCA_016647705.1. Classification (NCBI taxonomy): domain Eukaryota; kingdom Viridiplantae; phylum Streptophyta; class Magnoliopsida; order Garryales; family Eucommiaceae; genus Eucommia; species Eucommia ulmoides. The sequence continues at coordinate 761,676 of JAENRU010000489.1, forward strand.
CCTATCAAAACTGTCTGAACCCTCTTTGCACCAATTGGTTGACAGACCAAGAAGGGTCGATTGACCGACCTGTTCAAGTCTGGTTCGGATTTGAAATTTTCTACAGTGAAAACACCCCAAAAAATCCAAAATTTAGGATTTTCTTTCTTTAGATTCATAATATTTAGCAAGAAATCATATAAATCATAGGAAACATATAATAAACCTTAATATTTTCTCTCACTATTTTCACAAATAAGCAAATTTTAATGGAGATAACACAAACCCTAAAATTCTACGAACTTGAAAAACTCAAGAACCCTAATGATTTAACATGAAGTAGGCTCCGATTCCACTTGTTGGAATTTTTATTCCTTATAGATCTAAATCTATAACACCTTAATCAACATGTCAAATCACCAAGAATTCTAATGTATACGTAAATTACGTAACTGGATCATTTACGATCAATTGACTTCTGATGCGAAATCCTATGATAATCCATCACGAGAAGAATATGGATCGAGCGGGTACTTGGCCTTCCTCAACTAAATATCTGGAGTTCTTCAATGGGATTTGCGATTTGTGATTCACTTCCAGATGGGTAAAAGTGAGCCGTCGAGACGATTTAGTATATTGGAGACCATAACCCTAGTATCATCTATTTATATAGTGTGATTAGGATTTCCATAATCCCCTAATCACTCTTACAGTTTCCGGTATCTAGTTATTCAATTCACATTATTTTGAGTAGTTTATGGGATTACCTAAATTAATTAGATCATTTAATTTTAACTCATTAAATTTAAATAGCAAATATAATTAAATTAATAATATGTTGACCAAAATTATATTAGAAAATAAAATTTCCAATCATATATGAAAGGTGTTTTGTGTCCTACTCCTGCATGCTCTATAACACCTTTCATTTGGACTAATTGGCTAAAATTTCAAAAAAGAAAAAGCAAAAACAGAAAAAAACGCATATTACATAGTAAAGAATAGAAAATTGCCTCGTGAATTCATATATATTCATAAAACAGAGTAATACACCGTGTAGAAAAAAGAGTCACCTCTCCCAGGAATGAAAACCAAACCACTTCCCCTGCTGAAATCCACACCGGGATTGTAAGCCTGCAACAACCGTTCAGGAAGCTGTGATTCACCGGCAATGGAAGACAAATTCTGACCAGGCCGAAGAGGGTAAGTAATAAATAACCCGTAATCTCTGGAAACACGACTGTCCCCGCACGAGCAATTTACGGTAACATTCACCGGAGAATTTGCAGGTATGTTGTTGGAATCGTAATTATTGAACCTCTGCAACATATCGACGGTCGTCAGATTAGCATAGTAAGTTCCGGCGACCATGGAGTAGGTTCCGGTGGTGAGATTGTAGACGAACTGATGAGCTAGAAATCCACCGTCGCGAAGACAACCGCAAGAGAACGGGACATTGACTCTGGTACCATCAAGAATGTAAAGAGGATTGGTTATGTTACGATTGTAACTCATAATTTCGGAGACATTAGAGGAGAAGGCCTGGGAGATGAATGGGAGATCCGCTCCTTGCCTTGGGAGATCCGTTGCTTCCCAAATGAAGTACGAAGCTAAAGCGACGCAACTGCCGCTGCACTGCGATTGAATTCCATCGCAGAGAAGGATTAACACGATAAACTCTAGAATCAGCTCGAATCCTATCTTTCTTACCATTTTTTCGTGCTACAAACTGGGGAGACGATTGAAACCGTAAATTGGAAGTTGAAATGAAGCATTGGCTTGACTGGTTCCGTCTTCGCTGCTGCCATGCCGGTGATCAGGTGATGTGAAAGGAAGGTAGTATTTCTCCTCTTTTCACTGTACTGGTTTTAGACCGGCTCTAAACAAATAAAGGGGTATTAGGTAAGAAATATCTTTCTTAATTTAAAAAAATAAAAAATAAAGGAGCACGTTTATTTCTTTCTTAATTTAAAAATAAAAAATCTCGAAAACAACTTATATTTTAATTTTGCCTACTTGAAAAAGACGAAAGTTCACTACACATTTCTGCACACGTACAAATACATGTAATAATTTTGTATATAAATTTTGTTAGACGTAACAAATATTACTGTATCTTATAACATGTAACTAATTTGTTATATATAAAAAAAAAAATCACATCAAATAAATATAATTAGTTATATGTAATTAAATATACACAAATACATGTAATTAATATTAAATTAATTTTTGTGTGTAATATTTGTTAAATATCACAAATATTATATAGATATATGTAATTATAACATGTAACTAATATTATATAAATACATGAAACAAAAAATATACGGATATATTTAAAAATACACGGATATATTTCCGTATGTAAAATTTGTTAAATATCACAAATATTATATAGATATATGTAATTATAACATATAACTAATAGGGTTAATTGCACTTTATCCCCCTGTAGTTTGGTCCATTTGTACTTTACCCCATGTGGTTTAAACGTCACCACTTACCCTCATGTGGTCTTGGGTCTAAGTGCAAATCTAACACTTTCTGTCAAAGTTGACAGATGTGTGCCTCACGCGCCAGCAACGAGGATGGGAATATTTTTTGTGTTTTTTCCCTCCAAAATTCATTTTTCTTGTTTCCATTTTACCCTCTATATTTCTCTATATAACTCTAACACTACTCACTCATTTTTTACATCAAACCAAAAATAATTCACATTTATTACACCACAATAATTCTTAATTTATTATTTATTTTCAAGATTTCAATCATTATTATATCAAAAAAATTATTTAAAATTAATCTTATTAATTTCATTTGATTATTCAAATATCACATTTTTGTATTCAAGTATTTATTGATTTTCATGCCTTTAATTAAATATCATTTATTTATTAAAAAATTATTTTTCAACACTGAATGCATTTGTAAATAAAGTCAATGGTCAATTTTTTGAATCCGAATACAAAGATAACTAAATAAAAATTATAGCGATTAATTCAAAATTAAAACATAAATTAAGAGGTGATAATATAATTTATTTCCATACCCAGAACACTTAATTTGGAGTTACAGTTCATCTTCTCTCTTTAGGATTTTGCAACTAATGCATCTCTCTACTATTAGCAACTACAATTCATCTCTCTACTATCAAATGACAAGGAGAGTTTCTGGTATAAGGACAAAAGATAAGGAAGATCTTTGGTATAAACCCCATATACTTATTCTATAAATTAGGACATATTTTACATTCTGGAAATTTTGAACTGTTGAATCAATTTAGATCCAACAATTGAGATCAAGTACTATTTTAATTTTTTTTAACCTTATGTCATATAATATCTAACAAAATAATAACATATCTCAAAATATCGCACAAAAATTTCATACTCCCACTTTTAAAATGATTAAATAAAATTTTATTATGTACCCATTAAGTTTATAATATTTAATAGTTTTTTTTATTTACCATTTTTTTACACTTGATGAAGCCAAAAATTAGTTCGTCAAATATGGGACTTTGGGATCAAGAATAAAATGTTTCTCCCAAAGCCAATTACTCTCCCAACTCAGGATCCTACAAAACAGTCGCTGCGGGTGGGCTTGCCGGTGTTGCGCGTCCAGTTTGAGAATAAATTGATTGTTTTGAGGAGATTTGGACACAATATTGGACAAGAAAAGAGTGTGCGTACCCTACTAGATACCCCTTCTGCTATTTATAGATGAGGGAAGACTTATTTGACAAGTCTTTCCCGAATCCCGACCTATTATCATTAATGTAGAGAAATTATCGGGATATAGAGTGATGAGTTATTATTCAGGGGTGGGGTTGATAACAACTCTTTCCTTAGTAAACATGAGGCATTACAATTGTTCTTGAGTATGTAGAACGGTGTCAGTGTGTCTCGGAATTTATATCCCTGGTAGAAATGTCAAGGCTTCAAAGCTCGCCTTCTCTTGTCAGGTTAATGGCGAGAGCTAACATGTTAAGGGGATTGTGCCACTCTAGACAGTGACTTATCTCGGGAATTCTTTACCTATTTAGAGCTTAAAAGATGCCAAATTCCCCAATTAATACCCCTTTGCACTTTATTACGCTTCTAGATCACACTAGCCGAAACTTGCCCATTTTCAACATTGTAATAGTTTTGTTTTGATTTTTTATTATTTTTTACAAAGAAAAAACAGGCCAAAAAATGGCCGGTTTCTTCAGGCTGTTGGATAGACTGCCCATGTGGGCCCAAGCCCACATGGTAGGCTCTTTCGCCCCTTAATTAATTAAGGGGGAGAATGAGGGCCGGGGCCCATGACAGGTGTACACACAAAAGGAGTGTGGGGAAATTTCTCCCCACCCATTTAAATTCCTTTATATATATATATATATATTATATATTTATTATTTTCTTTTTCTTTTATTTTTTTACATTTTTTAACTATTATCACCATCCTCCTAAAATGGTCGAAAAAAAATAAAAATTGAATTATTCAAAATTCAAAAATAATTTTACATTGTTTGTCAATTTCATAAATTTCTAAAAGAGTTTTTTATTGGTTGGACCCTTTTAGACTTTCTCTTTCCTCACTTATCCCTTTTTTGAAAAAAATTAGTTTCTAACCATTTTGAAAAACATTGTTATTGAAAAGTCCTTTTCAAAATTTAAAAAAAAAAATGAAATGGACAACTATACCCTTATATATAATATATACATCTATGAACCCTAATTTTCAAAAACCATTGCAATCGCTCCTCTCTCCAATCTCCATGCCACAGCCGAACGGCCGCCTATCATGACGGTTTAATCTTGCCGTCTCCGTCGATGTTTCTGTCACCACCATCAGGGACAAATGTTCGGATCTAGCTCGTTCAATCATATGGCCGTGAGCGACGCTAGTGGTGGTGAGATCACCGAAAAAAGCAGTCCCGGCGGCGGAGCTTCATCTGCGAGGCCAAGGTAGTGATATGTGAGGAAAATTAGGGTTGACGTACCAGATCTAGATCTGGTACACCGCTGTTGACGTACCAGATCTCGATTTTTCCAGATCTATATTGATATCGTCAACTTCTCCATTGCCGCCTCCCTTGCCATACTCGAGCTCTCATCGGCTTCCTCTTCAGATTTCTCAGTCCCTTATGATCTTACTCTCTCTATGTTGCTTCGCTCCCCCTCCGATTTCGCATCGACGACTGCCCTGCTCGCCGTCGACATCATCGTCACTCTTCGTCGGTGTTCTCTCAGATCAAAGATCTTACGCTCATCATTCTCGCTCCTGATCTCCGCTAATCTCAAATTCCAGAGCTAATCTTAGATTCACTCCAGATCTGAGAAATCGCTCTTCAATCTCGGTCTCTCTTTATCTCCTTCTTCCAAATCAAGCGGAAACGTATGTCTGCATCTTCGAAATGAGCAGATCTGAAGATCTTTTGATTTCATATCTAGGGTTCACAACAATAGATTTTTGCGGTAATTGATTTTAGATCTCAATCATGTTCATCGTATGTGAACATTCATATCGTTGTGTCTCTATTTTTTGTGAATGTTCATATTTGTTTTGTTTTCTAGGATTGTTTTACAATAAATTAGATCTATTTTGTCGTCGTTGTTGTTTTATTGTTTTTGTTGCAGTTGTTCATCGTTAAATGTTCATTGTTAGTGAATATTCATATGGTTAGGTTTTGTTTTTATAAACGTTCATGTTTGTTTTGTTTTATGTGAATGTTTTGCAATAAATTAGATCTATTTTGTTTTTATTGTTAGTTTGTTGCAATTGTTGATAATTGAATGTTCATTGTTAGTGAATATTCATATGGTTAGATTTTGTATTTTTTTTTTTTTTTAATGTTCATTTTTTTGTGAATATTGATGTGTTTAGATTTCATTTTTTGTTTGATTTGATTTGTTTTTGTTAATGTTTCATTATTATTATTTTTGTGTGAATATTCATATCGGTGTTTTTTTATAAATGTTCATATTGTTGTATTTTTTATATTTTGGTGAATATATATATTTGATGCGTTTTGGTAAAAGTGTGAATATTCACATCAACATAATTAATATAAATATGTACTAAATATCTAAAAAATAACAAAAATAAAAATTTGAATGTTCATGTTTTTAGTATATTTTATAGAATGACATAAATTATAAATACAACATAAATAAGGGACAATGATCAGGAATTAAACTCTAAGAAGACTACCGGAACTAAAAACTTAATGTATGCATTTGGAGGATTATTTTCTCAATACACTAAAGACTAAATAATAAAATTCCTTTTTTAAAAATACCTAAATTTTTTAGGTCAAAATATTTTTTCTCAAAAATTTAATTTTACTTGATTGACTTTTAAAAATTAGAATTGACCAAATAAAACATAATTAACTTTTGAAAATTTAATTTAATTTGATCAATTTAATTCAAAAATAGCTTATAAATTTTTTATTTTGATCCATTTTATAATTGTTTTTTTCTATTTTTGACCACGAAAATAATATTTTCTTTTAGAAAGTTGTCCAAAACTATTTTTTAAACAAAATTTATTTAAAAAGTATTTTGGACGATTAGAAATATTGGGACAATACTTTTTAAATCGTCCTAATTAATTTTTTAAACAATTTTGACCTCAAATATATTTTTTTAAAAATTATTTTATTTGATCAATTCTAATTTCTAATAAAAATCAATCAAGTGAAATCAAAATTTTGAAAAAAATTTATTTTAGCCCCACAAATTTGGGTATTTTTAAAAATTTATGAAATTGACAAACAATGAAAAATTGTTTTCAAATTTTGAATAATCCAATTTTTGTTTTCTTCCAATCATTTTAGACGATAGTGATAATAATTAAAGAATATAAAAAATAAAAGAAAAAAGAATATATATATATATATAAGGGCCTAAATGGGGGAAAATCCTCCTCCCCCCCCCCCCCTGCCCCCCTTTTTTGCGTGGACACTTGTCAGGAAAAAGGGGCAAGTTTCAACCAGTGTGCTCTAAAAGCGTAATAAAGTGCAAATAGACATTATTAAGGGAATTTGGCATCTTCTAAGTTTTAAATAGGTGAAGAACTCGGGTGAAGAACTCCTTATCTTGGGGTAGGTACCGTAGCCAATGTATAGCGTTCTGTAGTTTTTGTTGCGCAGCACATGCTTCTGTGGACACGTAGCGATAATTTGTGCCCCACTCATATTTCTCCTCATCAACACTTATAAATAAGAAATATAAATAGTACACGAAAAATCCCTGATCTATTCTATAAATCAAGACATACTTTAAATCCAATAGTTAGACATCAAACACTACTTTTAATCCTGCAAACACATTTCAACAACTCCAGTATACACTTCAAACTACTCAAAAGATTTCAGAACAAAAGGAACATAAAACTATTGCGCATTCCCCCCTCTATCTACACACACACACAAAGCAACATAAAGTCGCAAAAATGGTTTTCAGCCCCTCATCCATATTTACAAACCACTCATCCATATTTACAAACCAAACCCATAAACCCCCCCCCCCCCCCCCCCCCCCCCCCCCCCCCCCCCCCCCCCCCCCCCCCCCCCCCCCCCCCCCAAAAAAAAAAAAAGAAAAACCACCTCTCTCTACATATATACAAACACAGAGAGAGGGAGAAAGAGAGAGCTGAACCAGAAATGATTTTCGTACTAGGCTATACAGGCATTTTTCAACACGACGACATGGAACGCCAAAATGCAACGATAAAAAATGACAATTTTACCTTCCCGACATTAGATTTACTTGACCATGATTCTAGAGGAGCCGATATCACAATCCTCGGTTGAGGACAAAAGGGTCATTAGTTCAACCACAACTGATCTCATGCTTGGTCTCAGACGAGGATTTTCATGTGTGCAAGCTTTGGCAAGCTCCGCCATCTGTAAAAAAAATAAAAATCAAATTTATTAATTGAAAAATCATAAGGCGTTCATTGATAAAACTGGGATTAATTTACCTTTCGGACCGAGTCAAAGGGGTAGTCTTCACCAAGCCTATCATCAACCAACTTGCACAACTCCTCTTTAGGATCCGACAAATCAAGAACTGCTTCAAACTGTATATTTATTGTTAATATAAGGATTAAACTAAGGCCTGTTTGATAACACTGAAAATTAAATGCTGAAAACTTATAAGTGCTGATTTTATTAAGCGCCGAATCTATTAAATACTTGTTTGTTTGTTTTTCAACATTTCCAACGTCAAAAAAATTATCTGTGAACAAATTTGTGTCTATAACTTATATTGTTCTATAATTGATCGACGGCATTAAAAAGGGGCAAAAGAACTACCAAGCCAACAAGTCCCTTTGATTCAGCAATAGCTTCAGTTGTCCCAACAATGGCTTCTTTAGCAGATATTAGTTCATAAAGAACCACTCCAAAAGCATATACATCGACTTTAGGAGAAATATCACCATACTTACCGTACCTGCATAGCATTCAAATCCACCTTAAAAATAAATAAATAAATTAAATACCACAAACAAGAAGTTATATTAGACCAATAGCTATATATTTCTACAGTTTTCTACTTAATGAACAGATAGAAAAAAATGATCTCCCGTTTGGATTGTTAGATTTATCCTACATCGGATGTGGAAGGGGTTGGTGGTCAGATTATAAGTGTGAAAGAAAGCCACACCACGCTAGCTTTCGGGGTTGAGAGAGACCCAAGACCACCCTACATTAGAATCAGAGCTCATGTTACAACAACTGCAGCCCAATAACCACAAAGGGAGAGATTGGTCGAGGGTTAACCAAAGACATAATGTGTGAGGGGAGATTATTGGGTTTATCCCACATCGGATGTGGAAGGGTCTAGTAGTCAGCTTATAAGTGCGAGGAAAAATCTCACCTCAGGAGCTAACTTTTGGGATTGAAAGAGAACCAAGACCACCCTACATTAACGGTTTTTTTTTAAGTATTAGAGTAATTATATTTTTCTAATATTAAGGGTAGAATATACTTTTCCTTGTTTTCTAGATTTTTTTTTATTGTAAGCCTATATAAGTTATCTTTCTTAGGTATTTTCTTATACTATCTGCATTCAGTATTCATAATAAACCCTATCTTCATTTTCTCTCTTCTCCTTGGATTCTATATTATTCATTTATCTTAACATGAAATTAGAGCAAGGTTTGGAAAGTCTCGTTTGTTTGCCCATGTCTCTTTGAATGTTTTATCTTTTTTTTTCTGTTTGTTTGATTGCATCACATACAAAGCGGGGTCGCACGTGAGGGTGGGGGGTTAGAATCCCACATCGAATCTATGAGGTTTCCCAAAATAGTTTATCTATGAAAGGAGTTACTCCACTTCATAATTGATACTATATGATTTTAGGTACATTTTATAATTTAAAAAATAAAAAATAAAAAAAATATTATTAATTAAAAGTAAAAGAAAATAAAATGAAAGTATCTTTAATTGTGTAGAGATAATATCTTCGTATTATCCCCATATGGTATTGTTTAACTCATAGGTGTTTCCTAGGAAGTGGGAAGAATTCGAGTAGAGAGATCCTAAGGCCGATCTTTAGAAATATAAAAATTGAATAAAAAAGTATGTAAAAACATGTTTCTATTTTTTTTAAAGTATTTTTTTTTTAAGCGCAAAACAAACGCTACTTATAATCTTCTTTGCTTCTAATAATATTTACAAAAAAAAAAAAGACACGTTACCAAACTGTGCATATGGAATTAAATGTTGAAGAAGTGAAGACAACCAATTAGAATTGATAAGAAGCTTGGATAAACAAATCATACTCCGGTGGCATGTAGCCAAAAGTACCCACAAGACGCGAGCTCATAGAAGCACCCCCAACTTCAGTCAATTTCGCCAGCCCAAAATCAGCAACCTGTTAAAAAAACTAGCAATTTTCAATATCTTAGTAAAAAGGGTAGCCAATGCACAAAAGTTCCCTCCATTGCGAGGTTTGGGTCAAGGTCAAATATACGCAACCTTACTCCTGTATACAAAGAGGCTATTTCCAAACTTTCAATATCTTACTATTGGATGAAAAATTAAATCCTAGTAAAATAATTTCATGCACTTAGACAAACCTTTGCGCGGTAGTTTTTGTCAATCAATATGTTGGCCGATTTGATATCGCGATGAATATAGACTGGTATGGTATGCTCATGGATGTATTCAAGTGCCCTAGCTGAATCAAGCGCAATATGTATCCTGGTAGACCATGGCAAAGGGTCCATCCCTACACACGCACGCGCACACAAAAAAAAAAAAAAAAGGGTGAATTTAACCTTAAACGTATGCAATTCATGTCGGATATTGATTTAGAGAATAAGTTTTTATTCTCACCTGAACCGCGAAGATGTTGGCTTAAGTTACCATTCTCGATGAATTCATAGACTAAAAACAAGGAACCCTCAATACAGAATCCAATGAGACGAACCTGCGTTCATGTAGAATCCCACTCTCATCAGTACAATGGTATACATTTTTGGGAGAAATTTTCAAGACATATTTGCAAAATACATTTTATTGAGACGTTTTGGAGCACTAAATCATCATAAAAATCAAGAGGCACGATTGAAGGAGATGAAATTTTGGAAATTAGGGTTACCGCCCAATCTCTCTCATTTGACGCCTCTCCCTTCCATCTCTCTCTCTCTCTCTCTCTCTCTCTCTCTCTCTCTCTCTCTCTCTCTCAAGTTTTGAAACCCCTCATCTAACCTTTACTTCCTGTTTATTTTTACATCGCATCTTTTGCATTTTATAGTGGACCGTATTTTACATTGTACACATATATTATGTTGTGAATATTTCCGAGTATTTGGGCGGGAAGAAGAATAAGAGGGAGGGAAAAGACTTCAATTCCCCATAAAACCTCACAAAAACAGTCAGGTGCATAGCAAGTGAATGTTTTCTGTTCAAAATTATAATGAGGATAATGACTAGGACTGTAGTGGAATGATTAAAAAACTTTATATGTTCAAATTAAAACCACGGGAACCAAAGTGAGATTTTTGTCAAACTCTAGTGGGACAAAGTATCCAAACCCCTAATAGTTAACATTCGTTGTGTAACCCCTTGAAAATTTACATTTTTGAAAATAATATTTTATTGAAAATAAGTAAAATGTTTTTTTGGGGCGTTATTTTGTATATTATAGAAGGTCCTAGGAAACCGAGTCGTTACACATTGCCACATAAATATTGAGCAGAGCAACATAAGTACTCTACAGCCACAAAGTATGTCAAAAAAGGGAAAGAGTAATACCAAATTCAAGTGATGAACATGTGTTAAAACCTTCAGTTCGGCAAGGAACTCTTTTGTCGCTCGCATATCCATCTTCTTAATTGCAGCTTTCTGCATTCATGGGTTAAAGAGAGTCAGGGAAATCATTAAGGAGGAAAATTCCAAGAACTTGATGTTTGGGCTCAAACAGGCTCCTACATAGACAACAACGATAAACCCGGAACAGAAAAACACCAAAGAAAGGGAGTCTAAGAGATAGAAATCAACGTGAGTAAATTTAACATGGTTCGATGCAAGTCTAATCCACCACAAGATGAAATCAGATATATTGAGATTTGAGAGCAAGGCTTCACAAGTTTACATACAGACACCTAGAACTCAAAGGAATGAGTCCTATATACATATATATGTATGTGTGTGTATGTGTGTGTGTGTAATTGTTGCTACAAGACATCACCTAAAACTCAAAGGAATGAGTCCTATATATATATATATATAGATATTCCACAAGCCCCAAGGTCTCCACAAAAAAGCGAATCAAGAGAAAAAGAGGGGAACAAAGATGAAACATTGAGTAGTTCCACAAAACAGGAAGCACGCCAGCACTGCTTCCAATTGATCACCTTTTTTTTTTTTAACTCACACACCCACCCACGCACCCTACCAATAAGTCACCGCTTCATCTGTCAAAGACGTTGGCAGCTTCCCAGCTCCCAATCTCGTCTTCCTCCCTGTTTATTTCCAAGGCACAATCGGCCTAAAATCCAAATAATCCCCCACTCTCGAGGGTGAACCTGTGTATCGACAAACCGTCCATCTCCAACTCCCACTCGCCGGGAAACTCTCGCTACACCCGTAACTTCCCCTATAGTCCCCCTCGAAATCAACATTTTGAGGCCAACAGAGGCTGCAAATAACCTCAACTAATCAACCGTTACCGATTTTGTCAACAATATTCCCAATATTCTTTTGAACGTGAATCTTCTCAAGTGCAACCTAATCATCCTTCAACAATGATCGAATGAATGAAACTTGATGACAATATGTTTAGTCCTAAAACGAAAAGGATGAATTCCTCACCAACTGTATTGCACTTTGACCGTTATACGACTTTGGATCTTTTTCTCCTTGTCCCAAGTCCCAACTCTTCAAGTGACTGAACCACACCATCTACTTGTACGCTTCTTTCACTGCAACGTATTCCTCTTCAGTAGTGAAAATGTATAAAACCTTTTGCAACTGAGAAACCCATCTCAGGTCGCAATAACGAGAGTAAACACATAACCCATAATATTTTAATACAAAAAAAAGTTATATTATAAAGATCTATATATATATATATATATATGCAAATAATTAGAATCATTCAAACATATTATATTATTAGTGTTTTTACATTTTTAAGGTAATTTTTATTCTTATTTGATACAAAAAAGTAAACACGTGTTATTGTTAAAAAAAAAAAAAAAAATTATGGTCGGCAGGGCCGGGCAACCCGGATATTTTTCGAAGGGCAAGGCTTAGGCCATGATATAACGCCAAATCTTCGGTCTGGGGCCTTACCGAAGCACCTAATTACCCCTATAGATAAGGCCCGAATCCGGCCCATGAACACCCCTACTTAGTAGTTAACTCTTCCAAACTAGGACATGCAACAAACATTTCCTCTAAATATAAAAGATGAATCTAATAAGAATACGTTACAATTGCGCTTTCAGAAGCCATCGTTCTTCATCAAATCATCAAACTTCTTGTACCATTACCTTAGAGCTTATTTCAAATTGTACTAGCTTACACACCATTCGTCTTTTCTCCATAGCCACATGGCCCTGCAGTTGATGCATGTAGCTGTCTTCTTCAAGATCATCATAAAGAAATGCGTTTTCATATCCAACTACTCTAGATGCAAACGATGCATTTCAACTCAATCAAGTACAATATAGATGGATGTGGACTTTACCACCAGAGAAAAATATTTAGAGTAATCAATATCGACCTTTTGCTCAAAGCCCTTGACCACCAACCTCACCTTGTACCTCGAGTAATCATTATCTGTCAACAATAGATAATATAGGGAAAGAGAATACCGTTGTAGTGATCTGATTCGTTGTAGTGGACTGATTCGTTGTAGTGGTCTGATTTCCCAGGTAGACCTCCTCAGGGGAGGATTAGATTGCTCTTGTTGATCTGCTAGATAGGCATAGAGCCTATCCGCAGCCTCAATGTGCACATACACAGTGCAACCTAACACCATGAGGTGAGAGCAGTGTTGCCAAAGGTGTTCCATGGATGAGCCCAAGCCAAGTGCAGAGGAGGGACGTAGTAGAATTCCTTGGGCTATGGGTGAGGCAAAATATTCATTAGGCATACATCCCCGTCTTTTTGGCCGAGACCTGGCCGTAAAAATTGGGTGAAGCCCTGGGGTTGGGACATAAGCCCAATGTGTTCTTCCATTTTATTTTTTTAGTTTCGAAAAAATAAATGTTCATTAAAATTATGTCATTTAAAAGTTTTAACTAGGTTAGCATTTAACATAACTCGAGTTACTATTAGAAAATAACCCCAAAATATAGTAAAAAATCTCCATCTTCCTTTATCTTCTCATTTTGTAATTTAGCCAATATTTCTAGCGAGAATTGAACTTGCATATTTGCTTATTTACATTTCCTTATCCTATATAAATTTCCATTATTTCACTTTATTAGTTACTTGGCATAAATTTTTTAAAAATGTTGTCCATTGTTTTTTTTTCCTCATCTTTCATTTTCTCCAACTTTTCTTTCTTCTATTATTTGAAGGTATTTTTTACTTCTTATATTTTTAAAATATTTAAAATTCATTTTTCATGAGGCTTACGCCCCACACCTCAAGGTTTACACCCGACATATTAAAACACCTCGCCTCAAGCCTACACCTTTTACAACACTTGGTGAGACTGAGAGTGATAAGTGATTCACCTCTTAGCCTATCCATATCTCCTCCAACAAACCACTATCCAATGGCATGAATGGTCTCTCATGATCAAGTTGGCAAACCTAGTTATCATATATGCCCAACCCTGCCTAGGCAAAAGAGGCATAAATACCCATGCTTCTGGCATGTTGAAGAATGGTTTTTTTTCATCCAATTAGTAACCCCGTCATGTCTGGGTTTCTTCTGAACCGTCACTAACCTTTTAATCATGCACAAAATCTGTCAAACTCCTTCTCTCAATATTCACTCTTATCCGATTATTATTATTGTTATTGTTATTATTGTTGTTATTCTTCTTCTTATTATTATTATTATTACTATTATTTTACTTAGTTGTAGGATCCCTCTAAAATGGTCATGCTCCAGTGTCAAACTCACGATCCCCCGCTTCTTATTGAGAATTTTGCACGACACTCGCTCGTATCACATCAAAACCTTGTACCCACCACACTCCTATCACAACTAAACCTCAAAATGACTTATTTTTTTCACATATTTTAGCCGAAAACTTATTTTAATACAAAAAAACATGAAATAGGCCTTTACAGACAAATATTGTATTGCAAAAATATATTATTTCAAATAAAATTCAGTACACACTTCCTAAGAGCTCCAAACAAATGAACCTCTCAAACTTCGACGATTCAACGCTCCCGCTCTCGTCCTTACTTCATGTAACTATGCATTTTTATATAAATAACATTGATATAAGGTTACAAACCTCGCCTCTTAGCTCAGCATAGAAAACAGATCCAAAGCCACCTTGACCGATCTTGTTAGCCAAACTGAAGTCATTTGTAGCCTCCGCAAGCTCTTCATATGAGAACTCAACCGATTTATAAACAGTGATGCTTGAAATCCCAGGAGCACCACCATCACTGAACGTTCCTGCTCCTGAAGCTTTATCCATGCTTCCGTTAACTATATAATCATTAAAGGTATTATTGATACTTCAAATGTGATACACCAAAAAATAACTACCACCCCTTGCTCTCCCTTTAAATATAGTATTGAATGCATCAAACAAGACGCAATTATTACCTTGCGTAAGCTCGCCTGCCTGTCTCTTCCCTCTGCAAAATCCAACATAAAGGCAAAATGCAGAGAACGCAGTCCCTGCAACTGCTGCAACAATTATGCCAGCAATGCCTCCACTAGAGAGTCTTGCTTTAGAAAAAAATATATATAGATCAGAGAGAATGAGTATCAAAATCCACCACGACAACTCAACTCTGAGCTCGGATAGAAATATTCAGATAAGTTGGGTGAGCAAAGAAAACCCTACCATTTGATCTGCAAAGAGGAAATAAGGACAATCAGATGTAAACAAACTCAAAACGAAATTTGTTGAAAGCAAGAAAACCTTGGTGTTTTATATTTGTTACCTAGAACTATGATAAGCTCCGTTTTGATCTGCATTGAACATAAAAATACGTAATCATAAACTTTGAAAGGCAATCCATACAGAAAAGCGAAAGGGTCGCACTAGTTTGCCATCAAACAAGAAAATAAAAAATGATTTTTTTTTTCATCTTCTCTTTTCTTTTATTTTTTTGGGGAGGGGGGTGCCACTATAAGACTAGTAGATCAAATGCCGCAATTAGTCCATTAATGAAAGTATAATTCCAAGGACAAATCATGTCTTAGAGGACCAAAATATACCCACTTTCCACATAAATACTCACTCATTAACAAGGGCTCCATTAAAAAAAATCAAAATCAATAAAAATAGTTAAATGTGTTTGAGTAATTGAGAGACGGAATATTGATGTGTGTGAAGCCTATAGAATACTGAGATGCACAAATGTGTCTATATATAGGCAAGGATTAGGGTTTGGAGGATTATGATGCCTATATATATATATATATATATAGACACCCCCCCCCCCCCCCCCCGCGCATATTAACACTCCTCCGCAAACTCAAGATGGTAAGTGTCACAGGGTCGAAATTTTCAACACCAATTTCAACCGAGTGATGGCCTGATCGTTGCACAATTAGTCAGCCACGGCGAATGCACTGCCTCCCAACGGAATTACACCGACAGATTGTAAACGCACACGTTCCTATAACGAAACACAACGGAAATACACCGTAACACTACCCAAACGCACCCACGCAACAGTACATACACGTATTACGGGAAAACCCAACCTTGTATTAATAAACTCTGGTTACAAGGAACCAAATACAACACTTTGTCTGTAAAATTCGCAGGCAAGCATTCTAACTTTTAAAAACAGACCAAAACAACAGTATTTATAGGAGAAGACAGCAGTTGACAGCCCCAACTGCATAGGCAGACTACCGACACCTGTCCCGACACTTGTCAGCACCATAGGAGTTGGTTTTCCTGTCTGAAAACCAACCAAAACCGCCCAAGAACTGCCCAGAACTGATCACACATGCACTGCACATGTCTGGAAACCACCAGTCCATCAGCTCACCAGGTAGCATTCTTCCAGCGTTTTTGCACCGTCCCAACGTCTGCCCGTTGTCGTCTCGTCCCATAATCTGCCAACGTTCACCAACGTTTTGCCACGCCGCTGCATGGCCGGAACGTGTCGTTGCGCCCAACGACTACCAACGTTCCGTGTGCTATTTTCGCACCAGAATGCACCGTCGCCCAACGGTGCGTCATGCCGCTACATGACTCAGCCCAAAACGTAGCGTTGCTCCTACGTTCTGTTTTCTTGCATCGTTCTGCCCAACGACGTCCCAACGCCATATGCATTTTTTGCACCAAAATGCACCGTCGTTCCCAACAGTCCGTCATGTCGCCCACATAACACTATTTACCACATATCGTTGCGCCTCCGTTGCACCATTTTGCCTCGGTATCGCACCGAGATCTTCCTTTGGTCCCGTCATTCCCCAACGAGAACCCCATTACCAGCAAACTCTGCCAACGCCGTCAACGTGCGTCCACGTTGCCCAACAGCGCACCGTTTTGCCAACGCCTGCCCAACAGCTTGGTCCAGCGTCTCCCCGCTCCTCCAACGTGTGTTGCCGCGTCCGAAGCACCATTTACAACGTAGTTTTGCACCTACGTTGCACCATTTTGCCTCGGTCCCGCACCGCGGTCTTCCACACTGCCCAACACCCGCCAGTATTGTGCAACAACGCTGCTGCCCACCGATAGGCACCAAGTTGGTGCCTTTTCTGCCAACGAACCCATCCATGCCGCATGCACCATGTCCGGTAGCAAATCGCACCAAGTCGGTGCTGTTTGGTCCTCCAGCATTGTTAGGGTCTAACAGTAAGCCAATAATAACTTGAGTTTGGAAAGTAAATGCGAAAAAGTCCGGATTGATAGGTCTTGGTGAAGACATTTGCAGTCTAATCGGCAATGCTGACTGAGTGGAGGCGAACTGTTGGCCCAGAGATGACCCAAGGGGGAGTGAATTGGGTCTTCAAAAAAAATTATCCTTCTTATGTTTGTTTAAACAAAATCCTCAAAATCTTCTTTAGTATTTGTTAGTGTCAGAAAATGGGCCAACCAGCAGTATGGTCCGGTCACTGCTGACGTGGAGAGCTGGGGTTGATCTAGAGGTCGACTTTTGTTGGGCTAGAATCTTCAATCCGTCTGAAGCTCGATCCTGCGCATATCCAAGCCGCCTTAGGCACTGTCCGACTTGACCTTCCGGGTTGGAACCTGCACACAGGACTAGCCGGGGTGTGTCCAGCGTATCCCCTCCGGCATGAGAGTAAGAGCTCAGGGGGAAGAAAGACAGTCGCTTAAATAAAACAAAGTCGTTACCTCAAGTTTGTCACACCCTGAATGGCTTGACAAATCCTTCTATTTATAGGCAAGGAAGTTATTAGCATCCCGAAAATTAAGGCCATAAGCTCAATTACCCATCATAATCAGTCAGGCACATGGAGAGGGTGTGGAGGATTATAACCATGCGCCTAGGCCTTTGCATGCTGATGGAGAAGCCCAAGAGCCAAGCCAGTTAGGGAATGCAGGCCGGCCCAAGCGCCGAGGTGCAGGTCGGGATGATTGCACCGACTTGCTCTTTAGTGGCGATACCAAAGGGGAATGTTGGAGATTAATGCTCAGCGATTGATCAAAGGGCTTTATTCTAACCGACCCGAGTAGACATCCGGGTTGTTAAGCAACCAGACTCACCAGGTCGTTTGACAACGTGGCGTTGGAGACGTGGCGCTTTTGATCTAGGAGGCAGACATGTGCCAGGGGGTGGAATTTTACCCATATCAGTTGCCACCCAAGCCTCAGCTTGGAGAAGGAACATGAGACGCGGAGGGTTCTGCTCACGGATCGCTGGAGAATGCAGATCCGGGCTCGAGGTGATTCTGCTCGGCATCTCGAAACAGCTCGGCACTGAAATGGCTCGGCCGACCTTTTCCTGGCTTTCGCGAGAAGTTTGACTAACACTTTGACCGAATGTGCAACACGTGGCTTGACAGCTCGTGGATCGAAGCTCTAGCCGCCGCCCGATTATCGCAAAGTTTGAACTTCTCGGTCTGCCTATGAATAAGCATTTTTTTCTCTTGTTTTTCTTCGCACCAGAGTATTCGTGAAAGCTCCACCCGACCTGAAAGCACAGTATTCTCTTTTTTCTCCAAATATGTCTCTGAGTCTTATTCGTCGGGATACAGCCCGTCGGTCTGAATTCGAAAGGACCAAGGCCGAATTTCTTGTTCAACAGATCGTGCTCAGCTCATCTGCAACAGAGGTCAATGAGCCAGAGGTGGTCATTGAATGGACCACCTCCTGTTCTGAGAGGGCCCACAGGGCGGCTGAAGCGGGGACCTCCCAATCTCCTGGTGAGGCCAGTGGCCTTCGTCGCATGAGGGTAAGGAGTGAAGCGAGATCTTCTAAGGGCCCTGATGTTGAGCTCAGCACAGGTCCTGCCGTGGAGCTTGATGTTGAGGGCCTATCCACCCTAGAGGATGAAGCCCAGCCATCCACGTCGGGCCAGCCTACGAGGGTCGACTCGGCCTCTAAACGGCTCATATCTGAGGTTCCACAGGACGCCTTAATTTGGGAGGTGGAATCCGAGCTGTCGGAAAAGGATGTGAGGACCCTTCGCTCTACATACGCCTTCCCCAGCACAGTGGAAACACTGGTTCCGGAGGAAGATGACCATGTTTGCACTCCTCCGAAGGGGTTCATCAAGGTGTACAAGGAGCAATTGCTAAGCGGCTTGCGCTTCCCAATTCATCCTTAGGTGCGGGCTGTTTGCTGGGATATCGGGTTGTGCCCGTCGCAACTCGCGCCCAAAGGCATGCTTATGGTGGGGGCCTTCCACGTCATTTGCATGGCTAAGGGTATCGAACCAACCCTAGAGTTGTTCCGGGCTGTCTTCCTAGCAAAGTCAATGCCCAATGAAAGAGGATGGTGCTACATAACAACCCGGCAAAAATTCCTCACCAGCTATGTTGACTCCATCAAAGACTAGAAGCTCAACTTCTTCTTCCTCGGAGGGAAGGGCAGGGAGTTCAGCTCGGCGGTAGATGAAAATGAACACCCAGTCCAAATGCGTTGGGAGACCGTGGGTAAGTCTAATCAGCCCGGTGCCGTTCTGACTTTTTTCCTCGACTATTTTATCTAACTTGGTCTTTTCTCTTGTTTTCTCAACTCCAAAGAACAACAAACCAAGCGCTGAGATCGTCGAGCTGAGAGACAGGGTGAATGGTGATAAGCACAAGGTTTAACAACGTCAGGGCGTTGTTGACGTCGTGCCAGTACGATGTGTACTTTTGGAGTAGTCTGTCCCTGCCACCACTCGTCTTGAAAAAGAACTATAAATACAATAAGTGAATGCACCCCGGCTCGGTGATTTTTTCATACTTGGATTTTTGTAACTTTCTGATTGTGGTTATCTCCTCTATGCAGTTATGGATATTGAAGCAATGGCGATGTTGGCCATGGAGCAGACCAAGGAGGAGGCCGTGGAAGAGGCTCCTCAGCAGATCAGGCAGGAGGCCGCCGACCAGGGTTAACAGCAAGGTCCTAGGCAGGGCTCCTAGCCAAGTGGGGGAAGCCAGGGGATGGAACACACATCCTCTCAGTCAGCACCCCAGTCAGCCCTTGCGAGGTCTGCACCGACCTGCTCTTTAGTGGCAATTCAGAAGGGAACGCTGGAGATTAATGCTTGGCGATTGATCAAAGGGCTTCATTCTAACCAACCCTCGGTTGTTAAGCAACCGGGCTCACCGAGTCGTTTGACGACATGGCGTTGGAGACGTGGCGCTTTTAATCTAGGAGGTGAACATATGGCAGGAGGTGATGGAATTTTACCCATATCAGTATTGATTAGTGTAAACATGCACTTATGTAGAAGAGAGAGAGAACAATAATTACACAATGCAAAGTAAAACAACCAAAGAGAGTAAGGGATAGAGACAATCACACACACAAGACACAAAGATTTATAGTAGTTCGGCAAGATTCCTTGCCTACGTCTATTCCTCCAAACTCCCACGGAAAGTTCTTATGTCACTAATTTACTTATCATCTTTCCAAGCGAGAACCAAACTCTTACACTTATTAAGATTCACTCTCATAAATTCATAATCCCTTTCCCACGCGAGATTAAACCCACTACCAAGATTCACTCTCTTGGATTTCTTCACACCATCCTCTTCACTAGCGAAATCTCGCCGCCATTCCAAAGGGAGCTTCTGACTTGGCAGGAGCGAGTGGATCAACAATGCTGATGTGGCAATGATGTCAAATGGCACTGTGTCCCTGATGCTTACGTGGCAAAGTCGTGCCAGAATTCATTCCCCCCACCCCCCACCCCCCAAAGCCCGCCATAGATACATGTATTAACAAAATGGGCTTCTCACTATATAAAAAGTGTTTTGTGTCCTACTCTTGCATGCTTTATAACACCTTTCATTTGGACTAATTGGGTAAAAAAGAAAAATTAAATAGTTTTCTTACTTGATCCTGAAGAATATAAAATTGCCTCATGAATTCATATATATATTCATAAAACTGAGAAATACACTGTAGAAAAAAGAGTCACCTCTCCCAGGAATGAAAACCAAACCACTTCCCCTGCTGAAATCGACACCGGGATTGTAAGCCTGCAACAACCGTTCAGGAAGCTGAGATTCACTGGCAATGGAAGACAAATTCTGACCAGGCCGAAGAGGGTAAGTAATAAATAACCGGTAATCTCTCGAAACACGACTGTCCCCGCACGAGCAATTTACAGTAACATTCACCGGCGAATTTGCAGGTACGTTGTTGGAATCGTAACTATTGAACCTCTGCAACATATCGACGGTCGTCAGATTCGCATAGTAAGTTCCGGCGACCATGGAGTAGGTTCCGGTGGTGAGATTGTAGACGAACTGATGAGCTAGAAATCCACCATCGCCAAGACAGCCGCAAGAGAACGGGACATTGACTCTGGTACCAGCAAGAACGTAAAGTGGATTGGTTATGTTACGATTGTAACTCAGAATTTCGGAGATATTAGTGGAGAAGACCTGGGAGATCATTGGGAGATCCGATCCTTGCCAAGCGAAGTACGAAGCTAAAGCGACGCAACTGCCGCTGCACTGCGATTGAACTCCATCGCAGAGAAGGATAAACACGATAAACCCTAGAATCAGCTCGAATCCTTTCTTTCTTACCATTTTTTCATGCTACAAACTGGGGAAACGATTGAAACCCTAAATTGGAGACGAAACCCAGATTGGGAAGTTGAAAAGAAAAATGTTGCGCGCTTATCTCTGTTGCGTGGCTTGACGGGTTCCGAGCCGAGCCGGGTTTGGGTCGGGCTTAAACTAGTGTATTACAAAAAAACGTTGGGTCCTAATCCGACCCGGCCTGATAATCGGGCCTTAATTCTTTGCCCAAGTCCGGCCCTATAAGAAAATTTTAAACCCAAAGCCCGGCCCACAAGCCCCCGGCCCACGGGCCCTTGGCCCTATTTTTTTTTTTTTTAAATTTTAAAAATAAATACAAAAAATTTAACACTAAACCAATAAGAAATATTAAAATTACAATTTCTAAAAGTAAATCAATATTCCAAACAAATCAAATCAACAAGAAATATTAAAGTTACAATTTCTAAAGGAAACTAATATTCCAAATATTAGGGTTGTATTGTAATGTGTGTGTATATATATATATATATATATAAAAAAAAAAAAAAAAATCTTCGGGCCGGGCCGAGCCTAAAATTTTTAGGTTTTGCCCAAGCCCGGCCCTAATTTTGATTCGACCCTAATACCTAGGCCCAGGACCTGCCCATGTGTTCAAACCCTAAGTCCAAACCCTAAAAAAATAAGACCAGGCCGCTCAGGCTGGGCAGGCTCCCAAGCCCATGACTATCCCTACATGCTTATGATGTGAAAGGCAGGCAGTATGTCTTCTCTTTTCACTGTACTGGTTTTAGACCACCATGGCGGGTCTAAAGAAATATGGGGGCATTAGTGAGGGATGGTCATGGGCCGGGCCGGGCCTAAAATTTTTGGGTCTTGCCCAAGTCCAGTCCTAATTTTGATCGGACCCTAATACTTAGGCCCAGACCCGGCCGGTGAGCTCAAACCCTAAGCCCAAGCCCTAAAAAAAATAGGGTCGGGTCGTTCGGACTGGGTGGGTCCCCAAGCCCATGACCATCCCTGCCATTAGGTAAGAAATACAAGGGTAAACTCCTTTATTTAACTCTTAATTTTAAAAAAATCATAAAAACAAAAGCAACTTATATTTTAATTTCGCCTATTTAAAAAAGATAAAAATCCACTATGCGCACGTGGACACCCATGGTTATATATAACAACTTTATGTATAAATTTTATTAGACGTAACAAATATTACTGTATTTTTTAACATGCAACTAATTTGTGTAACAAAAATCACATAATGTATATATAATTAATTATGTGTAACTAAATATATATAAATACATGTAATTAATATTAAACTAATTTTTGTGTATAATATTTGTTAAATATCACAAATATTATATAGATATATGTAATTGTAACATGTAACATTTTATTTTATTTTTGTACAAAGCATGAAAAAAAAAAAAAAAACAGCTAAGGGCACCTATCATAGGTGCTCATGTCCATTTCAGTCATTACAACTCTCGTCATATCTTCTGGGGGGGAATTCAAGTATTTTCAAGTCTATTCCCCCACTTACTCTTTTCTTCGCAAGAAAGTCCGCACACTTGTTTTTTTCTTTGGGAGCAAATTGAATTAAGTAGTTTCTGCCTTGAAAAATGTCTTTGTATTCTTCCACATATGTCTTATATTTATGCGTGTCTAGATGCTCATCTATAACAAGCACAACTGATTCTCTAGAATCTGTCTCCACAATGAGTCTTGGAATATCTCTTTCAATAGCTATCTTTATTCCCATAAGAATGTTTTTCAATTCTGCTTCCAAACTTGTACATTTGCTGTATTTGACCGAAATAACCCTCCTATGCCTCCCCTCCCTGGGTTTTCAATAATACTCCGATCTGTATTTAGCTTATAGAAACCTTCAGTGGAAAACACCCAATGAGAGAATTTTGAAATTGCTCTACCATTTGTTGGATAGGAAGAGTAGAAAGCTTCTAATAACTCTCTTTTTAAGATAAATTATTCTATGGAGGGTTATAGATGCATTAAACTCAACACTTTCTGCAATCTCCTTATTTCTATCCTTCCATATCTCCCAAAAGGGAGAGATAAATAAAAAGAAGGTATGTAAGTTTAAGAGACTCCCTATAAGGCCCTTTTTAATCCATTGGGCTATCTCCAAGTTCCTATCCCCCTGTTCATCGAATTTTGCTACCTCTAAATCCCAAATCCTTCCTGCTTTGTAGCATTTCCTCAAAGTATGGTCAATGGATTCGGTTTCAATTTAACATCTTTGACAAACACTAAAGATATCATCACTTCTTACAGATATGAACAAGTTAGTAACAAGTTTCCCATGTATAATTGACCAAATGAAATATAAGAGCTTTTGAGGAAGTCTTAGCTTCCAAATCCAATTCTATTTTTTTCGCATTTCCATTTCTGTCTAAGTTATTTAGGAAATCATACACTGATTTTATAGTGAATTTACCAGAGTTTTCAAGCATCCAAATTGGTTTGTCTTTCCTATCTAGATTTGGATGTTCACTTTTCAAAATACACTCTATTTGTCTATCATTTATGAGGTGAAAATTGGTATAAGAAACCAATCTCCATTGTTATCAATGATGTCAGCAACTTTAAGATCCCAATTCTTTAGAAGTTCATTATTTTCAAGCAGTTTTTCACCACACCACCAATAATTCCACAAGTTAGTATTAATCTCATTCCCAATTTTCCATTTAATCCATGTTTGAAGGGTTTCTTTAGTTTTAGAAATATCCTTCCAAAGAAAGGAGTTGTAAGATTTAGCCTTCCAATTACTAGGATTTTTTTTCATACCATATTTTCCCTGTAAAATTCTAGTCCATAGATTATTTCCTCCAACAGCAATATTTCATCCAACTTTTGTCATAAAAGCTTTATTACTTTTCCAGGCTTCCCATATACCTAAACCACCTTTTTTTTTTTTTTTTTTTTGCAGACTTTCTCTCATTTAACCAAATGGTACTTCTTTTTATTATTAGTATTTCCCCATAAAAACTTCTTATTAATTTTATCAATTTCATCACATAATTTTTTTGGAAGGGGGATACTTGCATGGTATAGTACAGAAATAGTAGAAGTAACTGCTTTAATCAGAGTGGTTCTTCCAGCTAAAAAATGCATGTTGGTTTTCCAATTAAACGGCATTTTCTGTATTTTTTCTAAAATATAGTTATAATGACATTTAACATTTCTACCATGGATTAGAGGAATTCCTAAATACACACCCAAGTCTTCCGTAAGACTAATACCCAATTTATTACTTATGTATCTAGCCTGAATTTTGCTAACATTCGGAGACACAAACAACTTAAATTTATTTAAATTGATCTTCTGTCCAGATGCCCTAGTAAACTTATCAAGAATTTCTATAATAGTATCAATGTTCTTATCATTGGCTCCAGCAAAAAGCATCAAATCATCCGCAAAGAATAAATGAGTAATACTCGAGCTATTTTTATCTAATTTTAAACCATTCCACTTACCCCTATATTCATAAGCATTAATCATATAGGAAAACCTTTCCATACATGGAACAAAAAGGTATGGGGATAAAGGGTCCCCTTACCTAAGCCCTCTAGTTAGCTTAAATTCCTCTAACACTTCACCATTCCAAATAATTGAAAGAGATGAAAATTTAATACAAAACATGATTAAATTAACCCATAGGTTGGGAATTTTAAATGCAAACAAAGTTTTTTCCAAAAAGTCCCAATGCACTCTATCATAAAGTTTTTCAAGATCAATTTTAATAATTAACTCCCTCATTCTTACCCTTTCTCCTCCTAAGTGAATGTATAACTTCTTGGGCAACAATGACATTATCAAAGATCATTCTACCCGAAATGAAGCAATTTTGATTAGGGCCTACTATTTTATCAAGTAAATGTCTTAGCCTGGCCACCAAGATTTTAGTCACCATTTTGTTAGTTGTATTCCAAAGGTTAATAGGTCTGAACTGGGTAATGTTCTCAGGTATATTAACCTTAAGAATAAGTGTTACCAATGATTTATTGTTGTATTCAGGCATTGTCCAGTTTCTGAAACAGTTCTCTAATATTTAACAATGTCATTTTCAACCACTTTCCAATTTATTTATTTTTTAAAAATATAGCCTAAAATCCATCTGGTCCAGCTACTTTAAGGTCGCCTATGGATTTCAGCGCTTCCCAAATTTCCTCCTTGGTAGGTTTTGCTACAAAAGCACTATGGAAATTCTCTAATATTTAACAATGTCATTTTCAACCACTTTCCAATTTATTTATTTTTAAAAATATAGCCTAAAATCCATCTGGTCCAACTACTTTAAGGTCGCCTATGGATTTCAGCGCTTCCCAAATTTCCTCCTTGGTAGGTTTTGCTACAAAAGCACTATGGAAATTCTCATCAATTATGGGGCATTCATTCCTTAAGATATGTCTAGAACTATTCTCCATATCCTCCAAAAATAACTTAACAAAATGATTTTTAACATAAGTTTTCAAATCATCTTGGTTTTTTATCCAACCATTCTCACCCCTAAGGATATTGATTTTATTTCTTCTTTTTCTTCTCTGAAGGGCCACACTATGAAAAAGATTATTATTCTTTTCCCCCAATTTAAGCCATTGAACTCTAGATTTTTGCACCCAGAAAATTTCTTCTTGCTTAAGCAAATTAATGTATTCATATTGAAATTTATTGTCCAGATGGTTAAGATATTCAATATGATTTCTACCTTGAGCAATTTGAATGTCTTTTAACCTAGCTAGATTTTTTTTTTCCACTTAAAAATGTTCCCAAACGTATTCTTATTCTAATCACTGATTTTCTCAATTATCTTTTTATGTTTTTATTTTAGGTCAATTAAACTTTTATCCCAGTTATTTTCAACAAATTATGAGTAATTAGTTTATAGATTATCTAGGATCAGAATATTAATAGCGAAAAAAAAAAATCTTGACCATTGATTTGATACGAATAAAAATATTGAAAAAATGTCTTGTTTTAAGTTATAATCTATTCTTAGTTTTGACTTCTACTTTTAGTATATAGCATATGACATGACTAGGTGGATAACACGTGTGTGTCATTAGTAATCTCCTACCATCTCCTATTCCGTGAAAATTAGAAGAATAAATTCTCTACACTTAAATACATAATATCAAGTAATATAAACTATTCAAATTCAAAAATGTTACGATATATTTCAATTCTCGTATAACTATTTACATCAATAAATAAAATATCTAAATTCATGTTGTTCCATGAATAAACATACCTTTAAATTTCATGAATTATTATTAACAAATATAAATAAATCAAAACACCAAGCACAGTTAGACTATGCACAAAATAAAGTAATTTAACACAACAACGAGTGTGAATATTTCAATAAGGACGTTTTACAAAAAGAAAAATATAATGACAAAGTTGTCGATTTCGGTATTATATAACTCTAATTTTCGATTATGTCTTGTTATAAAAGTAGAAATATTAAAATGTCTATAATTTTTCTAGTCAAAATCTAAATTTAATGACAAAAAAAATATATTTTAAATTGTTTATGTATTTTTTGTTTATGATGTTTTATATTTTTTATAATTCTTTATACTTTTTTATGCTTCTATATATAGTTGGATTATTTTTTACACTAAATTAAATTATTTTTAAGAGAAAAAATACAAAATGGGTAATAAATTTTTTCTTATAAAGTACAAGCTAGAAGTCTATTTTTAATAAAAACAAACAAAAAAAAAATAAAAATGGTTTATGCATATATTTAATTATTTTATAATCTATTTCTATACATTTACATCTATATCTATACATCTTATTATATTAACTAATATATTAACCTTCATATCTCCTCCCTCTCGATCGTTGGATCTCCATCTCTCACAGCCATCACAGTGTTCTCTCACGGTCTCTCTCTCGCACGAACCAAATTGTTGGCGACACAGCTACAATTCTTTGAATCGGACACCGAAGATGGCGGCTATTTCTCTCTCTCCCTTTTCCGCTGTTCGTGACCAACAGGTGCCTTTTTCAATTGTTTCATTCTGTATATGTTTTTTTTTTTTTTTCAAATCTGTTCATCCACGATCAACGATGTCGCTGTGTTGCTCCGGTTGAGACCAGCGATGTCAGTGAGGACCGTGCTGATCGACGAGTTCAGATCTGGCTTCTCCCTTCTCTTGCTCACTCCCAGACTCCTGATTTGAACCCCAACGCCGTGAAGATTCCGATACCGAACGCCGACGCAACCCTAACACCGACAAACAAATATATTTGTTTTGTAATTATTGTTCCTTTATATGCATTCACCAGATATATTCAGGAGCCTAACTATCTGGATTTTTGGGTGTGTTGCTATATCTACATTTGTTAGGTTGTGTTGAGGATTAGATTTTTTTTTTTTCTTTTAATTTTAATTCCTATATCTACATTTGTTTGGTTGTGCTAAATTTCAATTCTAAAACCTAAATTCCATACAACCAAACACTACCTTCCTGTTTTGTTTTTTTTTTTTATTTGAAAAGGGGTTTGATTTTCTAATTGATTTGCAGGTACAGTGTTCTAAGGCATTGGAAACTAAATTAAGGAGGCTAAAATGTGAAAATGAGAAACTGAACTTCAATCTGCGAATTGAAGGTTTTGTGCAACAAATTATGGTTAGCGTTTCTGTTAAGTTCTATTCTGTTCTGATGGGCAGAGCTTAAAGGTGAACTCCTATTTTAATTCCTATTTGTTGAATGAATTGTTGTTGCAATTAGAATTGAAATTGAGAATTCATTTTGTTCTTGAGGTTCATTTCTCTGTTTCATCATTTGGTATTTCGATGCAGATCTCTACTTGAGTTCTCAATTTCAGTTTCTATTTCATTATTTGGTTTCTTCGATGTTGATGATTCCTCACAATTTCAATTTTGTTTCGGTTTTAAATTCGTTTACATTTGAATTTTCAGATAATTTCTTCTTAAATTCTTAAAATTGTGTAGATCGATAACGAATATGATGGATTTGGCAATGACAACGCTGATGATAAAGGATTTGATGGATTTGGCAGAATTACACCTTGCACCCTTAAAATTTGCGATTGACCTGAGGTAGGATTCGCAATAGAAATCGTGCATGGGGAACTTCAACCCGGATCTTGGCTGGGCAACCCAGAAGGTACGTCAAAGGCGTCAATCTTGTTGTCGCTCTCTTACACACAACAGGTATTACAACCCCGGTTGTGTCGCCCCCTCATGCCTGATCAAACACCAAATCTGAGCCTCAATAACTAATTTTTCATAATTTTTTTTTTTTTTTGAGAACCAAAAATTTGTTCTTTGATCTATATTCACTATTTTGGTTGCTGGTATAATTTTTTTTTAGAATTTAAATTTATTTTACCATCATTTACATTTACTTTAGTTAGTTCTTTTTTGATTCATTTCTTATATTTTTCCCAACTGTGTTTTATCCCTTGAGTGAGTATTTGGAAACCACTGTTATCTTTATGTGTCATCATGTCTAGAAGGTAAAATTTTAGTTCAATATTTTTTATTTTGATTTTGTTTTGGTTTAACTCGTGTTTAGTTGTGATTATATCAATATCTGAGTATTAATGTTATTGATACTTATTGTGTTGTATTAGTAATAAACTGTTAGTATCAAACAAGTGTAGAATATTGTATAAACAAATAATATTATATAAAAAAATAATAATCTTTTTAGGTTCAATTTGAGCATTTGCCACCAAATCCGTTTGATGTTTTCAATTTGCACAGAAATAGAAATGTCAAACCAAATTTGTTCTAGTTGAAGAAATTTGTTCTAAAGTTTTTGGAGTAGAATTTGAGGGATTTGATGCCCAAGGTGAGTTGTACCGTTTCAAATGTATGAATTTTGGAGTAGAAATTCATTTCCGTATTTCAAGGATTGAAAGTTTGGTTACGGGTCGAATTTTAAATGTATAAATCATATTGTTTGTTTTATGTGGTCGATGTTAATGCAATTAAATCGAAGAAGTTAAAGTTTTTTTTTTTTTTTTTCATTTTAAATTTCGAAGTTCTTTTTCTATGTGTTTATAGTTTTTTTTAAATTTTAATCATGTTTTTATTTTTGAATTACATATGTGAAATGTAACAGAAGAAGTTAAAGTTTTTTTTTTTTTTTTTCATTTTATATTTCGAAGTTCTTTTTCTATGTGTTTATAGTTTTTTTTAAATTTTAATCATGTTTTTATTTTTGAATTACATATGTGAAATGTAACATTGACGTAATAAAATTTGGATAAGCAACATGCATTTTTTGTTTTGAAGTTGTTTCAGTTTGACTCCTGTTTAATTGTGGTATTATTTTAATAGCCGAATATTTTTGTTATTGGATAACGATTGTGTTCTAATTATAATAATATACATTGTTTGTTGGTAATAATATTTGAATGTTAATTATTGTTTTAATGTGATAAATGTAGAATGTTGTATAAACCAATGAGATAATATAAAAAAAAATTAGGTTCAATTTTTATTTTTTTTACATTCGTGCTTTCAGACATGAGTTATACGCTAGTATTATATAAAGGAAGGTTGCGTTCACTATTCATTTGCATATGTAAAATTAAATATTTGTCCTCAAATTTTGTGAAAATTAAAGGCCAATTTTTTTTACCTATTTTATATATGTTATATACATATATATGTACGTGGGTATTAATTATTTATTTATTTATTTTTTATTTTTATCATTCATATATATAAGTAAAATCATAAATTTATTCATAAAAAAATTAAAACTAAAAGTTCACTTTTTTTATTTTTTAAAAGAAAGCCATTTAATATTTCTATATATCATAGTAATAATATATATGTCAATATAGACAAGTTTTTTGTACAATAGTTTTATACACAAAGTAAAATTATAAATTGTACTTAAAATTTTTTAAAATTAGTATATCCATTTTTGTATTGCATACTTAAAAACTATAATACTATTTGTAAAAAAGGGAAATAAAAATAAAAATAAAAATCACTCTATTTAAAACACATGTTGAAAATAATAAATGATATCTTTCACTCTATTTAGAATAGAATTTATATTAATTTGATAATTTTCATAGTTATAGATATTATTTTTGTTCTTTCATAATCGTTATAGATTTAATTTTTCTATTTTCATAATAGTTATAAATTTTATTTTTTGTACTTTCATATATTTGGTGGGATAATTATCGCCAATTATTTATTTTTTTAACTATAGCATATGAAATAAATCAACAATGTTACTTAACTGCAATTGAAATTTATATGACTCTACTACTATTATGTGATTTATTTGGTCATACATTTTAAAATGTGCAGTCTACTGAAAATTACAATCTCAACACTTTGTTGTTAAATTTATTTAATCAACTATTTTATTTTTTTATCACAACACTATATATATATTTGCAAGGGCATACGTTGTAAACAACTTCAAAATCGTAGTTCTCGCTTATGGAAGCATTATTCACCTTTTGATCATGTCATGTGTACATGCTTATTATTAGTAGTAGGGGTATAAACTGGTTGGTCAGATTGGGTTAAATGGATTTCAGTAAGCTGACCCAACAAATTTTTTTGGCAACTCTCTCCACCAAAGCCCACCGTGTGGTCGAATTGGTCAAGTTGATCGGTTGTCAGGTAACAAAAACAAAAAATTTATTGAAAATTTGTAGAACATAATTTTTTTAAGGAAAATTTGGAGAAAAGTTTCATTTCATAAAATTATCACTCTGCGAGCTTCTATAACAATGATTTTTTAACATGACATAATCTTTAGAATGTGATTTTTTGAGTCTTGAGATCTCTCAACAAGATTTTTTTTTTTTTTTTTTTTTTTATAGATCTGAGTTTTTGAGTAGGATCAAAGAATAATAATAATAATAATAATAATAAAATAAAAAATAAAAAAAAACTTACAAATCGTCAATAGGAACAGGAGACGAAAAAAGAGCAGGGGCCATCGACGGTGACGAACAACTTCACAAGAATCATCAATGGTGAGATTATTAGGGTTTGATCGATACAGGATTATTAGATGGCGACGAGATTATTAAACAAGACAGGAATCATTATCGCATGAATCATTGACACAAGAATTATTGAGAAATCATTTATTAGGGTTCGATAGACAACGGCGGCATCTCTGGGATTGAGAGAGAGAAAGAGATAGAAGAGGAAGAGAATTGCGCTAGAGGTAAAATTTGAAAATGGAATGATTTGAATCTGATTAGGGTTATATTTATATATGGGGCTTTTTCGTAATATACCATGTTTTAGGGGGGTATTTGGTAAATATATATTAGGGTTAATAGCACTTTACCCCCTATGGTTTAACTGATTTGTACTTACCCCATATGTTCGCACTTACCCCATGTGATCTTGATTTAAGTTCACTTACCCCCTGCGTTGACACTTACCCCCCCTGTGATTTGCACTTAGTTCCAAAATCACAGGGGAGTAAGTGTCGAGTCAAAAATTATAGAGAGTTAAGTGCAAATTCACTAAACCACAAGGAGGTAAAGTTGTGTTAACCCTATATATTATTAGGGTTGAGGTCGATGGGTACCCGAGCCAAAGTGTTTTTAGGTTTGGACGAGTCAGGTTAAGGTGAAAGAAAAAACAAACTACTCATAACTGACCGACCCGCCATTGGGTCTTGCGAGTCGAGTCAAATTTTTGGGTAACATTTATACTTCTAATTAGTAGATATGATAAATTTCACTTGCACTATATTTATGTATTTTTTTTATTGTCATTTAATCTAAATCATAATATATGTATTCAATTTAATTTCAATTTTTTAACTAACTATAACCATGTCGTTTCTATACATGGAGCGACTTCCATTAATTGTTTAAATAAGTTTCAACATTTAACATTATAAAAAATAAGAAATTTTTATATACCATATTTCTTCATTGATTTTGTTTAAAAAAAATTTAATATACATATTTTCAGTATGGGCTTCAATGGATAAATAATGTGAAACGTTACAAATATATCAAATAAAATAAATAATAGGCACATGCCTCGCACGTACTCTCCACCTAATATATAGATATGTTAAATAACTTTTCTTTTAAATTTTGAAAACGTTTGCCCCAAATGACAAATTGATTTTTTTTTATAAAAAAAATTGAAGGACACTTTGGTAATTTTACTTATATGAATAAATAGTAAACTATGTTATAAGAGTATAGATATATGGACATGTTAAATGATGTTTCTTTAAAATTTAGAAAAACAAGTGCACTTTAACGGACAAGTTGATTTTGTTTTTAAAAATTTGAAAGGCAACTTGATAATTTTATTTATACAGATAAATAGTAAATTAATTTTATAAGAGTACAGATATATAGATATGTTAACCTAGATCATAAAAGTATTCGGTAGACCATGTAATTTTTCAAAGATTGAAAGAAGAAGTGAATTTACTTATCCAAATGAACAAATCATCTTCTAAACAAAATATTAATTTTTTTTTTTTTGTAAATAATCAAAGGTAGCAAGGATAGTTATGTAAATTTACATAGCCAAATAAATAATAATTTTACCTCCTTTTTATATAATAGCTAAAGAAAAGAAAAGAAGTTAAATTGAACATTTTCAATTAAAAAAAAAAATGGTTGTTACTCTCTCTTAAAAAAAAAAAAAATAGAGCTTTTTACACTTCATACCCCTGAAATTTGATTTTAATTCAATATTGGTCCCTATGGTTTCAATTTAAACACCTGGCACCCTAAAATATGTCAATTGTTTCAATTAAGGACAAGTCATTAACAATGTTTGAAAATGGACGGAAATTGAACATGTGCCAAGCACATGACCTTTTTATTAAGGATAATATTGTCATTTTATTTCAAAATTAAGGATAATTTTGTAATTTTCCTTCAACAAATTTAATGGACTCCATTTGAAAAGTCAAGGGCTGAAAATGTATTTTTTTTCTTTTTCTTCCTTCTACTATGACAAAGACCACCCGGCATTTTTCAACGCAACAACATGGAAAGCCAAAATGCAATGATAAAAAATGACAATTTTACCCTCCCAACATTAGATTTACTCGACCTTGATTCTGGAGGAGCCGATATCACAATCCTCGGTCGAGGACAAAAGGGTCATTAGTTCAACCACAACTGATCTCATGCTTGGTCTCAGTTGAGGATTTTCATGTGTGCAAACTTTGGCAAGCTGGGCCAACTGAAAAAAAATAAAAAAATAATACTAATAAATAAATAAATTTTCAAATTTATTAATTTACAAGTAACAAGGCCTTCATTGATAATATCTGGGATTAATTTACCTTCTCAACTGAGTCAAAGGGGTAGTCTTCACCAAGCCTATCATCAACCAGCTTGCACAACTCCTCTTTAGGATCAGACAGATTGAGAACTTCTTCAAACTGTATATTTATTGTTAATATAAGAATAAAACTAAGGGTATGTTTGATAATACTAAAAATTAAGTGTTGAAAACTTATAAGCACTGATTTATTAAGTACTTGTTTTTCTAACATTTCCAACGTCAAAAAAATTATATGTGAACAAATTTTTGTGTCTATGATAATAATCTTTACAACTCTCTCTTTAAAAAATATTCTCTCTCTACAACTTTTTGTCTCTATTTTTTTTCAATTTATTACTCTCTCTACAATTGTTTGTATATAGTTTTTTTTTTCAAAAAATTTGTAGTCATTATGTTTAATAGTGGATGTTGTATATAATATTTGATTACTAAAAGTGATAAAGCGAAACATCACTTAAATTTTTTGAACTATTTTAAGTAATAATTATATTTTAAGTGATTGCTTCATTTTGTTATCAAAGAAACTCTTGTCCCGTTTGATAATATAATTTAGTACTTAAAAACTAATTATCTTAAGTACTTAATAAAATAAGTTTGTTTTATAAGTATAATTAACAATAATTAATTAATTAAGTGCCACTTAAAAATTTAAGTTAATGGACTTAAAATTTTCAATGCTTAAAGTTCAACAATTAAAATTTAAGTGGTTATTTAACAGATGTCTTACTTTGATAAGTATTTAATGCATTAAGTTTTAAGTACTTAATTGTATTATTAAACGGTCCCTAAAATGAGAGCATACAAGTAACTTATATGGTTCCATAATTGATCCGCGGTATTAAAAGGGGCAAAAGAAATACCAAGGCAACAAGTCCCTTTGCTTCTTCAATAGCTTCAGTTGCAACGACAATGGCTTCTTTAGCAGATATTAGTTCATAAAGAACCACTCCAAAAGCATATACATCTACTTTAGGAGAAATATCACCATAATGACCGTACCTACATTGCGTTCAAATCCACATTCAAATAAAAAAAGGAAAACATAAATCCGACAAACAAAAAGTTATATTAGACCAATAGCTATATTTTTACGGTTTTTCTAGTTTATGAACATACTGAAAAGAAAGATCTCCCGTTTTGATTGTTGAATTTATCCCACATCGGATATGAAAGGGACTCATGGTCAGGTTATATAAGTATGAGTGAAAATTTCATCTAATGAGTTAACTTTTAGGGTTGAGAAAGATCCAAAACTATCCTACATTAGTATCAGAGCTTGTGTTACAACAACTCTGACCCAATAACCACAAAATGAAAGATTGGTCAAGGGTCAGTCAACCAAAAGCACGATGTGTGAGGGGGAGATTGTTGGGTTTATCCCATATCGAATTTGGAAGGGTCTGGTGGTCCAGTGAAGAAAAATCTCATCTCATGAGCTAACTTTTGGAGTTGAGAGAGATCCAAGACACCCTACATTAATAACTTTTTTTAAGTATTATAGTAATTATATTTATTTGACATTACGGGTAGAATAGACTTTTCTTTGTTTTCTAAATTTTTTTAATGTAAGTCTATATAAGTTATTTTTCCTAGGTATTTTCTTATACTATCTGAATTCGTTATTCATAATAAACCTTATCCTCATTTCTTCATTTTCTCATTGGATTCTATGTTATTCATTCATCTTAACATGGTTGCACAACTAGGTTTGAGAAGCCTCGTTTGTTTGCCCATATATCTCACTGAATATTTGCCTTTTCTCTTCTATTTTTTTATTCCATCACCTGTAAGACGAGGTTGCATGTGAGGGTGGGTATTAGAATCCCACATCGAAATAGTTTCTCAAAGTATTATATAAATGAAATGAGTTACTCTACTTGATGCCATATGATTTTAGGTTGGAACCTCCTAATTTTAAGTACATTTTATAATTTAAAAAAATAAAGTGTTAAAAAAGATACTTTTGCTTAAAAGTAGAAGAAAAGAAAACAAAAGTATCTTTAAGAGATACTATCTTTGTATTATCCCCATGTGGTAATGTTTAACTCAAACGAGTTTCTTAGGCCGATGTCTTGAAATATAAAAATTAAATAAAAAACGTATGTAAAATCATGTTTTATTTTTTTTTTAAGCGCAAAACAAATGCTACTTATAATCTTCTTTGCTTCTAATAACATTAAAAAAATAAAAAGACTGTTACCAAACAGTGCCTACGTAATTAAATGTTGAACAAGTTAAGACAACCGATTACAATTGATAAGAAGCTTGGTTAAACGAATCTTACTCCGGTGGCATGTAGCCGAAAGTGCCCACAATATGCGAGCCCATAGAAGCAGTCCCGACTTCAGTCAGTTTTGTCAGCCCAAAATCAGCAACCTGTTAGAAAAGCTGCCGACTTTCAATATCTTTGTACTAGACAAAAAAAGAAAAAAAAATACATCCTAGTAAAATAATTTCATGCACTTAGACAACCTTTGCGCGGTAGTTTTTGTCAATCAATATGTTGGCCGATTTGATATCACGATGAATATAGACTGGTATGGTATGCTCATGGATGTATTCAAGTGCCCTGGCTGAATCAAGGGCTATTTGTATCCTGGTAGACCATGGCAAAGTGTTCGCCCCTATACACACGCACAAAAAAAGGGATGAGTTTAACCTTAAACGTATGCAATTCATGTCAGAAATTGATTTAAAGAATAAGTTATTATTTTCACCTGAACAGCGAAGATGTTGGCTTAAGTTACCATTCTCAATGAATTCATAGACTAAAAACAAGGAACCCTGAATACCGTATCCGATGAGACGCACCTGCGTTCATGTAGGGTCCCATTCTCATCAATACAATGATATACATTTTTGGGAGACATTTTCAAGACATATTTTGCAAAAGACATTTTAGTGAAACCCTACATATAATCTTTACTTCATGTTTATTTTCACAAAGCCTCTAAAAAATGCATAGCAAGTGAATGTTCTCTGTCCAAAATTATAATGAGAATAATGACTTGGATTGTAGTGGAATAATTAAGAAACTTTATATGTTCAAATTAAAACTATGGGAACCAAAGTGAGATTTTTGTCGAACTCAAGTGGGACAAATTATCCAAACCCCTAACTCTTAACATTTATTGTGTAATGCCATGAAAATTTATATTTTTGAAAATAATATTTTATTAAAAATAAGTCAAATATTTTTTTCGGAGTTATTTTGTATATTACGAAAAGCCCTGAGAAACCTGATTGTTACACATTGTCACATAAATATTGAGTAGAGCAACATAAGTACTCAACAACCACAAAGTCAATCAAAAAGGGAAAGAGTAATACCAAATTCAAGTGATGAACATGTGTTAAAACCTTTAATTCGGCAAGGAACTCTTTTGTCGCTCGGATATCCATCTTCTTAATTGCAGCTTTCTGCATTCATAGGTTAAAGAGAGTCAGGGAAATCATTGAGGAGGAAAATTCTAAGAACATGATGTTTGGGCTCAAACCGACTCCTACATAGACAACAACGATAAACCCGGAATAGAAAAACACCAAAGAAATGGAGTCTAAGAGAGAGAAATCAATATGGACCTTTTGCACAAAGCCCTTAACCACCAACCTCGCCTTGTACCTCTTGGTACAATCATGTTCCACCTTCAACCAGCACACCCATTTGTCGTGAATAGTCCTCTTTTCCTTTAAAAGTTTAACCAACTCCCAAGTTTAGTTCGACACGAAAAAGTCCATCTCGCTTGTCATGGTAAGCTCCCACTTCTTGTGTCCCTCAATATGTAGAGCTTCTTCATAACAAGATGGTTCATCATTATCTATCAACAATAGATAATATAT
Source organism: Eucommia ulmoides (assembly GCA_016647705.1). Lineage (NCBI taxonomy): Eukaryota > Viridiplantae > Streptophyta > Magnoliopsida > Garryales > Eucommiaceae > Eucommia > Eucommia ulmoides. The sequence goes on from JAENRU010000489.1 coordinate 799,628, forward strand.
GGAAAGAGAATACCGTTGTAGTGGTCTGATTCCCCAGGCAGACCTTCTCAGGGGAGGATTAGATTGCTCTTGTTGATATGCTAGATAGGCATAGGGCCTATCCCTCGCTTCAATGAGAACATACACAGTGCAACCTAACACCATGAGGTGAGAGCAGTGTTGCCAAAGGTGTTCCATGGGCGAGCCCAGGCCAAGTGCAAAGGAGGGACGCAGTAGAATTCCCTGGGCTATTGGTGAGGCAAAATGCTCATTAGGCATACGTCCCCATCTTTTTGGCCGAGACCTGGCCGTAAAAATTGGGCGAAGCCCTGGGCTTGGGACATAAGCCCAATGTGTTCTTTCATTTTATTTTTTAAGTTTCAAAAAAAATAAATGTTTGTTAAAATTATGTGATAGGCCGCCGTGAGGTTTACTTATTCCAGGCGCAAGGGGCAGTCGGACAGTTGGGGCAGGGGGAATCTGTGCAAGTGGGCAGTTTGTTGGGATGGGAATGTTGGTTAGATTTTTGTGTATTATGTCAACAAGTTTGTTTAGTGTATTTTCTGTTGGTAAGCTGTTATGCTTATGGGGGGTAGCTCGTTTTAAGGGGAGAGAAGAGAAGTGAGGAGGCTTGTGAGATTTCTATTGTGAATTGAGTTTTGCTCTAGAGGAGAGTCCTCTCGAATACTTGGTGAGAGTTTATCCCATTTCCATTTCCATTTCAGTATTTCCAATAAAAATTCCCATTCTATTCCATTTCAATAATATCACTGGTTTGAGCTTATCATTATGTTATTAAAAGTTTTAACTAAGGTTAGCATTTAACATAACTCGAGTTACTATTAGAAAATAACCCCGAAAATATAGTAAAAAATCTCCATCTACCTTTATCTTCTCATTTCGTAATTAAGCAGATATTTCTGGCGAGAATTTAACTTGCATATTTGCTTATTTACATTTCTTTATCCTATAGAAATTTCCATTATTTCACTTTATTAGTTACTTGGCATAAATTTTTTAAAAATGTTGTCCATTGTTTTTTTTTTTTTCTCATCTTACATTTTTCATACTTTTTTTTTCCCTATTATTTGAAGGTATTTTTTATTTCTTACATTTTTAAAATATTTAAAATTCTTTTTTTGTGAGGCTTACACCCCACACCTCGGGGCTTACACCCGACAGATTAAAACACCTCGCGTCGCGCCTATGCCTTTTACAACACTGGGTGATACTGAGAGTGATAAGTGATTCACCTCTTTGCCTATCCATCCATATCTCCTCCAACAAACCACCATCCAATGGCATGAATGGTCTCTCATGATCAAGTTGGCAACCTAGTTATCATATATGCCCAACCTTGCCAAGGCAAACAGGCATGAATCCCCATGCTTCTAGCATGCTGAAGAATGGTTTCTTTCATCCGATTAGTAACCCCATCATGTTTGGGTTTTTTTTGAACCGTCACTAACCTTTTAATCATGCACAAAATCTGTCAAACTCCTTCTCTCAGTATTTACTCTCATTAATAATAATAATAATGATTATTATTATTTTTATTTTTTTACTTAGTTGTCGAATCCCTCTAAAATGGTCATGCTCCAGTGTCAGACTCACAATCCCCCACTTCTTATTGAGAATTTTGCACGACACACTCGTATCATGTCAAAACCTCGTTCCCACTACACTCCTATCACAACTAAACCTCAAAATAACTTATTTTTTCCGCATATTTTAGCCAAAAACTTATTTTCATGCAAAAAACATGAAACAGGTCTTTAGAGACAAATATTGTATTGTAAAAATATATTATTTCAAATAAAAATCGGTACACTACCAAATACTTTATATATTTATCTAAAAAAAAGTTACTTCCTAAGAGCTCTAAACATGTGAACCTCTCAAACTTCGACGATTCACCACTCCTGCTCCCGTCCCCACTTCATGCAACTATGCATTTTTGTATAAATAACATTGATACAAGGTTACAAACCTCGCCTCTTAGCTCAGCATAGTAAACAGATCCAAAGCCACCTTGACCGATCTTGTTAGCCAAACTGAACTTATTTGTAGCCTTGGCAAGCTCTTTATATGAGAACTCAACCGATTTATAAACAGAGACACATGAAATCCCAGGAGCACCACCATCACCGTACGTTCCTGATCCTGAAGCTTTATCCATGCTTCCGTTACCTATATAATCATTAAGGATATTATTGATACTTCAAATGTTGATACACCAAAAAATAACTAGCACCCCTTGCTCTCCCTTTAAATATAGTATTGAATGCGTTAAACAAGATGCAATGATTACCTTGCATAAGCTCGCCTGCCTGTCTCTTCCCTCTGCAAAATCTAACATAAAGGCAAAATGCAAAGAACGCAATTCCTGCAACTGCTGCAACATTTATGCCAGCAATGCCTCCACCAGAGAGTCTTGCTTTAGAAAATATATATATATATAGATTTGAGATTGAGAGAATATCAAAATCCACCACGACAACTCAACTCTGAGCTTGAGTAGAAGTATTCAGATAAGTTGGGTGAGCAAAGAAAACCCTACCGTTTGACCTGCAAAGAGGAAAGAAGGACAATCAGATGTAAACAAACTCAAAACGAAATTTGTTGAAAGCAAGAAAACCTTGGTGTTTTATATTTCTTACCTAATACTAGGATAAGCTCCGTTTTGATCTGCGTTGAACATAAAAATATGTAATCATAAACTCTGAAAGGCAATCCCTTCAAAAAAGCAAGTTTGCCATCAAACGAGAAAATAAAAAAAGGATTTTTTTTTTTTCTCTTTTCGTTTATTATTATTATTATTATTGAGAAGATATTTCTTTGGTTGGGGGGGTTGAACTAATGACCTAAAGGAGTGCCACTATACGACTAGTAGATCAAATGCCTTGGGTTTTAAGCAATTAGTCATCAATAAAAGTATAATTCCAAGGACAAAACATGTCTTAGCAGACCAAAATATACCCACTTTCCACATAAATACTCACTCATAAGTAATTGAGAGAAGGAATGCTCATGTATGTGAAGCCTATAGAATACAGAGATGTACAAGGGTGCATGTATATAGGCAAGGATTAGGGTGCCTATACATACATACATACATACATACATACATATATATATATATATATATATATAAACGGTTCTCCTCAAACTCAAGGTGGTAAGCCGATATTAACTTGAGTTTGGAAAGTAAATGCAAAAACGTCCATATTAACAGGTCTTAGTGAAGACTGAAGATATTTACAGTTTGATCGACAGTACTGACTGAGTGGAGGCGAACCGTTGGCCTAGAGATGACCCAAGGGGGAGTGAATTCGGTCTTCAAAAAAATTTATCCTTCTTATGTTTATTTAAATAAAATCCTCTAAATCTTCTTTAGTATGATTAGTGTAAATATGCACTTATGCAGAAGAGATATAGAATAATAATTACACAATGCAAAGTAAACAACCAAAGGGAGTAAGGGATAGAGACAATCACACACACAAGACACAAAGATTTATAGTAGTTCGGCAAGATTCCTTGCTTACGTCTACTCCTCCTAACTTCCCTGGAAAGTTCTAATTTCACTAATTCATTGATCATGTTCCCAAGTGAGAACAAAACCCTTACACTTACTAAGATTCACTCTCATAAATTCATAATCCCTTTCTCAGGCAAGATTAAACACACTACCAAGATTCACTCTCTTGGATTTCTCCACACGATCCTCTTCACTGGTGAAATCTCACCACCACTCCAAAGGGAGCTCCTGATGTGGCAAAGCGAGTACATCAACAATGTTGATGTGGCGATGATGTCAAATGTTGTGGCGTCCCTGATGCTTACGTGGCAATGTCGTGCCAGATGTCATGGCATTGTCCCCTGTGTTGGCTAGCATGACAGGTGGTGCTGACGTAGCGATGTCGTGGCAGTAGTGTCTTCTGACCTGGCACTAACATTGAAGGAGGCGTAGTGATGGTCGGTTGACATGGCGTGACACGTAGTTGCTGATGTGTCTAGGGTTGTTGTGGAGGTGGCCAGGCGGCTTGCTGAGTTCAGCAGAGAGACAACGGCTTTGTGGCGGAGATGAGGGTGCATCCGATGGTCGTTAGAGGTTTGGTTGGTGGCGTTGGCTTCGCGTCGACGAGCCGATTATGGTGGTGGTTTTGGTGTTGATAAAGGAGCAACAATGGAGTGTGTAGGGGTCAACAAAGATGAAGGCGGCACCATAGTTGTCAAAGGCGCGCCTGGGCGCGCGCCCAGGAGCTAGGCGCAGCGAGTCGAGGGGTCTGCGCCTAGACGAACCCTAGGCGACGAACATCAAGAAGGCAAGCACTTTATGAGCCTAGTCGACAGTCGCGACTTACGACTGAGTCGCGCCTCTGGTATTTTCAGTTTTTTCTGTGTTAACCCTAGCCTCCAACGAAGAGCTCCTTCGTCCGCTCCTTCGATTTCAGCCTCGATTTGATGTTCGATTTCAGCCTCGATTTGATGTTCGATGTTCGATTTCAGCCTCGATTGGATCTTCGATGTTCGATTTCAGCTTTGAATTGATCATCGTTGTTCAATTTCAACTTCGCATACACTTCAATTTCTCTTCTGCTTCGATTTCTCCTTCGAATTCGTCTTCTCCATCGATTTTACCTTCGAAATCAGCTTCGAATTCATCTTCTCCATTTCGTTGCTGCTTGACGTCGTTGCTTTGCTCCGATTAGGCTGCTCGTTGCTGCTCAACGTATGTGCTCTGTTAATTACTAGTTGTTTAATAATTATTATTTTATTTTATTTTTGTGTGTGTTTTAAGTATTTGTTACCATAATTTAGTTAACAAAATTTAATTAAGTAATTTTTATACTTCTCTTTTTGTTCCTTGTTTGTTTGTTTGAGTGATTTAGTTTAGTTAACAAAATTTAGTTAAGTAATTTTTTTTTGGGTACATATTTATTTATCTGTATTTGTTAACATAGTCTAGTTGGGTACATATTTATTTAAGTATTTGTATTTGCTCTTTGTTCGTGGATGTTTAAAGAATTCTATTTGGAATTTCTGAATGAAATATTCAGAATCTTGATGAATTGAATTTATTTGAAAATTTTATTAGTTAATTATTCTTATTTATTTGTCTCACATGCTACTCTCACTTGAGAGTGTTTTATTTGAGAGTGTGTTTTATTTTTTATAATTGAAATTTAGTAATAGTTTTAATTTTAGATTTGCAATATATTAGTATTATATCTTATTTTTTATTTATTTTTAAATGATGTGCGCCTGGCATCGCTCAGGCTAGCGCCTCGACTTGCGCCTAGCGCCTAGGCTCCAGGGGACCTCGTGCGCCTCGGTGCGCCTAGAGCCTTTAACAACTATGGGCGGCACTGAGATTTGGTGTTGGGTTGTTGAACAATGACACAATATGTTGGAGGCAACAACGCTAGTGATTCAAATGAAAAAAATGAAGAATTTTAGTAAGAACAGGGCCAAGAAAAAATAAATCTTGAGAGAATATGAGACGATATATTGACAAACGTCAAGCCTACAAAATACTGAGATATACAAGGGTCTATATATAGACAAAGATCAGGATTTGGACTATTGACTCCATACAACCTCAAGAACTAAGACTGATATATACATATATTAACAAAATGGACTTCCAACTATATTAAAAGTGTTGTGTCCTACATGCTCTATAACACCTTTCATTTAGACCAAAAAAAAAAGAGAAGGAAACCCAAAATCACATAGTTTTGTATCATGGTGAATAAAAAGTTGCCTCGTGAATTCATATATTCATAAAACAGAGTAATACAATGTGTAGAAAAAAGAGTCACCTCTCCCGGGAATGAAAACCAAACCACTTCCCCCGCTGAAATCGACACCTGGATTGTAAGCCTGCAACAACCGTTCAGGAAGCAGTGATTCAATGGCAATGGAAGACAAATTCTGACCAGGCCGAAGAGGGTAAGTAATAAATAACCGGTAATCTCTCGAAACACGACTGTCCCCGCACGAGCAATTTACGGTAACATTCACGGGCGAATTTTCAGGTATGTTGTTGGTATCGTAACTATTGAACCTCTGCAACATATCGACGGTCGTCAGATTGGCATAGTAAGTTCCGGCGACCATGGAGTAGGTTCCGGTGGTGAGATTGTAGACAAACTGATGAGCTAGAAATCCACCATCGCCAAGACAGCCGCAAGAGAACGGGACATTGACTCTGGTACCAGCAAGAACGTAAAGTGGATTGGTCATGTTACGATTGTAACTCAGAATTTCGGAGATATTAGTGGAGAAGACCTGGGAGATCATTGGGAGATCCGATCCTTGCCAAGCGAAGTACGAAGCTAAAGCGACGCAACTGCCGCTGCACTGCGATTGAACTCCATCGCAGAGAAGGATTAACACGATAAACCCTAGAATCAGCTCGAATCCTATCTTACTTACCATTTTTTCGTGCTACAAACTGGGGAAGCGATTGAAACCCTAAATTGGAGACGAAACCCGGACTGGGAAGTTGAAATGAAGAATGGTACGCGCTTATCTCTGTCGCGTTGCCTGACTTGACTGGTTCCGTCTTCGCTGCTGCCATGCCTGCGATGTGAAAGGACGGTAGTATTGATGACAGTTACCTTTCTTCTCTTCTAACGGAAAGTGAAAAGAAAGCCTTTCAAAAAAAAATATAAAAAAATTACTATTTAATCCTGTAATTATTATTTAATCTGTTTCGGTTATACCTCCTTTATAAACATATGAAACCTAGCCACCTTTCTCATTTCATAATTCTAGCCCCCTCCCTCACTTTCTCAATAGTCGTCGCTGGTGATGAAGACATCACCGCCGAGGTTGGAGGTCACATCCCTCATCCATTGGTGATGAATACGCCAACGCCGCCAGAGGTCACTCACCGTTGGATTTGTGTTTTGCCATTGCCGCCGTTGTCGTTGTCGTTGTCTTTCTCCCTTTTGCTCATTGTTCGTCCGTCGTCGCCAACAACGCTTCGTTCCCCGTTGTTCGCAGCTAACTCTATCTCTCTCTCTCTAACCTGGAAAATTTGAAATCTGGTTTTTCCAGATATGGAATTTTTCAGATTTGATCAGCATTATCGTAAATTTGTAAATGTTCATACACGATTGCGATTGGATGAATATTCATACCGATTTATTTTTGATGATCTTTGGGTTTTTTCAATATTTTTATTTATTTGTTTTTGGGGTTTTGGTAAGTGTTCATCGACCCGTTGATTTTTCTCATCTAGATTTTGAATATGCATGCCGAGTTTGTGTCTGGACGAATGTTTATTTTCGTTTGATGAATATTCACGCCGATTGTTTTAGCTAAGCCTAGGTGTATTTTTTTTTTGTTTTTTTTTTAAATGTCATATCGTTAAGTTTTTGTGAATATTCATATCGTTACGTTTTTTGTAAAATGATCATTTACGGTTTTGGTGGTTTTGGTGAATGTTTGAACCGATTTGTTTTTTGTAAATCTTAATCTTTTTAAATGTTTTTGATTTGTTATTGTTGGTTTGTGCCTTAGAAAATTTTCAAATTTGGAAAGTTTCAGATTGGAAACACATTTCTCCAATTTAGATCTAATTTGATTTATTGGTTCTTATTTGGTTTGATTTGCTGTTGTGTTGCTTATTTTATTTGTTCTTTTTGTGAATATTCATATCGATGTAATTTGATGAAAGTACATGTCGTTGTGTTTGGTGAAAATTATGAGCAGTCACAACAACAAATATCGATTTGTTCTTGTGAAAAAAAATAAAAAATCAATGTGTTTGTAAATGTTCATATCGATGTATTTTTTATGAACATTCATATCAGTGTTGTTTTGGTGAAAATTTTGAACAATCACAATAAGTCAATCAACCTATAAACTTGTATTAAATATTAAAAAATAACAAATTAGAATGTAAATGTCTTTGTCTATGTCTTGTTATATTTTACAGAATGATATTTTATATAAATTAAAAATGATGATCAAAGAAGAGAAGACTATTTTCTAAAAAAAAAAATTAGGAACTAAAAACTTTATTATAGTAATTGAGGGTCCATTTTTGAATTTCTATATCTATTGAGGGCCAAATAATAATTTTTCTTAAGTTAAATTGAACATTTTCAAAAAAAAAAAAAAAAAAATCAAAGAAAAAATTGCTTTTACTCTCTTTTGAAAAAAAAAAAAAAGGAGTTTTTTTACACTTTATACCCCTGAAATTTGATCTAAATTCAACATTGATCCCTATGGCTTCAGTTTAAACACATAACACCCTAAAATATGTCAACCGTTTGAATTAAAGACAAACCATTAACGTTGTTAAAACTTGGACAAAAATTGAACATGTGCCAAGCACATCACCTTTTTATTACTGGTAATATTGTCATTTTACTTTAAAATTAAAGATAATTTCGTAATTTTCCTTCATATAATTCAATGAACTCCATTTGAAAAGTCATTTAAATTTTAAGGGCTAAAATGTAATTTTTTCCTTTTTCTTTATTCCCCCACTATGGCAAAAACCACTCACCCCCGCCCCCAAACTCACCCCTTTGTTGGTCACCCCAACCCATCACCACCTATTTCGATCCTTCCTTTCTTGAGTTTGTTGTTCAGTTGGTTATAATCCCTGAGCTCGCAGCGGATTTACATATCCATTTAGATCCGCCGCAGATTCGCAGTGAATTTACCCGCAAGAGAGATAGGGAGAGAGAAAGAGAGGAAGAGGAAAAAGAAGGAGAGAGAGCAAGGGGCGGTGGTTGGTTCGGGTGACCGGAGGAGGGTTGGGTTTGGAGTGGGGACGGTGGTCTTTGTCGGAGTAGATACGATTTTTGTCCTTAAATTTGAAATGAATTTTTAAACAGAGTTCATTGAATTAGTTGAAGACAAATGACGAAATTACTTTTAATTTTAATGAAATATGACAATATTACCCTTGCCAGGTATATGGCCAATTTCTGTCCACCGTTCATAATTTGTCCTTAATTAAAACGATTAATATACTATAGGGTGTTATGTGTTGAAACCATATCAACCGATGTGAAATTTAGGTCAAACTTCAGGGGGTACAAAGTGCAAACTTCGATGGTAATAGTGATGATAACGATGGTAGAGGATGAGGTTGCGACTTTCGACTTCGGTGGTGATGTTTATGAAAGAAAAATCCCAATAAAAATGGGGGAGGAAGATGTCATTTTTTTTTGTTTTTTTGAACCCAGAAAGATACAATATTTGCATTTATCTCTCCTATCATTTTGCTATTAACCAAAAATCTCCTATCTCATTTAGTAAGTAGCAATCAACCATTTATCATACCACTTAGTTCCCCTGTAGGTAAAAAATTACTGATTTTTTTTTAAAAAAAATTGCACTTAACCATTTAAAATAAATGAAACAATTAAAAATTAAAATATATAAATATTCCTCCAATTTTTTTTTTTTATATATATATATTTTCCTTCTTAACTCTTTTACACTAACATCCCTTTTTTTGAAAAAAAATAAAAATAAAATACACTCCTTTCTTTTTTAACCAAAAAAAAAAAAATCTCAACCCCTCGTCATTGTCGTATCTCTCTTTCTCAATCCCCCACCAGATCCGTGATCAGTCGCACAAATTGACGCCGATCTGTGCACCAAAGCACATATGAGAGAGAGAGAGAGAGAAGACAACCAATGACAACACTCTAGTGAAGAAGATAAAGAACCAACGGGCTGGCGACAGTGGTGGTGGGTGAGATGGACGTAGGGTGTTAAAGTAATTTTTAAAAAAAACTAGGAATAAAAAGTATTTTTTCAAAATAGGGATATTAATAAAATATTAAAAAAAAAATTATAATTGCATCAAATAAAAGACGAACATTTCTGCCTTCTTAAAAACAATAGTCACAAGGGTGATTGTTATTTAGTAAATGACGGGAGAGATAAAAGACATGATAAATGAATCGCTTATTAAACACACACACACCCCAATGGTGGGTTCCACAAGGAGATTTTTTTTTTCCAGTTCATTCTATATGGTTCAGTTATGGGGGGGACCTAAACAGAATAGATTTTTTCTTTATCATTTGCAACCAAAGAGAAATAGATCCAAGCAGCAGCATCAGTGTGTGCATACAGCAAATATTAATGGCAGCATATACAGTTCTTCCATATTTAAATACCTCCTCCTTTCACCTTCCCAATCCCTATAGAAGAACCAATTCTCATCCCTATGGACCATGGAAACACAGGACTTCTCAGCCTACTAGTATCAGCTGTCAAAAGATGTATGTTCCAGGTTGCTCTCTTCCTCTCTCGCTACGTGTGTGTGCGCGCGCGCGCGGGGAAGCATGTATCGATGATGTATATGCTTACAAAAATGGGGTGTCTGTTTTTTTGCAGGATTTGGGGAAGCATCACCAGAAGCCAAAGCAGCCAAGAATCTCCATAATTTCTTCACTTACATTGCAGTTAGGATAGTTGCAGCACAGCTTGAGGTCCCTTCTCTCTCCCTCTCTCTATACACACACAAAAACACAAATAAACGTGCCCTCTCTCTTTGTCTCTGTGTATGTTCTCCCTGCCTATCACTGTGTGTGTTCTCTCTATCTATTAACTGCATATGAGTGTGTGTGTGTTTGTTCTCTATCTATTCCTGTCTTTAAGTGTGCGTTTGTGTGTTCTCTTTATGCATTCGAGGCTATCTTTCCTTGTCAACTAAGATTCGACTATCATGAGAAGCCCCTCAGGAATTAAATCTTTAATTTTACCCTAGATGCACCGGGCCAATGAGGGGGAGTGCGCCCCTAAGGAAGTTATTAGTTGAGGTGCACGTAAACTAACTCGGACACACCTATTCATGTCTATCAATGTGTGTGTTCTCTCCCTATCAATTCATGTCCATCCGTGTGCGCGTGTTCCCTCTATGTATTATTGTCTATAAGTGTGTTTGTGTGTTCTCTCTATCTATTAGAGAGTGCGTATGTTCTCTCTATTCTTCTTGTATGTGCTTTGTGCATTCTATCTTATCCCTAGCGTGTGTTCTCTGTATCTGTGGGTGGGTGTCATGAAGAAGTTTGGGTGATGTTTGTTAGTGTTTCTACTTTCAATAAACAGGGATTGGATGGAAGAAAATTTTGGGTGGGTGTCATGAAGAAGTTTGGGTGCCGTTTGTTAGTGTTTCTACTTTCAATAAACTGGGATTGGATGGAAGAAAATTTTGTTTTCTTTTAGGAGTATTCTAGAAATAAAAACATGTTTGATGACGACCGTTATCTTGAAATTATTTCTATTAATTTATGAGACCAGAAACAAAAAAACACATTTGGTTGTTGTTGAATCCCACGTTGCTTGTGTTACATGATCCTGAGTTATATATAAAGTCAAGGGCAATCCTCCTCTTACAAGACGTCTTTTGAGAGTGAGTTAAGCCCATTGAATTTTTACATGATATTGGAGTCAGACTTTTATCTGATATTGGGCGTCTTAAATCCCACATCAATGATGGCCCCCCGATATCCATTCGCAGTGGTTTGTAATGTTTGTTAAAGTTTACTCTGCGAGTGAGGGGGTGTATTGAATCTCACATTGATGTTGGACCCCCCAATATCCGTTCGCAATGGTTTGCCAAGGTCCACCTTGCGCGTGAGAGGGCGTGTTGAATCCCACATCGATGTTGGGCACTTGATCTAATATATGTTTGCACTGGTTTGTCAAAAGTCTACCATGCGCGTGAAGAGGGCTATTGAATCCCACATCAATAGCCTAGGATTACCCTAGGCTATATATAAAGCCTAGGGTAATCCTACTCTTACAAGGCGTCATCTGAGAGTGAGTTAGGCTCGTTTGATTTTTACAGTAGCAGCAGTTTTTTTTCTTTAAAGGTATGGTGGCCGGAGGGTGGCGGTAGCGGCTAGCAGCATGGTAGTGGGAATAGGTTAGTGGCAATGAAGGAATCAACATTTTTTTGTTCCTCAAAGATTTTATGGAATTAAAAAAATAGTCCCAAATTACTCCCAAAATTTTGGGAACAAAAATATACTTACTAAACGCGTTTCTGTACATTAAACCCAAAATTTTGAGAGCGAGAACAAGAATCAGGGAACAGAAACAGTAACCAAAAACCAAAAGGGGCCTTGATATCCACCAAATGCATACTAAAATCTGATATCACATAGATTTCAGATGCAGAATAAAGGCATTCATAATTTTTGTGGAGAATATATATGATATGTGTGTGTATAAAATATGTATATTAAGAGTTATTCGACAGAGCAGAGCTACAACCCGGAGGCACACAAGGAGTTGATGGAATTTATGGGCAAACACTCTCTCAACGACGGTGATCAATTTTGTGCAGAACTCATGCGAGAATCTTCAAGGCATAAAAGTTTAGGTAATATATAGTAAGACACCGTTTGCTAACGTTTTTTTTAAAGTAATTTTTAAACACACACACACACAAAAAAAAAAAAAAAAAAAAATTAATTGAAAAAAGGAATGAAAAAGAAATAGATATATCTTATTATTATCCTTATCCCTCTAAATAATCTCTTAATCCACCAAAAATTCAAAGATGATTGAAAAGATGTCAGTATAGAGATCCAAGTTCATTTGATCTCCATCAATATCTTATAATAAAAATCGAGAAAACAAAAAAACAACTAATTTTTTGGTGGGGAACAATTCCTTTGATTTTTTAAATTACTTTTGGTAAGTGCAAAACATATGCCACTTTTCGTAAGTGCAAAACATTGCCTTTTACCCCCTTGCACTTACGTCTAGTTTCATTTGAACCCCTCGACTATAAAAACCTATTTATCACCCCCTTCATCTCTTGACTAAAGGGAGAATCGCTTATTTTATTCAAAAAAATATGAAATAACTTAATTGCCCTTTATTTTTTAATTAAAATTTAATAATTAAAGGTAAGAAAAGGAAAAAACAAATGTTTCCTCCTTCTACTGCTCTGTCTATGCTTCTATTTTTATTTTATTTTTTGACAAAGAAAAAATAAAAATAAAAATAAAAATAAAATAATGAGAAGCTTTGTCCATTTCAAAATTTAATTCACCCAATTTTTAGCATATTTCGGTTTTTTTTTTTTTTTTTTTTTTTGGGGGGGGGGGGGGGGGGGGGGGGGGTTGTGTTCAATACAACTTATAAGTATAGGGCATCAAATGAAACAATATCAAAGTAAGGGTGGGTTAAAGGCAATTAACCCAAAAATGGTCACCAGATAATCCACATGCATAGGAGCAATAATTGTCTCTATATAATATAAGTATTGGTATTTCTATCCGTACAAGTGTTCCGACTCTAATAATGTGTTCTTTTGGTTGTACACGGGGGGATTCACTATGCGATATGCAGCTTTGCGAATATTAGAGGTCAGTGTTTATATTATTCTTTAATAAAATGACGATTTCTTTTCGTTTATATGGTATAATTTAAATCATAAATTCATAATCTTTGTTTAGGTTCGATCCGCTTACAGTAAGGATGACTTCGAGTGGGATAACTTGAAGCGGTTAGCACTTAAGGTCAAGAATCTATAGCTTCTATCTCGTTTATGCATGTGTGTTTGTAAATATCAACCGTTGCATATATCAGTTTCTAGTATATTTATGTACGTGTGTGTATGTGTTGTGGGTGTGTGTCAACTATCAACCTATGCATATATCTATTTGGGTGTGTTTGTGTGTCAACTATCAACCTATGCATATGTATTATGTGTATATCTATATGCATATGTGCAACCTATGCATATATCATTTCCTAGTATATTTATGTATATATATGTGTGAGCGTGTGTCAACTATCAATCATACTTATATTTATTCCTAGTATATTTATGCATACGTGTATGTGTGTGTAATATGTGTATCCGTATGCATATAAAAATGCTATATATGTGTGTACCTGTGTATGTGTGTCAACATATGCATATATCTTTTCCAAGTATGTTTATATACATGTGTATATGTGCAACCAATGCATATATCTATTTTTTTACTCTGTGTGTGTGTCAACTATCAACCTAATGCATATATCTTTTCCTAGTATATTTATGTGTGTATATGTGTGTGTTTGTCAACTATCAACATATGCATATATTTGTTTGTTTGTGTGTGTGTCAACTATCAACCGATGCATATATCATTTCATAGTATATTTATGTGTATACGTATGTGCATGTGTGTCAACTATCAATCTACGCATATATCTATTCCCAGTATATTTATGTATGTGTGTATGCGTGTGTGTTATATGTGTATCCGTTATATAAAAATACTTGTGTCCGTGTGTGTGTCAACCTATGCATATATCGTTTCCTAGTATATGTATATGTGCAACCTATGCATGTAACTATTTATTTGTGCGTGTCAACTATCAAGCTATGCATATATATTTTCCTAGTATATTCGTGTGTATATGTGTGCACATGTCAACTTGTATGCGTGTGTGCATGTCAACTATCAATCTATGCATATATCTTCTCCTAGTATATTTATGCATGTGTGTGTAATATGTGTATCCATATGTATATAAAAACGTTATGTGTGTGTGTGTCAAACTATGCATATATCTTTTCCTAGTATGTCAATTGGCTAGCGCTTGTATTATGGTTTCGTGTTGGCAGATGGTGGGCGAATCTAACACGAGACTTATGAGGGACTATGTATTGGAAACTAGTCATTCGGAAAATGAGAAGTGACACTTTCTTTCTACCGGCTGTGAACTAAGAAGTTTAATCTTTGTATAATATACATATACTAAGCAATGAATAGTACTACAGAATTTGCTCTTAGACCACCAGATGAGCTCATTTTCAATACAGATTCCATTTTGTGTGTATATGCATGATTTTTTTTTACTGTTTTTATTTGCATTGCCTAAAAAAGGATCAAAACTAATTTCCATATAGCTGCATAAGAAAATAAATGAATATTTTTGCAATTGTTTTAGTTAATAACTAGTGAAAATTGCAATGTGCAATCCCTGAATGCAAGACTATTTTTTTTTTTATTCAGTTCCAATCCTTTTTTAATACAAATTCTTTGTCCCGCTCAATGTTGTAAAAGGCATTAGTAGGGCTCGCTTAAAGGCGGGGTGGTCCTAAATTGCCCTAGGCCGATAAGGGGGACAATTTTCTAGGTGGGCATGCGCCCAAATATCATGGGCTACACCCAACTTCAACCCATACAAAGTTCAACAGGGCTTACGGCGTGTGTTTCCATCACCAGAAAAATCAAGAGAGACAAAACTTGATTTTGCACATCTTTGGCGTGTGTGTTTTTGTTTTCATCGCTTCGTCGGTGCCAAAACTCAAAGGTTGGAGGTGCGACTAAAGTTTGGGGTAGAAGAGGCTATCATTCTAATGAGGAAGTAGAGATTGACGGCGGCAGAAGAATTGCAGAAATAAACTAGGGTTAAATCATGCGGTTTTTTATGTTTTATTTGGAAATATAACAGTTGTTTTCTCTAAGTAATTTTTTTTTTTTAAATTAGTAAAGGAATACTTTGGAGTCTTTGACCAAAAGTCAAGGAAAATTATTACTTATTAAAAAATAGATAACAGAATAAAAAATAATATTTAATAGCATCCCTAAATAGGTTGGTCTCATGAAAAATAAAATTTCAATTAAAATTCCTATTTATGATTCCTAACTTTTGTCATCTTATGATTTTTTATCTATATTTATTTTTTATATATATCCTTCCTAATTATTTTTAGTATTTTTTTTATTATATATAACATTTTAAAATATTGAAATTCATGTATGGCGAGAGTTGCGCCCCGAGGCTTATGCCTCACCCCGGACAAGTCATACGCCGCCTAACACCTTCGCCTTTTGCAAAACTAGTCCCACTACCAAAACAAAAAATAACACTTACATACTACATGATTTTTTTTAGGTAAAACAAAATGAGAAAAAGCTTTTAAAAAACGATGATGCGTGCCTATATAGTATATTCACTGAATGTAACACACACTTGTTTCCAAAATCTTAATCTCGAGTTTAGTCAACATACTACACACAATACTCCGATATTGTAGACTGGACATTGAAATGAGGGAAAGCATTTACATACAATTCGGTATCCATTATTTATACATATCATACCTGAGCACTTGATAATTATACAATTTCTTTGTTTTTCAGAAACCACCTAAGACGTTGTTTCCTCGTGTTCCTTCTCCGGCTGCAAAGAATGAATTCAATGATGAACATGTGCGTTCCGCACGTTCACACACACTGTGTGTTTTTGTGTGTGTGTATGTGAGAGAGATACCCAATAACCATAACACAGATATTTCGCACCCAGTAGCCATAACACAGATATTTTTTGTGTGCGCGCACAAGCGTTGTGTGGGTGGGGGTGAGGGAGAGAGAGACCCAATAGCCATAACACATTTCGTATGCACGCGTGTAATAGAAAGAGATTGTATCTCTCCAAATAACATATTATGCACCATATAAGCCATAACACAGATATTCCTATGCGTGCGTGAGTGTTGATAGAGAGATTGAGACTGTATCTCTCCAAATAACATATTATACAGCCAATAAGACATAACCTATTCTAAAGACATTTTCCTGTGACTGAAGAATTACCTCCACATAATGAAGAACATCTGAGGAAGCATGGATTTGGCCCGCGCTGAAGTACGACTGAGCATTTTCCTCGATCTTCTCAAGCCTGCAATAATTGATAAGCTTTCTTATTTATCACGGCTTAAAAATCTAACTGGAAATTAATAACATTCCCAGGCCTATTCACCATCAAGTGTGGGCCTGATTCACTCAGGAACCGTTTGGTAGCAAGACATTTAAGCCTCAGAATTGAAAATAGAAATGAACATCTGCGTAATTCGGATTCCGATCCTCTAATTCCATGAAACCAAACATTGCCTTAATCAGTAGAAGCGTACCTATAGATATAGTTTACCATTATCCCTCCACTCTGACTAAGGCCCTTTTCTGATCGATCCGCCATCCAATTTAGTCGTCCAACCATCTATAATAAATGATAATGATGAAGTTAGATATTGTATGAAGATGTATCTATAAATAAAGAATATGAAACTTCGTACAGTTAACGAGTCATGAAATTTCAATCTTCCTATTAAATCAAACCACAGATTAATAAGCAAATCAACAGTATAGACTAGAATGGAACGATTGCAGATATCTATTGACATAGAAAAGGAATGTCCTCTTAAGTTCTCAGACTAACCTCATAAAAGAGCAACCGTCAAACCCTAAATTTTGCATTGAGATTGAGAAGATCTATACGGAAAGATAAGCAGTAGGTTCTTTGTTCCATTCCCATAATTAAACTTTGGACTTTATTTCAGTCATCTGACTTATTTCAATCATAAAATAGCAACTATTTGGCAGAACCAGGCACCTTGGCTTCAAGGATTTAATTTCGTTTGTAGGCATAAGAACCACCACATGCCAATGAGACGCTTTGAGATGAAAGGCCTAGCAAAGCATGTTGAAACCCACATCGATGTTGGGTCTTTTCCCCGATATCCATTCGCAGTGGTTTGTCAAAAGTCCACCCTGCATGTGAGGGGGCGTGTTGAATCCCACATCGCTTGTGTTTACCTGATCTTGAGCTATATATAAAGTCTAGGGCAATCCTCATCTTACAAGGCGTCTTTTGAGAGTGAGTTAGGCTCATTCGGTTTCTACAAAAGCACCTAGCCAACCATGCATAGTTCGATGCAAGTAAAAGAAATGAAAATTCTTGACATCTCTTTCTAAAACCGGAACCCTTCAGAAGTTTTCAGCCTTTAAGAGTGCAGAATGCTTCATCATGTGCTATTAGAAGTAGCTGTGGACTGATCAGAATCAGATCCATTATCCTTGCCTCCTTCCAATATGATCCATCTTATAAGAGAGATTCCTGATTTTCCAGTTTCTTATCAGCAATATTTAGCAGAGAATAGGCCAAACCTTCCAATATAATCATCTTATAAGAGAGATTCCGGATTTTCCAGTTTTTTGTCAGCAATAATTAGTAGAGAATAGGCCAAGTCGGTTTTTTCTTAGGCAACACGATGGATTTTCCAATGTTTACCAAGAATGTTCAATTTCTGATTCCTCATTTTCCAGTTTCTTATCAGCCGAGAATAGGCCAAACCTTCCAATATAATCATCTTATAAGAGACATTCCTGATATTCCAGTTTCATGCCAGTAATATTTAGTAGAGAATAGGCCAAGACCCTTTTTTTCTTATCCAACACGTTGGGTCTTCCAATGTTTACCAAGAATGTTCAATTTCATCTCCCCGAACATTGGCGGGGTTTACAGGGAGTGTATGGTCAAATTATCAGCTTCTCGTCCCAGTCTAGTATTTCTAAATCAGAAGGATATTCTTCTACTATTTCCCTTCAATCTCACATATTTAATCATTTTATTCTTTTATAGAAGACGTTGTAGAGTAACCCACAAAGACAGGCACGTGAAGTTGCTTCATTTGTAATTGACAGAAGCATATAACCATTAAACAAATATAACTGCTGGACATACCGCTCCATTTTGCAAATGGAAATTTGCAACAGAATCTAGAGCCTTCCCTCTCTTCTTCTCTTGCAGAAGGTACCTGTGGCAATGGAGCCAAAATCTAATTATGGAAATGCAAATACAGTAAAGAACATTAGAAGCATGCATAAAGAGTGTGGTTGATTAAAGGAAATCCCTATAAACTTCCAATAAGGGATTATTATTTCCAGTCTCCCTAACAAGTTAATTATAGCTGATTGTAATATACCTGGAGCATAGTCGCAACATGGGATTTTTTAATACCGATAGCAACCTGTCCGACCTAATCCACTCATACTTGGGTGATGATAACAAGTTCCACATCACTTCCATACTATTTTTCCCAGTAGTAAATTCACTGTAACAGAAAAACAATAATAGCAGCGTCTTTAACTTGTACGAAGAAAAATCAGGAAGAAAAATTAAATCGTATAAAAGCATTACACAGAGAAAATAATTACTAATTTAGCAGAATAAGATGAAGGAGATAGTTTATTGGTAGTATAAGCCAAGATATATTCATGGAAACCATACTCATCTTGCTTTGCAAGCCACAAAGGAAAGTGAGGGAAAAACGTGCAAAGAAAATGCTAACCATCAAAGTAAACAGTAAAAGTATCCATCTAATGGCCCTTAAAATATAAATTTGAGGGAAAAAAACTACTATAATATCCAAGTAGGATGGGTTTTAAATAACTTTTTTCACCAAGTCATTTAAAATGTTTCTATTTAGACCCGGGCTTGTATGTCTTTATTTTTTTGATATTTATCTCTTGTTATAGATTATATATTCATGTTATAGTTTTTAATTGTAAATCCATGCATTTGAAACCCATCAATCCAAAGACAACCTTAGAGATATCAAAGTAAGACCAAAATTTAAAAGCCTTTCACCCCTCACATCACCCCACCCCCACCCCCGGATGCAACGAGCAGTTAATGCTAAAACTACTTCAAAAAGAAATTCACTAACACATTAGACTACATAGGAAGATGGCACTAATTTAGAGCTTACAGTGATGCATCCACAAGTGCTTTTTCTTCATCTGGTTCGAGCAAGTTCTCCTGGAATGTCGAACTGGATCTCTCTGCTGATGCCAACTTAGATAAAAGCCATTGCATATAACCGGGAATAGGGCTAAGTGTTGCGAACGTCTGTGAGGAAAATGTAATACAATGTCAGCAACAAAAATCCACAACTAAGAAGATTATACACGAAATTTTATTCATTTTTTCTTTCACAGTTGAAATAAAAGAAATATAAAGCGCATTTTTTTGGGATTGTTTTATTCAATTTTTCCTTAGTTTTTTTAACCTGTATAGTTGAGCAGAACTATAAAAGATTTCCAGAGACCTAACGATAACTAGTTCCCAGCAATTTCGATAGCAAGTTCCCCATTAAAACTTTTGGCTTCAAATAAAATTAGTGTTCTAATCACATGGAAAATCACCTGGTATATCAAAGTGACGCTATGTTGCATAATGTTTAGCAAGAGTAAATGGTTACTGAGTAGCTTCAAACTATTGTGGAAACATCGTGGCCAAATCATGTTCATATAAACAGAGCAAAGAACTGGCTTACGTAGTCGACTATTATTTCATTGATTTTCTCAATTGAAACCAACATGTATCCCATTGCTTAATTACTCATACTTTAGAGAAACAGAAAATGATTAAATATGACAAACTTTTGTGTTAATTTTATTTTATATTGTTCTCCGTAAGAAAAAAATATCAAAACTCTCACTTGGTTTCTTAATCGTTCTGTATGAGGATACGGGATTAAAGAAAACTGATTAAGGAGGTTTGGTATTACACCAAAGGCAAAGACCGTACCGGTGCTAGAGAGTGATATATTAACAATGAAGTTGCAAAAAAAAGATTGTCTTATGTAATAAGGATTAAGAAAACTAGAAACTATCTTTTGATTGAACAGAAATATGTGGCATTTAACCATAGGATTCATGTAATGAACTTCAATTAGTTGGGAAACGTATGTTGAGTCGCATTGAGAGCAAAAGGTTCGGCTTGCAAGGAAACTAATTTCAAAGCTCTTTGCATTTCATTCACATAAAAGATCCTTGTAGAAAACAGTCAATGTGTATGGAAAGATAAAGGAGTTTACGATCTTACTCACAATCTAACATATTGTACAACACTAACAACTATGCTTCAGTGAAATATATTGGCACTTACAGAAATATTGGGCATGTCCTTTTTGACAAGATCAATCACACGTTTAATAAGGAACTTTCCAAGGTTAATTCCTGCTAAGCCCGGCTGCCATTTTCAAAGAATATTGTGATTAGAAAAAGGATTATCATGCATCTATGATAAAAACAAAAAATGCTGATCATCTATAGAAGCTTGGGAAAATTCAAAGAAGATAAAATATTAAATATCTTAGAAGAAGAAAAAAGGGGGAATTCTGGCCTGAACTCTGCTTTATAAAAAGAAGAGGAATTGGTTGGTTCTCTCTTCTCCTAACAGTCACCGCAATAGACATCAATAGTAGTCTAAACCCTTTCAAAGCTTTTATCAGCAAAGAGGCAACCAACATCTACAGTCTTGTACATCTTAAATATCACATGTAACAACATTACAAGCCGAAACCTCTATAATATTAATTCACATTTAAGGAAATAAAGAGCCAATATGTGCAAGTTGAATCTCTCACTACTATCATAATCAAGCAAAAACACAGTTATAATGACGACTTTGTCAACTAAAGTTAATCCACTGTGAATATAGAACATTTTTTCTTTTCCCTTTTTTTTTTTTTTGTGTGTGTGTGTGTCTGTGTTTGGTACCAGGAAACAAGAAAAAGTTGTTGCCTTTAAGCAAGTGGTCCACTTCCTAATACCCAAAGAAACTTTGATTTCTACGAGCAAACCCATTTACGCACTTGAACTTTTATCATTTTGATTATTTCCATGTCATTGTTTAAGTTTCTATTTCTCCACTTAAAAGTACATAAGGTAAATATTCTTACCTGGGTGGATGATATAGAGTAAAACAGAGCACAGGTTGCTTCAGATTCAGGTATTGGAGGAACGTTCCACAGAACTTCCTAGGGTGGGATGAATAAATGTTAACGGCATATATCGCAACGCCATGATATTCACGGAAGCAAATCTTAAAGTTCACCTGTATTGTATGAGCCACATCCTTCAAAAGTGCAACTTCAATAAAGATGAGTGGTTCGCCTGAATAGTTAAATGTTATCCTCAATTAACTACATAAACACACCAAAAGGATTCTATAGAGCCATATGCACTTGTAATCAGCATGTATTTCAACTACTCATATTTATTCCCACCTTTAGCAACAATATTTAACTACCATCAAGCAAAATGAGATTAAGTACGTTAAATTAAATTATCTGAGAGTAATGAGTTCAGGCTCCGTAAAAAAAGTAGAACTTTAAAATTATAATTAAAAATTATAGCACTTGCAACCACCACCACCAACAACAACTAAACCTTTGGTCGACTACATGAATCTATTTATGCAATAGAGATTGATCAAGGGTCATCCCCTCAGTCAAGTTTAATGCCATCAAATCAATTCTAATAGTCTCGGCTCAAGTCTTTTCAGGCCTACCTCTCCTCTAGTAACCCTCGCAATTGAACTAAATCTCATTTTCTCATTGGTGCTTTTATAGGTTTTCTATGCACATGTCCAAACCATCATAAACGATTTTCTCTAATCTTCTCTTCGATGGGTACTATTCCTAAATTCTCTCTAATAGTTTCATTTCTAATTTTATCCATTCTCGTCTTCCCACTCATCCACTGTAGCATCCTCATTTCTACCACACACATTTTTGGGACATGCTCTTTGTTTACCGCCTAACATTCTGAATCATACATAATCATCAGTCTTATTAAAGTTCTATAGAATTTTCCTTGGATCTTCAAATGTATCCTATGATCACATATCATCCCAACTGCACTTCTCCACTTTAACCATCCTATCTAGACTCTATGAGTAATATGTTTTTCAATTTCACCAGTGTCCTAAATCATTGAACTTAAATATCTAAAATGATCAACCTTTGAAACCTCCTGATCTCCAATTTTGAATGCACCATCATCTCTCTGAGCCTTACTAAAATTGCAATGCATGTATTCTGTCTTGATTCTACTAACCTCTAAACTTTCGGACTCTAAGACTTCTCTTTATCTTTTTAACTTAGTATTAAAACTTATTCTATTTTCATCAACTAGTACTATATTATTCGCAAACAACGTACTCCAAAGCACCTCATCTTGAATATGATTTGTGAGTACATCTATCACTAGAACGAAGAAGTAAGGACTTAAAGATGATCTTTGATGTAAGCCTACATTAATAGAAAATGCACAAGTATCACCTCCTTATGTTTGAACACTTGTAACTATACCTTCATACATATCCGTAATTATCTCAATATACACATTAGATACCTACTTTTTTCTAATACCCACTACAAAACTTCTTTGGGTACCCGATCATAAGCCTTTTCCTGGTCCACAATACCATATATAAATCTTTATTCTTTTTTCTATATTTCTCTATCAATCTTCTAAGTAAATAAATAGATTCCGTGGTTGATCAGTTGGGCATAAATCCAAATTGGGTCTCTTATATGCTTGTTTCATATTTTATTCTACATTCTATCACTCTCTCCCAAATTTCATAGTATGACTCATAAGTTTTATGCCCTGATAGTTCATACAACTTTTGAACATCCTCTATATTTTTATAGATGAGCACTACGATATTTCTCCTCTAGTCATCAGACATCTCTTAATCCTCAATCTGTCATTAAAAAATCTATTCAACCAATCTATCCCAATATTTCTCAAACTCTCCACACTTCTATAGGGATCTGCCCTGACCCTACTGTTGTTCCAATTCTCATCTTCCTTAGTGCTATTCTAAGTTCAGAATCCCTAATTCTTCTATGACACCTATAAATCCTGTCTGAAAATAAACTAAGCAACTCTAATTTAGATTCCCTTGTCTTGCTCTTACTAAATAATCTATAAAATAACTTCTTCATCATTACATAATCTCCGCATCCTTCACCATGACCTTCTCATCAACATCTTTGATACATTTGTTCCTATATCTTTAGTCCTTCGTTCATGTCTCCTAACGAGTTTAAATATAGCCCTCTCTCCAACTTTTGTATCTGACTTTTGATACAAATTATCGTACGCCCTAAATTTTGATTCTTTAATTACTTTTCTTGTCTCTTTTATGCATGTTTATACTTCTCCAAATTCTCATTACTAAACATTTTTTGCATTCTTTATAAGTTATTTTATTTCACGAATGGCTTTTTAAACCTCCTCATTCCACCACCAATTTTTTTTATGTTGTGGTCCCCCTTCTCTACATACTGCTAAAACTTCTCTTCCTATCTCTTTAAAACGACTCGTCATATCACCCCACATTTTGTTCACTTCATCATGTCTCTTCCATAACTCCTCATTGCTAATTCTATTCTTAAACAACTCTATCTTTTCACTTCTTAGATCTCTCCAACGTATCCTTATATGCCTACTTATCTTAAACTCTCACTTCCACCTCTTACACATTAAATCAATAACTATCAATCTATGTTGGGTAGCAATAGTCTCTTCAGGTATGATTTTATAGTAACTTAAATATTAAACGATCACTCGTTCTGGTAAGGACAAAGTCTATTTGGCTATTTTTTTGTCCACTCTTAAATGTTAAGGTGCTCATCCCTCTTCCAGAAATAGTTATTTAGAATCATATGGCATAGCAAAATCTAAATTCGTGTCTCCCATTGCATTTTTCTTCCCAAATCCATAACCACCATGTACTTTCTCAAATGCCCCCTTTCCTTCCTTTCATCCGATATAAAATTTAACTACAACTATAAATAGTTTATTTTACAATATTTTTCAACATAACAAGAGACTTACATTACCATGGAAGGGATAACAGCAGTAAATACAAAAATGGCATTCTCCATACCAGATATGAAAGAAATCACTGACCGGGTATTGCTGGATGCAAATATCCAAAACAACGACGACCAACTCCTAGCCTTCTTTTTAAATCTATAAGATTGCTGATTGGATGGACAGCCTGTGCACATAATCACTAAAGATAAAAAAACGCTGCACAGTGAAAATCTTGAATAGCAATGAGGGGGAAGAGCAAGGGACCTCATATGCAACAATTTTCTCCAACAAAGAAGCAGGATCATCCCATGTAATGTGACAAAGCTCTAGATTTGCTGGACTGAGCCATGTATTAAGCTTCTCTTTCAAGTAGGAATCAAGAGCTCGCAAAGATGCAATATTTTCCTCCCTGCATTTTTAATAGGAAACAAAACGCATAAGAATGTGCTTTTTCCAGAAAAAATAAATTTTCATAAGCAATTTAGAAGTTGAGGAAATTGAATTTTATCATCCAACACAAATACACGCACAAACGTGTGTGCAGATCACAAAAAAAATACTTGTACCCCGTTTCCCAACAAAGTAGAGGTGTAGCCAAAACAAAACCCCATAGAATTCCAGATAATGTAATGGAGAGAGTATCTAACAAAGGAGTGACCAAACAATAAAACCCATTAAAAATCATAAATGTGGGGGCATAACCTTACGCGAGAATAGATAAAATATCCGCTCGAATAATGGACAAGAACTTTAAGCCTCCAGGATGTGTGTTGAGCTTTTCAAAGAGAACTTCATATATTGGCTTGAGGGCATGTCTCAAATTTCGCTCAATCCTATAGAAAGCTGAAAGCGAGCCATCCTCTTCGTGACTGGAATCTTGGGCTTCGTCACCTAAAGGCTAAAACTTCTCAGAGCCAAATCACAAGTGAGGGAACTTGGGTTATGCACCAACCTACAAAACTAAACTTACCACCAGGAAGCGCAAGACCAAGATATTGTTTCATCAATTCGTGAACTTGTGTCCTATTGAGATCATAATCTCTAGCAAGTATAAGCAACAATTTCCGCCGGTTATCCTTTGAAAGGCTAAAGTAACCCTGTATTAATGATGGATATTTAGCATTATTCTTAAATCTTGTAAACTAGAATAACCATCATTTCTCTTTGACCTAGTTTATGAATGTATGAAAATTCACCTCCGAAAAATCATTTAGTACAGCATCCAAAATTTCTGTTTTGTTCATTGACATGGCCAAATGCATTGACTCTCGAACTACCTCGAAATCTCTGAAAACCATATAATAACATTGAATGTTGTGAGTCTTGACTTCAAAATAAAAGATCATTTTACCTAGAAACAAATAAGATCATATATAACCAGACCTCTCCCCATTGTCTGTGGAATTCAGAGAATTAACTTTGTCCCCTTCCCATGAAACAAGCTGCATTTCATTAACCTTGTTCTGTTGAGGAGAAGTATGGTTGGAAAGGAACATGTAAATTCTCATTGGAATAATGGAAAAATCAAAATCCATATGGAAATTAAAATTCAGAGTGAATCTATTCATAATCAGTTGAAATTGACGATCAAACCTCGACAGACAAAAGAAGTCAAGACTCAACACCTTTATCTCTCTTTTTCACTCACATACACACACATAGTTGATTTCACCTTTCGAGGATGAAAAAATAACGGAAGGTTGTAAGAAATTTGTAATCAAATAATCCGAACAAACACAACTAATTCAAAATCAATATCAAGTAAAAGGCAGAGACAGAGAGAGAAATTTAAGATACGTATCCAGTGGAACCTAAGAAAAAATACTTAATAGTGGCCTAATATAGAGGGTCTCATTTTGGTATTCATCATTGCGGAAGAAGATACTCTCGAATAAGTTCAAACATATGTATATATATAGAGAGAGAGAGAGACTATGAACTCAAATTCTCGGTGAATATATTATAATCGGGTGAAACTATCGATCAAACTTCAATTGCCTCGACACTCTCTCTCTCTTTATGTGTGTGTGTGTGAATTTGAACTTATTCAACGTCTTCTTCCAAAGAATGGAAAAATAACGGAAGATTGCAAGAAAATTGTAATAAAACTATTCAAAATCAATAATATGTACAAACACAAAACTAATGCAAAATCAAAATAAAATTAAAGACAGATAAGAAGAGAGAAATCCACGATTTGTATCCAATGGAACCTCGGACGAAAAATACTTACACTAGCAGGATATTGAGGTCTCATTTTGGTAGGCATCAAAATGCCAACACCTTTCTTGTTCATGACTTCCGAAGATTGTACTGTCAAATAAGTTCGAACAAGTTTGAACCTCTCTCTCTCTCTCTCTCTCTCTCTCTCTCTCTATATATATATATATATACACACACACACACACACACACACACACACACACACACACACACACACATATACACACACAGAACATATATAAATATATAGAAAAACTCGAATTCTGAGTGAATATATTATAATGAGATGAAACTGACGATCAAAGCTCAATGGCATCGACCCTCTCTCTCTAACACACGCACAAAAGCGCGCAAAAGCGCGTCCTTATTTTCGAGGATGAAAAAATAACGGAAGATTGTAATGAATTTGTAATCCAATTATTCAAAATCAGATAATCTATTCAAACACTAAACTAATTCAAAATCAAGATCAAGCAAAAAACAGATAAGAAGAGAGAAATCCACGATACGTATCCAGTGGAACCCAGGGCGAAAAATACTTACAGTAGCAGGATATAGAGGTCTCATTTTGGTACGCATCAAAATGGAGAGACCTTTCTTGTTCATTCCGTCTGAAGATTGTACCGCTGTATACGTTTGGACGGCGGCGATCTCTCTCTCTCTCTCTCTGTTCTTATGACGACCGACGAGCTGCCGACGAGTGACGACGACAGTTGCCCAAACTGTACCGCGCTTAACACTGTAATGGGTTTTTGACAGTTTGCACCCCTGCAGTTTGATAAAAAACTCACTTTGATCCTCATATAACACCTTCAAATTTTCTAATAATTTCGTTACAGTCCAAGTCATTATCCCCGTTGCAATTCGGATACAAAATAGCCACTCGTCGCACATATGACTATTTTCAAGGACTTTATGGGTATTTTTAGGCTCCTCGTTTTGACATTTCCAGCGTTTTTTCTTGCCTAAATACTTATAAATAAAAAATATAGATACGAGATTATATATATACAGTATTTGTTGTATTAAAATTGTAAAGGACAGAAGGAGAGGACAACAAATTCCCTTGAGCTAGGGCATAGGACAAGTGATGGTGCATTCCCAAAAAAGTTTAGTGTGACGTGTGTTCAGAATCTTCAGATTAAAATTGTAAGGATCACCTAAGAGGTGGTAGTTCAATTGTTGAGGAAAAATGCCCATTTTCGTATTAATCAGGGTTCGACTTTCTTATAAAACACTTCGAAAATTAAATTTTGAATACACCAGGTCGATGTGGAAAAGTGTGCTCTTAAGATCACTCGGTGAGGTGATTAGTAAAGATAAATGTAAGTTGACCTTAACACTCCTTACTGCTTGACAAAAAAAAACACTTTATCATAAAAATAATAAAATAAATAAATAAAAAACCAAAGTAAATACTGGTAAAAAAAAAAATTCTATTTTTTAATGTAATAGAAATTATGTTAATTTTTAACAATAATTTAAATAAAATAATGACTATATAAATAGGCAGGTAATTATGAGTGTTATACAATTATTATTTAATTGTATAAAATTATTGAAACGTTTATTTTGTGCAATAATTTTGTTTTCATGAGTCGTGTGTTGTTCGTCATGTGTTCTGTACAAATCATTTTTTGTTCAAATTTGTTAAACCCGTTTGTTGTTATTGGACCAAATTGAAATAAATTTAAAATATCGAGGTAAATATGTAAAATTTTACAAAATGTAGGATAATGTAAGTACTCATTCTAAATTTTAAGGGTAAAAATTGCAATTTCTCCTGATTAATTAATATTTTTAAATAACTTAATTGATTATAATAATAATAAATAATTAAAAAAAAGCATTTGATCTTTTTAGCTCTATATATCTCCCTTCTTTTATTTCTCCTTCTATTTTTTAATAAAGTTAAAACAAAATTAAAATTAAAATAAAGAATAATTTTGTTCATTGTTTATAAATTTTAGGGTTAATTATACTTTATCTCTCGTGGTTAGGCCGTTTTGTATTTTGCTCCTTATGGTATTAGCGTCACCACTTTACTCCATGTAGTTAGGTCTTTATTGCACTTTATCTCCCTCATGCGCACTTTACCATTGTAGTTAGGTCTATATTACACGATAAAATACAATAAATGGACAAAGTGGTGACAAAAATATCACAGGAAAACAAAGTGCAAAATGACCTAACCATAGGGTGGTAAAGTATAATTAATCCTAATTTAAAAAAAATAAATTATTTCACCTACTTTTAAGATATTCTGTTCGTTAAACAAAAAAAAAAAATAGTTTGAATTTTATTATTATAAGTATAAGGGGTAAAATATAAATTTGTTAAAGTGTAAGGGTCAAAGTGAAAAGTAATCAAAGTATAAGGGGACAAAAGGCAATTAATGCATTTTTTTTTTCAACCCATGCCCCATACCCGTACCCGTGACCCGAATCCGGATGACCACAATGAAGTAATGAACCATTTGAACTGAGAACGCCCGACGTCAGTTTTGAGAGAGGAGAGGGTCCTGCAATTCTAGATTCTAGAGAGAGAAAGAGGAAGGTAATGAGCAGAGAGAGCCGAGTGAGGAGAGATCGAAACGGAGATCTTGAAGGAGAGAGAGAGAGACGAGTGGCGCAGGATTCATCTGCTGAAATATAAGTTTTGGAGGAGTTTCAAGGCTTAGATTGGGATAGAGGTGCAGAAGGAGATCGAAATCTGCATTGAGGTATGTTTGTGATGTTTGATCTGATCTGATCGAAATTTGAATTATCATGCAACATAGATCAGCATAGATCTGAGTGCAATTACTCTCTCACTTATAGATTTTCCGAAGTTCATCACAGATCTGAAATGAGAAGATCTAAGTTCGTTTTACTGAACAAAGGTGGTCTGAATTTTATCATTATTGTGTTTTTTCTGGAAAAATTGTTGAAGGAACATACTAGGAATGGGTGCAATGGACTTCTTTCACTCCGTGTATTCAGCATCGATTCAATTATCGTGGTTTTAATCTGAGTTGTATTGATCCAGTTAAAATCTTGGTCTCTCTTTGGAAATCTAGCTGCAAATGAACCGAACACTAGTCCGGTCTCCATTTTTTCTCATCTAAGTCTATCTTCATGCATTAGAGTTCATCTGAGTGCAATTACTATCTCACTTATAGAGTTTCTGAAGTTCATCATAGATCTGAAATGAGAAGATCTAAGTACGTTTTACTGAACAAATGTGGTCTGAATTTTATCATTATTTTGTTTTGTTTTTTCTGGAAAATTGTGGAAGGAACATACTCGGAATGGGTGCAATAGACTTCTTTCATTCCGTGTATTCAGTATCGATTCAATTATCGTGGTTTTAATCTGAGTTGAGTTGAGCCAGTGAATTTCTTGGTCTCTCTTTCGAAATCTAGCTGCAAACGAACCGAACACTTGTCCAGTGCCATTTTTCTCATCTAAGTCTATTGGATTGGTGCTAGAATTTTTTGACGTCTTAATCTTCATGCATTAGATGTAAAAATGTTGGTGGTGATGTTGGCAGCACAGCTGTTTTAATTTATTGTTTTTATTGATTGATTCCTGTATCCTTCAAATTCACTGTTCTATTTGAAGGTTAATGTGTTTCTGGTTTTCCGGGGGGTTCACTGAATTGCTAGAAACATGGATTCCATTAACGCAATTCAGTGCAATAAAATATTGTCTGTAGTAGCTGTTAACTTGATCTGATATTCCGACTGACTTCATTTTACTTTTTTTCCCCCATTTCTGAATGGATTAAAAACAGTTTAAATATGGAGAAATCTTGCTCTCTGCTTATTCACTTCGATAAAGGGACTCCTGCTCTTGCCAATGAGATCAAGGAGGCTCTCGAAGGTAACGATGTCCCAGCAAAGATTGATGCCATGAAGAAAGCAGTCATGCTTTTGTTGAATGGTGAAACGTTACCCCAGCTTTTCATAACAATTGTTCGATATGTTTTACCCTCGGAGGACCACACTGTTCAAAAATTGTTGCTTCTTTATTTGGAGATCATTGACAAAACCGATTCCAAAGGACGGGTTTTGCCCGAAATGATATTGATATGCCAAAATTTGAGGAACAATCTTCAGCACCCAAATGAATACATTCGGGGTGTGACATTGAGGTTTCTTTGTCGGTTGAATGAGGTAGAGATTATTGAACCTTTGATCCCATCCGTTTTGGCGAATTTGGAGCATCGGCATCCTTTTATCAGGAAAAATGCAATTCTCGCTTTGATGTCAATTTTCAAGCTTCCTCATGGTGAGCAACTCTTGATTGATGCCCCAGAGATGATCGAGAAGGTCCTGTCAACAGAACAGGATTCATCTGCGAAAAGGAATGCATTTCTTATGCTGTTCACTTGTGCCCAAGATCGCGCAATCAATTACCTTTTGACCCATGTCGATAGAGTTTCTGATTGGGGCGAGTCACTTCAGATGGTGGTGTTGGAGTTGATTCGTAAAGTTTGTAGGACGAATAAAGGAGAGAAAGGGAAGTACATAAAGATTATCATCTCTCTATTGACTGCCCCTTCTGCTGCTGTTACCTTTGAATGTGCTGGCACACTTGTTTCGTTGTCATCTGCCCCTACAGCCATTAGGGCAGCAGCCAATACCTATTGTCAGCTTCTTCTCTCTCAGAGCGACAACAATGTTAAGCTCATCGTGCTTGATCGGCTCAATGAACTCAAAGCTTCTCATAGAGAGATCATGGTGGAAATGATAATGGATGTGCTTAGGGCACTATCAAGCCCAAACCTTGACATCCGGAGAAAAACACTTGATATTGTTCTTGAATTGATCACTCCCCGGAATATTAATGAGGTTGTTCTTACTCTAAAGAAGGAAGTTGTGAAAACTCAAGGCGGGGAGCTTGAGAAGAATGGAGAGTACCGCCAAATGCTCATTCAAGCCATTCATTCCTGCGCGATCAAGTTCCCTGAAGTGGCCAGCACAGTCGTTCATCTCTTGATGGATTTCTTGGGCGACAGCAATGTTGCTTCGGCTATGGATGTTATTGTTTTCGTCCGGGAGATCATTGAAACAAACCCTAAATTGAGGGTATCGATTATCACGAGGCTACTGGACACTTTTTACCAGATCAGAGCTGCACGTGTTTGCTGCTGTGCTCTTTGGATAATCGGAGAGTACTGCTTGTCACTTTCAGAAATCGACAGTGGCATTTCAACCATTAAACAGTGCCTTGGAGAGCTACCTTTTTACTCTGTTTCTGAAGAAGGGGAAGCTGCTGATTTTTCCTCAAAGAAGTCCCAACAAGTGAGTTCCATAACGGTTTCTTCAAGAAGGCCTGCTATTCTTGCTGATGGGACTTATGCCACTCAAAGTGCAGCATCTGAAACCGCTGTCTCCCCACCTACTGTTGTTCAAGGATCATTGAGTTCGGGAAATTTGAGATCACTTATTCTCTCGGGTGACTTTTTCCTTGGGGCGGTTGTCGCATGTACACTGACAAAGCTTGTGTTGAGGCTTGAAGAGGTTCAGCCATTAAAAGTTGAAGTCAATAAAGCAACAACCCAATCATTGTTAATCATTGTTTCGATGCTACAACTAGGACAATCTTCTTTTCTTCCTCACCCAATCGATAACGACTCTTATGATAGGATTGTTCTTTGCATGAGATTGTTGTGCCATACCGGGGATGAAATCAGAAATATCTGGTTGCAGTCTTGCCGCGAGAGTTTTGTTAAGATGCTTGCAGATAAACAACTACGTGAAACAGAGGAGATTAAAGCAAAGGAGCAGATCTCTAATGCGCAGCCAGATGACCTCATTGACTTTTACCATTTAAAGAGCAGGAGGGTAATAACATTTACCTTGATTTACATTCTATATTTGATGCTTTGATAAGGCCCAGGGGTAACTCAAGTCCCCCCCTCAACTTTTGAAAATTCACACCTTTATCCCTATATTTTTAAGAAAAATTAATTCAAACTCTTAAAAATTTAATTTGAGCCCCTCTGATTTATTTAGATATCTAGTAAACCTCTTTAAAAAAATTACCCCTGTTTATCATGACCTACTTAAAAGTAAGAAGTATATAAACAAGATTTTTTTTGTCCCTTCCCAAACATCAAGAAAAGGTCTCTATATTCCTTTCTGCCCTTCCCAATGTCCTCAATCTGCCCTCTTCTACAGGGGCAGATGAAAGTATGCCTGAAATTTCAGAAACCCCCCCTTCATATGCTATAACTTACACTTATAGCCCTAAAATTTATATATTTTGCCACCCCAAAAATTCGAAAGACTCCCCCCCTTCTACTTTTATCCCCTCATAATCAATTTCCTGCATCGGTCACTGCCCTTCTACGGGATTTCAAGAACATCTAGGACTACCTCTGTACATGGGACATATTTATTGTTGCTTCTCTTCTGATTCTTTTGTGGGAGCCCACCCTTGGTTATTTCTCACTACATTCGGGCGGTGATGATGTAGTACGTCGCTAGTAGGGGACTCCTTAACGTTTAATTTATTCGGACTCATGTCATAAAAGTTCTGACAAATTTTTACGTTGGCTGTGAGTTACCTAACGCAATCCTCCTCCTTTACTTGGACTTGGGACCAACTGCGTAAAGAATAAAGCATAAGACACCCACAGACGGAGTTATATATATATATATATATATATATATATATATATTATGTTAACATATTCTTTTGTCGTATCCTTAAATCTTTGTGTAGATTCTTATATCCATCGGTTTTCCATCTGCATTTATTTATTTAGTTTATGCAAGTCATTTCTTGTGGCTGCTGCTCTCTCTCTCTCTCTCATTTTAGTTTATGCAAACTATATGTACTCTAATATGCACTTTTTTTTTTTTTTAACCACATCCAAGGGTATGAGCCAATTGGAGTTGGAGGATGCAGTCCAAGACGATTTGAAACGTGCCACTGGAGAATTTGTAAAGGATGGAGCTGATGCAAACACGCTCAATCGTATCATTCAACTCACCGGATTTAGTGATCCAGTTTATGCTGAAGCGTACGTGACAGTCCATCACTACGACATTGTTCTTGATGTTACCGTTATCAATAGAACTAAAGAGACCCTCCAGAATCTTTGCCTGGAGTTGGCAACCATGGGCGATCTTAAACTTGTGGAGCGCCCTCAAAACTATACTCTGGCTCCTGAATCAAGCAAGCAGATCAAAGCAAATATAAAGGTTTCTTCAACTGAGACGGGAGTCATTTTTGGGAACATTGTTTACGAGACTTCGAATGTGATGGAACGGAATGTGATTGTACTCAATGACATCCACATCGACATCATGGACTATATCTCTCCCGCGGTTTGCAGTGATGCCGCGTTTAGAACCATGTGGGCCGAATTTGAATGGGAAAACAAGGTATCACTTGCACGTAATTTTATTATTATTATTTGGGAATTATTTGGGGAAATTAATTGGTTATCTGATGCCCCTTTTAAAAATTCTCAGTTTTTGAAAAAAATGAGAAATTAAAGTTTCGGAAAAATAAAAAATAAAAGAATGGATACTAGGTATCATTTTCTTTTTATATAATTATTTGTAGCTCAATTGAGGAAATTAAATGGTTATTTGATGACCCTTTGAACGATCTAAAACTTTAGTTTTGAAAAACAGAAGTTTCAAAATAGTAATAAGAGGTTTTTACACTTTGCACCTCTGAAGTTTTGGAGAAATTCCATTTTAGTCCTTGTACTTTCAATATAAACACATTAAACCCTAAGGTGTCCAAATCGGTAACTCTGTTAATTTTTATGATGGAAATTAGCCAAGTGCCAAGATACAGAATCACCCACGTGGGTGAATAAAATGACGGAATGACTGACTTGACATGATTTGACTACTATTAAACCTTTATTAATTTGGTAGTTGCTACTTGATTGAGGTCTTTTTCCATATGAATCCTTCATTGGGGGATTTATTTTGATGAATGTTATCTAGCTTACGTTGAAAATATTGCTCTTGACAAGTTGTGTGTGTTTAACCTAAAAAATTGTTCATTTCAGGTTGCCGTCAATACACTAATTCAGGATGAGAAAGAATTCCTTGATCATATCATCAAATCAACCAACATGAAGTGCCTCACATCACCGTAAGCCCCCCCCCCCCCCCCCCCCAAAAAAAATAAAATAAAATAAAATAAATAAAATTAATAATAATCATAAATAATTTTTTTTTCTTTCCTTTTATGCTGAGTTGAGTATCCTAGATGAAAGGATGACAATTCAACCCAAACCGACAGGTAGCTGAACCAAACCGAATTGAACGGTTTGGTTTTAAAACAAATTAAATGGTTACGGTTACGGTTTTGGTTTTGGTTTTGGTTTTAGTTTCAGAATTGAAAATCAAAGCGGCTTTGGTTTTGATTTTGGTTTGGGGATATTAACTATGAAACCGAACCTCGTAGCCAGTATTTTAGATATATTTTTATTATATATATTACCCTCACTTTTTTATTTATTTATATTTTGACCTCTAGTGTCTATATAATTAATATATATATATATATATATATATATTTATATATCATACAAGACAAGACAAATATATCCATATTTCTGTCTGATTTTGTTTCAGGTCGGCATTGGAAGGTGAGTGTGGCTTCTTAGCTGCCAATTTGTATGCAAAGAGCGTTTTTGGAGAGGATGCACTGGTGAATGTGAGCATTGAAAAGCAAGCAGATGGAAAATTGAGTGGATATATTCGAATAAGAAGCAAGACACAAGGGATTGCTCTAAGTTTGGGGGATAAAATCACTCTTAAGCAAAAGGGAGGCAGCTGATCTCTAATCACCGTCGCCGCGTCTGCATCTTACCGGTAAGACGAAATTAAACGCATATAATTTTTTTTAGATTTATATAAAAATATTGTTGGGTGGAAGGGGTTGGTGATCAAGTTATAAGTATGAGAAAAAAATTTACTTCATGAGCTAATTTTGGGGTTGAAAGAGGTCCAATACTATTCTACACTGGTATAAAAGAGGCCAAGACCATCCTAAACTGGTATCAAAGTCTAGGTTACAACAATTCTGGCTCAATAATCACAAAATTAGAGACTGGTTGAAGGTTAGCCGATTAAAAACTCGATGTGTGAGGAAGAGATTGTTGGGTTTATCCCACATCGGATGTGGAAGGGGCAAGTAGTCAGATTATAAGTGTGGGGGAAAATCTCATCTCATGAGCTAGTTTTTGGGGTTGAGAGAGGTCAATACCACCTTACACTAGTATCAGACCTCAAGTTACAACAATTTTGACTCAATAGCCATAAAGGAAGATATTGGTCGAGGGTTAGCCAACCAAAAGTCCGATGTATGAGGAGGAGATTGTTGAGTTTATCTTATATCGGATGTGAAATGAGCTCGTGGTCAGGTCATAAGTGTCGCAGAAAATTTCACCTCATGAGCTAACTTTTGGGATAAAAAGAGACCCAAGTCCACCCTACACAGGGTAAATTGTCTTTTATCCTCCTCTATTTTTTCTAATTATCACTTTACCCTAACTACTTCAAAAACCTACACTTTACCGACTACTTTGAATAGAGTGAGAAATTAATTTTTTTCCGTTTAAATTAACGGAATATGCTTAAAAACTGATAGAATCAATTTTTCTATTCAATTTTTGGATGAAATTGACTCTTCATTTTAATTTTGATTTTTCTTTTATCATAATATTTTAGAAAAATTAATTATTTTTTGGATGCTTAATTATTTTTTTATTTTTTTTAAATGCAGTTTTGTAGGTTCCTTTTGGATGAGTTGCATTACATGTAGTAGAGCTTGGCCCGTAGATGATTCTCCTTTATTCTTCCTCCTCCATCTCCAATTGGACCTCTTCTCACTTGGTAAATCATTGTATCAATTTGAAAAACCTAGATTATTATTTTTTTTAAAAAAAAATCACCATTTTTTAGACTTGTTTTTTGCTGCATTTTTTTTTTCTCTCATCTCTTTTTTTTTTTTTTTTTTGAGATTGAAAGTTCAATTTTGAATTGTATAATTGAATAATAATTTGATGATATATCACATACATGTAATTCCTTTTGTCATGAATCTAGATCATCATTTTTCAATTATTATTATTATTATTATTATTTTTTATTTATTCATTATTAAAAAAGTCTTAGTTTGCAATTCGAAAATTACAACTGCATTCATTCCAAAAAATTTAATTTTTTTTAGCGGCATTTGTTACACTAAACACGATTTTAGTTGCAATTATTTTAGTTTAAAAAAAATCTAATTTAGGGTGGTAATGATGGTGGTGACTAACGGTGGATGTTGGTTGTGTTGGTGGTGATATGGCAAACGAATATTATCCGGCACGATTCGTCCTGACTTGGGAATATAAATTTGAATTTTAATATTAAATAATTTATTAATTTTGATTTTTTAAGATCAAACCGTTGATAGTACAATTTAGGAATTGAGGATTAATTGAACAATGCCCTTAATTTCCCTTACAATTTTTTGCCAGAAGAAATTTGTTTAGTTGTTAAGGTGGTTGTGTTGGTGGTGATTTGATAAATGGATATTATCTGACACGACTTGTCCTGATCTGCGGATATAAATTTTAATTTTAATGTTAAGTAATTTATTAATTTTGATTTTTTAAAATCAAACCGTTGATCATTCAATTTAGGAATTGAGGATCGACTGAACATGCCCTTAATATCCCTTATAAATTTTTGCAAGAAGAAATTTATTTAGCTATTAAGTTTAGGAATAATTTCTTAATTAAAGAATAAATAAAAATAACATTTTCCACGTGTCAAATATCAAAGCAAAGGCCTACCTACCCCCTACCCACTACCCCCACCACTACTACCACCCACCCAAAAAAAACATCTCTATCATCCAGTTATTAGTTTGTTAGAAAAAAAAAAAAAAATAGAAAAAAAAAAAAAATCAAAAAATAAGTCAATTGAAGACTCAGCATCATCCACTTCATTGTCATGCAAATTATTTATGTATTTTTTTCACACACATATATAGGGTGAATTATATTTTATACCCCTCTAACCATTTTACACTTTATTCTCTTGTGGTGTTTTTATCACCATTTTGTCTCATGTAGTTAAGTTTTATTGCACTTTACTCCGTGATGTTAGGGATGTCAACGGTCTGGGTTCGGCTCAATTTTATGCAATACCAAAACCAAAACCGTTTAAGATATGTAAAACCAAAAACAAAATCGCCAGTTTTTTTTAAACAGTTTTAAAATCAAACCGTTTAATTTTAGCCAAAACAAAAACCGCAAAACCGTTTAAGATTTTTAAATTTTATAAAAAAATCAAAACCAAAACCAAAACCAAAACACATCGGTTCGATTTTTTTTGCCATCTCTACGTAAGAGTGGTCAGCGGGCGGATTGGAGTGGGTTAGGCCAAAACCACGAACCAAACCAATACTAGGCGGGTTGGGTTAATTTGAACCGTGGACCACCCAATGACGTGCGGACTGGGGCAGGTTAGATTGTGCAGGTTGATTAGTTTAAACCGTGGGCTACCTAATAGTGTACGGGTTTAGCCTATTTTCGAGTTAGACTAATTAGAACCGTGGATTATTCTTGGAATATAATAAATATTGCTAAAAAGAAAAATCATTACATTACAAAAATTTGTAAAAAATTGTGACAAAATTATATTAACACAAAAACAAGAAAAAAAATTATAATGCAATTTATAAACCATCACAAAAATAAAATAAAATAATAATAATAATAATTACAAACGTAAGTAATAAAGTTTAAAACGACGTCGTTTTGTGTATACTCAGTTGGGTGGGTTGAACTCGTAAGAATATAAGCCAAACTGAAACCCGTCCATACATGTGCGAGTTTCAAGGTTTAACACTTAAGCAATATGCGGATTAGTATTGGGTGATTTTTTTGCGGTGCGGGTTTGACGGGTTGATCAAATCCGTTGCACACCCCTATCTCTATGTGATGTAGGTCTAACTACAGGGGGACAAAGTGCTTACGATGGGATTAAGGTGCAACAAAGACCTAACAACAGGGATTACGTGAATACTACAGGGGCAAAGTGCAAAATAGTCTAACTACATAGGGATAAAGTGTAATTAACCCCATATATCTCTTCTCTTTCTCTTTACTCTTATATAAAGCAAGGTATGGGGCACTATTCATTTAGTTATGTGATTTTACCAAAATGTCCTTAGCTTACATATATATTCTCCAAAAAGTCACTAATTTTATCTCACTTATTATCATGACCCATGTGCTCCAAAACCCACAAGCATTCTTCCACTGTACCACCCCACACGTGTGCTCTCTATAAACCAAGTATTCTTGTTCAACTATGCAGAAATAGTAAACGAAAGGGAAAAAAAAAAAAACCCCATTAAAACTAAACCTAATTTGGGTATGGGCAATGGAGGCTCATACTTTTGAGTATTCTTACATCCATGCCCAAACTTTCCTTACTTCACGCAAGCTTCAATTCCCGAGCAATCTTCACCTAACCCAATTTCTCTGTCAGCCACCAACTCCCATTTTTCGCTTCCATGCTCTCTCAAGACCCAACCTTCCACGCTCAATTTCAATTGATGATTTAATATTGAGGATGATTGAACTTAAATTAATCATGAATCAAGATAAATTCAGTGATTCGAAAGTAGAAACCATTGGAATAAACATGTTTTGAAATGAAGCATACAATTACACAACCATGCGTTACTTACAATTAATCTGGTGTATGCATCTTGATATGAAGTTTTAAGAGTAGCTTAGGAGTCTATGATTTCTCTATCACACACTGCCAATTTTGATATAAATTATGATTTACAATGACAAGGTTTAAGTCCTTGACAATTTATGATAACTATTGTATATTGGTTAGGATTCTCAATTTAGTTTTTGGTTAGGTTTGCAAATGAAATTATCTAAACCTTGGGTTGTAATCATAGTTTTTATCACGGCCATTTGTTTTCTTTTGCCAATCATCAAGTCCATAGATTCTTTAAAAAAAAAAAACATCTGGAAGATATAAATGTTTTTAAATGAATGTAATGGCCATATCTTAAAAAAAAAATCTTGATTTGAATATTTTAAAATGAATGATTTCAATCAAGTGGAACAAAATTATTTTATTATCCTAATTAGAAGATTTGATGTTTTTTTCTTTTCTTACGACAATGTTTCACTTTAGTAAGTGTAATTGCATGCATATGGTTGTCGCAAATACGCATTATGGGCTCTATTAGTTGAAATTGATGTTTTTATAATATTGTTTTAGAAAAAGAATTTTTTTAGTACCATTTGTTAAGAACCCTTTACAATTGAAGACAAAGTCATATATTGAACTTGTAAATGAAACCAATGATTTTCATTTTTATTTTTGTGTGATTTGATTAATATTCCTAGCTTTCACATTCTCTATTTCAAGATACAATTTTTCACCTCATTGTCGTTGCGCTCGCTCTTTCAGAAGGATTCTTCGTGTGCCTAGGTTCGTCGTTTTTACTTATTTTTGATCGTTTTTATGAGAATCTATGTAAATTTGTACCAAGTAATGGCCCAAAGTTTTGTGCGTGTTGCTTATGTGCAGGTCTGGTAGTTGAAAGCGAGTATCTTCCCTGTTTAGCCATGGCGTTGGTAAGTTTTTATTATTAGTCTCTCGTATTGCACCTTGATTTCTCAGTTGTTTGTTTTCTCCACGTAATCGTTTATAATGTAATTTCTTCATGAATGTCAGTTTGTGATATCAATCGTATAGGTTTGTAATTTATTTGTATTTGTCTCAGCAATTGAGTAGATAATTGGGTGATTTATTTGTGTCTATCTCAGTAATTAAGTGGACGATTAGAGTTTGTAGATTTATGTTTGAATTAGAAAGAAAACAATTGAATTTGAGATGCAAAGATCTACCCACCTTGACCTCGTGTGATATGGTTAGCTTCAATATCTCTACTTTCATAGATAAATTCAATGTTTGTTATATTTTCACTCACACTTCTTATGTCACTTACACCCTGTGTCACTCAAAGCATTCATAGGCCTTCTTTTTAACTTTCTCTTATTTTGTGTGTTGTATTTGTTTCAAGTTGAATGTGTTTCACTGATTTACCTTTTTTATATGTTTTTTTTCCCTCTTGAAGAACTTCAATACAATATCTGTGATTCATATATATTTTTTATTTATAAGACTTGCTTTGGGATGTTTTCTAATTTTATTTAATATTTGTAGGTCTTGCATGCTACAAGAACAACCAAAAATGTCATGAAGGCACTTATTGTTGCATAATATTCCGGGGTTAAAGAGGAGGTGACCCAGAATTTTAAGATGGGTGTTACTAATAAAACCCTCAAGTTTCTCAAGATGAATCCCATTGGCAAAGTATGATAAGTATGTCTGAGATGAGATATTTGCATTGCCTGTTATTTTTCTCTTGGTTGGGCACGCTAGGGATGTTGGTGGAGGTGAATTCCATGACTATACATTTGTTCTCAATCGGTTTATCTGGATAATAGTAATGAATATATGCCCATTGCATGTTGTGATCGAGGGTGAGATAAGCCAAATGGAATGGTACATTGTTGTTTTCAGCAATTTACTTTTACCTGCCTATTACCTTTTCCTATTTAGTATTTACACAGAGGTGCATGTGTAAAACTAAGGATTATCTATCCACTATAAAACAAACTTTACAATTTGTGCTTTTGCTTTCAAGTAGAAGGACTTTTAGTTAAACGAAAATACTTTAAAAAAAATTGTTACGCAAATGCTACTGTATTTTTTATTTTTTCCAATTATTATTATACTTTGGGAGATTGATGGACTTTAATCTCTGCTCCTAAATTTTCTCAATCAAATTCTTTTGTATTACGAGGAACTTTATAGGGATAATATTAAGATAAGAGGTCATCTTTACATTACTAGAGAAGATTTTTTTTTTTTTCCT
Organism: Eucommia ulmoides; assembly: GCA_016647705.1. Lineage (NCBI taxonomy): Eukaryota > Viridiplantae > Streptophyta > Magnoliopsida > Garryales > Eucommiaceae > Eucommia > Eucommia ulmoides. The sequence continues at coordinate 841,227 of JAENRU010000489.1, forward strand.
ACTTTTGCTTGTAAATAAAAAAATATTTCCATAAGAGTTATTTTTCATCATTATTTATTTGCATTCAATTTATTCTCTTTAAATTTGTCAAATCTATCTTGTATCTTGGGTTAAAAACAATGGTTAACAAGACTATTTTTGGACCATCATGTTTGAATTTTAAAGAAACAGAAATAAAAGAAACATAGATTAAAAAAAAAAAGTAGTTTTGGGTTCTCTTCCTTAATCTTTATAAGAGGTTTATGTCAAACTCCCTATCTTTTGTAGATTTCATTTCCTATTCCAAAATTTGGGGAATAAAAACAAAGAAGAAGACAAACAATAAACGAATGTCGCCAACATTTACTTATTGCCGTTCAATGTTAAAAAATAAAATGCAGGTATCGTATTGACGTTAAAGTTCATGATCAAAGCAGAAACATAATTGTTTCTTTATTTGGACCGAATGCCGAAAGCTTCCTTGGTTGCTCCGCTAAAGACCTTACGGAAAATTCGACTAAGGATATGTATTTCCTAATCCATTTTTTTTCTAAGAAATAACTTTATTGAAACTTTGAATTAGCTTTGTGAGTATGCATTATTTAACTTGTATATATCATTCTTGTGAACTTTTCTCTTGAAGAGTTTAAATTTTTCTATACCTATCCAACATTGTTTTGACAACCGTCTGCCCTTACAATTTTGCACTTCATCACAAGTCGTATGTCAACATAGAAACACAATACTGAGCATTGCACAATATTTAGCTAACCAATATTATACATGAATCTATATTCTTTTTTTGTTAAATTGTATTCTTCCTTCATGGAATATGCAAGTTATGTATTAACGAATCGTTTTTCTCACATTCATATCCATAGATTTTTCATGTTCATATTGTTTTATTTTAATTTTTATTACTTTTTAAAAATAGGGTTAGACCCAATTTGTATTTTATATTGTTTGTTTGTTGTTTGCAAAAAAGTGTCATTAAATTGAGGTGCAATTAGAGGGTTAGAACAAAAAAAAAAATGTATTTCTGTTGGCTGTGGATAGTAACTACTTAATCAATATATATATATATAATAATTTTCTAATTTAAAGCACTACTTTTTGTGCAATTATAGTGGATTTCTTGTTTGGTTAAAGTACGTTCCAGGCACTAGTTTCAGTCATAATGGATCAAGATTAGTCTTCTGTTTATTTTCTATCTCCATGAATATTTTGATGAATATAAAAGGGCAGGGCAACCCGGTGCTACAAAGCTCTCGCTATATATATGTTAAATTTAATGTCTGAAAATATTGTAGTGAAGGTTGCAATGCCAAGGTTCACCACCAAGATTGTGGACATGATGAAATAGAAAGGTTGTTTGAATCACAGGGTGGTCCAACATTTATGTTCCAGGTATTCAAAAAAATAGTTGAATTCCACTATACTATTTTTCCAAAATGCAACTACAAGTTTTTCTTATTATTTCCATCTCTGGAGTAAGTGCCTTGTTTAAATAAATTTTACAATCTGAGAATGAATATGGACCGATTGAGTATGGACTCGGTGCACTGAGGTGTGCTTATATGAAATGGTTAGCCGAAATGGATGTGGGTTTTAGTACTAGAGTCTCGTGGGTTATGTGCAAGCAAGATGATGTCCCTAACCTCGTTGTAAATTATTTATTTATTTATTTATTTTTATTTTTTGTAGTTTTGAATTTTAGCAAAAGTAAAATTTTCTTCTATATGTAATTAGAATTTTTTTTTTTTATTTTTTTTTTTTTTTTTTTATTTTTTTTTTTTTTTAACGTAGCGGTCTAGATTGTTTTTAGATTAACGCTTGCGATGGCTTCTTCTATTGCGATTACTTCTCTCCAAGCAGAGCTTATAAGCCTAAATTGTAGACTGAGGCTTGGACTGGCTGGTAGGATTAGAGGTTGGGTTCATGGAATTGGGGCTTTAAAATTTGAATTAGAAATGAATTCATTATATATATATATATGAATTCTTGACTTATTCTACGCTTAAAAATAATTTTGGGCAGACAAAATGGTGGATCTTTCATTAACTATTATATGGTAAATGAATTATTTGTTTTTTTTTTTTTCAAGAAAATAATATTTATTTTGCAACTAAAATTTAATTAATTTAATTGTATTTGGTGCTTCTCCCATTCATGCGTGATAGCAAAAAACATATATTCATGGAGGATGAAAAGGTGCTTGACCAAGGACCAAGTTTGCCAATCTCCTTTATAAGTTATAGCAAACAACGCTGCTTCGTTACAGGTTTCTTCAAACCTTTACAAAGGTGTTTTCAAAGAAGCAACAATAATATGTGCACCGTTGATATAAAATTGTAGACACCCAAATCATTGTCTCCATGTTTTGCTTTTTTTTCCCCCTCTCTGTTATTGCCTCATTCTTAGGCTAGAATATGTATAGTTCTTAGCTTCTGTGATTTCTTGTTGCCATGAGCATATTTGATATATGGGATTGGGAATGTGGAAGTCATTTGACTTAGTCATGTTTTACTTCACATAATTGCACATGAAAAATTAGACTTCAACTTCATGTTACTTTCTTACTGTTTTTTGCATGTTTTCCTCGAAAAAAAATTTGGTACAGTTTTATTTACCTTATTTTAAGTTGTGTAGGCCAAGCGAGAATTGTGAAAATTTTCAAATGCCAAAGTCTTTAGTTGTTTCATACTTTGTATAACCACCATCCAAAAAATGGGGACTACACATACCCGATGACCTACTCACCATGGAGTTCCACAAGTGGCCTATTGGTTTTGTCACGATAGAATGCGCTCGAGGAAGGTTAGTAGGTGCACCTCAAAGACTTGTATCTTCTGCATTGTAATTGCTCATGGATTTTATTACTTGTGATTGTTATTTGGTCATTGAATTTTATGCTTTGATTATGCATTTTTTTCTAGATAAATTAAAAATTATATATATATATATATATATATATATATGGATGTGCATCAAAAAGCCATTTACAATTGCTATGTGTGAGACAATCTTAATTGCTCATCTCAGGAAAGAGTAGCGAAAATGGGTAAAAACTGTGAACTGGAGGAAAAAGAAGATTTATGTGTTGATCAGGAATATGATATCTATGGTATATAAGACTTGCTCTTGCTACAATTGTTCCTGAACAACAGGAAGAAGATTTGAAGTTCTTAGAACTGGTTTTGCCCGTGTGTTTTTTTTTTTTTTTTTTTTTTTAATGTTATGATGGCTAAAATATTGTTAGGTACACAAAATTTTGGAATATTTATTGGGCTTTTGCAAATTAAGATGGATGAATGAAAATGTTCGATAGGAAATTTTGCATGTAATTTTCTCATTTAATGTATATCCTTTTTTATACTCATATACGGTATAAATGTAAGTTTGTGCATATTTCTTGGTAGTTATATTTTGTGATCAGCTGCACAATACAATATTAACTTGTTGCTCGTAAGTCGATAGACATTAATTTGTCATTGTGGAAACACGTAAGAGTTGAAACACTTAGAGTTAATTCATGAAATTAACAACAATCTAAGAACGTGGGTGCAAAAGTTATTGATAATCTATGACCGAAATCAATCAAAAAGGGATGAAGCACAGAGATAACGGGCACGTGATTCGCACGTGCTCTTCACCTAGTATTATATAAGCTTTGAGTTTACTATTCATTTGGACACGTGAAATTACATAATTGTCCTTTAAATTTTTTAAAACTAAATTACACTTATCACCTATTTTTTTACTATATATATATATATGCCTACTAACTTTTAATATATTACAAATATTATTTATATCTATCTATAACTATTATAAAAATCAAGAATTTCTTCACTCTATATTTGTACTAAATTGTCCTTAAAAGATTTTTTTTTAAAAAAAAAAAAGACATATTTTTAATTGTTATTCATGTGAGATACATTTATTATGTAATACCCCAGAAATTCATATTTTGTGAAAATGTTATTTTATATAAATATTTTTGGAGATGGTTTCGTACATTTGTGGTATAAATATATACTTGATAATTTTTAGAGTTACATGTTAAATTCGTATTTTTTAAAATACTATTTTACATAAGTCTTATACTTTTGGGTCATTTTGTATATTACAAAAAAATTATGGTATAAATATATATATTTAATAATCTTTGGGGAGAAAGTATAATTATTGAGTTTAATTTGGATTATGAAACAAATATGGGGTGCTAAGTGTAATATTGAGTGGCTTCCATGGGAAGCCACCCAACTTGTGGCCGTGAATTTAAGGGGGAAAAAAAAAAAGGAGGTCGGTTGATCTTATCTCCAACATATAATTTATATATATTTTATAGATATGGATATATAGAGAGAGATGGGGAAAGAGACAAAAAAAAAAAGGGGGGGGGAAGAAAAAGTGGGTAGGGCAGTGGGACGCAAGAACAAGGAAAGAGGAAAAAAAAACAAAGAAAAGAAAAAAAAAATGGGGTCTCAAAATACGGAATTGGAAAAGGAACCAGATGAACTTATATATTAGAAAGTTTTGAATATTATGGTTCAGATTTCGGTTTCGAATTTTAGGTAGAATTTCTAACTCTTTTAATACATGTATTTAATTTTTCTATTGTGTAATTTATGTTTTATTGTTGTGGTTAAATCTTGATAAAAAATAATTATGATTATGTGAAAATTACGTGAAAACCATATCAAGGTGTTTTATTTGTCATATTAATTAAATGCACATATTAGAAGGGTTGGAGTTCTACTGAGCGTTGACTCACAACTCCATAGTTTTGATTGCAGGGTCTGTGAGAACGAGAACGACAACGACGCCGGGAATCTCATTTGAATTTTTATTTAAAATTGTAATAATTGTATCTATTAATCACCATTGTAGAATCGACTTGATAAATCAATAAACTATAAATTCGAAAATTATAACTTTCGCCGTAATTATATATTGAATTACAAATTTAAACTTTAGTATTAAATTGACCGGCGTCAGGAATTTATTTGAATGTATTTGAAAATAATGCGGCGACAAGAATTTCAGCTGAATTTCTATTTAATTTGTAATAGTTGAATTTATTATTTATCGGTGTAAAAAAATTGAATCGATCAATTTGACATTTGTGATTGTCGCCATCATATGCAAAAATTTCTTGGATTTACCAGTAATAAATTATTCGTTATTCGGTTATAATTACACGATAAATATAATTGATCGCCGAAGCATTGAAAATTTATCGGATTTTACTTATTAGAATATCGGTCGCATACACGAAATGCGACCGGAAATATATTTGAATTTTTATTTTTAAAAATTGTATTTATGATTTATTGTTGTAATCGGTGAATTCGATAATTATAATTTTCACCGTCGTATGGTAAATTAAAATATTTTCATAAGACGAATTATTAATTACTGAACGCCGTCGCATTATAAATTTATCAGATTTTATAGAATAAAATTTTGGTCAATCGGATTTTGGTCTAAATTCTCTAATGGGAGAAACCGAATAACGGCCCTGGGAAATCGGGTCATTACAGGTGGTATCAGAGTGAGTTTACGACCGCCCCGAGATTGGGTTATGGAACTCATTACTTATAATAAATGGAATAATATTTAAAGATAATAATTTTACAAAAATAATTAAAAATAATGGTAATAATAAATAAATAAATAAAATGAGTTGAAAATTGCTTGCAAACTTGTACCTTGGGGGAATTTGAAGATCAGAAGATAAGCCGCCAAACAGTTCATTGTTGTATAGTAGACTGCACAGAAAAAAAAAGAAGGATATATTTCTTAGCTTTGAAAATGTAATTGTGATGTTGGCCAAATTTCACATTTGGTCTCTCACGTTTTACAATTGTTTCAATTTTGTGAAAATTACTTCCGGCTATGATGATTTTTGGTTTTCATATTGTTACGGCCTGTTTAAGTTGTTATTGTTTAGATTGTGGTTTCATTTTGATGAAGAAAAGAAAGAAGAAAGAAGATAAATGAAAGCAGTGAAAATCGCAAATGTATAATATATATATTATTGGATACTATTAAGTTTGATTTTGCTCTCATAAAATTTGTTCTGGAAACAAAATATTATAGATTCTAATATTTTTGCACCACTAAAATTGGATAAAAAATAATAATAATAATAATAATAATAATAATAATAATAATAATAATAATAAATAAAATTATTAATAATAATAATAATAATAATAATAATAATAATAACTCAGATAGATATTGGTTCACTGCTAACGTTAGGTGGGGTCGGAATGTGAAGTCATTATGAGATTAGTGGGAGCAAATCGTTACTTGGAAATGTTAATTTGAACTTTTGAGATTAATTGGTGTTGTAGAAATGCAATTAGGGATTTTATGTGATATTTTTTATATATACATTTTTCGTGATTATTGAACTTGTCATGTTACGTGAGTATTGAATCTTGAGATGAAATATCCTATATGTGGTTTAAAATGTAATTATGTGGTTTGGGATGTATTTGGTTATGACACATATTTAGGTATTTGAAAAGTATTTGGGTGGTTAAGACATAGTTACGCGTGAGTGATATGTTTACGTGTTTCCAGATATTTATGTGGTTTAAGATGTATCTATGTATTTCAAGATGTATTTACAGGATTGATTATTCTTAGTCTCACGGGACAGTCCACAAGGAACTAGGCTATCTGTTGGATAAAATGTTGGCTGCAATATGTTGACTTGAAATATTGGATGAAATCGGTAAATGTTGGTTATAGGATATGGCGATAGACTTGAAAAGTCATGCCAAGTGAGAAAATTTTCGAGGTTATAAACTTGTTGGAATTGAGATAGACCCAATCCAAGTAGGACTGTCGTGATATTTTAAAATACATTTGTTGGTCGTATATATTTATTGTTATTTCTATCAGAATAGCACAGCAGGAGCGTGGTGGTGACTTTTGGTCACTATTGGTTAACCGAGAGTGACCAATACGGTACAATTCTGAAATATTATTATTGTTGAACAAAATTTCGAGAACGAAATTTACTTAAGGGGGTAGATTGTAATACCCCAGAAATTCATATTTTGTGAAAATGTTATTTTATATAAATATTTTTGGAGATAATTTCGTAAATTTGTGGTATAAATATATACTTGATAATTTTTAGAGTTACATGTTAAATTCATATTTTTTAAAATATTATTTCACATAAGTCTTATACTTTTTGGTCATTTTGTATATTACGAAAAATTTATGGTATAAATATATATATTTAATAATTTTTGGGAGAAAGTATAATTATTGAGTTTAATTTGAATTATGAAACAAATATGGAGTGCTAAGTGTAATATTGAGTGGTTTCCATGGGAAGGCACCCAACTTGTGGCTGTGAATTTAAGGGGGGGGAAAAAAAGAAAGAAAAAGAGGTCGGTTGGTCTCATATCTAACATATAATTTATATATATTTATAGATATGGATATATAGAGAGAGATGGGGAAAGACAAAAAAAAAAAAAAGAGAGGGGGAGGGGGGGAAGAAAAAGTGGGTAGGGTAGTGGGACGCAAGAACAGGGAAAGAGGAAAAAAAAAAACAGAGAAACAAAAAATGGGGTCTCAAAATACGGAATTGGAAAAGGAACCAGATGAACTTATATATTCGAAAGTTTTGAATATTACGATTTAAATTTCGACTTCGAATTTTAGGTAGAATTTCTAATTATTTTAATACATGTATTTAATTTTTCTATTGTATGATTTATGTTGTTATTGTTGTGATTAAATCTTGATAAAAATAATTATGATTATATGAAAATTACGTGGAAATCATGTCAAGATGTTTTATTTGTTGTATTAATTAAATGTACGTATTAGAAGGATTGGAGTTCTACTAAGCGTTGGCTCACAACCCCACAGTTTTGATTGCAGAGCCTGTGAGAACGAGAACAGTGCGGGGAATCTCATTTGAATTTTTATTTAAAATTGTAATAGTTGTATTTATTAATCACCATTGTAGAATCTACTTGATAAATCGATAAACTATAAATTCGATAATTATAACTGTCACCATAATTGTATATTGAATTACAAATTTAAACTTTAGTATTAAATTGACCAGCGTCAGGAATTTATTTGAATGTATTTGAAAATAATGCGGCAACAGGAATTAAATTGAATTTCTATTTAATTTGTAATAGTTGAATTTATTATTTACCGGTGTAAAAAAATTGAATCGATCAATTTGACATTTGTGATTGTCGGCATCGTATGTAAAAATTTCTTGGATTTACTAGTAATAAATTATTTGTTATTCGGTTATAATTACTCGATAAATATAATTGGTCGCCAAAACATTGAAAATTTATCGAATTTTACAGATTAGAATATCAGTAACACACGAAACGCGACCGAAAATATATTTGAATTTTTATTTTTAAAAATTGTATTTATGATTTATTATTGTAATCGGTAAATTCGATAATTACAATTTTCACCGTCGCATGGTAAATTAAAATATTTTCATAAGACGAATTATTAATTACTGGACGCCGTCGCATTATAAATTTACCAGATTTTATAGAATAAAAATTTGGTCAATCGAAATTTGGTCTAAATTCTCTAATGGGAGAAATCGAGTAACAGCTCTGGGAAATCGAATCGTTACATACTATAAATATTTTACATATATACACAAGTTTTCTTTTTCAATATTTTTATTTGCAATATAGAATTACAAATTGCAATACACTAATTTAAAAATAAAATAACCTGAGTATTTTTGTATTATTCAATTAAAAATAATATTTTATTTTGTATAAAAAATACTCTATCTATTTAATAGAAACCTAAAAATGTGTACTTGAAAAGAATTTTTAAAGTAAATTTTTGTGGGACTTTTTCATCTAAAATTGTTTTAATTTAAAAAAAAAAAAAAATTGTAGGCATTTTTTTATTTATATATTTTAATAAAAAAATATCTTAAATTAGTATTTGATTATCCGTGTATGACATACTAATTCTATGAACGATTTTTATAATTTCATCTATGAGTCATAATTGTACATCTTTAAGATATTGAATATTATTTTGTACTATATTACACTAAAATTATAATTAATTTTACAATTTGTAACCTCATGCATTTGTATATATGTATTTGTTTTATTATATTAAGTGTTGTGATTATCATCAATTATTTAAAATTAAAAAAATATAGGAAAAAATACTGGGAGGACCCAAAAATACCATCAAATTACCGGTTAAACCTACTAATTAGATAATAAACCAAGAAATCTCGAGTTACATATTATTTGCACAACGCAGTCCCAAAAATCTGATCTGTATACTTTCCATTGACAGATTTGCCCTTGCAGTATATGCGGCAATAATGTTTCCTTAATGAGGATTGAGAGTTTCCATATTCAACAAAATCATTTTATTAAAATGAAAATAACTATTATTGTACATATTTTTTTTACAATTTAATTATATATTTAGATTCGTCTAAATAAGATCTTCAAAACAATATACAATTTACTATTTTTTTTTCATTAGTTTTCAGCTTTCACATTCATGTTACATGTAACATGATATTTTCAGAATTTTTGAATGTTACATGTAATAAGGTGTAGTTATCAACTTTTTTTGGGGGGGATTAATATTGGGTTGGTTTTAATGTAACATGCAACATTGATGTTACATGTAACATTAATGATACGAAATTCATCATAACCTTTTTGAATGTCACATGTAACATTCGTGTGCATCATGTTAAATATGTCAAAAAAATGTGATTAACTAGTTTCAGTTTTTACATTCATGTTACATGTAACATGTTATTTTCAGTATATGCGGCAATAAAATTTCTTGAATAAGGATTAAGAGTTTCCATATTTAACAAAATCATTTTATTAAAATGAAAATAACTATTGTTGTACACATTTTTTTTACAATTTAATTATATATTCTGATTCGTCTAAATAAGATCTTTAAAACAATATCCAATTCACTATTTTTTTTCATTAATTTTAGTTTTCACATTCATGTTACATGTAACATGATATTTCCAGAATTTTGAATGTTACATGTAACAATGTGTAATTATCAAATTTTTTTTGGGGGGGGTTGATGTTTGGGTTGGTTTTAATGTTACATGCAACATTGATGTTACATGTAACATTAATGATACGAAATTCATCATAACCTTTTTTAATATTACATGTAACATTTGTGTGTATCATGTTAAATATGTCCAAAAAATGTGATTAACTAGTTTCAGTTTTCACATTCATGTTACATGTAACATGATATTTCCAGAATTTTTAAATGTTTACATGTAACAAAGTGTAGTTACCATTTTTTTGGGGGGGGGGGGATTTGATGTTGTGTTGGTTTTAATGTTACATGCAACATTGATATTACATGTAACATCAACATTAATGATACGAAATGCATCATAACCTTTTTTAATATTACATGTAACATTCGTATGTATCATGTTAAATATGTCCAAAAAATGTAATTAACTAGTTTCAGTTTTTACATTCATGTTACATGTAACATGATATTTTCAGAATTTTTGAATGTTACATGTAACAAGATGTAGGTACCAACTTCTTTTGGGGGGTTTGATGTTGGGTTGGTTTTAATGTTACATGCAACATTGATATTACATATAACATTAATTATACGAACTTCATCATAATTTTTTTGAATGTTACATGTAACATTCATGTGCATCATATTAAACATGTCCATAAAATGTGATTAACATCTCATTTGAAAGAGAATAAAATGAACATTTTTGTTTTGCAATTTTTATCTTTTTTCACATGAAAATATGAGGAAAAAACGAAGCAAATTGTGCACATGAATATTAGTATTGTTTACCAAATTTAGCTCTACTATATAAGGAGTCTACATTGCCGCATATAATGCAAGGGGTATTTCTGTCACAAAAATAACAAAAGGACTGCTGGGTGCACATGAATATTAGTGGGTTTATTTAGTAGTTTTGGCCGTAATTTGGGACCGTTCAGTCAGCGCTCCAAAAATATAAGATTTTTTTTTTGGGGGCGGAATTTCAATAAATTAGGTTGTTCCGTTAAATTTTATACAATTCTATGACTTTATTTTTTCAATATAGAATTTTAGAGAATTTATAGAGCGACTTTGCAACTTTTAATACAATTGTCACCTTATTTATCGATTTATAGTACATCATCACTATTAAGGTTTCTATCAATACATATTTGTTTAGGTAGATAAAAAAATTAAAATTAAAATTTGTTTTAACTTTTTTTAGTAAAAATATTTAATTGATGACAAATATATTAAATCTCACTTATTTTTTGACTTAATTTGAAATTCTTTTCTTAATTATAACTAAGGAATTTTATTATATAGTTTCTTAAGAGATATACAACTCATAAAATAAACCTTTCACCTAGAAAAATAATTTTTTTAGTTCATATAAAATAATCCCTAATATTCCCTCCAAATAATATTGTATTTACAAAATCATGTCATCCGAGCTGTGTAACCGTTGCATTTATGGGAATTGTACAGTTTCCAAATATATCACCTCCATCTGGGAAAATCGCTACTATGAACTAATTCTCTGTTAAAAAAAATAAAAAAAAATATACATCAAATTAATGTAGAAAGAATCATCTTTCTAATGATATAATTTGTGAAATTTTTGGATAAAAATGTAAATTTGTGAATGTTCAGTTAACACAATCACTGGTTTTATATATGTGCTCAAAATTTGTGAATGTTCAGTTAACACAAATCATCCTAAATATTCGGTTAACACAATCACTGGTTAAATATTCAAAAACTGTTGGTGCTCTTTAATCTGGCAATCGAGTTTTGCCGAGTGGACGAACATTAAACAATGATAATGAATGAAAAAAATTCAGATCATACAATCACAGTTCTAATGTTCAAAAAATGTTAATGTGTTTTTCAATTATGAAATGTTGATACATTATCAGTGACTGCGAATGGCGACATGAACGAACGACTCTGACGACCTTAATTGTTCTAGAATAGGAAATACTTTTAGATCTGGAACCGCGAGAACATTCATCGTCGATTGTTCCCAAATATGAAAAATTTCATATAGAAATGAAAGAAGATGAACAAAAAATCGATCAGCGAGAACATTCGTCATCGTCGTTCTAGAAAATAGGAAAGACTTTCAGATTTGGAATTACGAAAACATTCATCATCGACTGTTCCAAAGATCTGAAAAATTTCAGATAAAAATAGAAAAAAATCGATCGACGAGAACATTCATCATCGTCGTTTCAGACTGTCCAGATCTGTCATCGTTCTATACGAGGAAGAAGACGACGGAGTCCTAGGCAAAGAAGGCGAACAAGAATACTTCACATAAACCCAAAGAACCACAATATTCAACCAATGCAATAATCTGATGGCCAATGCCGCTCCACCTATTCCAAGTCTCAATCCAAACACCAAACCCCAACTATTCTCTTTCTTCGCCGGCATCACCGCTGGCCACCACCGAAAGGATATGCGATTTAGGGATTTGGAACAATTTCTAGCCTTTGATTTGAAGCATTAGAGGTTCATCGCCCCATCTTTTCTTCTTTGTCCACCTGCATCACATCATCATCACCCCACCCCATCTCTTCATCCTCTGTTTTTGCGTACTGCATACCACCGGCAAGGGCTACTGTCCTCCACCCCCACAGATCATGATTGTCTTTCGTCGCCTGCAATCCTTGATTCGTCGATTTCAGGGATGACAATTTTCGCAGGTGAGCCCTCGATTCTCTTCAAACTCTGAGACTGTAAATATTGAACCATTGAAGAGAGAAAAATCGTTGTTCGAAGACAAGCAGCGGCTAGGGGTATGCAACGGATTGAGTCAACCCGCCAAACGCGCCCAAATCGCAAAACCCACACCGCAAAAAAATCGGTCAATACTTATCTGCGCATTGCGTAAGTGTTAAATCTTGAAACCCGCACATGAATGGGCGGGTTACGGTTTGACTCATGTTTTTACGGGTTTAACTCGCCCGCTCGAGTAGACACAAAACGAAGTCGTTTTAGACTTTATTACTTACATTTTTAAATTTTTTTCTATTTTTATAATGGTTTACAAATTACATTATTGTTTTTTTTCTTCTTATTTTTGTGTTACTATAATTTTGTTGCAATTTTTCTACAAATTTTTGTAATGCAATGGTTTTTCTTTTTAGCAACATTTATTATATTTCAAGAGCAATCCACGGTTCTAATTAGTCCAACCCGAAAATAGGCTCAACACGTACACTATTGGGTAACCCACGGTTTAAACTAACCAACCCGCACATCATTGAACAGTCCACGGTTCAAACAAACCCAACTCACCAAGTATTGGTTTGGTTCGCGATTTTGGCCCAACCCGCCCGCTACCCACCCCTAGCGGCGGCCATCGAAGAAAATGAATATATATATACACATTTTAAAATTATATATATATATATATATATAGTTTAATATTTTAAAATTATAAATTATATACACAAATTATAGAGTGCCTTCTGCCATGGAAAAAACTTAATATAATTATATATTAATTAATATAATTAATTCTAGATAGTGCACATTTCACTAACCTATATTTGGTGTCATTCACAAAAAAAAAAAAAAAAAAATTAACTAAAAAATAACAAAAAGAAAATGGTTAACAATTAAATAAGAAAAATTCAATTGTGGTTAATTAAAGACAAACAAGAAATTAGAGGCAGTGATTGTGATTTTGTAAAATTGAGGAAAATATTTGAATTTTTGGCATGCAATTTATGATGCCAAATTGCCTAATAAAGATTGAAAATTTAATCATAATTATTGAATGCCAAACATGGGCCACCAAGGGTATGTCCATGGTGACAATAATAGATAAATCAACAAATTAATTTTTTTTTTTCTCAAAAAATAAAAAGAAAAAAAAAATTGTGATAAATATTAGCAGGAGATTACAACTTAAAATTATATAATTTTAAGTGAAATAATTCCTTTTATTTAAATAGCGTTTGAGCACTCGATTTGACAACCTAGCGGAAAGACCACATATATACATATAAAAAAGTTGCCAAATAATTGGTGCAGGAATAGTGTTTGAGCACTCAATTTGACAACCTAGCAGAAAGACCATATATATATATATATATATATATATATATATATAGATATAAAAGTTGCCTAATAATTGGTGCAGGAATTTGATCCATAGATAAAGGCCAACCAAATACTCCAAGAATCAACTCCCATCAAATTAAGGGAATGTTGGTGGAGAAATCCCATCTTTAAAAAAATTATTTTTTAAAGATTATTTTATGTTTTAAAAAATTATTGTTATAGAACTTCACAGATTTTACAGAGCGATAATTTTATGAAATAGAACCTTTCACCAAATTTTTCTAAAATCAGTTTGTTTCTTTTTTTAATTAAAAAAAAAAAAAGTAATTATTTATGTAGTAGTAATAACGGTAAAATTTGGTACGATAATGGAGGGAGGGGGAGGGGGAGGGGGAGGGGTGGGGTGGGAGTAAGTGAAATTATATAATTTCACTTAACCCTCCCCCAACTCAAATCCAGCCGGGCCATGGCTGGATTAGATTTTTTGTGGGGGTGGGGGGGGAGGAGAGGGGGTTGGGAGTATGGTTAATTTTTTTAATATTTTAAAATTAAAAACTATATATGCAAATTAATTAGTTAAAACTATAAATATATATAATTGGAGAAGGGTGGGGGTATAGGGGCTGTCACGGTGGTATCCCCTTTTTAGAAACCGGCCCTCGTAAAGTCAGGAAAACCTCAAACGGTAAATAAGTTTAAAATAGACCCATTTTGATATTTTTATAACTTTTCGGACCCAAAAGAATAAAGAGCAAAGAAACGTGTTTCTAAAATAAGGGCAAGTCCAATAATATTAGGCGGGTTTGGTATGTTTTATTCGGGTCGAATAATTTTTCTAAGCCCTTCCTTCCGGTATAATTTATTTTTGGGAAATTTTTTTAAAAATTACGTTCCATAAAAACACCACTTTATAGAGTTCCGTAATAATGATTTTTTTTACACATAAGATGATTCTTAAAATATTATTATTGAAATCTTGGTACCAAAAAGTTTCTCTCTTTTTTTTTTTTTTTGTTACATATAGTTTTCTTATTTTTAATTAGACACATCAATCATTATCGAGTGATATGAGCTATGAAAGATTCCAACTCCAACCGTGTAATCCCACCTTCCGCCACCGCTTTCGTCACCGCCTCGCGGTACTCCGCCGCCCTCCTCTTCATCTCCTCTCCTTCAGCCGACCCCATCAACATTGTCACAGCTTTCGCAACTTCCCGACCGGTCACCAACTCATCACGGCGCTTCCAGTCCCTCACATATACACCGATTTTCAGAAACTCCGCCACGAGAACAGCGTTTATCGACTGGTCGGAATGCAAAGGCCAAGCTGCCATGGGCACTCCCATGGTGATGCTTTCGATGCACGAATTCCACCCACAGTGGCTCATGAACCCACCTGTTGAAGAGTGGGCTAATATCTCCAGTTGAGGAGCCCAATCTCTCACTACGATCCCTCTCTCTCCAACCCTCTCTTCGTACCCTTCCGGCAACTCAGCTTTTCGGACCTCCCCAAAGACATCTCCCTTGTCCGCATCTCTCAGCACCCATATGAATTTCTCCATGCTCTCCTCCAACCCATTTGCGATCTCTTTAACCTCGTCGTCGCTCAGCGAAATCGTCGTCCCGAACGAGACGAAGATCACTGAATTCGGACCTTGTTTGTCAAGCCAATCCAAACATGGGTGTCGCTTGTTCGAGTTCTTGTTCTCGCCGATCGTTATCGGGTTAAACGGTCCAATAGCCCATTGTTTCTCAGCTCCGTCGATCGGATATTTCGCCAGCCAATCAAGGTATGGACCTTCTATAGCTCTGCTTGTGTTGAAAATATAGCCGGAGTTAAACTCCCGGAAGTCGGGTTGAGCCACGATGAATTTGAGAAATTCCTGCGTCGCGCAACCGTCCACCGTGATTGAGTCTTCTTTTCCGGTTTTCATTTCCTCCGGGAGCGGCTTCCCATGGAACAACCAATGGAACGCGATCATAGACAAAGCCGATGTACTCTGAAAACAATAGGACTCCACGTTGTGTAAGCTGGGTACGTCCTGAACGGCGGAACCCATCAGGGAGTCGTGAACGACAATCACTCTTTTATGGGTCGTCGACAGTGATCGGAGAAGTTCTCCGACGGGTTCCCGGAGGTTCGACGTCGCGTAAAACAACGGGATAAGCTGGTCGGGGAATTTGGTGGGAGCGTTTGGATTGGGAGGTGGGGAGTGGAAAGGAGGGATTGAGAATTGATGGAAATGCATGCTGGCGGCGGAGTTTGGGTCCCAGCCCTGGACTCGTGCCATGGCTTGGCGGGTGTGGACGGCGGTGCTGACGTAGTGGACCGGTAGTTCGTATGAAGAGATGATGCGAGAGAGCTGGAGGAGTTGGTTGAGGTGGCCTTGCGCCGGGAGCGGCACTATGACCACCGCCACCTGGGTTTGTTTCAGGCCGTTCTGGTCTTGGGTGTTCGCCATTAACAAGATTCAATTATTAAAGACTAAAGAGGTTTTTATAGCCAGCATCATTCTTGGAGGATGTGTTTGGAAACCCCAAGTTGCCGATTTTTATTTTATTTTATTTTATTTTTTTATCTCTTTGTGGACGATTAAGCTCCAGTGCTCCACGTGAAAGAGATTTTTTTTTTTTTTTTTTTTTTTAAGGGATAATAAGTAGGGATGGTCATGGGCCTGGGGCCCGCTCAGCCCGTTCTAGCCTGGTCTTATTTTTTTAGGGTTTGGGCTCAAGGTTTGAGTTCATGGGCAGGGCTTGGGCTCAACCTTTGAGGCCCGACTAAATCTAGGGCCGGGCTTGGGCTCAAGCCAAAATTTCCCGAGTATTATTATATATATTTTTTAATTTATATATATATATATATAAAATAAAATTAGGGTTGATTTCTCTGCCGTTTGTCTCTCAATCTCCTACCCCCATCGCGATTTCTCTGTCTTGCAGTCCCTAACCCTCATAGCTCAAGCTCCAACTATCCCTCTCGACGAAGCGGCGGCTCATCTCTCACCGACAATGACGACGACGACGACGAACATTCCCTCACTAGCGACGACGGCGGCTTATCGCTCGCAACGACGGCGGCGGCCCTTCCCCCTCTTTCTTTTTTCTCTTCACCAGTCACCACTTCCCTCCCTCCAGCCTCTGCTATCGCCTCGCCGCCGCCGTCGATCTCTATCTAGCTTGGCTTCACCGTCGATTGCTATCACCGTTGATATCTTGGCTTCCCTCCCTCCTAGCTAATGAAGCCTAGATCGGGCACCTAGACACGAGATCTACTACTGCCGATCCCTCAGCCATCAGATCCGCTACCCGACGACGTCGTTGATTGCTGCCCCGACGGAGTTTAGGTAATAAATTAGTTTGGTTTCTGTTTGTGCTTCGATGATTTCTCGTTTCTGTTCATGCCTTGTTTCTCTGCAATTACATTGATGTTTAAGTGAAATTAGTTGATTTTTCGAGGAAATTATGTTGTTTATTTCATATTTTCAGTTCATGATCCGATTGTTCGGTGTGGTGTTTATGATTTGTTAGAAAAAACTATAGGCCCGGGTTTGGACTTTGATTTTTTGCTTAGGGCCGGGCTGGGAAATGATCATAGGGCCCGAGTATAGGGCCGGGCTAGGCTCGGGCCTAGCAGTTTCTTGTAATACCCAAGGCCAAGCCCGGCCCATGACGATCCCTAGTAATAAGTGAGAGGTCCTAATTGGTAAAAAATTCTAGAGACGTTAAATTTTTTTGATTTAGTCCCATTTGTTTTAAAAAGATGGAAGTCTTGCACATATGATAACCACGCGCCAATTACATGTAATTATTTTGTGTGCAATATTACTGTATTAGTTGCAAGTTTTTTTTTTTTTTTTTTTTTTTTTTTACATGTAACCATTTTGTGTGTAAAAAATTTGTTTGATGTCACAAAATATATATAATTAGTTAAAGATAACTAATTATATATAACTTTTTAATTACATGTTTCTGATATGTAATTATAATAAATGATTTCTCAATAATTCTTGCGTCGATGATTCATGCTATAATGTTTCTTGTCTTGTCTAATAATCTCATCGTCATCTAATAATCTTGTATTGATCAAACCCTAATAATCTCACCATTGATGATTCTTGTGACGTTCGTCACCGTTGATGGCTCCTGCTCCTTTTTCGTCTCCTGTTCCTATCTGACGATCTGTAAGTTTTTATTATTATTATTATTATTATTCTTTAATCTTACTCACTAACTCAGATCTCTAAAAAAAAAAACAAAAAAAAAAAAAATAAAAAAAATAAAAATAAGCAACTATGTTCTACAAATTTTCAATATTTTATCTTTTTTTCTGTTGTTACCTGACAACCGATCAACCTTTATTCTGCATCTGAAATCTATATGATATTAGATTTTAGTATGCATTTGGTGGATATCAAGGCCCCTTTTGGTTACTGTTTTTGTTCCCTAATTCCTATTCTCGCTCTCTAAATTTTGGGTTTAACGTACAGAAACGCGTCTGGAAAGTATGTTTCTGTTCACAAAATTTTGAGAGTAATTTGAGACTATTTTTTGAATTCCTTAAGAATTTGAGAAACAAAAAAATGTTGATTCCTTCACTTCCACAAAACTATTCCCACTACCATATTGTCGGCCACCATACATTTAAAGAAAAAAAAATGTTGCAAATGTAGAAATCAAACGGGCCTAACTCACTCACAGAAGACGTCTTGTAAGGGTAAGACTACCCTAGGCTTTATATATAGCCTAGGGTAATCCTAGGCTATTGATGTGGGGATTCAATTGCCCCCCTCACGTGCAGGGTGGACTTTTGACCAACCATTGCAAACATATATTGGATCAAGTGCCCAAAATCGATGTGGGATTCAACATACAGCCTCACGCGCAGGGTGGACCTTGACAAACCATTGTGAATGGATATCGGGGAGTCCAACATTAATGTGGCATTCAATACACCCCCTCACACGTATGGTGGACTTTAACAAACGTCACAAACCACTGTGAATATATATTGGGGAGCCATCATTGATGTGAGATTTGATTTCCCAACATCAGACAAAAGCCTGATTTTGATACTATGTAAAGATCCAACGGACCTAACTCATTCTCAAAAGACGTTCTGTAAGAGGAGGATTGCCCTTGGCTTTATATATAGCTCAGGATCATGTAACACAAGCGATGTGGGATTCAACAACAACCAAATGTGTTTTTTTGTTTCTGGTCTCATAAATTAATAGAAATAATTTTAATATAACGGTCGTCATCAAACATGTTTCTATTTCTAGAATACTCCTGAAAGGGAACAGAATTTTCTCCCATCCAATTCCAGTTTATTGAAAGTAGAAACAAAAAAGCAAAAACACTGACAAATGGCACCCAAACTTTTTCATGACACCCACCCAAAGAGACAAAGAACACCCACTAGGGAAAAGATAGAGAGAATGCACAAAGCACATTCAAGAAGAATAGAGAGAACATACGCACTCTCTAATAGATGGAGAGAGCACGCTTATAGACAAGAATTGATGGGGAGGGAACACACAAATTGATAGACATGAATAGGTGTGTCCGGACTAATTTACGTGCACTTCAACTAATAATTTCCTTGGATGATCTTAAGAGCACACTCCCCCCTCATTGGACTGGTGCATTCAGGATAAATTAAAGATTTAATTCCTCAAGAACTTCTCAAGGGAATCGAATCCTAGTTGACAAGAAAAAATTGACAGGAATACATAAAGAGAACACACAAAGGCACACTTATAGACGGGAATAGATAGAGAACAAACACAAAAACACACACTGATAGACAAGAATAGATAGTTAGAATATACACACTGATAGGCAGGAATAGATAGAGAACACCCACACACACTCATATTCAGGTATAGATACAGAGAACACACACACACTGATGGACAGGAATAGATAGAGTGAACACACGCTCTGATAGGCAGGGAGAACATACACAGAGAGAAAGAGAGAGGGCACGTTTATTTGTATTTTTCTGTGTGTATAGAGACAGAGAGAGAGAAGGGATCTCAGGCTGTGCAGCAACTATCCTAACTGCAATATAAGTGAAGAAATTATGGAGATTCTTTGCTGCTTTGGCTTCTGGTGATGCTTCCCCAAATCCTGCAAAAAAACAGACACACCCCATTTTTGTAAGCATATACATCATATCGATACACGCTTCCCCGCGCCCGCGCACACACACACACGTAGCGAGAGAGGGAGGGAGAGCAACCTGGAACATACATCTTTTGACAGCTGCTACGAGTAGTAGGCTGAGAAGTCCTGTGTTTCCATGGTCCATAGGGATGAGAATTGGTTCTTCTATAGGGATTGGGAAGGTGAAAGGAGGAGGTATTTAAATATGGAAGAACTGTATATGCTGCCATTAATATTTCTGTATGCACACACAGACGCACACACTGACGGTGCTGCTTGAATCTATTTCTCTTTGGTTGCAAATGATAAAGAAAAGATCTGTCATGTTTTGGTCCCCCCAAAGCTGAACCATATAGAATGAACTCAGAAAAATGAAAAAATATTTCCCTGTGGAACCCACCATCGGGGTGTGTATTTGTTTAGTGAGTGATTCATTTATCCTGTCTTTTATCTCTCTTGGATCAATTTTTTTTTGTGCGTAAAGAGGCATAAATGTTCGTCATTTATTTGATACAATTATAATTTTTTATTTTTTTAATATTTTATTAATATCCCTATTTTTGAAAAAATACTTTTTATTCCTAATTTTTTTAACAATTACTTTAACACCCTACATCCACCTCACCCACCACCACTGTCGACATCCAATGCACTGGTTCTTCATCTTCTTCACTGGAGTATTGTTGTTGGTCGTCTTCTCTCTCTCTCTCTCTCTCTCTCTCATATGTGCTTTGGTGCACAAATCGGCGTCGATTTGTGCGGTTGATCACAGATCTGGTGGGGGATTGAGAGAGATATGACAACGACAAGGGGTTGAGATTTTATTTTATTTTTGGTTAAAAAAGAAAGGAATTTATTTATTTATTTATTTCAAAAAAAATGGATGTTAGTGTAAAAGAGTTAAGAAGGAAAATATATAAAAATAAATAAATTGGAGGAATATTTATATATTTTAATTTTTAATTGTTTCATTTATTTTAAATGGTTAAGTGCAAAATTTTAAAAAAAAAATCAGTAATTTTTTATCTATAGAGGAACTAGGTGGTATGATAAAGGGTTGATTGCTACTTACTAAATGAGATAGGAGATTTTTGGTTAATAGCAAAACGATAGGGGAAGTAAATGTAAATATTGTATCTTTCTGGGTTCAAAAAAAGAAAAAAAATGGCATCTTTCCTCCCCCGGTTTTTAATAGGATTTTTCTTTCATAAACATCACCACTGAAGTCGAAAGTCGCAACCTCATCCTCTACTATCGTTATCATCACTATTACCATCGAAGTTTGCACTTTGCATCCCCTGAAGTTTGACCTAATTTTCACATTGGTCGATATTAGTATATTAATCATTTTAATTAAGGACAAGTTATTAATGGTGTTAGAAAATGGACAGAAATTGGCCATATACCAGGCAAGGTTAATGTTGTCATATTTCATTAAAATTAAAAGTAATTTCGTAATTTTTCTTCAACTAATTCAATGAACTCTATTTAAAAATTCATTCCAAATTTAAGGACACAAATTGTATCTACTCTGACAAATACCACCGCCCTCACTCCAAGCCCAACCCTCCTCCGGTCACCCGAACCAACCACCGCCCCTTGCTCTCTCTCCATATCTCTCTTGTGGGTAATGGGTAAAATTCACCGTGAATCTGCGACGGATCTAAACAGATATGTAATCAACTGAACAATAAACTCAAGAAAGGAAGGATCGAAATAGGTGGTGATGGGTTGGGCACAGAGGGGTGAGTTTGGGGGGTGGGGGCAAGTGGTCTTTGCCATGCATAGAGGGAGAATGAAGAAAAAGGAAAAAAAATACGTTTTAGTCCTTAAATTTAAATGACTTTTCAAATGAAGTTCATTGAATTGTATGAAGAAAAATTACGAAATTATCCTTAATTTTAAAAGTAAAATGACAATATTACCAGTAATAAAAAGGTGATGTGCATGGCACATGTTCAATTTTTGTCCAAGTTCTAACACCGTTAATGATTTGTCCTTAATTCAAACCATTGACATATTTTAGGGTGTTATGTGTTTAAATTGAAACCCTAGGGATCAATGTTGAATTTGATCAAATTTTAAGGGCATAAAGTGTAAAAAACTCCAATTTTTTTAACAGAGAACAATTTTTTCATTGATTTTTGGAAAATGTTCAATTTAATATAGGGAAATTAATTATCTGATCATTAAAAGATATATATATATAAAAAAAAAAATAGACTCTCAACTATTATAATAAAGTTTTACTTTCTGAAGATTTTTTAGAAAGTAATTTTTTGTTTTTTGACTATTTTTTTTTTTTATAATTTACATAAAATGTTACTCTGTAAAATGTAGCAAAACATTCACATTCACATTCTTAGTTTTTAATATTTAATATATGTTTATGGCTTGATTAACTTGTTGTGATTATTCACAATTTTAACTAAAAACACCAAAATAATATCGATATGAACATTTACAAAAAATACACCGATATGAATATTCACAAAAATACCGATTTTTTTCTTTAACAAAAACTCACTGATATTTGCATCCGTGAATGTTGATAATTTTTTACCAGACATAACGATATGTACTTTCACCAAACGACATCGATATAAATATTCACAAAAATAACAAACAAAATAAGCAACATAACACCAAATCAAACCAGATGAGAACCAATATATCAAACTAGATCTGATCTAGCGAAATATGTTCATAATCTAAAATTTTCCAAATCTGAAATTTTTCAAAGGCTTATACCAACAAAAATAAAAAAACGTTTAAAAAAACTAAGGTGGCGTTTGGTAACCGTTTCTGTTTCAATTCCAGCAGCGGGATGGGAATGGGATGGGAATTTTGTTTTCTTTTTGGGAGTAGAATTGCGTTTGGTAACGATCATTTTTTTTTTGTTTTGGGAAAGGAATTGTGTTTGGTAACGATTTTATCCTAAAATCTTTTTTTTTTTTTTTCTCTTTTCAGTTTTGGCCTGACGGCGGTGGCGCCGTCGCCGGCCGGCGGTGCTCCGGCGGCCCGTCGCCAGCCGGCCGGCAACGGCCGGCGACGGTTCTCCGGTGTCGGAGACGGCGGTGCTCCCGCCGGCGATGACCGGACGGCGGTGGCGCCGTCGCCAGAGACTGCCGGAAGTGCCTGGAAAAATTCCGGCTGGACGGTGACCGGCGACGGTCGCCGGAGATGACCGGCGGCGGCGGACTATGACCAGCGACGGTCGCCGAAGATGACCGGCGGTGGTCGACGGTCGGCGGCGGCGGATGGTGGCCGGCGGCAGGCGGCGGCGGCGGGCGGTGGTCGGCCGGTAGGTGAATAGTGATAATGGGTTTTGGGAATGGAATGGGAATAATGAGAAACAACTTTTTTTTGTTCTCATTTCTAAAAAAAAAAGTGGGCACAATTCTCAAATGGGAATGAAATGGAAACGGAAACAAAAATTACCAAACGTTATTCCCAAACAGAATTCCCAAAAATCTAGGAATGGAATGGGATGGAAATGGTTACCAAACGGTAGGGATGGTCATGGGCTTGGGGGCCCGCCCAGCCCGAACGACCCGCCCCTATTTTTTTAGGGCTTGGACTTAGAGTTTAAGCCCACGGGCCGGGCCAGGGCCTAGGTATTAGGGCCCGATCAAAATTAGGGCCGGGCTTGGGCAAGATTAAAAATTTTTAGGGCCGGCCCGGCCCGGCTGGAAGGATATTTAAAAAAATAAAAAAAAAATATATATACACGTTATAATACAACCATAATATTTGAAATATTAATTTTATTTAAAAATTGTAATTTTAATATTTCTTGTTGGTTTAGTTTGTTTGTATTATTGATTTACCTTTAAAAATTGTAATTTTAATATTTTTTATTGGTTTGATGTTAAATTTTTTGTATTTATTTTTTAAATTTAAAAAAAAAAAAATAGGACCGAGGGCCCGTGGACTGGGCTTTGTGCTTAAAATTTTCTTATAGGGCCGGGCTTGGGTATAGAATTAAGGCCCGATCATCGGGCCAGGCCGGGCTAGGGCCCAACATTTTTTTGTAATACACTAGTCTAAGCCCGGCCCGAACCCGGCCCGGCCCGACCCATGACCATCCCTACCAAACGGGACCTAAGATTTACGAAAAACAAATCCATTTAAACATTCACCAAAACCATCAATGACCAAATCACAATAAACATTCACCCACACACAAACTCAATAAACAAACAAACAAACAAACAAAATCCAAACCTGGAAAATCAACGGTCAATGAACATTCACCAAATCACCCAAAAACAAATAAATAAAAATATTAACAAAACTCAAAGATCAGACGAAGAAGGCAGCGGCGCAACACAAATCCAACGCGCGAGCGACCTCCTGCGGCGGCGGTGACATCACTGACGGCTGAGAGATGTGACCTCCGATGGTGGAGTTGACGTCTTCATCACCAGCGGCGATTGATGAGAGAATGAGGGAAGGGGCGTGGCAGCGAAGAATAATTTTTATTCTTTTTTTGAAAGATCTTTTAACTTCGCCAATACTACCTTCCTTTCACATCACAGGCATGGGAGCAGCCAAGACGGAACCAGTCAAGCCACGCAACAGAGATAAACGTGTACCATTCTTCATTTCAACTTCACAATCCGGGTTTCGTCTCCAATTTAGGGTTTCAATCGTTTCCCCAGTTTGTAGCATTAGAAAATGGTAAGAAAGAAAGGATTCGAGCTGATTCTAGGGTTTATCGTGTTAATCCTTCTCTGCGATGGAGTTCAATCGAAGTGCAGCGGCAGCTGCGTCGCTTTAGCTTCGTACTTCGTTATGTATGAAAGATATCTCGAAAGAGTCTCCCCGATCTTCTCCTCTAATGTTTCCGAAATTCTGAGTTACAATCGTATCACAATAACCAATCCTCCTGACATTCTTGATGGTACCAGAGTCAATGTCCCGTTCTCTTGCGGCTGTCTTCGCAATGGTGGATTTCTAGGTCATCAGTTCATCACAAATTTCGGCTGTACCTACTGGGAGGCCGCCGGAACTTACTTTGCTAATCTGACGACCGTCGATATGTTGCAGAGGTTCAATAATTACGGTAACGACAACGCATTTCAGAATTGGCCGTTGATTGTTACTGTAAATTGCTCGTGCGGGGACAGTCGTGTTTCGAGAGATTATGGGTTGTTTATCACGTACCCTCTTCGGGCCGGTGAGAGTCTGTCTTCCATAGCCAATGCATCTCAGCTTCCTGAACGGTTGTTGCAGGATTACAATCCCGGCGTGAATTTCAGCAGGGGAAGTGGTTTGGTTTTCATTCCTGGGAGAGGTGACTCATTTTTCTACACCGTGTCTTACTCTGTTTTATGAATATATATGAATTCACGAGGCAACTTTTTACTCTGTACAAAACTATGTAATTTTGGGTTTCCTTCCTTTTTTTTAGTCCAAATGAAAGGTGTTATAGAGCATGTAGGACACAAAACACTTTTAATATAGTTGGAAATCAATTTTGTTAATATATGTATATATGGGTCTTAGCTCGTTAGGTTGTATGGAGTCAATAGTCCAAATCCTAATCTTTGTCTATGGATTGACCCTTGTATATCTCATTATAGGCTTGACATATATCAATATATCGTCTCATATTCTCTCAAGATTTAATTTTTCTTAGCCATATTCTTACTAAAATTTCGCATTTTTTTTTCCGTTTGAATCACTATCGTCGTTGCCTCCAACATATTGTGTCATTGTTCAACAACCCAACACCAAATCCGACACCAACTACATATTCCTAAGTAAGCAATATGTCCAAATCCACCAAAAGTAAGCCAAACGACCTCGCCATGCACCTGCACACACCTCGAGAAATCTCAGTGCCGCCATCATCTTTGTTGACCCCTACACACTCCATTGTTACTCCTTTATCAACACCAAAACCACCACCATAATTGTCTCGCCGACGCGAAGCCAATGCCACCAACCAAACCTCCAACAATCATCGGATGCACCCTCATCTCCGCCACAAAGCCGTTCTATCTCTGCCGAACTCAACAACGCGCCTGGCCACCTCCACAACAACCCTAGACACATCAGCAACTAAGTGTCATGTCATGTTAACCCACCGTCGCCACTCCTCCTTCCATGTTAGTGCCAAGTCAGAAGACATTGCTACCACAACATCGCTACGTCAGCATCACCTGTCATGCTAGCCAACACGTCAGCACAGGGGGGAATGCCACGACATTTGGCACGACATTGCCACGTAAGCATTAGGGATGCCACAACATTTGACATCATCTCCACGTCAGCATTGTTGATGTACTCGCTTTGCCACATCAGGAGCTCCCTTTGGAGTGGCGGCGAGATTTTGCCAGTGAAGAGAATCTTGTGGAGAAATCCAAGAGAGTAAATCCTGGTAGTGTGCTTAATCTTGCCTGAGAAAGGGATTATGAATTCATGAGAGTGGATCTTCGAAAGTGTAAGGGTTCGGTTCTCACTTGGGAATTTGATAGTGAAATTAGAACTTTCCATGGGAGTTTGGAGGAGTAGACGTAGGCAAGGAATCTTGCCGAACTACTATAAATCCTTGTGTCTTGTGTGTGTGATTATCTCTATCCTTTACTCTCTTTGGTTGTTTACTTTGCATTGTGTAATTATTATTCTATATCTCTTCTGCATAAGTGCATATTTACAATAATCATACTTTGAGGATTTTATTTAAACAAACATAAGAAGGATAAAAAAATTTGAAGACCCAATTCACTCCCCCTTGGGTCATCTCTGGGCCAACGCTTCGTCTCCACTAAGTCAGCATTGCCGATCAAACTGCAAATATCTTTAGTCTTCACCAAGACCTATCAATATAGGCTTTACTTTCCAAACTCTAAGTTAATATTGGCTTACTACCTTGAGTTTGAGGAGGAATGTTAATATATATAAGCACCATAATCCTTGCCTATACACAAGCACCCTTGTACATCTCAGTATTCTATAGGCTTCACACACATAAGCATTCCATATGTCAATTACTCATGAGTGAGTATTTATGTGGAAAGTGAGTATATTTTGGTCTCTAAGACATGTTTTGTCCTTGGAATTAAACTTTTATTAATGGACTAATTGCTTAAAACCCAGGGCATTTGATCTACTAGTCGTATAGTGGCACTCCTTTAGGCAACCCCCCCAACCCCCGGGCAAAAAAAAAAAAAAAAAAAATCTCTTCTCAATAATAATAATAAAAGAAACATAAAAAAAAAATTCCTTTTTTTATTTTCTTGTTTGATGGGAAACTTGTTCGACCCTTTTGCTTTTTTGAAGGGATTGCCTTTCAAAATTTATGATTACATATTTTTATGTTCAATGCAGATCAAAACGGAGCTTATCCTAGTATTAGGTAAGAAATATAAAACTCCAAGGTTTTCTTGCTTTCAGCAAATTTCGTTTTGAGTTTGTTTACATCTGATTGTCCTTCTTTCCTCTTTGCAGGTCAAACGGTGGGGTTGTCTTTGCTCACCCAACTTATCTGAATACTTCTACTCAAGCTCAAAGTTGAGTTGTCGAGGTGGATTTTGATATTCTCTAAATCTCAAATCTATATATTTTTTTTTCCTAAAGCAGGACTCTCTGGTGGAGGCATTGTTGGCTTAAATGTTGCAGCAGTTGCAGGAATTGTGTTCTTTGCATTTTGCCTTTATGTTAGATTTTGCAGAGGGAAGAGACAGGCAGGCGAGCTTATGCAAGGTAATCATTGCGTCTTGTTTGACGCATTCAATACTATATTTAAAGGGAGAGCAAGGGGTGGTAGTTATTTTTTTGGTGTATCAACATTTGAAGTATCAATAATATCCTTAATGATTATATAGGTAACGGAAGCATGGATAAAGCTTCAGGATCAGGAACGTACGGTGATGGTGGTGTTCCTGGGATTTCATGCATCACTGTTTATAAATCGGTTGAGTTCTCATATAAAGAGCTAGCCAAGGCTACAAATAAGTTCAGTTTGGCTAACAAGATCGGTCAAGGTGGCTTTGGATCTGTTTACTATGCTGAGCTAAGAGGCGAGGTTTGTAACCTTGTATCAATGTTATTTATACAAAAATGCATAGTTGCATGAAGTGGGCACGGGAGCGGGAGCGGTGAATCGTCGAAGTTTGAGAGTTTCACATCTTTGGAGCTCTTAGGAAGTAACTTTTTTTTAGATAAATATATAATATAGTTGGTAGTGTTCCGATTTTTATTTGAAATAATATATTTTTACAATACAATATTTGTCTGTAAAGGCCTATTTCATGTTTTTTGTGTTAAAATAAGTTTTCAACAAAAATATGTGGAAAAAATAAGTTATTTCGAGGTTTAGTTGTGATAGGAGTACGGTGGGAATGAGGTTTTGACATGATACGAGCAAGTGTAGTGCGAAATTATCAATAAGAAGTAGGGGATTGTGAGTCTGACACTGGAGCATGATCATTTTAGAGGGATCCGGCAACTAAATAAAAAAATAAATATAATAATAGTAGTAGTAGTAATAATAATAATAATAATTATTATTATTATTATTAATGAGAGTGAATACTAAGAGAAGGAGTTTGGCAGATTTTGTGCATGAGTAAAAGGTTATTGATGGTTCAAAAGAAACCCAGACATGATGGGGTTACTAATCGGATGAAAAAAAACATTCTTCAACGTGCTAGAAGCAAGGGGATTCATGCCTTTTTGCCTTGGCAGTGTTGGGCATATATGATAACTAGGTTTGCCAACTTGATCATGAGAGACCATTCATGCCATTGGATAGTGGTTTGTTGGAGGAGATATGGATGGATAGGCAAAGAGGTGAATCATTTATCACTCTCACAGTCTCACCCAGTGTTGTAAAAGGCTTAGGCGCGTGGTGAGGCGTTTTAAAACCCCAAGGTGTGGGGCATAAGTCTCATGAAAAATGAATTTCAAATATTTTAAAAATGTAAGAAATCAAAAATACCTTCAAATAATAGAAAAAAAAAAAAAAAATAGGAAAAAATGTAAGATGAGAAATAAAAAAAGACAATGGACAACTTTTTTAAAAAATTTATGCCAAGTAACTAATAAAGTGAAATAATGGAAATTTCTATAGGATAGGGAAATGTAAATAAGCAAATATACAAGTTAAATTCTCCCCAGAAATATCTGTTTAATTATGAAATGAGAAGATAAAGGAAGATGGAGATTTTTTACTATATTTTGGGGGTTATTTTCTATTAGTAACTCGAGTTATGTTAAATGTTAACCTTAGTTAAAACTTTTAAATAACATAATTTTAACAAACATTTATTTTTTTGAAACCAAAAAAATAAAATGAAAGAACACATTGGGCTTATGTCCCTAGCCCAAGGCTTCACCCAATTTTTACGGCTAGGTCTCTGCCAAAAAGACGGGGACCTATGCCTAATGAGCATTTCACCTCACCCATAGCCCAGGGAATTCTACTACGTCCCTTCTATGTACTTTGCCTGGTCTCGCTCATGGAACACCTTTGGCAACACTACTCTTACCTCATGGGGTTAGGTTG
The DNA here is from genome assembly GCA_016647705.1 of Eucommia ulmoides. Classification (NCBI taxonomy): domain Eukaryota; kingdom Viridiplantae; phylum Streptophyta; class Magnoliopsida; order Garryales; family Eucommiaceae; genus Eucommia; species Eucommia ulmoides. Next base: position 871,039 of record JAENRU010000489.1, read on the forward strand.
CACTGTGTATGTGCTCATTGAGGCTGGGGATCGGCCCTACGCCTATCTAGCAGGTCAACAAGAGCAATCTAATCCTCCCCTGAGGAGATCTGCCTGGGAAATCAGGCCACTGCAACGGTATTCTCTTTCCATATATTATCTAATGTTGATAGATAATGATGAACCATCTTGTTATGAAGAAACTCTACATATTGAGAGACACAAGAAATGGGAGCTTACCATGACAAACGAGATGGACTTTTTCATGTCGAACTAAACTTGGGAGTTGGTTAAACTTTTAATGGAAAAGTGGACTATTCACGACAAATGGGTGTGTTGGTTGAAGGTGGAACATGATTGTACCAAGAGGTACAAGGCGAGGTTGGTGGTCAAGGGCTTTGTGCAAAAGGTCGATATTGATTACTCTGAATATTTTTCTCTGGTGGTAAAGTCCACATCCATCAATATTGTACTTAATCGAGTTGCAGTGCATGATTTGCATCTAGAGTAGTTGGATTTGAAAACGCATTTCTTTATGATGATCTTGAAGAAGACATCTACATGCATCAACTGTAGAGTGCATGGCCATATGGCTAAGGAGAAAAGAAGAATGGTGTGTAAGCTAGTACAAATTTGAAATAAACTCTAAAGTAATGGTACAAAAAGTTTGACGATTTCATGAAGAACGACAGCTTCTGGAAGCGCAATTGTAACATATTCTTATTAGATTCATCTTTTATATGTGGAGGAAATGTTTGTTGCATGTCCTAGTGCCTAGACCCTTTACACGAACCTAAAATTTTAGGGTCGGGCTCAATGGGTCCCCGAGCCCATGAACACCCTTACTCTTAGTCTTAAGCATAGGTTGTTTGAGGGGTTTGGTACGAAGGATCTTGGTGCGATGAAATGAATCTGTGCGGATTATTGAAATTTTCACGGTCAGAGTAATTGGGCAAAGTACTTGGTGGATTCAATGTGGATGATGAAAAACTTCTTAGCACATCACTGGCAAGTTATTTCGAATTCTCCCAAGAAAAGTCACCGATGACAGTGGAAGATGAAGAGGAGATGACTAAAGTGTCGTATGCTTTAGCCATTGGAAGTACACCATCGTTTGCACTCGTCTAGACATTGCTAATGCAATGAGAGGTGTGAGTAGATCTATGAGAAATCTTGGAAATTAGCATTGGAATGCGGTCAAATGATCTTACTTTATCTTGTCAGTATCAACCACCAAAGATTGGGCATTGTGTTATGGAGGTGATGATGGTGATTTGTGGGGTTATGTCGATTCGGATCTTGCAGAAAATTAATAGCCCACGGGGTACGTGTTTACTCTCTTGACTGCGACATGAGATGGGTTTCTCAGTTGCAAAAGTTTTTATCCATTTTAACTATTGAAGAGGAATACATTGCATTGAAAGAACCGCGCAAGGAGATGGTGTGGTTCAGTCACTTGAAGAGTTGGGACTTGGTACAAGGAGAAAAAGATCCCAAGTTGTATGACGGTCAAAGTGCAATACACTTGGTGAGGAATTCATCCTTTTCATTCTAGGACTAAGCATACTGTCATCAAGTTCCATTCATTCAATTATTGTTGATGGATGATTTGGTTGCACTTGAGAAGATTCACATTCAAAAGAATGTTGGGGATATTGTTGACCAAGATGGTAACGGTTGATTAGTTGAGGTTATGTGCACCCTCTGTTGGCCTCAAAACCGTGATTTCGAGGAGGACAACAAGGGAAATTATGGGTGTAGAGAGAGTTTCTCCAGCGAGTAGGAGTTGGAGATGGAAGGTTTGTCGATACACATGTTCACCCTCGAAAGTGGGAGATTATTTGGATTTTAGGCTGATTGTGCCTTGGAAATAAACATGGAGGAAGATGAGATTGGGAGATGGGAAGCTGTCACCGTCTTTGACAGAGGAAGAGGTGATTGATTGGTAGGGTGTGTGATTGGGGGGTTGAGTTAAAAATAGAAAAAATAAAAATAAAAAAAAGAGGTGATCGATTGGCAGCGTCGCTGATGTGTTTCCTGTTTTTGTGGAACTACTCAATGTTTCATCTTTGTTCCCCCCTTTTCCTCTTGATTCTTGGAGCTTGTCTGGCGGGAAACTAGGGGCTTTTTCATGGAGACCTTGGGGCTCGTGGAATACATATATAAGACTCATTCCTTTGAGTTGTAGATGATGTATTGTAGCAACAATTATACATATACACACATATGCCTATATATGTATATAGGATTCATTCCTTTGAGTTCTAGGTGGTGTATTGTAGCAACACATATGCAGTTGTATAGGATTGTAGACACAAGACAAGTGTCTGTATTGTAAACTTGTAAAGCCTCGCTCTCAATATATCTGATTTCTTCTTGTGGTGGATTACACTTGCGTTGAACCATGTTAAATTTCCTCGTGTTGATTTTTCTCTCTTAGACTCCCTTTCTTTGATGTTTTTCTGTTCCGGGTTTATTGTTGTTGTCTATGTAGGAGTCGGTTTGAGCCCAAACATCATGTTCTTAGAATTTTCCTCCTCAATGATTTCCCTGACGCTCTTTAACCTATGAATGCAGAAAGCTGCAATCAAGAAGATGGATATCCAAGCGACAAAAGAGTTCCTTACCGAACTGATGGTTTTAACACATGTTCATCACTTGAATTTGGTATTACTCTTTCCCCTTTTGACTGACTTTGTGGCTGTAGAGTATTTATGTTGCTTTACTCAATATTTATGTGACAATGTGTAACAGCCAGGTTTCTCAGGGCTTTTCGTAATATATAAAATAACTCCCAAAAAAATATTTGACTTATTTTTAATAAAGTATCATTTTCAAAAATATAAATTTTTAGGGTATTACACAATGAATGTTAAGAGTTAGGGGTTTGGATAATTTGTCCCACTAGAGTTTGACAAAAATCTCACTTTGGTTCCCATAGTTTTAATTTGAACATATAAAGTTTCTTAATTATTCCACTTCAATTCAATTAACTATCCTCATTATAATTTTGGACAGAAAACATTCACCTGCTATGCATTTTTTAGAGGCTTTGTAAAAATAAACACGAAGTAAAGATTATATGTAAAGTTTCAAAACCTCAGATAGAGAGAGAGTTTTATGATGATCTTGCGGTCCAAAATGTTTCACTAAAATGTCTTTTGCAAAATATGTCTTGAAAATGTTTGCAAAAACGTATGCCATTGTATTGATGAGAATGGGACCCCACATGAACACAGGTTCGTCTCATTGGATACGGTATTCAGGGTTCCTTGTTTTTAGTCTATGAATTCGTTGAGAATGGTAACTTAAGTCAACATCTGCGCGGTTCAGGTGAAAATAATAACTTATTCTCTAAATCAATTTCCGACATGAATTGCATGCATTTAAGCCCCCCCCCCCCCCTCCTTTTTTTTTTGTGTGTGTGTGTAGGGAGGGACAGTTTGCCATGGTCTACCAGGATACAAATAGCCCTTGATTCAGCCAGGGCACTTGAATACATCCATGAGCATACCATACCAGTCTATATTCATCGCGATATCAAATCGACCAACATATTGATTGACAAAAACTACCGCGCAAAGGTTGTCTAAGTGCATGAAACTATTTTACTAGGATGTATTTTTTTTTTTTTTTTGTCTAGTACAAAGATATTGAAAGTCGACAGCTTTTCTAACAGGTTGCTGATTTTGGGTTGACAAAACTGGCTGAAGTCGGGACTGCTTCTATGGGCTCGCATCTTGTGGGCACTTTTGGCTACATGCCACCAGAGTAAGATTCGTTTAACCGAGCTTCTTATGAATTCTAATCGGTTGTCTTAACTTGTTCAACATTTAATTACGTAAGCACTATTTGGTGACACTCTTTTTATTTTTTTGAATGTTATTAGAAGCAAAGAAGATTATAAGCAGCGTTTGTTTTGCGCTTAAAAAAAATAAAAACATGATTTTACATACTTTTTTTATTTAATTTTTATATTTCAAGACATCGGCCTAAGAAACTCATTTGAGTTAAATAGTACCATGTGGGGATAATACAAAGATTGTATCTCTTAAAGATACTTTTGTTTTCTTTTCTTCTACTTTTAAGCAACAAAAATAAAATAAAATTGGATAGTTTTTTTTTTTAACTTATAAAATGTACTTACCATTAGGAGGTTCCAACTTAAAACCATATGGTATCAAATAGAGTAACTCTTTTTATATATAATACTTTTGAGTATGTTCATTAACTAGAAAAACCGTAAAAATATTGCTATTGGTGTAATATAACTTCTTATTTGTCGGATTTTTGTTTTCCTTTTTTTATTTGAAGATTTGAATGCAATGCATGCATGCAGGTGCAGTAAGTATGGTGATATTTCTCCTAAAGTAGATGTATATGCTTTTGGAGTGGTTCTTTATGAACTAATATCTGCTAAAGAAGCCATTGTCGTGGCAACTGACGAAGCAAAGGGACTTGTTGCCTTGGTATTTCTTTTGTCCCTTTTTAATACCGCGGATCAATTATAGAACAGTAGGGAACGTTTGATAATACAAGTAAGCATTTAAAACTGAATGCATTAAATACTCATCAAATTAAGACAATATTAAATAACCACTTAAATTTTAATTTGTTGAATTTTAAGTATTGAAAATATTAAATGTTTGTTTGATAACTATTGTCTCAAAAGAAAAAAATGAAGTTAAAGAAAAAACATTAAGTGCTGAAAAATTAAGTTAAGGCAATGACTGAAAATTTCAAGTTCATTAACTTAAATTTTTAAGTGGCATTTAATTAATTATTGTTAATTATACTTATCAAACAAATTTATTTTATTAAATACTTAATATAATTAGTTTTACGTGTTGAATTGTATTATCAAATGGGACCTGAGTTTTTTTATAACAAAATGAAGCAATCACTTAAAATATAATTATTACTTAAAAATAGTTAAAAAATTTTAAGGGATGTTCTTTCGTTTTATCACACTTAAAGTAATTAAATATTATATACAACTTCCACCATTAAACATCATGACTACAAAATTTTTGAGAAAAAAAAATTATATACAAACAATTGAAGAGAGTAATAAATTGAAAAAAAAAAAATAGACAGAAAAAGTTGTAGAGAGAATATTTTTGAAAGAGAAAGATTTAAAGATTATTATCATACACATAATTTTTTTGACGTTGGAAATGTTAAAAAAACAAGTGTTTAATAAATTCAGTGCTTATAAGTTTTCAACACTTAATTTTCAGTATTATCAACCATGATTTTAATTTTATTCTTATATTAACAATAAATATACAGTTTGAAGAAGTTCTTAAACTGCCTGATCCTAAAGAGGAGTTGTGCATGCTGGTTGATGATAGGCTTGGTGGAGACTACCCCTTTGACTCAGTTCGGAAGGTAAATTAATTCCAGATATTATCAATGCAGGCCTTATTACTTGTTAATTAATAAATTTGGTTTTTTTTTTTTTATTATTATTATTATTTATTTATTTTTTTTCCAGATGGCCCAGCTTGCTAAAACTTGCACACATGAAAATCCTCAACTAAGACCAAGCATGAGATCAATTGTGGTTGATCTAATGACCCTTTTGTCCTCGACCGAGGATTGTGATATCGGCTCCTCCAGAATCATGGTCGAGTAAATCTAATGTCAGGAGGGTAAAATTGTCATTTTTTATCGTTGCATTTTGGCGTTCCACGTTGTCGCGTTGAAAAATGTCAGGTGGAAGAAAAAGAAGAAAAATACATTTTTAGTGCTTGACTTTTCAAATGGAGTTCATTGAATTAGTTGAAGAAAAATTATAAAATTATTTTTCATTTTGAAATAAAATGACAATATTATCCTTAATAAAAAGGTCATGTGCCGGGCACATGTTCAATTTCCGTCCATTTTGTAACATAGTTGATGACTTATCTTTAATTGAAACAATTGACATATTTTAAGGTGTTATGCATTTAAATTGAAATCATAGCGACCAATATTGAATTTAAATCAAATTTCAGGGGTATGAAGTGTAAAAAGCTCTATTTTTTTTAGAGAGAGTAACAACCATTTTTTTTTTCATTGAAAATGTTCGATTTAACTTCTTTTCTTTTCTTTAGCTATTATATAAAAGGAGGTTGAATTATTATTTATTTGGCTACGTAAATTTACATAATTATCCTTACTACCTTTGATTATTTACACGATTTTTTTTAATATATTTTTTAGAAGATGCTTTGTTTATTTGGATAAGTAAATTCACTCCTTCTTTCAAATTTTGAAGAATTACATGGTCAACCAAACACCTTTGTGATCTAGGTTAATATATCTATTTATCGATACTCATAAAATTAACTTACTATTTATCTGTATAAGTAAAATTATCAAGTTGTCTTTCAAATTTTTAATAACAAAATCAACTTGTCCATTAAAAAACATTTTTTTTCCTAAATTTTAAAGAAACATTATTTAACATGTCCATATATCTGTACTCTTATAATATAGTTTACTATTCATTCATATAAGTAAAATTACAAAAGTGTCCTTCAATTTAAAAATAAAAATAAAAAAATCAACTTGTCATTTGAGGCACATTTTTCCAAAATTTAAAAGAAAAATCATTTAACATATCTATATACTCGGTGGAGAGCACTTGTGAGGCACGTACATATTATCTCTTTTATTTGATATATTTGTAACATTTTATATTATTTATCCATTAAAGACCATACTGAAAATATGTATATTAAATTTTTTAAAACAAAATCAATAAAGAAATATGGTATATAAAAATTTCTTATCTTTTATAGTGTTAAATGTTGAAACTTGTTTAAACAATTAATGAAAGTCGCTTCATGAAAAGAATCGACAAGTTTATAGTTAGTTAAAAATTTGAAATTAAGCTAAATACATATATTATGATCTAGTTAGAATGGCCGGCCAAATGGCCAAATCCCCACCGCTCATTCCGTCACCTACTCTCCCTATATATATAAGATATTTAAATTTTCACTTATCCCCCTATTTATTTTAGTTAGAATTATTATTTAACCCAAAACTAATGTTTCATGATCTTTGATCATTACTAGTTCGGCCCCTAAACTTTGAACAACTTCTCCTATGGATACTTCCTAAACCCAAAACGAACTCACTCGAATTCCCAATACTCAGTAAATTTTACAACGAAAATTATTAAATACAACTAAGTACAATCAATTTTCTTCTTAACATTAATCCACTCATCTTTTCTACACCATGGCGACCAACTTCCAAGTCCCAAGGTCATCATTAAGATTTCAATTTCCCACATTTTATCAACACGATTATATTTAACCAACTTAATGAGCCGAATATTCACCTCCTTAAAATTATAGAACTTATTTTACAACAACTACGGTTATTAATCACGCTTACTAGCACCCTGACGTTTCTTTTAGAAACTACATAGGGAAAATCCCTAGCTACTAAAATATCTACGGCCTAACTTGTTCTGACTAGTGCCCAACACCTGCATACTGTATCCTGATATCCTTTCTTTAACACTTTTCTGACCTTCCGGACTCATTATCAAACCAACTGGGGTAATAATTATGCCTCCCCCAACAAGACACACTTTGATTCATCTAAGATTTGACTCTACCTTCCCGTCAACCTAGAACGTACTACCCAATCAATAGCATCACAAGATTTCCTTTCATATTGCCTAGAGGGCGATTTTACTCTCACTTAAATGTCATTCCATATTCTAACTTAAATGTATTCTGTTATAGTATCTAGTATTTTAGTAACGACTTATTAGGTACTACCGATAAGTTTTTCATCGTCACGTAATACGCATATAGTTTTTTCTTAATTAAAACCTCACATTTTTCAACTATTAATACTCCCACACTTGCGATTCACCCATTACCACTACCAATAACACAACACCACCCGATCCACCAACTGACAATATCACCATTTTGTCGCATCACTACCCACCAACAAGACAACCCTCCAAGAACAATGCCAATGCACTAACTAATGTAATGAAAGAACTAATACTCACATATCGAACTCACCTATTAACACCCTATCTTATGTCCCCTACTGACTAGATGACTGGCACGTCTTCTTGTCTTATGGTCCTCTACTGGCACAACAACTGACAAGTCAACAAAACCTATAACCTAGGCTCTGATACCAAAATTGTCACGACCCGTCCCGGACACCCGTCATCCCAGGGCCGGCGTGACGACAATATGACATCACCTATTACATATTGACTTCTAATACATTACAAAAATGCATACATTACTATACAATTTATTATATATGATATACAAAATCTCTCTAATATCATATGGTTCACCTCTGACAGCTCAACTCAAAACTCCCAGATGACTCCACCTAGTGCTAGTAGGAGACCGTCTCTTAAATAATTTACCTGTGAGTGTACTGCCTTCTTAGTAAACACATTTTATAATAATAGTAATTCATTCTACAACATCTAGATGGATCAAGCGTAAAAATATAAGCATCACATAGCTAGTAAAAATCTCTATAATATAAACAGTGAAAATAAAACAACAAGTATAAATTTTCATTTAAACTCATCCAGTATATAATAATATCAATCACAATATAAAATAAAACACCAAATATAAGTAAGACACCACATCTCAAAAACACTATACCATCACACCACTCACTGGCCAACCATAGTGATCGTTTAACCTCACGATCGGGAGTTGCAACAGTACCGTAACCATCCGTAGGATATGCCTTCCTAGCGAATCTAACTGCGCAGATAATCACCTACCGGACGTCTCCGGAAGACATAATATAAATCACCACATAATATCAATCACCACCTGCCGGACCACCCTCCGGACAAGACATAAATTATGGCATAGTCAACTCAATAATATCATCATCAAATCACAAATCAATATCCATCTGCTGGACCACCCTCCGGACAGACCAAAATATAAATCACCACCTCATCAATATTGTCAACATCACCAACGTCCACCTCTTTTTCACAAAACCAACTTTTAAATTCGAAAATCGTATTTTTCACTTTTGATTGAAGACCGTCTAGTTTTAACAAAACCATTTTTCCTCTCTATATTTTTAGAAAACCAAATATTTTCTATCATCTTTTAAAACCACCAAATTCAACAAAACTCATTTTTCAACTTTTTTTTAAAACCACCATATTTTAACGAAAATCCATTTCCGCCAACTCACCCAAAATCCAACAAAAATTATTTTAAATCATTCTTTTCAGAAACCAACACAATTCCCCAAAAAATCGTTTTACCAACTCACTCCAAAAACATATTTGATCCATGTCATTTTGAAATCATCTAATTTAAATATAATCATTTTCCATCATATATATATATATATATATATATATATATATATATAATATTTTGGCAAGAAGATAGTATACTCACCTGATATTCTGCTCTCAAAAGCTCCACCAAATATCCGCTACTGAACTTTCGACAATTTTGAACCTATTTGTAACAAGGCCTAAATTAATATCATAGAAAAAATAACTTAATCGTACAATGCAAGCCCTACGTTCATAAATTTTTCATTCCCCACATTTTGATATATGAAGATGTTATTTGACTAGTTTAGCATCGTTAAAATTTACGATTTACACCTAATTCATATAAACAATCTCATTGTTTATTATTCTCATTTTGATATTCTAAGGTTAGAAATTAAATTTAGAATTAATAAAATAAATTAGAAAATGTTACCCGTTCCGAACCAATCGTGGATTTCTCTAAAATTTCATGTATTTTTTATTCTGCTCCCCACCGCCTAAGCGACGTCCCACTGCCTAGGCGAACGAGTGACTGCTTCTCCTTTTCCCTAAACTGCACACTGCAGTTTTACCGCCTGGGCGAAAATCCACCACTTAGGCGGACAATTCCATGCTCAACACATTGATCTTCTACCGCTGCGGCGAACATGCGACAGAACCAAGTCTTTCTTCACTGAAATTCCCACCCGGTGGTGATCGTCTTCCTCTTCCTTCTCTGTTTTGAGATCTCAGCCACCTCTCTCCTTCTCTTCTCACCATCGGCTCACACACACCCAAACCTCACAACCACACTCCCACAGCATACACAACACACACATCAGAAACAAACACACACACATGCAATATTAGACACATACACACCCCTATGGCACACTACCATCGGACCCAACTCCGACCAAATTCACCACACACACATACACACCCTGTTTTCACGCACACACCACAAATAAGCAGACACCCACATACCCACAATCGATCCACTGGTGACAACGATGGACGACGCTCACATACATACCCAGACCACGATCACCCACATACCTACGAAGCTCACCGAACGGACGACGATGAACGGCCGACCGACGCAATCACAGTAACACAACGGCAACACCCATACTACCCAAATACAAACAATCAACCCGACAACACACACCGCACGAATACACATGAACTCCAATCACCTCACGATCACCGGCTGAGCTTATTTCTCTCTCTCTCTCTTCCCCTGTTCTGCTTCCTTCGATTCTCTCTCTACGTTTTCTAATCGTTTCTCGATTCTTCTCCATTCTTCCCGAGGGTATGGGTAGATATGAATATATATATATATATGTGTGTGTGTGTGTGTGTGTGTGTGTGAGAGAGAGAGAGAGAGAGAGAGAGAGACAAAAGGGCCGGCCAAATAGTCAAATCCCCACTGTTCATCCCGTCACCTACTCTCCCTATATATATAAGATATTTAAATTTTCACTCATCCCCTTATTTATTTTAGTTAGGATTATTATTTAACCCAAAACTAATGTTTCATGATCTTTGAACATTACTAGTTCGGCCCCTAAACTTTTAAATTTCAAAATTTATTTCGAAAATCGCCCCTAGTATTTTTGACATATTATAAAATGCAACCAAACTTGTTCGCATCCAACAATTGGGGTCTTACAACTATAGATATAAAAATAGTTTCTAAAAGAAACGTCAGGGTGCTAGTAAGCGTGATTAATAACCGTAGTTATTGTAAAATAAGTTCTATAATTTTAAGAAGGTGAATGTTCGGCTCATTAAGTTGGTTAAATATAATCGTGTTGATAAAATATGGGAAATTGGAATCTTAATGATGACCTTTGGACTTGGAAGTTGGTTGCCATGGTGTAGAAAAGATGAGTGGATTAATGTTAAGTAGAAGATTGATTGTACTTAGTTGTATTTAATAATTTTCGTTGTAAAATTTACTGAGTATTGGGAATTTGAGTGAGTTCGTTTTGGGTTTAGGAAGTATCCATGGGAGAAGCCGTGTGATGGCCCTAAAAAATTGGGTCGTTACAATAACTTAAACTGTTAACTCACGATTAAATTAGACCTGGTGTTTCTTTTCATAAAGATCCAGTGTTATTCGTAAAAAAAAAGAAAAGAGGTACGTTAAGGATGCATGTTGGTAACTCATGTTCTAGAAATGATGGTTTGTTTAATCAACTGCGAAAGATCAGGGTGTTTTCGCACTTGGATTTTTTAGCAGGATATTACTAATTGGAGATCAGAGATCGTGGCGTGGCAAAAACGACGATCTGGTAAGGAGTAACGTAAAATATGCAGTGCATCTCCAGATGTTGTTGACGCTGCAAGAAAAACAAGTGTATGCCAAATGCAATAAATATGAGTCTTGGTTAGATCGAGTGGTAAAATTGGGAAATGTGATCTTGAGAAATAGTATGCACATGAATTCAAAGGAAGTCGAAGCTGTTATTTGATGGGAAATGTCGAAAGTGTAATGGAAGTTCGAAACGTTTTAGGGCTGGGCGAGCTATTATTATCAATTAGTATAGGAATGCTCTGTTATAGCCATTTCGTTAACTTGATTGACCTGCAAGAAAGCTAAATTCGAGAAAGCATCATTACCTGATATTGATCAACCGAGTTGTAGAAAGTGCAAAAGTCGGATGTCTAGTTGGGAAAGGTCAGAGAGAAAATGGAAAATGATCGCAGAACTGACTATCGTGTCAAAAGTAATGATGAAGTCCTGATGTTTGAAAATAGATGGTGTGTTTCTAGTGACACTCGTTTGGCAAATGATACCTTAAAAAGAGTGTATAGTCTGAAGTGCATAGTTAAATGCATGCGATGTACCCCGATAATATCAAACTGTATTGTGTTGTATGAGCATTATCGGTAGATTGAATTGGAGCGAAAAATTTGTAGAATGGGTTGCCAGGTATCTTGTCTGTTAGCAAGTTAGGGTCGAGCATCAATATCCAGGTGGGTTATTGCAGCCATTGCAGAATGGCATCGTGAGCGTAGTACAATGAATTACGAACGTTGAATGATATGTTCAGTAATGATTAGTTGCTCCTGAATTGAAAATTTAACATATGTTGATACATGAACTTATAGATATTCGAAATTCCTGAATTAGAATTATGAAATTATAAATGTTGTCTTTATAGTGTGAATTAGAAAATATTTTTTTTATCAAAACAAAGTAAGTTACCATTGTTTGATATAGTTCGTAGAGGAATTTGAAATGCAGTATTGAATGGTGATGTCTTAAATGATGATTTTTATATGTAATAATTATCGTCGAAAAAGTCGACATGCTGTAAATATGGAAAGGTGGATAGTTAATTCTAGATAATAAACTCTCTATTGGAGAAGTTGTATAGGGGAAACTGTAGTACCAAGGGCTGATAGTTATTTTAACGTTCGGGTCGAATTTCCATACTCCTTAAGGTGCCCAATTGGAAGTTGATACCTCGCTTCATTTATGGATTAACAGTTTATCAGGAAGTGCGATTTAGATGATGGAAGATATGTTAAGGAGTTGTGTTTTGAAATTTTCTGATAGTAAGGCTAATTATGTGACACTGATGGAATTTGTTTAAAATAATAAATACCTTTTTGATGATCAAAGGTGGTATCGTATAAAGCGCTATATGAAAAGGATACAAGACGTTAATCAAATCGACCGAACTAAGATAGAAGAACGGGACTAGATGTATTGGCCCACTGGTAACAATAAGCGGAGACGGCATATGGAGGTCATTAAGATTTTATGGGAAAAGGATAACTCGAAATGTCCATGAGTTAATATGTACACATGATATAATATTTTACAGTTAATAACTAATGACTTTTGAAATGTATCAAATTTTTGTAAATGGGACATATCTATGTCCTTCGATTCATATTTATACGTGAATATATGTTTGAAGCATGTTGGATAGATGGAAAGGGAATTGAAGCACGTGACCTTATCAGGGATTTGATTAAATGTGGAGGTATGAAATGAATTCTTATAGATGACCCGTTTGATATATTTTGAGGCGTAGTAATGTGGTTTGGTGATAACTATGTGTTTTGAGGGACATTGATATGATTTTTGGTCGTGATTTAAAATGTATTCATGTGGTTTTGGTGTATCGCAAAAAATTAACTAGTTAACGGTAATATTAGGAAAAGTTTATAAGAGTATTGAAGTTCTGAGGTAGATATTGAGGTTGAGAATTTTGGGCTATCTGTGCTTATGAGTTTGCGTATGAAATTGGTTATGAGTATTGTTGGTTTAAAAGATAAATGGAGATATTGTGGCAAAATAAATGGATAAATGTTGGTTATGAGAAAATTTCTGAGATCATAGACCCAATTCTCTAAGACTACCGTGATTGATATTTTTATCAGAATAGCGCAACGAAAACAGTTAAAAACATGAGATTCTTTGACAGTTGGTTGTTCGAGTTAAGCGTGACCGACCAAGTGCACATTGTTTGTTAGGTTTTGGATATAATATCGACCCCTGCAAATGAAAATGTTGCACTGGGTGGATATATTTTGGAGAAAGCTGATGATTATAAATTTTGGGCGACTTATGATTATGGTACCCTATGGAGAAAATAGTATTCTAGAAGTACGTAAGATAAATGTGACCAAGTGCTGCAAATTTGACGTATTTTTGGGATGACGAAATTTCGGGACGAAATTTCTTTTAGGAGGGAAGAGTTGTAAGACCCTGATTGTTGGATGCGAACAAGTTTGGTTGTATTTTATAATATGTCAAAAATACTAAGGGCGGTTTTCGAAATAAATTTTGAAATTTAAAAGTTTAGGGGTCGAACTAGTAATGTTCAAAGAACATGAAACATTAGTTTGGGGTTAAATAATAATCCTAACTAAAATAAATAGGGGGATAAGTGAAAATTTAAATATCTTTTATATATAGGGAGAGTAGGTGACGGGATGAACGGTGGGGATTTGGCCATTTGGCCGGCCCTTTTGTCACACACACACACACACATACACACACACACACACACACACACACACATATATACATACATACATACATACATACATACATACATACATACATACATACCCATACCCTCGGGAAGAATGGAGAAGAATCGAGAAACGATTAAAAAACGTAGAGAGATAATCGGAGGAAGCAGAACAGGGGAAGAGAGAGAGAAGTAAGCTTAGCCGGTGATCATGAGGTATTGGAGTTCATGTGTGTTCGTGCGATGTGTGTTGTCGGGTTGATTGTTTGTATTTGGGTAGTATGGGTGTTGCCGTTGTGTTACTGTGATTACGTCGGCCGTCCGTTCATCGTCGTCCGTTCGGTGAGCTTCGTAGGTATGTGGGTGATCGTGGTCTGGGTGTGTATGTAAGCGTTGTCCATCGTCGTCACTAGTGAATCAATTGTGGGTGTGTGTGTCTGCTCATTTGTGATGTGTGCGTGGAAACAGAGTGTGTATGTGTGTGTGGTGAATTCGGTCGGAGTTAGGTCTGACGGTAGTGTGCCATAGGGTGTGTGTGTTTAATGCTGTATGTGTGTGTGTTTGTTTCTGATGTGTGTGTTGTGTATGCTGTGGGAGTGTGGTTGTGAGATTTGGGTGTGTGTGAGTAAAGGGAGAGAAGTGGCTGAGATCTCAAAATAAAGCAAGAGAAGGAAGACGATCACCGCTGCAGCGGTGGAAATTTAAGTGAAGAAAGACTTGGTTCTGTCGCATGTTCGCCGCGACGGAAAGGTGTCTACTGCAGCGGTGGAAGATCAATGTATTAAGCATGGAATTGTCCGCCTAAGCGGTGGATTTTCGCCCAGGCGGTGAAATTGCAGTCTGCAGTTTAGAGAAAGGAAGAAGCAGTCACTCGTTCACCTAGGCAGTGGGACATCGCTTAGGCGGTAGGGAGCAGAAAAAAAAATACATGGAATTTTAGAGAAATCCACGATTGGTTCGGAACGGGTAACATTTTTTAATTTATTTTATGAATTCTAAATTTAGTTTCTAACCTTAGAATATCAAAATGAAAATAATAAACAATGAGATCGTTTATATGAATTAGGTATAAATCGTAAATTTTAACGACGCTAAACTAGTCGAATAGTATCTTTATATATCAAAACGTGAGGAATGGGAAATTTATGAACGTAGAGCTTGCATTGTACGATTAAGTTATTTTCTTTATAATATTAATTTAAACATTATTACAAATAAGTTCAAAATTGTCAAAAGTTCAGTAGCGGATATTTGGTGGAGCTTTTGAAAGCAGAATATTAGGTGAGTATACTGTCTTCTTACCAAAATATTTTTTATATATATATGATGGAAAATGATTGTATTTAAATTAGATGATTTCAAAATGATATGGATCAAGCAGGTTTTTGAAGTGAGTTGGTAAAACGATTTTTTGGAGGATTGTGCTGGTTTCTGAAAAGAAGGATTTAAAATAATTTTCGTTGGATTTTGGGTGAGTTGGCGGAAATGGATTTTCGTTAAAATATGGTGATTTTAAAAGAAAGTTGAAAAATGAGTCTTGTTGAATTTGGTGGTTTTAAAAGAGGATAGAAAATATTTGGTTTTCTAAAAATATAAAGAGGGAAAATGGTTTTGTTAAAATTAGACGGTCTTCAATCAAAAGTAAAAAATACGATTTTCGAATTTAAAAGTTGGTTTTGCGAAAAAAGAGGTGGTGATTTATATTATGGTCTGTCCGGAGGGTGGTCCGGCAGATGGATATTGATTTGTGATTTGATGATGATATTATTGAGTTGACTATGCCGTAGTTTATATCCTGTCCGGAGGGTGGTCCGGCAGGTGGTGATTCATTTTATGTCCTGTTTGGATGGTGGTCCGGCAGGTGGTGATTTATATTATGTCCTCCGGAGACATCCGGTAGGTGATTATTTGCGCAGTTAGGTCCGCTAGGAAAACATATCCTATGGATGGTTACGGTACCATTGCAACTCCCGATCGTGAGGTTAAACGATCACTATGGTTGGTCAGTGAGTGGTGTGATAGTGTGGTGTTTTTGAGATGTGGTGTCTTACTTATATTTGGTGTTTTATTTTATATGGTGATTAGTATTATTATATACTGGATGGGTTTAAATGGAAATTTACACTTGTTGTTTTATTTTCACTGCTTATATTATAGAGATTTTTACTAGCTATGTAATGTTTATATTTTTACGCTTGATCCATCTAGATGTTGTAGAATGAATTATTATTATTATAAAATGTGTTTACTAAGAAGGCAATACACTCGCAGGTGAATCATTTAAGAGACGGTCCCCTACTGGCACTAGGTGGAGTCATCTGGGAGTTTTGAGTTGAGCTGTCAGAGGTGAACCATATTATATTAGAGAGATATTGCATATCCTATATAATGAATTGTATAGTAATGTATGCATTTTTGTAATGTATTAGAAGTCATTATGTAATAAGTGATGTCATGTTGTCGTCATGCCGACCCTGGGATGACGGGTATCCGGGACGGGTCGTAACAATTTTGGTATATATATGTGTGTGTGTGTGTGACAAAAGGGCCGACCAAATGGCCAAATCCCCACCGTTCATCCTGTCACCTAATCTCCCTATATATATAAGATATTTAAATTTTCACTTATCCCCCTATTTATTTTAGTTAGGATTATTATTTAACCCAAAACTAATGTTTCATGATTTTTGAACATTACTAGTTTCGGCCCCTAAACTTTTAAATTTCAAAATTTATTTCGAAAACCGCCCCTAGTATTTTTGACATATTATAAAATGCAACCAAACTTGTTCGCATCCAACAATCGGGGTCTTACAACATGTGCCAATAATGTGTAATTTTTTAGTTACATGTCTCTAATATGTAACTAAAAATTTTAATTTTTTCGGTTACATGTTCCAATAATATGTAATTTTTTAATTACATGTCTCTGATATGTAACTAAAAAGTTTAATATTTTTTCACTTACGTCATAAAATATTACACATATATATGTAATTGTAACATGTAACTAAAGTACATGTAACCCAAAATATCTAAATATGTGTAAAAAATAACAATTATGAAATTGTAATTAACATTAGTTACGTGTAACAGAATTCACTATAAAAATTCAATGTACTCACTAAGGGTTCCCTACAATTCCTACAATATTCCTATAATTCCTGCAATGTGGGATTAAAATACAAGTGAAATCTAACTTAAAGGATTAAATCAAAACTTAATAACACAAAAATATTTTTGACCAATTAGACTTTAAAAATTGGACTTTTCACCCATTTTTCCTTTTTTTTTAGAGGATGTATTTGGATTAATTTACGTTGGCCCAGACTAGTCACTTTGTCGGGCGGTTTTAAGGGCAACTCCCCCACATTAACATGGTGTATTCATGATTAAATTTAAGAATTAATTTTCAGAGTACTTTCCAAAAAAAACGAACCCTAGTTAAAAAGTAAAAGAGACATTTTCTCATGCCAACCAGACTAACAACACCTCTTAAATGAAATTGTAAAAATTTAAGCACTTAATTGATTAAATTTGTTTGATAAATACAATTAGAATCGCTTAATTTATTAACTCAACTTAAAAATTAAGTCAAAATGTAAGTAAAAAATTAAGCGAAACACTTTTCACTTAATTTTGTAGGGGCATTTTAATGAAGATCTTAATTTTAGTCAAAATTGTTGTTGGATTTTTTTAATCAATTGAATTGATGTTATTTTTTTTTTTATGAATTTATTCTGTTGGTGTGTAAAACTGGTACATATGTACCTTGAGTATGGCCCGATCGGATGACAGAGATGGAACCTCTTGTTGAGGTGGAGTTGGCGGTTGAAAATTTCTCACGTGAGCTGTATTGGGCCCTGAGAGGACTGACCTGCTGTGCTCAGAGTCCTACTCCTCAGTGACCTATATCTGCATATGAAACCTGGCTGGGAATTTCCTGGAAAGTCCCTTTGGCATGAGAATCAGAGTTCACAGAGAAATTTTTTTTAATATGCATTAATTACTGGGTCCTAGGAGGACTGACATACTTTGTTCAGAGTCCTGCTCCTCAGTGATAATATTTACTTTGGAGACCTTAATTTGTATTAGTGTGACGATTGTCTATCGTTGTATTTTAATTATAATTAGAGATGTTTATTGTAACAATTGATAATTGTGGTTTTGTTTTATTTTTTAGAATTTATGTTCTATATTTTAATTGTGTTTTTATAGATATAAAAAATAGCGGTCCACGGTTTCACAATTTTGTTTTTTGTTTTTTTTTATAAAATTAAAAAATCTTAAATGATTTCACGATATAATGGTTTTGATTTTGTATAAAGTTAAATGATTCGGTTTTAAAAATATTTAAGAAAAATTGACAATTTTTATTTTGGTTTCGATTTAATATATGTCTAATGATTTTGATTTTGTATGAAAACGAACTATTCATCCCTACTTCCTAGAGAGAGGGAGTTTTGATCACTTTTTCTTAATCTCTGTCTTTTTTACTCATCTATATAAGAAATACTCATGCAAACTTTAACACACACCATATATTTACTGTACTTTTAGAATAAAATGGCTAGGGTTGGAGAAGGCAAAGTGGCGGTGGTCATGGTTCCGGCGCCGGGACAAGGCCGTCCGAACCAGCTCCTCCAACTCTCCCGCCTCATCTCCTCCTACCACATACCCGTCCACTACGGCGGCACCACCGCCCACATCCTCCAGGTCAAGCTCCGCCTCCACGGTTGGGACCCAAACCACATCCTTTGCCCTTCTTCGTCATCTTCCAAAGCCAACAAACATTACTATTCAAACTCAAACATTCAATGAAATTGAAAGTTACTGTTACTAATTAAACATAGGAAACTCCAAAGTTCCTGATCGAACACCTCCGCCGTCCGCTCATCACTGGGCAAATCCACCGCCTGTTCCTCCTCCGTCACGGCGCGTGTTAGGGATTTTCAACATTTATATATATACATGTACACAAGGGTAAAATAGTCTTTGCATTAAATTGGTCAATGGTGAAAAGACTGAAAACTAAACTAATTGTACTGATACGTTCAAAAGTTAAGACAAATTTTTATTTGGGTTTTTTTTTCTACACCATCTCTTAAATAAGGACTAAATAATAAATATCTCAAAAAAAGATATTGAATAATGAAAAGGAAACATAAATAAATAAATACATATATATATATATATATATATATATATATATATATATGATATATAAGAACTCCAATATAAAAAATTAACGATCATAAATTAAAAATAAAATTAAAAAAATCCAAAAAAACAAAATTGGTATTGATTGTTATTTTTTTATGCATTTAATATATTTATATAATATTTCATATAAAATTAAAAAAAAAAAAAATGTAAGATTTGTGATGAGGCACGAGCAAAGAAAGAGCTTTTTATCCTTTTGGGTCTGAAAAGTTACAAAAATACCAAAATGAGTGTCTTTTAAATTTATTTACCGTTTGGGGTCTTCCCGACTTTACGAGGGCCGGTTTCATGCATTTCAATTTTTTTTAGAAACCGACATTGTGAAGGCCGGTTTCTAAAAAGGGGTTGCCACCATGGCAACACCCCCCCCCCTCACCAATTATATATATTTATAGTTTTCACTAATTAATTTGTATATATAATTAATTAATTTGTATATATAATTTTTAATTTTAAAATATTAAATAAATTTTAAAATTTATATGTGTGTGCGCGCGCACGCGCGCGCGTATATATATAAATTGATTCAAACCATACCCCCCTCCTCCCCCACCCTGCCCCACAAAAAACCAAATCCGGCCATGGCAGGGCTGGATTTGGTGGCCGGATTTGGTTTGGGGGTGGGGGGTGGGTTAAGTGAAATTATATAAAAAATATATATATAATTTCACTTTCTCCCCAACCAAAAAATCACTGTTCAAAGACAAGCGACGGCCATCGAAGAAAATGAATGAACAAATTAGGGTTTTTATTTTTATATTTATAAAAGGGCGAATACGTCCATTCACTATGAACAAAAGATTAAATACTAACAATATTTTGATAGAGAACTAAATAATAACATCTTTGCTTAAAATGGTTATTGAGGAGAGAAAGTGTGAAATTTGGGTTAAACATTAAAAATACTTAACTAACAAACCTAAAATTATTAATGAATATTTTACTTATAATTTTTTTAGTAACAAAGGTGGTAGTACAAACAACAACATCGACCACAGGCGATGGACATAAAAAATCAATAGCATGTTTTTAAATGGATCATGAATTTTACTTGTAAGCAATTTTTTATTTATTTTTATTTTATTAAAATATATGACATTAAAATTTTATTATAACTGTTTTATTAATGACTGGCACGGATTTGTCGGTGCTCTCTTCCAAGTATATATCTATGATTGTGTTGAATTATGGTTGAACCCTTAGTTGTATTAATTGTCGGCCACCAATTAAATAAATACAAAAAGAAAATTATAATATGGAGACCATATGCTTTTTTGCCTCCCCTTATTTGTAGCTCTCTCTAATAAAAATTATAAATTAATTCTAAAATTTAATATTATGGCTTCCTTACATTTTTTTTTTTAAATAAAAAAAGTAGTATAATTATAGTGTATAAACACTAATAATTTTAATCACTAATAAAAATTATATTTTTTTGGGTGAACAATCCATTATATTAAAATTTCAGTTATGCAATGTACGCGCTATCAAAATTATTGTTAAAAGAATAAAAGTTACTTTACATCATAAAAAATTATTGTAATTTTTTATATGAAAAAATTATAGTAACTTTTAACTTCTGAAAAAATTATTGTAGTACGTGGACTGCATTGCATGATCTAAAATTTTAATTTTGTAGATTGTTCGTTCAATTTTCTAAAATTTAGGAGGCATCGTTTTCTAGGTGAATCCTATATTTTTTTATTTTTTTTTTGTTTTTAATGACATGTCAATTTTTTATTAGATTATATTTTTATTTTATTTTTTAAAAAATATGATATTTTAGATGAGAAAAAATCTTGGGCACCATTTGCTTTAGTATATGATGTGGCATTCCAAGGAAGCATGTCATGTTGTTATTATTATTATTATTTCTTTAATAAAAAATTAATTAAATATAATTTAAAAAACTAAAGAAATAATTTATTCCTTTCTAAAAATCTTCTAATTTTAATCCCGTAAACCCTAGACGTATGTATTTTAAATTGAAGCATTGCAAGAATCCATTATACATCAAGATTTAAGAAATTTAAAATAAATATTTTAACATTTTACAAAAATTATTTTTGAATGTCAAAAATATATTTTTTAAATTACAAACAAATTCTACTTTTATTTTTAATTTGATTTTTTGATTAAAAACAAAAAAAAAAAAAAATTATTAAACGGTGCATAAATTGGTGAAATATTATATGTATAATAACTTTTATTTTTTGGAAATAACAATTTAAGTTAATATATATATATATATATATATATATATATATGTGTGTGTGTGTGTGTGTGTGTGTGTGTGTGTGTGTGTGTGTGTGTGTGTGTGTGTGTGTGTATATATATGTATGTGTGTATAGACACACATGCACTCAAACATGGAAGACATTGATGTGTGGGTTGGTAAGGAGTGAGTAAGCCAATAATTAGAGCATCTATGGCAAAATAATGGGAAAATGAAGGCCACAACTCCAAGATTTAGTGTGATTTTTATTTTTAACTTTTATGTGACATTTTAGTTATTATTAATATTTTTATTTTTTATTTTATGTTCATAATCAAAAATAAAAAAAAAATGTTCAAAAATATTCTTATACCTTTTTAATAAAAAAAAAATATATGAATAAATAAATAGTTCATTTTTTATATATATTTTTGAAAACCCATATTTATATATATATTTTTATTTCTGTTTATTATGTTGATATTTACATTCCCCTATTTATTATGTTGATATTAACATTATGTTGTTGTTGATGTAATGAGAAAATATATTTTTGAATTTATCTTAAATAATAAATATATCGGTGATTTTTTTTTTAATATGAACTTGAAAATAGTTACTCATTTTAATTTAAACAATAAAAGTGGAGTTTTCTCTAATTTATATATATATATATATATATGATTGTATATGCATGTTGTATTGGGATCTCATCAATTTATTAACATCATCTTCACCAAGGGGAATCTAATACAACTCACGGGTATAACATTGCCCTAAATGTGACTCTCATTATTTAAGAGAATAATTGTCTTTATTTATTTATAATTATTTTTAGTGTCTAAACAAGGGGAAAATTACATTTTGAGTCCCTAAAGTATGAGGTGAGTGTTTATATGGATTCTAACATTTTTTTTTTTTTTAAATTGCACATTTGATCTCTCAAGTTTCACATTTATTTTAATTCCGCAAAATAAAAAATGTTGTTAACGATTTTGGACGAAAAAATATAGTGCTTAGCATGTGAATTTCTAATGGGGGATATTTTTGTCATTTCGTCACTCTGCTAAACCTGAAACGTTTTCTTCTAACATTTCACTGGCTACAATTCGTTTGAACAATGTGATAAAAAAAATTTGAATCGTTGTTAACTTGTTATTTCCTAACACCGACCTTCTACTGGGACATTTCCAGTCAAATTAATCAATGGGGATGTTGTTAATGATTTGGGTCGAAAATTTTGTCATTTCCTTACTTCACTAAATCTAAATTGTTTTTCTTTAATATTTTCTTGGCTTCGATTCAACTGAAGAATGATAGAAATAAATTTGAATCGTTTTTAAGGAAAAAAAGCCCCAACTTTAGTGAACTGATGAAATGACAAAAATATTTTCATTAGAATCCCATCTGCTGAGTACAACCCATTTTTCATTTAAATTTATTAACGAGGATGTTGTTAATAATTTTGGACGAAAAATTAGTCGTACTCAACAATAACCTTCTAATAGAAATATTTTTATCATTTCACCAATCTATCGAACCCATGACACTTTTTCTTCTATTTTTTTTTAAGAACGATTCATCCAAAAAAATGAGCGAGAGAGTCTAAATCATTATTATTAGATTAATTAAGTGATAAAAATAACCCTTTTAGAGGGTTACATACTGAATGAAACCCATTTTTTCATCGAAAATCATTAACAATATTTTTAATTTTGTAAAATTGAAAAAAAATGAAAAAATTGAGAAAATAAATAATATATATATATAATTCTTTTGAGAATAAATTAAAAAAATAAAATAAAATCGTCGGTGGTCCTTCCCATTTAAAAAGTCGTGCATTTTCTCACTGAGGGAGAGATAGAGACATGAAAAGTGAGCGTCATAAGTTGCTAGCCTGCTCCGAACCAACTTTTCAACCTGTTTCTATCACGAAAAGTTCTGATTAAATTACACTTTATACCCCCTAAAGTTCTACATTTTTGCTCCCTTATTTTACCCTTAATTTTAAAATAATCTCATCCCCAATTGCAATTTATATTTTAGTCCCGCGTTTTAAAAATGGTGGAAGGCCCAATACACGCACCTACATTCATGCAGTTACATATAACTAATTTATGTGTAAAATATTTGTTAGATATAACAAATATTACATAAAATACATATAATTTGTAATATGTAACTAATTTGTGTGTAAAAAATTGTTAGATGTAACAAATATTATACAAATACATGTAATTTGTAACATGTAACTAATATTACACAAATACATGTAATTAATATTAAACTAATTTACATGTAGAATATTTATTAGATGTAACAAATTGTTGGTGTATAAAATTGGTACATACCTCGAGTATGGTCCAGTCGGGTGACATGTGTTCTTTTACTGAGATGAAGTCGACGGTTGAAAATTCCTCACATGAGCTGTACTGGGTCTTGGGAGGATAGGATTGACATGTTGTGCCTAGAGTCTTGCTTCTCATGGAGTGGTACCTATAGAAGGCTCAGACTAGGATTTCTCCCGGCAAAACTCCTCCGACGTGAGAATCAAAACTCAGAGAGAAAATGTACATAAATGCTTCAAGTAAGCAAATGAACTCAAAGCATTCGCGCGTAAAATAAAGCGTACATTGAGTTTGCATAGCACTTAGTATATATAGGCGCTGGAGATAATTAATCGGGTCTAAACACAACTAATTAGGTGAAACCATGTATTTAGCCGATAATCTAAGGCGTTTAGGGGATAATCACTGGGGCTTGGGCTTTTGGCCCTATTTGGTGAAGCACGCGGGCCTTTGTCAGACATGTGGTGGTGAGCTAGTGGAGGAGAGTAGAGATACATAAAGTCATGGAGGAGAAATGAGTTAGAATGGGGAGCCGGTCGAGGTGAACGGTTGAGTCCCTGAAGTTAGCTGTCTAAGGCACAGCGTCGAGCTTAGGGCGGCACGTCCTGTGGGGCACCTTGCTCCTCTCTGGGTGCAAAGGAGATTCCAGGGAGGAGTCATGGTAAGCGTATGCTCTAACGTGGCATTGTGAATTCTGAAATGCGTCATTGTCACTACGAGAACGGACACGTGGCTAGGTCCTACGTGCTGACTCAATGGTGCCCGAAAATAGTCTCATCACAAATATTACACAAATATATGTAATTTATAACATGTAACTAATATTGCATAGGTACATGTAACTAATATTACACAGATATATGTAATATAGTTACGTATGATTTGTAATTTTTAAGTTATAATTAATTTTAGTTATATGTAACTAATATTTACTATAATACGAATTTATTCACTAATTTTTCTCTACACATCGCACACAATGCGTGACACATGTGGGACTAATACACAAGCAAAATTTAATTTAAGAGACTAAATCAAAACTTAAATTTTAAATGGGACTAACAATAGATCACCTCCGTTATTTAAGATTAATTGCCAGCTACCCCTATTATAATTCGGTACAGTAATTTTTTAAAAAATTCAATAATTATGTCAAAAATCTAAAATAATTGTAAGTATATCATAAAAATTACTGTAAATTTTTACATAAAAAAAAATTACAATAACTTTTAGGTAGTATAATAACTTGAAATTTTTGAAAAAATTATTGTAACTCGTGGACTACATAGGCTAAATTTTTTCAACAAAAACCTTAACTTTCAATTTTAGTGTTCGCCAAAAAAAAAAAAAAAAAATTATAGGTTAAAAATATTATAAGATATTTTATTTTTTTTGTGAAACTAAATTTTATTAATCATGATTTGTAATTTTTTGGGTCAAAATTGAAATATTAATATTGATTAGAATTAAATTATTATTATTTTTAGACTAAATTGAAAAATAAATAAAAGGATTTTTATTCTTTAGACTTTAAGGTCACCTTAGGTACATGAAATTCATCTTATAATTAGAATGAAGTTGAGAATAACCATTCTATTCCTACGTTTGGTTGGTGGGATTGGTTTTCATTCTCACTCTCAAGTAATGACTAATCCCACAACTCATGGGATTAGTCAATCCCAAATTAAATGAGGTATTAGGTAATCCTGGGATTACCTAATTTCAAATGAAGTGAGATATTAGGTAAGAAGAAGAGCCTATACTTCTGTTTCCGTATTTTTCATAACAGATAATAAAATTTTGAAAACAGAAACAAAAATATGGTGGTGTTGCTTTCATGTTTCTGTTCCCTGAAAACATGGAACAGAAACAGAAATATGGGAACGAAATCTGGGAACAAAAATAGAAATCTAGGAACAAAAACAAAAATATGGGAACAAAACAAAAACAGAAATATGGGAACAAAAACAAAAACAGAAATCTAGGAACAAAACAGAAACAGAAATATGGGAACAAAAATAAATATCTGGGAACAAAACAAAAACATAAATTTAGGAACATATTTATGTTTTTGTTGCCATATTTTTGTTTTTGTTCCCAAATTTCTGTTTTTGTTCCAAGAAAACCTGAAATATAGATATAAAACTCGGAATATACAACTTTTTTCCCATATATTTATTTGTATTCCCAATTTTATGAAAACAGAAACACTAAACAAGTGAGGCATAAGTGGGGTTTAGTGTTTTTATCTCAAGTCTGTTAACAAAATGATTAGAACAGAATCAGTAGAATAGGAAAAAAATTGTTTTATTCTGTTATCAGATATTTACCACAAAATCCTGAAATTAGAACATAAACAAATCATTTTTTTTTTTTTGTTTCAGTTATAAGTTTTTTTGGGAACAAAAAAAAGGAAAACAGAAACACTAAAATATTTCCAAACCCTTTAGTTTGTTGGGTTAAAAGATAACCTAAGTGACATTTGTTTAGTGTCTCTGAATAATTCTGTTATGTTCCCAAAATTTTGTTCTAAAATTTTTGAATATTGTTTTATTTTTATTTATTGGTCATTCTAATACAATGTTTAATGTATTTTGTAACAAAACGTATGAATGATAATGGTTATTCCAATACCATGTTTAATCATGTTTGTTATCAAACATAGAAATGGTAATGACCATTCCATTCCAATACCACACTCATTCTATTTTATTTCATTCCATTCCAGTATACCAAACGTAGCGTAAGAGATGTACAACTCATAATATGAATCCCTCAACTAGGATAATAAATTTTTTAGTTAGTAGAAAATAGTCTCTAGTATTTGCCCCTCTATTGATGTTGTACTTATAAACCAGTGCCATTGAGTGCTATTCACAGTCAAATATATATGGTAAGTTGTAATTTCCAAAAATATCAAAACCCATCACAAAAAACTGTTGTTGTGATCGAATCACTGCTTTGGAAGTGGAAACACAAATCAAATTAATATTAACAAAATTCTCTTTCTAAAAAAAAAGTAAATGTTCATATGAATGTAAAAAATGTCACTGCAACACCTTTCAGTGTTTATGGACATTTACAAAACCTAATAAAAAAGATAGTGGAAAGACACACTTCGTTTGAACATTCACCAAACTCAAACCTATGAAAAGATCAATGAGAAACACTTTATATGAACATTCACCAAAATCAACCTCAAATGAGATCAAATGAAAATAACGGTGTAGCCATTTTTCACCAACCATGTAAGAACATTCATAGAATAGAAAAAAAGGGAACACAAAAATCAATAAACAAAAAATCAAAACAACACATGTAAAATATTCAAAATCTGAACAGATTTGGGAAATATTCATTATAAAAATCAAACCAAAAACTCCAAAAAAAAAAAAAAAAAAAAAAACCAGATCTGAAAGATTGATGTGAACAAAATCAAACAATAGGGAATATTTGGAAATGAAAAATCAAAACAAATCTAACCCCTATACGAACATTCACAAAAAACAAACCCAAATACATATGGAGGATATTCACAAATAAATAAAAAATCTGAACAAATTTGGGAGAATGTTCACAAATAAAATCAACCCAGAACTTTCCCCAAAACTATATCTGAAAAAAATCAAAATTAACAAAATAAAAAAAAGGAGTATTCGCAATGAAAAATCAAATAAAATCTAGCCCCCTATATGAACATTTACAAAAACTGAACATTCACCTGTGTTTCGCAGATGAGAGATGACTAAGAGAGAGAGAAATCGTTAGTATTCTGTTGTAATATCATCTCGTATGAACATTCGAAATATGGTTCGACGAGCATGGGGGGTGAAGTTCGTCGGCGACCGAAGGGGCTAAATTGATCGGCAACTTCGACGACGAGCATGGTGACGAAGTTCATTGGCGATGGAAGGGCGAAATTGATCGGCGACTTCGACGAGCACAGGGGACGAAGTTCGTCGGCGTTGGGAGGGGCGAAATTGATCCACAACTTCAACGACGAGCACGTGGACAAAATTCATCGGCTACAGGAGGACAAAATTGATTGGCGACTTCGACGAGCACGGGGGAGAAAGGGATTAGGGTTTCATCCAACACAGCAACGATGGCGGCGGCTTGGGGTATAGAGAGAGGGGATGGTGCAGACAACATGGTCTCGACATTTGCTCAACGATTAGGGTTTCTATTTCCCCTATATATAAAGGGTAAACATGTCCATTCATGTTCATGAAATGATTAAAAATAATTATATTTTGTTAGTGGTCTAAATAATAACCTCATTTCCATAATGGTTTGTTGTGAAAAGAGAGTATGAAATTTGATCTAAAAAATAAAAATCCCATAAATAAATTAGTATTTCTTAATGGTCCTTAGTTGAACAAAATATCTTGTGCTGTGATAACAAATATTTAATAAAATTTGGGGGTAAAAAGTGTAATTTTGAATAAAAGTTTTTAATTTATTTTCTTTTTTTGCTTTTTTCGCCGACACACGGAATTATAGATACAGTCATATATACACACACAGACACATCATTTTCTCTCTCTTCAGTTTCTCTCTCGTCATTACTATAAGCTTCGAATCTCAGTCTTCCTCCGTTGATTTTCGACAATGGCGAGGACCCCCGCCGACGATCTCGCCCCGCGTTTCTCTCTTTCTTCGCTCTCGCTCCAATGGCGGTTTTGCATGTGTGTTACTTAGGCCGCAGCGATTCGTCTGACTTGTAGGCTGTAGAGATCGGAAATGGACCGGAGCAGAGCTTGTGCAGCTCCGGCCACTTTGTTCTTCGCCTGGTTTTTCATTATTCTGACGATATTGATCTTCGCTTCGACTGTTGTGGAAGCGACTACTGATCCATCTGACGGTATTTTGCTACTTGCTATGCTGCGTTTGTTCCTCTTTTGATATGCTTTGATGCTTCGTTTTTGTTGATCCTTTGGTTGAAATGCTCGTGATTAACTTTTAATGCGCCATGATTGTTGAATTTTAAGCTAGTGTATTTTGTTTGCGATGAGAATTCGTGTGAAAAATTGTGTTTACTGTAGAAAATGAGTGATCTCGCTCTCGCGGTTTAAATTCTTATGAATTGAATCGTTTGATCTTTGATTTTTCAATGCGAATTTTAATCTGATTTTTTTTTTTTTGATTTCTCGAGTTTCAGTTCAAGCGCTTCAGGTTTTGTTTACTTCGCTGAACAGCCCATGGCAGCAGCTGACCAATTGGGAATCAAGCGGCGGCGATCCTTGTGGAGAGTCGTGGAGAGGGATCACTTGTGAGGGTTCTTCTGTTGTTGCTATGTGAGTATGCTTAACCTGAAAAAAATTGTATATGGATTGATATCAGTACATTGATTATGGGGATTTTTTTATTTTTTTATTTTTTCAGTCAAATTCCTGGGCTAGGGCTCAATGGAACAATGGGTTACTTGCTCAACAACCTTGCATCGTTGAGGACACTGTAAGGAATCATTCTAGCCTAATGCTTATAGTTGTTTTTATTCGATGTTGTCGTCTATTGATCAAACTAACTAATTTTGTCCTTGTTGATTGTTTTAGAGATTTGAGTAGCAACAACATTCATGATGCGATTCCTTATCAGTTACCGCCAAATCTTACCAGCCTGTAATGTTCAGTTTTTCATTGGACAGTTTTGTTTGTTTAGAAAGCTATTTAATTCAACTGTATAATACTATTTATCGTATTGTGCAGAAATGTGGCAAACAATAATATAAATGGCAATCTTCCTTTCTCAATTTCGACCATCGTTTCACTTAATTATCTGTAAGTAGCACCCGAACACAATCTAGCCAGCCACGGATCCAGAAAAGTGGTCTGAGGGGGGCTACTTTTTTTGGGGGGGGGGGAAGGGGAATAATGTATTAGATATTTTTATAAATTAAAGGGGGCTTATGCAAAAATTTAAGGGGTTTTCTTGGGTTGGGGGGGGGGGGGGGGGGCTTGAGTCCCCATTGGCCCTTAATAGATCCGTCACTGCATTTAACTCTATGCATCTCTTTAGTTTGCAAAGATTAATTATGCTTTTTAATTAGCTAAGATATTATGGGATTATTTCCTAATGTATGGTTCTTGTTTTTAGGAATATTAGCCGGAACTCAGTTTCTCAATCAATTGGAGATATGTTCGCTAATCACTCTGGTCTCTCAACCTTGTAAGACATCTGCTCAAATATTATGAGCTCATTTTTTCTCCATTTATTTTTATTTTTTGATTCATGCAGCCTAGCGACTATTGGGTGGTGTTGACGTTAGTCATTAGGTTTATATAATTTGATGAACAACTTGATGTGTCGGAATCCTCATATTCTAACTAGAATAGTGTTTCTCATCTTTATTTTTGTCCTTTAGGAAACCGTTCTTCTAAATTTTCACAACTCGCAATTAACGAGGAAGTTAATAAAGACCACGTGCCTACCATTCGAGTTTCTATTTGTTGGTTAGGCATTAAATGGGAAAATAGCTTGGAGCCAACTATAATGGAAAAGATACTCATTCAAAAGCATTGCTGAAGTTTATTTTTCAGCATGACTATTCTTGATAAATAGATCTGACAGAGCGAGTGTTAGAGAAATTATGAAAATTGTTTCGTTTTGCCAAGTCTTTTCTTTCCTTACGGAAGAAATCAATGAACGTATGCTTCAATTATCATCTAGTAGTAAATTTCATGAACTTATGTTGAGGTTTATTGGATTGATTTTTCACTACTTGGTCGTTGTGAGAGAAGAGAATCTGGTCTTCACTCATATGACAATAGATTGAGGAATCCATATGGCTTGTATGTTAGATAGTGCTAGGTCATTGCCTGGTTTGAACTTTGAAGTGTATATCGTAGGGCCTGTTTGATACCACAGAATGAAGTGCTGAATTTTAAGTGTTAAAATCATAAATGCTGAAATTATTAAGTGTTGCACATAGTAAGTGTTTACTTTTCTAATACTTTTAGCTTCAAAAGTTTCATCTCCACACAAATTTTTGTCCCTCTAAAATAATTTTTACAACTTTCCTTTTTCTAAATATTCTCTCTCTACGACTTTCTCTCTCTATTTTTTTTTAATCAATTTAGTACTTTCTCTATCTATAATTGTTTGTGTATAACTTTTTTTTGCATGATTTTGTAGTATTGATGTTGAATGGTGGTTGTAGTAGATAGATGTTTGATGGTTTTAAGTGAGAATTGCTAAAAAAAATAAGTGAGTCACATATCACTTAGATTTTTTAAACAATTTGTAACTGATTTAAGTGTTGAATTGACATTTCGGTGATGCAGGGATATTTCATTCAACAATTTCACGGGAGATCTTCCAAATTCTTTGAGTACATTGTCAAATCTTTCGACCCTGTGAGTACAATAATAATGTCCTGCAGTTCTTAAATTTATGCAAAGTTTTCTTCGAGTTCTTATGGCAGCTGCATTCATGGGCAGTCATTTGCAGAACAATCAGTTAACTGGTTCTCTTGATGTTCTGGTTGGTGCACCTTTGACAGATCTGTAAGTTCATTTTATTTTTTCTCCTTTTATTGTATTTTCATCATCATTGTCTTCATTTTGATCCCTGTCATTTTTGTGAGCTATATTCAACAGAAATGTTGCAAACAATCATTTCAGTGGATGGATACCACAGGAGCTGAGTTCTATCCCTCATTTTGTGTAAGTTGCAATCTTTCGTATTTTAACAATATGTATTCATGTATATAGAGTGGCGGACTTAGGAATTTTATGTAGTGGGGGCAAAATTGAACTAAAATTTCTTTGATAATTGCATTGAACAATATTTAATTAGAATGTTAAGATACAAGTAAAAAAAGAATCTATATATTTTATAATTTCATTTTTTTTGGGTAAATTAATTCCGAAGAAAAAAGAATCTATATATTTTAACGTTATTATTTTTCCCTTCTAATTTTGTCTCTAGTTTTTTAAAAAAATGGGTAAATTAATTCCATGTCCTATTTTATACTATACTTTTGATCCACGTCCCATGATTTCTAGATTTAATTTGTATTTCTGTCGGCCTTAATTTGTAGTCTTGCCTGTCTCCACCATCCGCCGTGGTAGGTCACTGTCGCTACTCGCTACTGTCTGCACCACCACCTTTGTAACTAAAAAGTGTATGAATAAAATATTCTTAGTGATTGTACTCACAAGCAACTAAGTTTTTCTAGTTACAATCAACTATAGGACTACGAATTGAGTCTTGAAAACAACGGGATTCAATTGTAA
Source organism: Eucommia ulmoides (assembly GCA_016647705.1). Taxonomy (NCBI): domain Eukaryota; kingdom Viridiplantae; phylum Streptophyta; class Magnoliopsida; order Garryales; family Eucommiaceae; genus Eucommia; species Eucommia ulmoides. Next base: position 903,324 of record JAENRU010000489.1, read on the forward strand.
AGATAGTGTGAAAACGGGACTGCTCTACGAATTTCCTAGAAAATTTATTACTGGATTAAGATTTTTTTTTTTTCAAAAAAAAAATTCTAAAATAAGCAAAGTTCAAAATTTAATGGGGGCAAAATGAAACAAGTCCTTCCTTGTTCATGTTATAAGCTTTCTCATTTTGCATGTTCATAATGTAACAGTTATGACGGAAATTCATTTGATAATGGACCTGCTCCTCCTCCACCACCATACATCCCGCCACCTCCCGGTAGATCTCGGAATAATCACAGCCGTTCACCTCCAGGTGGACGTTCTTCCCATGGTTCTGATGGCAGATCATCTAATCCAGAGAGTGGAAACAAAAATAATGGTTTGACAGCTGGACCTATTATAGGCATAGTTTTGGGGTCTTCAGTGGTGCTTCTCTTTGCGTTGCTTGCACTTGTTTTTTGCCTTAGGAGGGGAAAAGGGAAGGAAATTGCTGCAAGACCCTCTACGAGAAGTCTTCCTGCCAGAACGGATAAAGGTAAGACTTCCTCATTTGTTGATAGTTGGTATGGGTAGGGGAGCTGAGCTTGATCCTGAACTGAAATGGTTTGGGGTTAATTGCGTTTTACTCCCTCATACTTTGATCTTGTTTCATTTTGTCTCCTCCTCTTTAAAAACCAACACTTTACCCACTTCTACTTATAATAAAATTGGAAAGCTAACCATTTTTCTTTTGATTAACTTAAATGGGGTGAAATGATTTTTCCATCTAAATTTTACATGAAATGAACAAAATATGTGAAATGAACAAAATTATAAATTTTTAATTTTATTTTGTCTTTATTAAAAAAGGAGGAAAAAAAAAAATAGTGAGAGAAAAAGAACTCGAGAGAGAAAATGTTATTTTTCCCTTTAATTATCATTAAATGTTAAATTTAAATTAAAGAATAAATGGAAATTAAGTCATTTTATTTATTTGTTTTTGAATAAGATGTGAGTTTCTCCCTTTAATCAAGAGTAGAAGGGGGTGAGTGTAGGTTTTCAAAGTAGAGGGGTTAAAATGAAACAAGGTAAAAGGCAATTAACCCAATGGTTTATATCATAGCAGAAAACACCATAATCACTTACAATGTTGCAAATTAGAATAGTTGTTATTGAATATGCTGTACCCTTCCCTTAGGGATTGTTTGGGTGAAGGATTTTGGAGGGAATTAGGTATTTATGAAATTAATAAGTTAAAATTCCTTATTTAGCTACTTATAAAGGAATTTGTAATTTTTTTTTTTGGAAATTTCGGAATGGAATTTAAGGTAGGTAAAATGACATTTCCAAATAACTTCTACATGTATGTTTTTCCTTTTGTAAATCATATGGATGAGGTACACCTCTCCATCTCGAGGTGAAATTAGATCGATAAAATTTCAATTTCAAAAAGTACCCAAACAACTATTTTGCAAATGACGGGATTTTAAAATTCGAAATTTCAAAATCCTATTATTTGTAAATTTCATGAATTTACGCATAAGATCCTTATGGAATTATGTTCCACCCAAATATTGAACATAATATTTTCAATAAAAAATTAATATGTAAAAGAAAGTGTATTATGCCATGATACTATTATCATCTGTCATCTACTTCTCAACTCAGTCTTACTTCAATCTCTATGAATGCCTTTTTAATATGGTGACCTTAAGAAATAAGTTCTCTCTACCATCTCATTTTTTCCACTTTTTGTTCCTCCTTTGATGAAAAAGGGCAGCCCGGTGCTACAAAGCTCCCGCTATGCGTGGGGTCCAGAGAAGGGTCGGACCACTTGAGTCGATTGTACGCAGCATTACTTTGCTTTTGTAAAAGGTTGTTTCAACAACTCGAACCCGTGACCTCCAGGTCACATGGCGACAACTTCTACCGTTGCGCCAAGGCTCCTAAATTAATTGAATCCTCAATTATGAGCTGCACAATGTTTCTTAGTCAGAGTGATATACCCATATTTTTTATAGTGCAGCCATTTTATTTCATTTTTTGTGGTTTTAAGTTTTTATTATTTGTAAGATGAACCGAAAATACTCTTGTTTGCCATCCTCACACTTTGATATGCATTTTGCATGTTGTCATAAATACAGAGATGCAAGAGCATCGGGTAAAAACTACAGCTATGGTGACAGATTTGAAGCCCCCGCCTGCTGAAAAGATTACTGTTGAGAGAATGCAAGGGAAAAATGGATCTATAAAGAGAATGAAATCCCCACTAACTGCTACTTCATATACTGTTGCTATTCTCCAAACGGCAACAAACAGCTTTAGTCAAGAAAATCTCGTTGGTGAAGGTTCACTTGGTCGTGTTTATAGGGCAGAGTTTCCAAATGGGAAGGTAACTTTAGACACCGTTTGGAAGCACTTTTATTTGTCATAAAAAATTTAATCGCACGAGAAGTAAAAAAGAGCATCCCAGCGCACAAAGGCTCCGCCATTGCGGGGTCTGGAGAGGATCAGATATATGCGGCCTTACCCCTGCATACAGAGAGGATGTTTATTCATTGAACAAAAAAGTACTTTTACTTAATAGCAAAAGTAAAACTAAGAATTTTGATGGCATAGAAATGATATCTTATTTGTTTTCCATTGTTTTCCATTTCTTCACTAGGAGATCTCTAACAAAATTTCCACAACCCTCTTGTTTCCAAGTAATTGAGCGAAAAATTACTTTTACTTAATAGCAAAATGCAAAAAAACAAGAAGGGTTTTTGATAACGTAGATATGATATCTTAGTGTTTTCCATATAACCTATTTCTTAATCCAATATAATTTCATAGAGAGTGGTGGAAATTTTGGTCTACTGTTCTTAGTCCATCGATCTCTTAAATGCAAAAAGAAGAAGAAATGAAAGCAACTATTTTTTATTTTTCAAAAACAAAAAAATTACTACTATTTTCTTGATTTTTAGAAGTAATTTATTTAAGTCCAAAACAAACATTATGTCTATTTTTTTAGCGTAATTTTATGCCGACTTAAATCACATTTCTTTATCATAAAGGTTTACATGTCTGAAATAATACCATTTGGTGTTTTACAACATTGGACTGATATTTTTTTTTTACATTAATACTAGGTAATGGCTATTAAGAAGATCGACAATGCAGCACTTTCACTACAGGAGGAAGACAATTTTCTTGAAGCTATTTCGAATATGTCACGCTTGAGGCACCCTAACATTGTTCCTCTTGCGGGATACTGTGTAGAGCACGGGCAGCGTCTTTTGGTTTATGATTATATTGGAAATGGGAGTTTGCATGATATGCTGCATTTTGCAGATGATCAGAGTAAGATGTTGACGTGGAATGCTCGTGTTAGAGTAGCTCTTGGCACCGCTCGAGCTTTAGAGTATGTCACGTGGATGAGTTTTGGAGTTTCTCTCTATCTCTGTGTGTGTGTTCTTTATCTCCCTCTCTCTATGTGTGCGTGTGTTCTCTCTCTCTCTCTATATATCTATGTGTGTGTATCTGTGTGGTGTGTTCTTTCTCTCCCTCTCCGTGTGCGAGTTTTGGAGTCTCTCTATCTCTATATGTATGTGTGGTTTTGTGTTCTGTCTCTCTCTTTGGTGTATGTGTTCTCTCTCTCTATATATACACACAGACGTGTACGTGTGTGTGTTTTACTCTGTTCTGTCTGTCTCTCTGAGCGTGTTCTCTTTCTCTGTGTGTTCTCTCTATTTATATATACACACAAAACACACACAGGTCACACTTGTGTGCCCTGTGTGTGTGTTTTTGAGCTCTCTCACTCTTATTGTGTGTGCGCGTGTTCGCACTCTCTTTCCCGCCATCTTTGTGTTCTCTCTATACGTGTGTGCATGTGTTCTCGCTCTTTCACTCTCTGTGTGTGCACTCTCTCTCTCTCCCTCTCTCTCATTTAGCTATCTCTGTGTGTGGACTGTGTTCTCTTTCCTCTCTCTCTCTCTCTCTCTCTATATATATATATATATTTAGCCATCTGTGTATGTTCTCTTTTCTGTCTTCCACTCTCTCTTCTCTGTGCATCTCTGTGTATATATCTGTTCTAAGCAGAGGTTTGTTCTCCAGATACTTGCATGAAGTGTGTCTACCTTCAGTTGTTCATAGAAACTTCAAGTCATCAAATATATTACTTGATGAAGAGCTCAATCCTCACTTATCAGACTCTGGTTTAGCTGCTCTCAATCCAAACACCGAAAGACAGGTAAATGACTAAGTTCCTTTGTTTTCTCTGCTCAAATTCATCAATGGTATTGAATAATTGAGAGGCAGAATGTTGAGAGAACACGAGTCAATTGTATTGATATATGAGAAATGTTCAATTTACAGAGATATACAAAGAGTCTATATGCATAAATTAGGTGTTTTCTTACAATTTGGTTTTCCTAGTGGGCTAAGGCTCATATACATATATTAACAAATAATAAATGTGTTTGGGTGAATTTGATTTGAAAAGAGGGATTTGTAAAATTTTCGTAAGAAAATCCGACTACGGCGCATTTGATTAAGGTGTTTAAAGAAGGAATTTGATTTCGAGATGGTTTTGTGAAATCATCTTAACAAAATTTGTTAAACATTTTACATAACCCGTTTTGAAATCAAATTTCTTCAAAAAACCCTAACCAAACAGACCATTAACAGAATTTTACAAATCCCTTTTTCAAATTACTCACCCAAACGCGCTCTAATAGTATATTCTTATTCCATGCACATTATAGTCATTCATCACTGTAGAAACCCAATGAGCCTCACTCACTCTCAAAAGACGCCTTGAGAGAGGAGGATCAGGTAACACAAGCGATGTTGGATTGAACACGCCTCCTCACATGCATGGTGGATTTTGGCAAACCATTGCGAACATATATCTGGGGGCCCAACATCAATGTGGGATTCAACGTCTCCTCACATGCAGGGTGGACTTTGACAAACCATTGTGAATGGCTATCGGGGGGCCAATATTGATGTGAGATTCAACATGCCCAATATCAGACAGAAGGCCTAACTCTGATATCATGTAAAAACCCAATCAACCTAACTCATTCTCAGAAGACACCTTAAGAGAGGAGGATTATCCTAAACTTTATACATAGCTTAGGATTAGGCAGCACAAGCGATATGAGATTCAACAATGGCATCAAAAACAATTTTCTCATTTTTCTTTGTTTGTTTGATATCTTAATGAAATGTCTTAACGTAGTGTTCTGTGACATTGATAATTTCGAATTTTAATTTCGTGCTTTCAAACGCGACCTAAGAGTTCCTTCTTTGGTCTTTCGGCAGGTTTCATCGACTCATATGGTGGGTTCGTTTGGCTATAGTGCTCCCGAATTTGCCTTGTCGGGGATATACACTGTAAAGAGCGACGTATATAGCTTTGGAGTGGTGATGTTGGAGTTATTAACAGGCCGAAAGCCGCTCGATAGGTATTAAAAAAAGGGAATTTCCTTTTACCCCCTTGTACTTTGATCTTGTTTCATTTTGTCCACTCTACTTTTAAAACTTGCACTTTAACCCCTTCTACTTATAATAAATCGGAAAACAATTTTTTTGTTCAACTTAATAAAATATGTAAAAAAAATAATTGTGAAATTAAATGTTCTATCTAAATTTTACATGAAATAGACAAAACTACCTTGTATTCTAATTTTGAATCTATTTTCTATTTAATAAAAAATAAATTGAATCTATTTTCTATTTAATAAAAATAAAATAAAAAAATAGACGTACAGAGAGAAAGGGAGCTAGAGAAAGACAATGTTAGTTGTTTCATTTTATTACTGTTAAAATATTCAATTTAAATTGAAAAAATAAAAGACAATTAAGTCATTTTATATATTTGTTTGAATAAAATTCGAGTTTCTCCTTTTAGTTTATAGTAGAAGAGGGTGATGTGTAGGTTTTGCATTGGAGAGGTCAAAATAAAAAAAAAAATTAAAGTACAAGGGTGAAAAAGGCAATAAATCGTTTGCTTTTACAACATCACTTTTGTTTTTTAAATATTATAAATTAATTAGTTTAAAAAAATACTTTTTATTTTATTTTTCTCTTGGCTCAGATTTCACTCTCATATGCACACATTTTCAATCAATCACGTCAGTAATTTCTTTCATTTTTCCAAAAATTTCAATCGATGACATTACTCGGACTTCTAATTTTGAAAAAATTATTAGATTGTCCAAAAGAAGGCATACACGTACGTGTGTGTATAAAAAAAGGGCAGCCCGGTATTACAAAGCTTCCGCTATGTGTGTGTATATATAAACGTGTATGTATATGTGTTTATATATGTAAATACACATTTCAAATTCTGATTCTAAGATTTGATTTTTTGCTACCAAACACTGCCTAAATATTCTTGATTTTTGGCTATATCCATTTTGTTCTTTGCCGCCTTATTTTGGTTTCATGCTATGTTAGTTCAAGAGTGAGATCAGAACAGTCACTTGTGAGATGGGCTACTCCTCAGCTCCATGATATAGACGCCTTAGCCCGAATGGTCGATCCCGTTCTTAATGGCATGTACCCTGCAAAGTCGCTCTCTCGGTTTGCCGATATTATTGCTCTCTGTGTTCAGGTAAAAACCCTATCCCGTATTAGGCTCCCTTTTTTTGAAGAAGTTATTAGGTTGTCCTTGAAATAAGTCAATTATCATTTTTTATCGTTATTTGTTTCTTTACTTTTTAGTTCTTCAGTTAATATTAACTACTTGTTTAATTCTTTAGTTAATATTTATTAGTTGTTTAATTCATATAATTAAATAAATATTAACTAGGACAAAAAAAAATGTAAAAAGGACTAAAAAATAAATTAGGACAAAAAGGAAAAAGGGTTAATTGCTTTTTTGTCCCCCCTGTACGAATGTACCTTGATCCGGCAACGGATCTACAAAATTGATAGAGGAAGGGCCATTAGATCTCTATTAGATATTTATATAAATCCGGGGGAGATTATGTAAAATTTTAAGTGTTCTAATTGAATTTTTATAAAAATATAAGGGTAAAAGTAAAAATTTCAAAAATTGAGGGGTGGGTGAGTCCTCCCTCAACCTAACGTGGCTTGCCATTGCCTTGATCTTGTTTTATTTCAAGCTCTCTACTGGGAAAACCTACGCATTATCATTTTCTATTCTTACTAAAGCGAAGGATCAATTTTTTTTAAATAAAGTATAAGAAGTAAATTAATTGACCTCTAATTTCTCAATTTAAATTTAATGCTTGAATTTAAGAAAGGGGAGAAATTAACAATCTCACTCTCAAAATAGTATTAAAATAAAGTGCAAAATACATTTTAAACCTTCTAATTATTGACACATTTTTAAGTAGTCCTTATAAGTTTATACATTTTATTTTAAACCTTATATGTATGAACGCAGTTTTAAAAGATCTTTCTGTTAGAAATTCTATCCAAATTAACAGAATTAGAGGGCAAAATAGTAATTTCCTTTTTTTCCTTCATTTTTAATCATTTTTTTCTTTTTTTCTTTTCTTTTCTCTCTTCTTCACAATTGAAGCACTCTCTCTCTCTCTCCTCCACCAAACCATTCTCACTCTCTCCACCGCCTTCACCGCCGCCGCCACCACCACCACCACCACTGACGCGACTGCCACTGACCCCTCCGACGAGGCGAATCACCCCTGTAACAGGGGGTGATTCCCTAGATCTACAGATCTCTCCCCCTGGATTAAAGGCATAAAATCACGGGAGATAAAGTTATGCAAGTAAACTCTGATGAACTGCACAATTGCGAACATTCAATTATACATTAGAAATAGAAATCAACATTCATTTCAATCTTGTATTGTCAAAAGATAAAGTTATGCAATCCTAAATTGAAAAGAAATGGAGTTAGAGTCGGAGATTGAAGTCAGAGATGTAGTATCCTTCTCAAACCCATTATTGAAAATACAAGAAATGTAGCTGGGCAACAGAGACTTTTAGGAAATGAAGCTTGGGATGAAAGTAGAAGCGGGTGGAAATGGCTTCAAATTTATATGAGAAGAAGAAGAAAGTGATGATGCGGAAGGATTTTTAGGAGGAAAGTGATGGCCTCTGTCGAAATTGGCCCATTGGGGCATCCACGCCCAGCCAATTAGAACTCCAACAAAAACCGCAATCCAAATTGGGGCAATGAACATCGTAAGCTCAATCAATACATCCCCAATTGAGGGTCGCTGTAAGATCTCAAACAAAGCCGATACAATATCCAATCGGATGAGCTTCGCAGAGAGATAGAGAGAAGGGATATCCGGAATTCAAAAAAGGGGAAAAGGATAAGGATTAGGAGAGATAATCGGTTGCTTTGTGTGCTACTCGGAGAGCCGTAGCACCCTTTCCGATATTCGGTTCACGTTTGCCTTTCGCCAAACATAAATTACACCTATTGAAGAAGAATCAAAACCCAGTCGCCAAAGAAGGCCTTCTAGTTCTTCTTATTCTTAATTCTTGTGCAGTTCATCACATCTATAGGCCGTGAGCCGGAAACCCTAAATCAAACTTGGATCTCAAGTTCATCTGCACCAGAAACCCTAAACCCTAGATCTTTGCGGCGGTGAACCTAGTAGAGGTGATTGTGGCAGGGTGGGGGTAGCGATGGTGTTGGTTGACGTGAAGAAGAACAGAGAAAAGGAGATCCTAGATGTGGTGCTTCGGTGAAGGAAGAAGAATGAAAACAAGAAAAGATAAAAAAAGGAAGGAAAAAGAAAAAAAGAAAAAAAAATAGAAAATTGATTTAAGAAGGGAAAAAAATTAGGAAATTATTATTTTGCCCTCTAATTCTGTTAGTTTAAATGTAATTTTTAACAGAATGGCCTTTTAAAATTGTGTTTATACGTAGAGGGTTTAAAATGAAACGCATAAATTTAGGAGGACTACTTAGAAATGTGTCAATAATTAGAGGGTTTGAAATGTATTTTGTCCTAAAATAAAAAATAATTTTTGTTGAGGATTTTTTTTTAAAATGTTGTTAATGATTTTGAACGTGAGAAAATGGGTTGTAATTAACATGTGGCCTTTTAATTTTGTCATTTCATTACTTCACTAAATGTAAGACATTTTTTCCGTAATAACGATCGGGCTTTTCTGTCTTATTTTTCAAACGAATTATTTATAAGAAATGTTTGGGAAAATTGTTTTTGATTTAATGGCGTAATGAAATGACGAAAATATTTTTATTGGAAAGTTACATGTTTAATACAATCTATTTTTAATTCAAAATTATTGACAACGTTTTTTAATTTTGATGGATTAAAAAAAAAAATGTGAAACTAAAGGACAATTCACCATATGTGCAATTTGGCAAACCTTCGCATTGACACTCATCCCATGCTTTAGAGACCAAAAGAATAAAAGTTTTCCACTCAACAGAAACAGAAATCTGGGAACGACAAAAAAAAAATCCATTTTTCGTTCTGTTCCCAGAATTTCTTATAAAATAGTAGAAATTGAACTTAAACAGATCTTTGGCAACAGAAACACTAAACAATATGTCGTTTCATTTTTTTTTAACTTGATAAATTTTCCTTTTTTTCTTTTTTCTTTCTTCAGCCTGAACCGGAATTTCGGCCTCCAATGTCTGAAGTGGTGCAAGCGCTCGTTCGACTAATGCAGAGGGCGAGCGTAATCAAAAGACGATCCAGCGACGAATCGGCTTTCTCTTACAAGACACCCGATCATGAGACAATCGACATGTCCTACTAGGTACAACCTTTTTTTTTCTTTTTTCTTCTTCTTTTCTTTTCCTTTGTAAATTATTTTGTATACAATTTCAGTAACACGAAAATAATTTTCTGTTGTATTTATAAAAAAAAAAGTCATCCCATTTTGGTTTGAAATATGTGCAATACGTTTTTCAATATTGGGATAATATGCAATTAGTCCTAAATAAAGGGTGTAATATGTTATTTATCCTATTTAAAACATAAGTTTGGAATTAGTTCCTTAAATTGATTTTTGGCTTTGTATTAGTCCCGCATATGCTCACGCATTATATGTGGAGTGTAAAGAGAGTTTGGTGAGTGATTCTGTATTAGAGTAAATATTAATTACATATAACTAAAATTAGTTATGAGTTAATAATTACAAATTATATGTACTTGTATAGTATTAGTTACACGTGATCATTTTTATGCTGAAAAAAAATACAACCATCTGTATCTTTCGGATTTAAGATCGAATCGTTAATGGTAGTTATATGTAAATACGATTATTCACAAAAAAATGAGAAGATGAAATCGTTAAATGTTGTTACATCTAATAAATATTTACGCACATGTTAGATATATGTAACAAATGTTTCTAATCAATACGATTGTGGAGGTGCAAACGCGTGTATTGGATTTTTCGTCTTTTTTTTAATGCAGGGAACTAAAACACAAGTTAACAACTGGGTAGGGATTTTTTTTAGGGGCATGTACCATGAGATCCCTTTTTGCTTTACAATGCATCGATCAAGCCCAATTTTTTTTTTCCGCACTAGAAGCTCCTTTTGTGTTTTTCTGACCAAAATACCCCTCATTCAATGAGAATGTAACTTTCAATATTAATATCAAAACACACAGATTTTTTCGTAATTCCTAATGTTATAAAATTAATATTTTTATATTATATTAATCAGTAAATTTTTATTTTTTTTTACGATATGCTAATCATACTTTTTGAATGTATGAGTTATATTATGCGTGGATGTTACAAGTAACATCAAAAGATAATATTGAATGTAACATTCAAAGGAATAACTGGTTGTACTTTTTTATCCAATATTGTGATACATTTGATTATCCTTTTTGTGACACCTTTTTCTATGTGTGTTGAATGAAACACTGTCTAATATTTTGCCAAAATTCAAATTTTAATGTGTATGCTGAATGTAATACTGTCTAATTTTGTCAAGATTCAAAAATAATATGCGTGTTGAATGTTACATTATCTAGTATTCTCAAAATCAGTTTTTAGAATGCTTATTGAATGTAAATCTGGTTGAACCAAGTTGTTTTGGAATATTCTCAAAAATGCGTATTGAATGTAACATTGTCTAATAAATTGTAGCCGTTGTAAAAATCGTATGTTGAATGTAACATCATCTAACTGTCGATAATCAAACAATCATGCGTGTTGAATGTGACATTGTCTAATAATCACAGCCGTCACAAGTTCGTGTGTGTTGAATGTAATATTCAAGATCAGATCTATTCAAACACATTGAAGAAAATCATTAAAATCTACCAAAATCAGATCTAAGCAAACAATTCTTCGATTTTCAAAAAATTGTTAGATTTAAGTAATAACGATCAACTGAAAATCGTTGAAATCGACTAAAAACGATTAGATTTAAGCTAGATCTGAACTATTCAAGATCGAATCTAAGCAAACATTTAAGAAAATAATTGAAAATCGACAAAAATCAGATCTAAGCAACAATTCTTTGATTTTCAATTTTTTTTAGATCTGAACTGAACAGAGGAGATCAGAGAAGCTAACACTACAAACTGAAAGGTGCAAAATGTAATTCGGATAATAGCTTCTTTCGTGGATGTCACATGATATGCATGAAATCACAAATTACAGGATCGCAAAGTGTAATTTTGTCAAGATATTTTGAATTGCAAACCAATTGTCACATACAAGCTTGAAAAATGTGATCCTAGGGTTTGTTTCTTTGTGGCTCCCTAAAACTGGAATTGCGATGTCATTTGCAAAGCAAAATACCAGCGCTACGATAAAGGAGGATGAATCGTAATGGCTATCAACAATCAACGACGACGACGATTATCGTTTCGATTTTACTAGCAATTTTAGCTCTTGCGAGCAAAATCAAACCGTCACGGTGATGCTTGAAGACGATGATGAAGGCGATGGACGAAGGCGACAGAGAGAACTGTGGTTAAACGACAATAGTCGAAGACGAAGGAGTTCGGCGAGAGAGAAAGAGAGTCGGTTGAACGACGAAGCAGAGAGTAAGAGAATGGAAAAGAGAGTGAGAGTATGGCTGAAAATTAGGGTTAAAATGAATTAAGGGCAAATAAGTAATCTGACATTTGAAGTTTTTTAAATTTGGGATTAATCAGTTCGTGAGATAATTATGATGAAAGTTTTTGATTTATTATAAATTAATTGACATTTATTGGTAATAGAGAATTGATTTTAGGCTTACTAAGTAATTTTTTCTTTTTTTTTTTAAAAAAAAAATTAAGGGTAAAATAAACGACCTGTCACCAAAACACCTTTTAATATTCTCATAAAATTTTAATTTTCTTAATTGTAACTCTAGAAGTATTGATTTTACTTAATTGGTTCACTTAACAAGTTTTAACCATTTTAATTGAAAGAACAACAAGTGCATTATAATTAAGCAAAAATTTAGGAAAAAATAAAATTTGTAATGCTTATTTAATTGTTGAATCATGTCGATTTGACCAATTAAAGGTAAAATTTAAATTTAAAGGAATACATTGCAAAAATTAAAATATGGAGGTCCATATTAAAATTGTACTTAAATGTTGAAGGTAGAAAGTGTAATTTAGCTTTTTTACAAGAGCCCTTTTTTACCCGGGGAAGGGGGTTATATTTTTGAACTCTTGGGTTTTTTGAATTGTGCATTTAATCCTTTAAAATTTATATTTATTTTAATTTTATAAAATTAAAAATATTGTTAATAATTTTGGACGGAAATTGTTATGTGCTCAGTACAGGGTCATCTAATGAGGATATTTTTGTTGTTTCAAAATTATACTAAACCTAATACTTTTTTCTTTAATTTTTTTAACGATTCAAATCTTTTTCTATCATTCTCTAAACAAATCATTATTAGAAAAATATTAGGAAAAAAGTTTTAATTTTATTGAAGTGTTGAAATGACAAAAATATTCCTATAGGAAAAACACGTGCTGAGCACAAGTTACTTTATGTCCAAAATCATTGATAACATTTTTAATTTTGAGGGGAAGTTAGGAAAAACATCTTAAGTCAAATACAGTTTTGAAATGACAAAAATATCCCAATTAGAAAGTTACGTTTTGGACACAATCCAAATTTTGTCGAAAATCATTAATAACATTCTTAATTCTGCGGGATTGAAACAAATTTTATTGAAGTGTTGAAATGACAAAAATATTCCTATAGGAAAAATACGTGCTAAGCACATGTCTTTTTTTGTCTAAAATCATTAATAACGTTTTCAATTTTGAGGGGAAGTTAGGAAAAACATTTTAAGTCTAGTATAGTTTTGAAATAACAAAAATATCCCAATTAGAAAATCACGTGCTGGACACAATCCAATTTTTGTTGAAAATCATTAATAACATTCTTAATTTTGCGGGATTGAAATAAATGTTAAATTTAAGGGACTAAATTTATAATTTTAAAATTTTTTAAGATCCAAATAGACACCCAATTCATACTTGAGGGGTCGAATATGTAATTATCCGGACAATTCCCAATTTGTTTCCCTTTTATCTCGCGATTTCAACTTCTTTTCTTCTTCCTTTCTTCATCTCTGAACGCTCCTCTCCTCCCGCTTCTCTCGCTCTCCTGTCCTTCAATCGATCGTCAGCCTCAGATTTCAACGCCTCTCTCTCTTGAATTTGCTTGATCCGTCGTTAAATTCGATTCCGAAATTCAAATCCTCTAATGTCTCCAAATCACTCAAACTCCTCAGATTTCTCAATCCAATCGATCGACGCAAACGGGGAGCTCAGCAATGGCGACGACGAAGAACCTGATTCATCTTCGACGGATCGATCCGAATTGAGCCGGCGAACATCTTCAAGCCCGGGACGCAACTCGCTTCACTCAGCTCCGAGGAGCCGGCCCAGCTCGCCGTTGTTCAGGTCAGGTCCTTCCAGGTTCTCGAACGGGTGGGTTCGTTCTTCTAGCTCAGCTTCTCCGTGGTTGCTCGGCGGATGGTTGATGGATCCGAAGACGAGGAAGAACGCGTGGCAGCGGCGGCGCGTGACCGTCGGCGTGGCTGTGTTGATGGTGTGTTTCTTCGTGATAAATTGGTGGATGATTTTGCGGATCCAGGAGTCGGGTCGTGGGGCTCGGGTTCTCAAATTCGGGTTCTTGAAATCCAATTCATCACGTGTATTCATTCGGGTATGAATTTTAATTTTAATTTTTATTATTATGCTTGAATCTATTGCAATATGGGTTTGATTTGATGATGAATTTCGACTATGTTCTTGGAAAGCTGATAATATTTATTTTTATTTTATATATAATCCTCTGTTTTTAATTTTGTTATTCTATTTATGACTTATGTTATTTTGATTTTCAATATTTTAGTTAATATTAACTATGATATCAAATGCAAATTCTATGTGTAGTTAATATTAACTCGATAGATTTAATTTTGTTAATTTTAATTGAAGAATCAAAAACTTATTCGAAGGACTAAAATTAAAGAAAAAAGGCGCTATATTTAACCGTTGCACTTGGTCCAAAGCACAGGGTGAGGGCTGACGAAAATAATATAGGAGTTCAAAGTGCAACCCTATCTAAACATAGGGGTGTAAAGTGTAATTAATCGTTTAGATTGATATATTAATTATTTGTTTGAAGAAAGAAACATTTAAACTATATTTAACTACTATATTTTACTTCAAATTTTTAGCTTATTAATTTGAGCATTTCTAATTTCTTTAACCAAACATGGTAATATCACAATTCATATTTTAACGGGTTAATTACATTTTATGCCCTTGTGGTTTGACAAAATTGCACTTTATATCCCTGCGGTAGTTTTGTCAGCATTACCCCTTGTTGTTTAAACTTAAGTGCAAAGGTAAAAAATTTAATTTTTGAGAAGTGACAAATTTACCCTTATACCCGACCCGATCCCCCCAAAAGAAGACCGACCCGACCCGAGGGTATAAATATCAATTAATATTAGATGATTTATTAATTTTGATTTTTTGAGATTTGACCGTTAACTTTAACGGAAAATGTAACAGTTGCACTTTACTCTAAATCACATGAAGGGTAAGTGCTTACGAAAATACACAGGGTGTGAAATGCAATTCGGTCAAATCACAGGGGCAACGTGCCATTCGCCCTATTTATTGTTAAAAACTCCAATTTGTGAATTGAAGGACAACCAAACGGCCCCTAACAAACACCAATTTAAAGATCACTTGATTTGTCTTTTTTTTTTTTTTTTTATTATTATTATTATTTTTCAGGAAGAATTAAGGAAGGTAGGTAAAGGCAAAACTCCACACAAAACTATTCATGCAAAGCTGTTGGCTAAGGCTGCTCATGCATTGGCAGAGGTAAACTTCATATGTGCTAAAGATTAATTTAAGGCACTGTTTGGTTGCTTACAATTATCTTCAAAAAAGTATTTTTATTTTAAAGCAGAAGCGAAAAATCAGAAGTGTGTTTGATTGTGAATGCATATGGTATCTCTTTATCCCTTTTACTCCCTTGAACTTTAATTTTATTTCATTTTAACCCTTCTACTTTAAAAACCTACACATCTCCCCTTTCTACTCTAAACAGAGAAACTGACATTTTTTTTTTAAAATTTAATATTTAAAGGTAATAAAAGGGAAAAATTAGCATTTTCTCTCTCCAGCTCTCTTTTTCTTTCAACTTCTATTTTTATTTTCTTTTTAATGAAGACAAAATATAATAAAAATTATAATAAAGGTTCGTTTTGTCGATTTCATCTAAATTTTAGATGAAATTTTAATTTCTCCAATTTTGTTAACATATTTTAAACAAAAAAAAAATTGTTTTCGAATTTATTATCAGTAGAAGGGGATAAAGTGTATTTTTTTTTTCTTTTTAAAGTATGAGTGACAAAATGAAACAAGAATAAAGTACAATTGCCGGGAAAAAACAAACAATCTATTTGTTGGTTTTTAAAAAAATACTTAATTAATAATGGAAATAATTTTTGTTACTTTCTTTTTTTTAACGTTTAAAAAGTACTTAAATGGTGTTATCAAGCGGCGCCTAAGATGGTTATATATGTGTGTGTGTATGTATATATATAAATGCCTGTGTGTCAAATTTTAATCATTTGGTTTGTATTTGTTTTTATTTTATGTTGTTTCAATCCTTAGGGACAGAACAAACCGGAGCCCAAAGATCTCTGGGAAGAACCCTATATGCGTGCTGCGTCTTCATGGACTCCTTGCTCTGAGCAACGAGACTGGGAACCTAACGGTGATTCTCTCTTTCTCTCTCTTTATATATATATATATATATATATATATATATTTATATATGACTAACTCTCTCCTGCTCTCTCTCTAATCTAAATATTTGCAGAGGGAAATAACGGTTACATTATGGTTAGTGCGAATGGCGGGATAAACCAGCAGCGAGTAGCTGTAAGTTGCGTCATTTTTTTGAATTTCTTGATTTTATTTAATTATTTATTTATTTTATCATTTTTGAGTAATCTTCGATTTAAATTTTATTATTTTATCAACTTAAAAAAAAATATTTTTTTCGGTTCCGCACTACAGGTTTGCAATGCAGTTGCCGTTGCTAGATTACTTAATGCGACTCTTGTCCTCCCCATTTTTTTGTACAGCAGCGTTTGGAGAGACGCAAGGTATTGAAAGAAAAATTATACGGTTTTCACTTAAGGCAGCGTTTGGCAGTACAAAATTGAAGCCTAAAAATTGGAATTTTAGAAATGAACGCATGTATAAATTTGATTTTAGTTCCAATTTCTAGGTTGCGATTTCTTGAAACCAAACACTACTTTGGCGTTTGTTTAGTGTTTTTTTTGTTCTTAAAATACTCGGAACAGAAACAGAAATATGATGAAAAAAGGGTTGATTGCATTTTACACCCCTATGGTTTAACCGAATTGCATTGCTCCCCTTGAAATATTTTCGTAAGCACTTGTCCCTCTGTGGTTCAGAGTACCGTTAAAATTAACAGTCAAACCTTAAAAAGTCAAAATTAATAAATCATTTAAATTAATTGACATTTATATCCCTGGGTTCAGTGGGGTCGGATAATATCGATTTGTCGTTTTTTGGGGGATCGGAGTGGGTCGGGTTTGGCCTAATACACGGGTAAATTTGCAATTTTACACAATTTTGTTAATTATTTAACCGTTGCACTTTAATCTGAACCACATGGGAGGTAAGTGCTTACGAAAATACTGTAGGAGGAAAAATGCAATTTAGTCGAACCACAGGGAGTAAATTACCATCACCCTCCCCCCCCCAAAAAAATAAGACCATTTTTTTGGGAACAAAACAAAAATGTTCCCAAAAACTGCTAAGCAAACGGTGATTTACCCATGATTTGCTTTCTAAATTGAAAATTGACTGTCGAATTCTATGATTTTCCTAGTCAATTCGGCGATATCTATAAGGAGGAGCATTTTATCAACTATTTAAAACCCGATATTCGGATTGTGAAGGAACTTCCAAAAGAGTTGCAATCATTGGATTTGGAGGCAATCGGTAGTGTGGTCAGATTCTTTTTCTCGAACAATTCCGATAAATCTCGCTAAAGTAGCATTTGGTTTCATGGAATTGGAGCTTCAGAATTGGATAATTTCTAATAGTAATTCCAAGGCTTGAATTCCGTGAAAGCAAACACTACGGTGGCGTTTGGTTAGTGTTTTTGTTTCTATTTCTAATAAACTGGGATGAGAATTTTGTTTCCATTTTGGAGTATTCCGGGAATAGAAAAATATTTGGTAACGACCGTTGTCCTGAAATTTTTACAGAAACAAGAAACACTTTTGGTTGAAACATTTTTTTCTCTCTCTCTAAATGTATGGTGTCGGTGGGGTGGTCGTGGGAATAGTTTTATGAGAGCAAATAGGAATCGACATTTATTTCTTTCTTAGATTCTTAAGGAATTCCAAAATTTTGGAAACAGAAACGTGTTTACCAAATGTGTTTCTGTACATTAATTCGAAATTTTTGGGAGCGGGAACATAAATCAAGGAATGGAAACAGTAATCAAACGGGGCCTGAATGCATAATTTCCAATTATCTCTTTGAATAGCATTTGGTTTTAAGGAATTGGAGCTTCAGAACCGGATCATTTCCAATTCCAATTCCAAGGCTTGAATTCCGTGCAACCAAACGCTACCTAAATGCTAATTTTCAATCAATCACTTCAATTAATACATAGAAATTATGGTTTTAGGTGACTGATGCAGACATTGTTAAAGAGGCGAAACCAAGTTTTTATCGGAAATATATCCTTCCGATTTTGCATATAAATAGAGTTGTGCATTTTATTGGATTTGGAAATCGGTTGGCGTCGGATCCCATACCATTTCCATTGCAGGTATATATCCAACCCTAATGTTATGATCCAATAAATTTTTGTTCTGTTCCCTGAAATTTGTTCTAAAATTCTAGGAACCTAATGAAATGAGTTTTTTAAAGTTTGTAAGCATTTTCTAAAGTTTATAAGCAGAAATGAATTCTAGGAACATAATGAAACGTGCCCTAAGGCGACATTGTCGAAAAGAAAAAAAATGTTGCTATATTTTTGTTTTTTTTTTCCTAGTTTTTTGAGAACATAAAAAATAAAAAAAGGCGACCTTCAAAACGGAACCGCATGTTGATTTTTACGAATATATTATTTGAATTTTACGCCTAATTTGAGAACTTCATGTTAGAGACTCCGATGCAGATGCAATTTCCATGCTCTTCGATTTGCTCCCAAAATACAAGAAACCGGCGCTTTGCTGATCAAAAGAATGCGTCAGAATGCCACGCGATCGGGATTGTTGGATCGTCATCTCGTGGGCCCGTTCGCAACGTCGAAGTCAAAGTCAAAGCCAAAAGTTTCAAGGTACTTAGCCTTACACTTGAGGTTCGAAATCGATATGGTGGCCCATTCTTTGTGTGAGTTCGGTGGAGGTGAAGAAGAGAGGCGAGAGCTCGAAGCTTATCGTCAGTTACATTTTCCAGCTTTGACCGAGCTCAAGAAGACCAAAAAGTATGCCTTTTATTTATTTATTATTATTTAGTCCTATTGTTTCTAGAGTACTTTATTCTTTAGACGTTACCAACTAAAAATAGTTGAATTTAACCATGATAACAAATATAATTTCAACATGTAGCTGATATCAACTAGATGGATTCAATCTAGCTGATATTAAATAAAGGACTAAAACCTTATTTCGAGGACTAAAAAATAAAGTTTACAAAATAAAAACAAAAAATTATAGACAATTTTTTTCAAGGATAATATAATAGAGAGAAAATAAAAAAGAATAAAAAATTATAGGCGACTTATTTCAAGGATAATATAATTAAATTAATTTTTTCTTTGATTTTCCAAATTTCAAATTGCTCTTCTTCCCTTGATGCATAGAAAAACCCTAGGGCTTTCTTTTCGAATTTCTATTTCCCAAAAAAAATTATTAAAAAAAATAAAAAATACTCATATCGTTCTGTTCCAAGTTTTAAGGATTTTTACTTATTTTTATTCCTTCTAGGTTACCTTCACCGGTAGCTCTTAGGTCAGAAGGCTTATGTCCTCTAATGCCGGAAGAGACGGTTCTTATGCTTGCCGCCCTTGGTTTCAACCGAAAGACGCGCATTTTCTTGGCTGGTGCCCACATTTATGGCGGAAAATCGAGGTTGGCTGTCTTAACCACATTGTTTCCTAATTTGGTCACTAAAGAGAACCTTCTCTCCTCATCCGAGATCGAACCCTTCAGAAATTTCTCTTCCCAGGTAAAAAAAATAAAAAATAAAAAATAAAATAAATTTTCCTTTTCTCTTGTTTGGCTAATGTTAAGGCTCTATTTGGTTGGATGGAAAACTAGGAATTGTTAAGGCTGTGTTTGGTTTGGTGAAAAATGGGGGATGGGGAATGCATTTTTCCCTTGTTTGGTACAAGTGACATGAGAAAGAAGGGGAAAAATGGTTAATAAGTAGATGGAAAATAGGTATTATTAAATAAAAATTTCCTCCTTTTTGGAGGGAAATTGGAAAGAAACTTTGAATATACTTTTATGTCGCCGATACATATATATTTCAAAACATTTTTTAATTTTTTTTGAAGGGGCAAATTTGCTCTTTTATATATATATATACTATTTTTTGGTGAAAATGGGAAAGAGGGAAAACGGATCGAATTATAGATTGTTTTTTTTGGGGATTTAGATGTATAGATGGAAAATGAAAAAAAAGAAGAGCGTTTTGCAATTTACATCCCCAAGTTTCAGGGAAATTGCACTTTAGTTACTGTACTTTTAATTTGAACACATTAAATCTTGGAGTATCCAAATTGTATAAAGTCAGTTCTCCTGCTATTTTCTATGACGGAATTCACTCATGTGGCTGATTTTGTGTTTGACACGTTGTTGATTTTCATTATAAAAAATGACGGAGTTATTGATTTGGACTGACTTGACACGGTTTGAATACTTCATGGTTTAATGTGTTCAAATTGAAATACAGGTGCTAAAGTGGGATTTCTCCAAAACTTAGGGGTACAAAGTGTAAAAACTTAGTCCCCCCCCCCCCCCCCTTTCTTGGTATCGTCAAAACTTCTCTTTTTAATTATTTTTTCCTATGATCATTGATCCAACGAGTTCTTTATATTATGTAACAATGCAGCTAGCAGCATTGGACTTCATAGGTTGTACAGCATCGGACGTGTTTGGCATGACGGATTCGGGTAGCCAGCTCTCGTCTCTGGTATCCGGGTATAGGATATACTACGGGCAAGGGACAATGCCAACCATACGTCCAAACAAACGCCGACTGGCCGATATTTTCTTGAAGAACAACACAATAGAGTGGAAAGTCTTCGAGCAAAGAGTGAGGAAAGCCGTTAGGCAAAACAAACGAGTCTTTTCGCGACCTATAGGGAGGAGCGTGTATAGATATCCGCGGTGTAAGGAGTGTATGTGTAATGTTGAGGAAGAGATTTTGCTCGGAAAGGGGTAGTAAGTGTAATTCTGTTTATTTATTTTTTAGGGTTAATAGCACTTTACCTCCTATAATTTGGTCGATTTACACTTTACTCCCCTATAATTTGAAAATTGCCGCTTACTCCCTGTGGTTAGATTTTCAAACTATTTACCCCTGATATAGGGGGTAAGTGTACCTAAATCAAGAACACAGGGGTAAGTACAAAACAACTAAATTATAGGGGGTAAAGTGCTATTAACCCTATTTTTAATTTTTTTGGGCTAATTTGTATTCATTTTTTCATTAGTTTTGGTTTTGGGTAATTGGGTTTGCATAGATTCATTTG
Source organism: Eucommia ulmoides (assembly GCA_016647705.1). Taxonomy (NCBI): domain Eukaryota; kingdom Viridiplantae; phylum Streptophyta; class Magnoliopsida; order Garryales; family Eucommiaceae; genus Eucommia; species Eucommia ulmoides. Next base: position 924,516 of record JAENRU010000489.1, read on the forward strand.
TAATGTACTTTCATTTTTCACTCTCCAAGAGAATCCATTCTTAGGCAATTTAATTACACTTTGCACCCTCAAAGTATGGGTTGAGTTGAATTTTGTAATTTTATGTTTTAATTTCATTGTAGTGCTTAAATTACACTTTGTACCCTTAGGGTAATTTCTTGTAATCTCTTTTTTGTTTAATTTTTTATGGGTAATTTGTATTGATTTGTTCATTAGTTTAGATTTTGAGGTGCATAGATTTTACACTTTGTACCCTCTAATTTTGGGTTGAGTTGAATTTTGTACTTTTAAGTTTTAATTTCATCGTATTGCTTCTTAAATTTTTCATGTTTGCGTGTTAATTGCCTCATTTGACTAAACCGTATCGAAATTAAAGGCTTTCGGGCACATATCAATCAAATTTAAGTTTTTTTTTTTCTATGATGAGCCCCCTAAAATGTGTAATATTGAGTGTACAATTGGTGAGATCTAATCGAAAGACATTCAAACACAAATTATGAAGTTTTAGGAGTGATGTGGATGAAATTGAAAATGAGGGTACAAAGTGAAAAATAATCTATATTTAAGAGGTACAAAGTATAATTTAGATATAATATATCCGTCTTCAAACATACAAGAGAAGAGACAAACGTTAATGTATAGAAACGCGTTTGGTAAATATGTGTTTGTTCCTAACTTTTTTAGAATAGTTTGTGATTGTTTTATGAATTCCTTAAGAATTTAAGAAACAAAAAAATATTGATTCTTATTTATTTTCAGAAAACTATTTTCACCACCATTCGAGTTATCACCATGCACCATGCCGAACAACATACATTTTAAGGAAAAAAAAAGAACAAATGTTGCAATCAAACCTGTTTCTTGTTTCTATTCTCATAAATTAAAAAAAAAAAAAAATCAGGATAATAGTTGTTACCAAACATGTTTCTATTTCCGAAACACTATAGGCAACAAAAATTCTATCCTATCATATCCCATTTTATTGGAAGTAGAAACAAAAAAACAGAAACACTAACCAAACGCCACCTAACATGCTTATTATATATAATATATGTTATTTATTTCCCATTTAGCCCATGGAAATAGGCAAAAATGACAATGGTATCCTCACCAAATGATCCAAACTCCCTGTCAAAACAATCTCACCAAAGCTAAAATCATCAAGCACTTGGCTCACATTGAGCCTAATTTCCATATCTTGGACACCATTTGGGGCAATCGAAAACCACGGTGGGTTCAATTCAACCTCCACTCCGTTAGGCTTAAGAACTGCAGTCACGTATAGTTCTGGTTTGTTCGCGACGTTTAGAAACTGTCGGTGAACAGACCGTGATCCGCACAATGCAGATATGGTGATTGACGGGATGTTGAGATCAGATGGAGAATTGAGAGGACGAGCGCAGGTCCCGCCGGTGGCGGTTTTTACTATTGTTGGATCTATCTTGGGGAGGGAACACAAGAAACCTACGTAGTCTTCATATCCTGAAGAAAAATAAAAAATAGTTGAATTCAACTATTAGCTTCGTATGCATATAAGTTGAAGGGGTAAAATGGTAAAATGTTGTCTTCATAGCCTGCTTCATAACTACATTTCACTATTGGCTCCTTATGCACATAATTCCAAGGTTTGACATTTTGTGCCCTGAAGTTTTACCATTATTTCACATTGGTCCCTGTAGTTTCAATTTGAACACATAATACCCTAAAGTTCTATAATCATCCCACTTCGGTCCAAATCAATAACTCCATTACAATTTTCCGTCAAAAATTATAATGGAGATAATAATTTGGAATTTAGTGGGATGATTAAGAAACTTTTAAATTAAAATCATGGGGATCAAAGTGAAATTTTGGTCAAACTTCAGGGGTACAAAGTGTCAAAGCCTAAAAAAATAAAAATATTTTCCAGTTACATTTCACTGAGGTTTTCTTTAGTTACCACTTGAATCTCTTGGAAACAATTTCTAAAGAGTTTTTTGCACTTTATACCCCTAAAATGTTAGAGAAATCTCACTTTAACCCATATCCTTTCAATTTGAACATGTTAAACCCTTAAATATCCAAATCATGTCAAGTCAGTCTAAATCGGTAACTTGTTATACTTTATGATGAAAATTAGTGACATATCAGGCACGGAATCTCCCATGTAGGTGAATTTCATCATAAAAATGACGGAAGGACTGACTTGACACGATTTAGATTCTTCAGGGTTTAATGTGTTCAAACTGAAAGGACATGGACAAAAGTAAGATTTCTTTGAAACTTCTGGGGTGCAAAGTTAGAAGTTTCAAAAAGCTCTTTCATAAATTTACGGAGAAAAATTTACCTGATGAAAGTACGAGACCTGGATCCAGGGCTCGGGCAGGGTTTACAAGGCCGGATCCAAAATCGAAAGGATTTGCGGGGTTCAAAGTGTCAATATCGAATCCTTGAGCCATCATAGGCTCCCCTTGATTGTCAAACCTTGTTGCAGTAGTTGAAATTGCTGAAGCAATCATGGAAGGACTCCATGAAGGGTAATGTTGTTTGATAAGTGCAGCTACTCCAGCTACATGGGGGGTGGCCATGCTAGTTCCTGATATAAGGGCAAAATCGTACCCTAAAAATGTAAAAAAAAAAAAAAAGAGGAGTTATTTTTGCCCATTTTTTGGTGAACAGTTTACGAAATTAAAATTTTACCCATGCAGTCCACTCGCTACAATAATTTTTTCAGAAGTGCAAAGTTACTATAATTTTTTCGTGTAAAATACTGCAATAATTTTTATGACGTACAGTGATTTTTGAATATTTGACAATAATTTTAAATTTCTGAAAAGATTACTATAACGCGTGAACTGTATGAGCTAAAATTTTAATTCCACTGTTAACTTAAAAACCCATTTTTTAAAACTAAATCTTTAAGGAGACAAAAAAATTAGGGATGTCGACACTTTGCACCCGTAAAGTTTGACCATTATTTTACATTGGTCCCATATAATTTCAATTTAAAGTTTCGTAATCATCCCACTTTAGTCCAAATCAATAATTTCATTACAATTTCGGACTACAAAGAGTCAATACTAGTGCACCCTACTATATTTAAGGGGACTTTATCAATATTTTTAACCTCTTTCTTTCCTCCTTATCAATTTTCTAAAATACGTACACACATAGACGCACATTGTATGTATATTTATGAATATTTGGCTAGACGGAGAAGGAGAGGGAAGGAGAAGATTGGGATTCCCAGAAATCTTCTTTAAAATGGTCAGGAGCATGACAAATCATTGTTTCCTGTTCAAAATTGTAATGGGCATAATGATCTTGACAGTAGTCGGATCATTAAAAAACTTTAAGGTGTTATATGTTCAAATCGAAACCACGGGGACCAAAGCGAGATTTTGGTTAAACTTTAGGGGTACAACGTGTCAAATCCCCCAAAATTACAATCAAAACTTTATCATCCACATTGTTAAATAAACTAAACTTTGAGGGTCAAAAGTGTCAATTACTTACCTGATAGGATGGGATTTAGGACACTCATGGGGCTCCAAGCTGCCCAAATTTGATGGCCTGGGGCCAAAATGTCAGGCTTAAGAACATCAGTGGGGCTTTTGTGAATATCAATAAAATCAGGCCCTCTTGAAGAAAATCTGCTAACTGTTGGGGCCCTTCCCATGTAAGTTGCAATTCTTCCTTCACCTATGCCTGCCCTACCACCATATCTTGTCACATACCTGCTTTTATCCCTATCTGTCTGTTGTTCGTAGTATCCTGATATTATCTGATAAAAAAATATTAGAAAATAATTTATTTAATCGTTGCACTTAAGTTTAAGCACATGAAGGGTAAGTGAAGATGAAAATAACATAAGGGTGCAAAGTATAATTCGATCTAACTATAGGGTGCAAAGTAAAATTAATCCAAAAAAATCAATTATTTTTTTTAAAAATTTTACATGAGTCTCCCCTAAATTATAAAAGAGGTCATTTACACTTTGCTCTATCGTGATTTGATTGAATTGCACTTTACACTCATGTAATATTTTCGTCATCATTTACCCACCCGTGGTTCAGACTAAAGTGTAGCAGTTAAATGGTTAATAGAATTGCATAAAACAACAAATTTTACCCTATATCCTATCTAACCCGACCCGGGTGAATAAAGGAACGGAAAAAAAAACATAGTCAAGCGGTTACTATCATACCCTACTCAATACGGGGTATAAATGTCAATTATTATTAAATGATTTATTTTTTATTGTTAATTTTGGCAGAAAATGTAATCTTTGTACTTTAGCCTGAAGCTCAGGGGAAGTATGAAGAAAATACCATAGGAATGTAAAATGCAATTCGGTCAAATTACTGGGGACAAAATGTGTTTAATCCTTATGAAAATATCGAACTAGCTCCTTCAAAAAATTTACCCCAACGAATTTTATGAATCCGCCGTTGGTAGTAACAGAATTCGAAACAAATAGCGGTTTTACCGTAATTGCGTTACGAACGATCGTGTGCAAAGTTGAAAGTGCAATTGAGTATAAAAACTTTTGGGGGGGGGGGGGGGGGGGGGGTACAAAGTGTAATTACCTTTGAATCACTAGTTCTTGGGATCATAATCCCAGGGACATTGGCAAAGGGGAGAGGCTCAGCTATGAAATCACCATAGACAGGATTTGAGACAAACACAAATCCCTTTAATTTCAAGGCTTCTGCTGTCTGAATAATGGATGTGATGCTAGAAGTCCCATTGTAAAAGCCCCCAGAAAATGTGCAAATGACTATACTGCCCTCAACCATAGTAGGATCAATTGCCTCTGGGTATTGGCACTCCTCTATGTACTGGGGGGTTTTTGGGAAAGACCCATTTGGGTTTATTGCATCCTTGGCCAAAACCAACTTGTATAGGAGTGACCCATGTCCAAAACTTGGCCCTAAACACAGAGAAAATGTGGAAGCAGAGTTAATTGTGCAATAGGGGGGAGGAGGGGTAAAATGGTAAAAATTTAACTTTTTCCCGTTTAAATTAAAAATATATGCTATTAAACTTTCCATCCAATTTTTGGATAAATAAACAAAATTGTACCTTTATTTTAATTTTAATTTAATTTTTTTACAAATATTTATGACAAAAAAATTAAACCAAAATTAAGTTAAGGGGACAATTTTAACTTTCATCCAAAAATTGGATGAAAAATTAAATTTTGTCCATTTTTAAGCATATTCCATTAATTTAAACGAAAAAAAATTAGTTTCTCACTTTGTTCGAATCCATCCAAATTTGGATGAAATAGGCGAAATTGTCACTTTATTCTAATTTTAATTTAATTTTTCTAAAATATTTATGCCAAAAAAATTAAACCAAAATTAAGTTAAAGGACAATTTCATCTTTCATCCAAAAATTGGATAATTTTATTTTTATTTTTTTAATTCGATTCTTTTTTAAGTATTTTTTTTTTAATTTAAACGAATAAAATTAAATTTATTATTTTGTTCAAAAGTAGAAGTAGGTAAAATATAATTTTTTAAAGTGGAAGACGTAAAGTGATAATTAGACAAAGTAGAGAGGATAAAAAACAATTTACCTTTTTGAAAAAGAATTATACCCAATTTTTTTTTTTTTTTTTTTTTTGTAAATGCCTATTATCTCCGTTATTTTGTCTAATTATCACTTTACTCTCCTCAACTTTAAAAAACTACACTTTATCTACTTTTACTTTAAACACAGTGATAAATTAATTTTTTTTCTATTTAAATTAAAAGAATATGCTCAATAATAGATGGAATTAAAGTTCCATTCAATTTTTTGATGAAATAGATGATATTATCTTTTTATTTAATTTTTAAAAAAATATTTATAATAAAAAAATTAAATCAAAATTAAGTTAAAGGGACAATTTAGTCTATTTTATTTGAAAAATTGGATAAAAATTTAACTCAATCTATTTTTAAGCATATAATTCGGACGAAGAAAAGTTAATTTCTCGTTTTGTTCAATATAAAAATACGTAAAGTGTTATTTTTTGAAACAGCGGGAGGTAAAGTAATAATTAAACAAAGTAAAGGCGGCCGGAAATGTGAGATAATTTACCCAATAAACTAACCTGATAATCCCACACCACCAACTCTTTGGCCATTGCCAAGAACAAGAACACCAGGGTAGCTTCTGTCTATCTCACATGCAGCAACTCCGACGGCCCACGGACTATACGACACCACCGTCGCCGGACTCGGCCCTTGGTTTCCGGCGGCCTGAACCACGAAAACTCCGGCCTTCCGAGCAAACAACAAGAAGAGATCAAACATGCTCAGAAACGTCAAAGTATCTTCCGTCGGCTCATCTGGTCCGATGGACAGCACCAAGATATCAACTCCGTCTAGTACAGCCTGCAATATTATTACAAGGTTGCAAATTGCACTTTTGACCCCCTAAATTTTGAATTAGTTGCAATTTGGACACAAAAATTTGAATGTAATTGTTTCTTACTTGATCAATTGCAGCCACTACATCAGCTAGAGTTCCTATACTTGGGTATATAGCTTTATACACAGCAATTCTGTTGCAAAAAAAAGGGGGTCAAAAGATTGAAATACAAAAAGGCAGCCTGGTGGTACAAAGTTCCTGCTATGCGTTGGGTCTAAGGAAGGGTCGGATTATTTTGCTCTTTTATGATTTGATCGAATTGCACTTTATAATCCTATATTATTTTCGTCAGCACTTACACCCCATGTGTTTTAGACTTAAGTGCAACAATTAAGGTGGCGTCTGGTTAGTGTTTCTGTTTATTCTAATAAATTGGGATGGGATGAGATGAGAATTTTGTTTTTGTTCTATAGTATTCCAAAAATAGAAACATGATGTTTGGTAACGACCATCGTCCTGAAATTGTTTATTTTAATTTATGAGAATAGAAACAAGAAGCACATGTGGTTACAACATTTTTTTTTTTCCTTTTCTTTTAGTGTATGGTGGCCGGTGTGGTGGTGGTGGCCGGCGGGAACAAGGTTTTGTGGGAATGAATAGGAATCAACATTTTTTTGTTTATCAGATTTTTAAGGAATTCAAGAAATAGTCTCAATACTCCCAAAATTTTTGGAAACAAAAATGTGTTTACCAAACGCGTTTTTGTATATTAATCCCAAAATTTTGGAATCGGGAACAAGAATCAGTGAACAAAAAAAGTAACCAAATGAGACTTAACTATTTTGTTAATTTTAGCGGTCAAAGTGCAAAAGTCAACTTCAATCTGTTATGTAATATTAGATGACATTTATACCCTTCAACTAATTTAATAGGGATTATTTTAACTCTATGGTAAAAGTTAAGGGTGAAAAGTACATTTTTTTTTTTTGAGAGAGAGAATTACCGTGCACGTGGCGCCATTCCACTGGCTCGCCCATAGAAAAATCCGTCCACCACAACGGGAACACCGAAATTTCCAGCAGCCGTCGATGCCACATGACTGAAAAATACGTAAAATATCACTCATAACGTAAAATCTCACAAAAAATGCAATTTCCGAAGAAATTTTGACCTCTTAGGCATAATTTACAAACTTTAGGAGGGCACAAAACGTAACCGAATACAAACTTTAGGGGCATAAAATGATATTACTATAATATACCTTCCATGTCCAACAGCATCAAAAGGTGATAGGAAATCTACTGAGGCATCAAGAGGAGCAGAAGCTTGGGCACCAGCTGAGAAAAATCTTGCAGAAACTATCTTGCCATTACAGTAAATTTCAGAAAAATGGGGGCCTATTTCGCAATTTCCAGAAAATTTTGATTGGTTGGAGGTGATTGGTGTTGTAGGATCATAAGAAAAGCTCGGGTGCACTGGATTAATACCCGTGTCCACAAACCCTATCACAATGCCTTCGCCTGCATTTTCTTCATGTGGCAAAATTACCTGGGGTACCCCTAGGAATTGAGGGGTATAAGTTGTCATTGCCTTGGCTCTCCTATCTTTTTCTACCAACTTTACCCCTTGAGCCCTTTTGATTATTTTGGCCTGAAATGTAATTTCACACACAAAAAAAAAAACCCTAGTTTTTTCATTGAGATAAAGTAGAAGGGTAAATTGGGTATTTCACATAGTTTTGATAATTTTATCAACCAAGTTGGGAAAAAAAAATGAAAAAAAATACATTTTTCAACCTTAAATTTTAGAATTTTTTTTAAAAAAATAGACCCGGTTAAATTAGTTGAAGTAAAATGATGAAGTTATTTTTAATTTTGAAGTCAAATAATGCAATTACCCTTACGTTAAATATTTAACAATTGAATTTAAGTTTGAAATAGAGAGGTTAAGTGCATGGGTGTAAAATGCAATTTGACAAAATTGCACTTTACACTCCTGTGGTATTTTTGTCATCACTTATCCTATATGGTTCAGATTTTATGTGTAACAGTTAAATAATTAACAAAATTATGCCAAATGATAAATTTACCCTCATATCCGACCTGGTAAATAAAATAAAAGAAAAACGACAAATGAATATTATCTGATTCGACCTGATCCGAAGTATGAATGTAAAGTACAATTTGATTAAATCACGTGAAAGACAAAGTGACATCAACCCTATTATATATATACATACTCAACTATAAAGGTTATACACAAAAAACTCATTTTACAAAGTAATATAAAAATTGAGTAAATAATAATATTCTCTCTCTATATCTATATATATAAATATAATTGAAATGTGGTTAGTGAGAGAAGACCTGAGAAGGAGTAGTGTGGACAGCAAAGCCATTAACAATGTGTTTGAAGCTATAAAGCTTGCTGTAACTCCCTCTCTCTAGATTACTCTCCAGGAGTTCATCATGAGATTCCACCAATTTCTGTGCATGAGCCTTTGAAACTTCCCTACACACAAAATTTAAACATAAATACCACACACACACACATATATATATATATATATATATATATATATATATATATATATATATATATATATTAGGGTTAATTACTCTTTGCCCTATGTGGTTAGGCCTTGTTACACTTTGTCTCACTGTATCATTTTCGTCAGCACTTTATCCCCATGTGTTGGTGGACGAAAGGGCAATATTAATGGTTTTCATCCAAGTTAACGGTTTCTATGGTTCACGCGCAGCTTTCGAGATTGGGGCTTCGTTTTGCATGATTTTCCTCCAAAACCCGCCTCTAGTTTGAACCCAATCATGCATTTCGGGAACCAGATTGATCATGTCGCTGTAAGTGGCCAAATACAAGTCTTTCATATAACATTCACCCACATAATCTTTCAAGTCGCGCGTAAGCCACAAAAATCATTAAGTTTGATGGAAATCTTTAGTGTTGCACTTTAGTCCACCATCACAGGGGAGCAAAGTGCTGACGAAAATAACACGAAAGACAAACTGCAATAAGATCTAACCACAGGAGAAAAAGAGTAATTAACCCTATATAAAACTCATCCACTTCATCTTTTTTTTTTTTTCAACCTGTTGAGATGATCTTTTCTGCCATCTTGAAGATCAGGGATAGAACTTTGATGAAAAGCAACTGGGTCACCTTCCATTAGAACCAAATATCTCTCTCTCTCTTCTGCATTAATGCAAGAAACAACAACCACAAACAGTAGTAAAGCTACATATCTCCATGAAACGGAGTTTTCTGATTCTTCAGCTGTCATGGTTCGAGAGAGAGAGAGTATAACGATTAGAGCTTTTTATTGTGGTGGGTATCTGGTGTTTAAGGAGCCATGCAAGAAGAAATTTCTTTGTCGCGTTAGTTATACTTTATCCCCTATAATTAGGTCATTTTGTGCTTTGTCATCTTGTGATATTTTCGTTATTACTTTGTCATCTGTAATTAGACTTTGTTGTACTTTCTCCCGTGATGTAGGCCTAATTACAGGAGGCAAAGTGTTAACGAGGGAGATAAAGTATAACAAAAGTCTAATTACATGGAATAAAGTGGTGACACGAATATCACAAAAAACAAAGTGCAAAACGTTCAAACCACATACATAAAGTATGGTTAACCCTTTCTTTGCCTCACATTGTTAACGTGAATAAAGCATGTTTACTGTAGAGAGAGAGAGATTTTTAGCGAGTAACGTATTTTTGCATGCGTTTTTTTGGCGTCATCTTCTCACACCAAACGACCTCCAAGGGGAAGAAGCCATCTTATCACTAATTAAAACATTTTCTCCCTATTTTATTCCATATTTTTGTTTTACTTTTTTGAATTACGAAAATATTAAATCAAAATATAAGTTATAGAAAATTACAAGGCTATAACTCAATATTATCTCATTTTATAATGTTAAGTAGTTGATGAAAAACGGGTTAATTACACTTTGTGTCCCTGTAGTTAGACTAAGTTGTATTTTTTATCCTTATATTATTTTCATCAGCACACTTACATATCGTGTTATCTATTATACAGGGGTGTAAGTGTTGACAAAAATAATACAAGAATGCAAAATGTAATTTGGTCTAAAAATTTAGAGTTTTTCTTAAAAATAGAAAAATCAGTAATTTTTTTAGCCTTTTAAAGTTTGAATATTTCGAATTTTTCATAAACGTAGCAAAATCTATTTTTTTTTTTTTTTTTAAGTTATACCCTTTCAAAATTTCAAAATTTTGAGTTTATCATAAAAGTAGTAAATCGGGATTTTTTGTGAGCTACAACTTTTCAAAATTTGAGTTTCTAATTAAAATAGTGAAATCGGATTTTTTTTTTGTAAGTTATAACCTTTCAAATTTAAAGATCTCGACTTTTTAATAAAAGTCGCGAAATTTTGGTTTTTTTTAGTTATGGCCTTCAAAAATTTAAGATTTAGAGTTTTTCATAAAAATAAGGAAATCATTTTTTTTTTTGTGATCTATAACCTTTCAAGATTTTAAGATTTAGATTTTTTCATAAAAGAAGTATTTAAAGATTTTTAGTTTATCATAAAAGAAACGAAATAAGAATTTTTTGTTAGTTATAGTCTTCCCAAATTTAAAGATTTTGAGTTTTTCATAAAAATAGTAAAATCAATTTTATTTTGAGTTATATCCTTTGAAAATTTTAAGATTACGAGTTTTTCTTCTTCTTCATAAAAGTAGCGAAATTGGATTTTTATTTTGTGAGTTATAACCTTTCAAAATTTGATGATTTCGAGTTTCTAATTAAAGTAGCGAAATCATATTTTTTTTTTTTGAGTTACAACCTTTTAAAATTTAAAGATCTTGAATTTTTCATAAAAGTAGCGAAATTGGATTTTTTTTTTGAGCTATGGCCTTTCAAAAATTTAAGATAAAGTTTTTTTTTTTTATAAAAGTAGCGAAATCGATTTTTTTTTTTGGTGATCTATGGCCTTTTAAAATTTAAATATTTTGAGTTTATCATAAAAGTAGCAAAATTTGAATTTTTAGTGAGCTATAGTCTTTTTAAATTTAAAGATTTCAAATTTTTTATAAAAATAGTGAAATCAGTTGGGTTTTTTTTTTTTTTTTGAGTATAGCTTTTGAAGATTTCGAGTTTTTCATAAAAATAGCGAAATCGAATTTTTTTGTGAGTTATAACCTTTCAAAATTTAAATATATCGAATTTTTCATAAAAGTAGCGAAATAGAATTTTTTTGTGAACTATATAACCTTTAAAAATTGAAGATTTCGAGTTTTTTTTTTTTTTTTTTAGTTTTTTTTTATAAATTAGTGAAATTGGGTTTTTTGTGAGCTATTATTACCTTTCAAAATTTTAAGATTTCAAGTTTTTCGCAAAGTAGCGAAATCATATTTTTTGTGAGCTTTAACCTTTCCAAATTTAAGGATTTCGAGTTTCATAAAAATAAAAATAAAAATAAGGTTTTTTTGTGAGGTATAGCCATTCAAAATTTCAAGATTTCAAGTTTTTCATAAAAGTAATGATTTTTTTTTTGAGCTATTGTCTTTTAAAATTTCAAGATTTTGAGTTTTTCATAAATGATGCGAAGTCGGGATTTTTTGTGAGTTATAAGCTTTCAAAATTTAATGATTTCGAGTTTCTAATTAAAGTAGCAAAATCAATTTTTTTTTTTTTTTTTTTTTTGGTGAGCTATAACGATAAAAAATTAAAGATAACAATTTTTTCATAAAAGTAGAGAAATGTGATTTTTTTTTGTACGTTATAACCTTTCAAAATTTAAAAATCTTGAGTTTTTCATAACATTAGAGAAATTACTTTTTTTTTTTTTTGTTATAACCTTTCAAAATTTTTAGATTTCAAGTTTTTTATAAAAATAGCGGAATCCGATTTATTTGTGAGCTTTAAACTTTCCAAATTTAAAGATTTTGAGTTTTACATGAAAGAAACAAAATCATAATTTTTTGTGAGTTATATAACCTTTCAAAATTTGAAGATTCCGATTTTTTCATAAAAGTAACGAAATCAATTTTTTTGTGAATTATATAGCCTTTTAAAATTTCAAGATTTCAAGTTTTTCATCAATGTAGTAAAGTGCAGATTTTTTTATGAGTTATAACCTTTCAAAATTTGATAATTTCGAGTTTCTAATAAAAGTAGCGAAATCATTTATTTATTTATTATTTTTTTGAGTTATAACCTTTCAAAATTTAAAGTTCTTGATTTTTTCATAAAAGTAGAGAAATGGAGTTTTTTTTGAGAGCTTTAACTTTTCAAAATTTAAATATTTTGAGTTTTTCTTAAAAATAATGAAATTAGTTTTTTTTTTTTTTTTTTTGAGTTGTAGCCTTTCAACATTTGAAGATTTTGAGTTTTTTTTTTTTTTTTTTTTTTTTTTTTTTTTTTTTTTTTTTATATATATATATAACTTTTCAAAATTTCAAGATTTCGAGTTTTCTATAGCAGTAGTGAAATCGAAATTTTTTGTAGGCTATAGCCTTTCAAAATTATAGCTTTTCAACATTTAAGAATATCGATTTTTTCATTAATGCTACGAAATTGGATTTTTTTTTTTGTGAGTTATAACCTTTAAAAAATTTAAGATTTCGAGTTTTTTCACAAAAGTAGCAAAATCAAGTTTTTTTGTAAGCTATAATTCTCAAAATTTTAAGATTTCGAGTTTTTCATAAAAGTCGCGACATTGATTTTTTTTTTTGTTGAGGTTACCCCTTTTCAAATTTGATATTTTCTAGTTTTTCATAAAAGTAGCGAAATTAGATTTTTTTTGTGAGCTTTAACCTTTCCAAATTTAAAAATTTTGAGTTCTTTATAAAAGTTGAAAAATCGAGTTTTTTTTGTGAGTTATAGCCTTTTCAAATTAAGATTTTGAGTTTATCATAAAAGTAGCAAAATTGATTTTTTTTTATGAGGTATAGTCTTTCAAAATTTTAAGATTTCGAGTTTATCATAAAAGTAGCGAAGTTGGGATATTTTGTGAGTTACAACCTTTCAAAATTTGATTATTTTCAGTGTCTAATAAAAGTAGCGAAATTGAATTTTTTCATGAGTTGTTGCGTTTCAAAATTTAAAGATATCGAATTTTTCATATTAGTAGCGAATTTGGATTTTTTTTTGTGATACGGCCTTAAAAAAGTTTAAGATTTTGAATTTTTCACAAAAATAGCGAAAATGAGTTTTTTTATGAGTTATAACTTTTCAAAATTTTAATATATCAAATTTATTATAAAAGCAGTGAAATCAAGTTTGTTTATTTTTTTGAAGCCTTTTCAAATTTAAAGATTTCGAGTTTTTCATAAAAATGTAATGAAATCAGGTTTTTTGTGAACTATAGCCTTTTCAAATTTAAAGATTTAGAGTTTTCGTAAGAATAACAAAATCTAGTTTTTCTTGTAAGTTATAGCCTTTTAAAAATTTGAAGATTTCTAGTTTATCATAAAACTAGCAAATCGAGATTTTTTTGTGAGTTATAACTTTTCAAAATTTAATGATTTCGAATTTCTAATTTCTAATTAAAGTAGCAAAATCGATTTTTTTTTTGAACTATAACCTTTTAAAATTTAAAGATCTCGAACTTTCCATAAAGTTAGTGAAATTCGATTTATTTTTTAGCTATGTACTTTCAGCGAAATTGTTAATTGTTTTTTTTTTTTTTTTTTTTTTTTTTTTTTTTTTTTTTTTGTGATTTATAACCTTTCAAAATTTTAAGATGTAAAATTTTTTTTCATAAAAGAAGAAAAATCGATGTTTTTTTGCGAGCTATAACCTTTTAAAATTTAAAGATTTTGAGTTTATCATAAAAGTAGCGAAATTATGATTTTTTTGTGAGCTATATAGTCTTTTTAAATTTTATGATGTTGAGTTTTTCATTAAAATAATGAAATCATTTTTTTTTTTTTTTTTGAGTTATAGCCTTTGAAATTTTGAAGATTTTGAATTTTCATAAAAGTAGCGAAATTGATTTTTTTTTTTTTTTTGTGAGTTAAAACCTTTTAAAATTTTAATTTTTCGAGTTTATCATAAAAGTAGCAAGGTCGGGATTTTTTGTGAGTTGTAACTTTTCAAAATTTAATGATTTCGATATTCTAATAAAATGACAAAATTAGACTTTTCTGACCGCTATGATCTTTCAAAATTTAAAGATATCGATTTTTTCATAAAAGTAGTGTGTGAGCTATAGCTTTTAAAAATATAAGATTTTGTGTTTTTTTATAAAAGTAGTGAAATCGAATTTTTTTTAGCTATAGTCGTTCAAAATTTTAAGATTTTAAGTTTTTCATTAAAGTAGTAAAATCAGATTTTCTGTGAGCTTTAGCCTTTCTAAATATAAAAATTTTGAGTTTTTCATAGAAATAGCAAACTCAAGATGTTTTGTGTGATGTAGCCGTTCATAATTTGAATATTTTGAGATTTTCATAAAAGTGATGAAATCGATTTTTTTTAGAGTGAGGTATAACCTTTTAAAATTTCAAGATTATGAGTTTTTCTTAAAAATAGCGAAGTTGGAATTTTTTGTGAGCTATAACTTTTCAAACTTTAATGATCTCGAGTGTTGATCCTTAGGTTTTGATGTACAATTATGTGTTGATATTTTTTGTGGAAGTAATGCGTTTGTTAAGTATTTCAGAAAAAAGTTCCATATTGTTAATTGTGTTGAAGACATCATGAAGAAAATGTTAAGGGTGTAAAGATGGAGAGGCATTAAAAAAATGAAGAGCTATGAAGACCTTGAAGAAATTAGGTGAAAACAACTCTATACTTTTATACTCTTAATGCAACCCAAATTAGGATCACGCACGTCACTATTAAATGAGTTATCTTTTTGTGTGTTGATATGATAAAATTTATGATCCTAATTATTGATTTAATATGTGCTCTTTATATGAAATTAAAAATGAAAATTGACCTAATTAAAAATAAGGATTAAAGTACAAAAATTGTAGTTTAGGGTCAATTTAGCCAACCAAGAAAAGCAATCGATTAACTGAATCAAATAATAAGTTTTGGAGCAGAAATGGTGAAGGAAATGACCACCCAGCATCAATCGGTCAACCGATTAGAAGGGATCGGTCAACCATTTGAAACAGTGAAGTTTTTAGAGCAAAATGAGTAGTCCCTGCATCGATTGGTCAACCGACCAAAGGTGATCGGTCAACCGAATGGGCTGAAGGATTTGGTAGGTAAAGTCTCTGAATCGATCGGTTAATCGATTGGGTTGAATGTTTAGCAAATAAATTCTCTATATCAATAAGTCAACCGATCAGAGGGGAATCAGTTAACCAACTAGCATTTTAGTTTGTCATGGTTTCAATGTTGTATCAATCGGTCAACTGACTGTTTCGGTTAAGATTTCAAGGAACTTGGTCTTTTGGTAAAAAACTAGTCATTTTTTATGATTCCAATGGAAAAATTCAGGGGGATCTAATCTCATTGAAGATATGGTACTTTTATTTATATCTCTATTGATTTAGTCCACATAATCAATGATTCTCTCAATTTAAGTAGTTAAATACTTCCTATCTTTATGTTTGTTAATTGAGAAATATTTCATGAACTTATTTGAGAGTTTTACAAGATTTTTTTAAGTGAATTATCTTAGAATTGAATGAGATTATTATATGGGGTCGTCTAAGAGTGCATTTTAGAGATATATCTTTTAAAAAGTAACCGTTAGAGGGCTTGATATTGGTCTATATAATTAAACCTGCGGGATTGAGGTGAATAATATCAAGAACATCAGTTCTTAAGCTTTTCTAAAAATTATTATTCTATTGAGATTTTCGAGAGAGATTTTGTGCTACGTTCTTGAGCTAAAACACTGATTGATTTGGCGTCACCAACTTGTGCTATCTTGCGATTCTATTTTCAATCTTCGTTGTTTTCCCTATGCGATCTTTCCAAGTTATTGTTCTTAATTTTAATTTTATATTATTATTATTATTTGCTTGGTATTAAGATTATTATAAAATCGTTTTCAAATCTAAAAGTCTGAAAAATCTTTTTAAAACGATTTTGTGTAATTATCTGATTACGTGTTTTAATTTGTGCTACCCATACTAGTTTATTAATTAAATATTAATTTGCCTCACACTATATATATCACATAGTAAATTTCAGGATATTAATCAAGTATATCTGTATTTAGGTAGTAAAAACTCATTGTGGGAAGAAACTCATATTTCCTGTATTTGTGAATTTGAGTGGATTAGACACGGTTGGGTCGGTGTCTAGTCAAGATAGTTAGGTTTCAATATTTTTCTATGAAAAATATTAGGGTTTGATCTTTATCCTAAGTATAAAAAAGTTAGGTTATTCTTTCTCTTGAAAAGAACTAGGTATTGATTCTTCCTGAATTGAATTGAGTAAATTGTGAAGGTTCCATTCTTACCTGTGAAAAACATACTTGTGAGAGTTGTGAGGTTTGATCTTTAGCCTGTAAAAGGATTATGTTTTGATTCTTCTTATAATAGAATTAGGTTAATTTTTAGCCTGATAAAAAAATAAGGTTTTTCCTTAGTCTGGAAAAGAGAAGGTGTAAGGGTTTGTTTCCTACCTGGTAAAGAAATCAAAGTTCAGAGATTATGAATTTTCGTGGAGCTTGGGAGACTGAATTACACAAGGTTAACTTGTTGAACTAGAATATATCTTGGTATGTTGCATTTTTTATTTTTATTATATTATGTTTGAGTGTGCACTTAGAATTAAACACTTATCCGCTGCGTAACCAAGATAATAATTGATTTTGAAAAAATTGATTATTTGATAATTAAACGTTAAAAGATTTATTTGATTAAATTTTTATAACTACCGAATTCATCCCCTCCTCTTAGGTAGCTTATTGGGCCAACATCGAGTTTTTCATAAAATTAGAGAATTTTTTATTTTTTTTTATCTTTGGGAGCTATAGTTTTTCAAAATTTTAAGATTTCAATTTTTAATAAAAGTAACGAAATCATATTTTTTGTGAGCTTTAGCCATTTCAAATTTACAGATTTTGAGGTTTTTTTTTTTTTTTTTTTTTTTTTTTTTTTTATAAAAATAGCGAAATAAAGATTTTTTTTTGATTTATAACCTTTCAAAATTTGAAGATTTTAAGTTTTTCATAAAAATAACAAAATCGAATTTTTTTGTAAGCTGTAACCTTTTAAAATTTCTAGATTACGAGTTTTTCATTATTGTAGCAAATTCGGAATTTTTTGTGAGCTATAACCAATCAAAACTTGGGAGCTTAGCATCCTTGTATACTTCATTTCTAGGGATATAAAAAGATTATTTCTCCCAATTTCTTGCCTTCCCCAATTCCTTGTCTCTCTATTTCAAGTCTTCCGCTAGTGATGGAGTTGGTTAGGCTAACTTAGCGCTTCCAACCGGGTGGAATAACGCTAAGGCCGCACGGATTCTTAGGGTAAAATTTTAGTCCGTGACAGTTAGTATCAGAACCCAACAACTATCAGGGATAGTTGAAGGGTTCGTTCCAGGGTGCACAAGCCATAACCTTGAAGGTTGAAGGTTGTTGGAAGGAATGACAAAGGTTGGTTCATCTCAAGATGGAAGAGTGTGTCCAAGATCGACTACATGAGGAGCAACGCCAAGAGAGGCATCGAAGCAAATCGAGGGACCAAGTGTCCAACATAGAGGTCAGGCTAGTAGAAGTAGAGACCGCGGTAAGTAACACTCACTCTAAGCTTGAGGACGTCCATGAATGGCTGGACAAGCTAGATTCGGAGGATGTCGTTGTCCAAGATGCCATGCGGAGTGCCTTTAATGAACTAGGTGGTTCCTTAGTAACACAGTTTCAAGCTCTTTGTGAGGAACTCATGGGTGAAATAGCTAAGCTCCGAGGTCATGTTGAAACGGAGTTCGGGTCAATGTCGAGGAAATTCGCTCGAAAGTGGCCTTGTGCAAGCTTGCGATTGTGGCAGGGACTAGTACGTGCCAAGATGTTCTGAGGGTTGACGTACCTAAGCCACCGAGTTACGTTGGAGCATGGAATGCTCATGAGCTTGAGAACTTCTTATAGAGCCTTGGATGATATTTCGAGGCTACGGGTATAAGGGACGATGATGCTCAAGTACGCACGATAACACATTACTTTACTAACGTGCTGCTTGTGATGGCGAAGACGATACAGGGACATTGATAAATGTTTGTGCCGTATAGATTCATTTGATCAATTCAAGAATGAGATTAAGCGATAGTTTTTTCCAACAAATGCGGAAGACGAAGCACGAAGGAAGTTTCGTCGACTCACGTAGATGGGTAAGATCTCGGATTACGTAAAAGAGTTCACGACATTGATCTTAGAGATCCTGGACATCTCGGACAAGGATTCCTTGTTCTACTTTCTCGATGGCCTACAATCATGGGCAAAGTTAGAGCTTAGGCGAAGATGAGTGTAAGATTTGTCTTCTGCAATCGCCGTGGTTGAGTCGTTAGAAGATTTCAACTTACAACCCTACTCACCAAGCCCAAGTGATCACGAAAGTGATGGTAGTTGTAAGACCCCGACTTTTGACCTACATAAAATTCAAGTTGCGTTTTAAATATTTCAAAAAAAAAAAAAAGGGGGGGGGGGGTAGGTTTCGATATTTATTTTATGAACTAAAATGTTAGGGGGTTGAATTAAATTTTTTATAAACATTAAAACATAGATTGGGTTTAAATTGCTGCCCCAACATAAAATGAGGGGAGGTTTGTGTAATATTATAAAAATATCTCAATTTTATATGGAGAGGAAATTTGAAGTAGGTGAAGTGATAAAGGGAGGTATGGGCATCGTCCGGCCGTTGAGCACACGTACATATTATACATATTATATATATATAGCACCGTCCAGCCGTTGAGCACACGTACATATTATATATATATATATATATATATATATATATATATATATATATATATATATATATATATATATATATATATATATATATACACACACACATACATATAAAGAAAATCTGGAAGAAAAATCTAGAACCGAAGAGAAAGAAGAGAGAGAAAGGAAGAGAAAGAAGAGAGAGAAAGGAAGAGAAAGAAGAGAGAGGAGAGTCGCCGGCGATGGGCTTGCGGAGTGGATGCCTCGTCTTCCGGTAAGTGGGTGTGTATGTGTTCTATTTCCGTCCATTGTTGTGTGTGTCGTGTGTGTATTGTTGTTTATGTATATGCGTGAGCAGTATGTGTGTATGCTATGTGTGTGTGTGTCGTCGAAAAACAGAGAAGAGAGAGAAATGAAGGTGGGTTTGTTGGTGAGTGTCCGGTGGTCGGCGATTGTGTGGGTTTGTGTGTTCGGGTCGATTGTTTGTATGTGAATAGTATGGGCGTTGTCGTCGTGTTAGTGTGATTCTGTCGGTCGGCCGTTTATCGCCGTCCGTTCGGTGAGTTTCGTGGGTTTGTGAGCGTCGTCCATCGCTGTCACCATTGGTTTGGTTGTGTGTGTGTGTGTTCGCTCATCTGTGGGGTGTGCGTGGAAACATGGTGTGTATGTGTGTGTGGTGAATTCGGTCAGAGTTTGGTCCAACGGTGGTGTGCCATGGGGGTGGGGATGTGCCTAACGCTCTGTGTGTGTGTGTGTGATTGTTTTTGTTGTGTGTGATGTGTATGTTGTGGTCATGTAAGCCTGTTTTGGCGGTGGTGTTGCAGTGTGTGTGTGTGTCTTCGTTCAATTGAGTCAGGCGGTGGTGGTTGGTATGGGTTGTTGATGGTTGGTGTGGAAGGTGTTGCCGGAGTTTGCCCGGCGGTGAGACCTTCGCCGCAGCGGTGACTGGGCAGTAAACAGAACAGTTTGAAAACGAAGGTTGGTTCGCCGAGGCGGTGAAGTTTGCGCCGAGACGGTGGAGAAGCAGTCACTCGTTCGCCTAGACGGTGGGACGTCGCTTAGGCGGTGGGGAGCAGAAAAAAAAATACATGAAATTTTAGGGAAATCCACGATCAGTTCGGAACGGGTAACATTTTCTAATTTATTTTATGAATTCTAAATTTGTTTTCTAACTTTAGATTATCAAAATGAGAATAATAAACAATGAGATCATTTATATGAATTATGTGTAAATCGTAAATTTTAACGACGCTAAACTAGTCAAATAGCATCTTTATATATCAAAATGTGGGGAATGGAAAATTTATGAACGTAGGGCTTGCATTGTACGATTAAGTTATTTTTTCTATAATATTAATTTAGGCCTTGTTACAAATAGATTTAAAATTGTCGAAAGTTCAGTAACGGATTTTTGGTGGAGCTTTTGACAGCAGAATATCAGGTGAGTGTACTGTCTTCTTGCCAAACTATTTTTATATCTATATATGATAGAAAATTGTTATATTTAAATTAGGTGCTTTTATAAATGATATAGATCAAACCAGTTATGGGTGAGTTGGTAAAATGGATTTCCATTGAATTGTTTGGGTTTTAAAAAGAAGAGACTTTATAAATAATCTGTTGGATTTGGTGGATTTAATAAAAAATATGGAAAAAATATGATTTTTGAATTAAATCGGTTTTAGAAATAAGGTGGATGTTGGTAATTTGACGGTATTATTGATTTGACGGAGGTGATGATCTGCTTGGGCAGAATGGTGATTTTGTTTGTAGTTTTAGGATGACGTTATTGTTTTGATGATGTTGTTGGTTGGTCTGTCCGGAGGGTGGTCCGGCAAATGGGTATTGATTTGTGATCTGATGATGATATTATTGAGTTGACTATGTCATAGTTTCTGTCCTGTCCGGAGAGTGGTCCGACAGGTGGTGATTCATATTATGTCTTGTCCGGAGAGTGGTCCAACAGGTGGTGATTGATATTATGTGGTGATTTATATTATGGCCTCCAAAGACGTCCAGTAGGCGGTGATCCGCGCAGTTAGGTCCGCTAGAAAGGTATATCCTACGGATGATTACGGTACCATTGCAACTCCCGATCATGAGGTTAAAACGATCACTATGGTTTAACCGGTGGTATGGGGTTGAGATGTGTGTTTGAGATATGATGTTTTACTTATATTGGGTGATTTAGTTATATATGGTGATTGGTCTTATTTTATACTGGATGGGTTTGAATGGAATTTATTTATATCGCTTTATTTTAACTACTTATATACTGGAGATTTTACCAGCTGTGTGGTGTTTATATATTTACGCTTGATCCATTTTAAATGTTGTATTATTTAGAATGTATTATTATTATGTAGAAAATAGTTTTTATTAAGAAGACAGTACACTCGCAGGTGGAACAGCTAGGAGTCGGTCCCTTACTGGCACTAGATAGAGAGTTTTACGATGAAGTCGGGTGTAGGTTTTGAGATGAGCTGTCTGGGGTGAATCTGTGAGAGGTTCATGGTTTTTATTTTGGTTGTTCATATATTTGGGGATGAGTATGTCCCCATAGTAGATAAATTGTATATGGATATTTATATTTTGGTGCTATATAGTTGGTATATATATTGTCGTTTTGTGTGTTGGTTTGGCGTTCAGGTGATATCGTGTTATCGTCACGCCGGCCCCGGGATGACGGGTGTCCGAGACAGGTCGTGATAGTAGTGGTACCAAGGGATAAAGTAGTGCCAACGAGGGTGATGGCACTATGGTGTGCTTAAGGAAAAATCGACGTCATGGCTACAAGGGTGATTGGCCGAAGTCTCCAAGGAAGGAGCAATCAACCAAATGGGATGCAAAGGTGAGTTGTTACAAGTAGTGGGCAGGTTGCCTTATATGTGACAGTCAACATCGGGTACAAGACTATCCAAAAAGAAAGATCCTTAGTGCCTTGATGGCGAAATTCGAGGCACAACAGCAGGGTCAACATGATCCACTGGAAGGAGCACGCATAGGGACGATACAGCTCCTAAGCTCTATGCGACTCGAGTAGAACGAATCATAAAAGTCAACATCAAAGGGGGATGCCAATCCAATTGAGAAATCATCGGGACAACAGGGTACCGAAAGAGCACGTTTTCGAAGGAAGCATCACAAGATAATGTGATGCGACATAAACCTCGAGCAAAGCGGAAGTCTCAGAAGAAGAGAACGTCCAAAAGACATGCTCAGGGTGGGGAGGTTTCAAGTAGTAACGCAACAAGCGGGTGCACGAAGCCATACCAAGGCAACGAGACAATGTATCACCACGGGAGAAAGAAGAATCCACAAGGCAAATCGAAGGAATTGTAGACTGTCGAGAACCCAACCACTAGTGACGGATCGAAAGATGTTTCCGATGCTGAAAAGCAGCCGCGACGAGGGCGTCGCAAAATCAAGTGGGGGAAAATGTCACAACCTAAGTCTTTGAGCCCTGACAAGTCCGATTCTAACCCAATCCAAGTACATAGGGAGGACTAACCCAAGAGGCTCTTCAGTTTCCAGAAGATTCTAGAGAACTCTAGGGTAGTCTAGAGTAAATTGACTTGTATATTTCTATGTGTATATAGAGGATTATAGAGAATTTTTAAGGAGATATTTTGTAGGAAGTTTCTAGGCTTTGATTGTGGATCGTTGGATCAAATCGATCTTGGTCATCCGTTCTCATAGCCAAGGCCTATATAAGGAGAGGAGCTCATTTGCTCCAAACCATTCTTCAAGCTCTCAAAGCTTAGCATCCTTGTATACTTTATCTCTAGAGATATAAAGAAATTATTTCTCCCAATTTCTTGTCTTCCCCAATTCCTTCCCTCTCTATTTTAAGTCTTCCGCTAGCGATAGAGTCGGTTAGACTTACTTAGCGCCTCCAACCGGGTAGAATAACACTAAGGCCGAACGGATTCTTGGGTAAAATTTTAGTATGTGACATACAGCCTTTTAAAATTTTAAGATTTTAAATTTCATAAAAGTAGGGAAATTAGATTTTTTTTTGTGAGTTTTAGCCTTCCCAAATTTAAAGATTTAGTGTTTTTCATAAAAGTAGCGAAATTAAGATTTTTTTGTGAGTTATAGCCTTTTAAATTTTGAAAATTCCAAGTTTTTCATAATAGTAATGAAATCGGATTTTTTTTTCCAGTTATAACCTTTTAAAATTTCAAGATTTCAAGTTTTTCTTCAATGTAGCGAAGTCGAGATTTTTTGTGAGCTATAACCTTTTAAAATTTGATGATTTTGATTTTCTAATAAAAGTAGCAAATCGGATTTTTTTTAGCATAACCTTTCAAAAATTAAAGATCTTGAATTTTTCATAAAAGTAGATAAATGATTTTTTTTGGTAAGCTCTAGCCTTTCCAAATTTAAATATTTCAAGTTTTCCATAAAAATAGCGAAATTAGTTTTTTTGTGAGTTATAGTCTTTCAAAATTTAAATATTTCGAGTAGTTCATAAAAATAGCAAAATTATATTTTTTTTTGCGAGTTATTATCTTTCAAAAATTGAAGATTTCGAGTTTTTCAAAGAAGTAATGAAATCAGTTTTTTTTTTTTTTTTTTTTTTTTTTTTTTTTTTTTTTGTGTGTGTGTGTGTGTGTGTGTGAGCTACAGCTTTTTAAATTTTCAAGATTTTGAGTTTTTTTATAAAAGTAGCGAAGTTTGAATTTTTTTGTGAGCTATATAATCTTTTAAAATTTGACGATTTCAAGTTTTTAATTAAAGTAGAGAAATCGGATTTTTTTGTGAACTATAGTCTTCCAAAATTTAAAGATATTGATTTTTTAATAAATGTTGCGAAATTGGATTTTTTTTTTATCTATTGCCTTATAAAATTTTAAGATTTCGAGTTTTTCATAAAAGCAGAAAAATTGAGTTTACCTTTTCAAATTTAAAGATTTTGAGTTCTTCATAAAAATAGTGAAATCAGTTTTTTTTTTCTTTTTTTTTTTTTGCATTACACCTTTGAAAATTCGAAGATTTCGAGTTTTTCATCAAAGTAGCAAAATTAGATTTTTTTTAGCTATAGCCATTCAAAATTTCAAGATTTCGAGTTTATCATAAGAGTAGTGAAGTTGGGATTTTTTGTGAGGTACAACATTTCAAAATTTGATTATTTTGAGTTTCTAATAAAAGTAGCGAAATCATATTTTTTTGTGAGTTATAACCTTTTAATATTTTAAGCTCTCATTTTTTTTTTTTTTATAGAATTAGCAAAATGGGATTTTTTTTTTTTTTTTTGTGAGCAATAGGCTTTCAAAAATTTAAAATCTCGAATTTATCATGAAAGTAGTGAAATCGCCTTTTCTTTGAGCTATAGCCTCGCTGCAAATTTTTAAGATTTCTAGTTTTTCATAAAAGTAACAAAATCGATACTTTTTGTGAATTAGTCTTTCAAATTTTGAAGATTTTAAGTTTTTCATAAAAGTAACGAAATCATGATTTTTTGTAAGTTATAGCCTTTCCAAATTTGAAAATTCTGAGTTTTTCGTAAAAGTAATGAAATCAATTTATTTATTTTTTGTTTGAGTTATAGCCTTTTAAAATTTTAAGATTTTGAGATTTTCATAAAAGTAGAGAAATTGAGTTTTTGTAGTTATAACTTTTCAAAATTTTAAGATATCGAATTTATCATAAAAGCAGCAAAATCGAGTTTTTTTTTTTTTTGGGGGGGGGGGGGGGGCTAAACCTTTTCAAATTTTTCATAAATGTAGCGAAATCAGAGTTTGTTTTGTTTTTTTTTTTTTGTGTGTGTGTGTGAGCTATAACTTTTCAAGATTTGAAGATTTTGAGTTTTTATAATTAAAGTAGAGAAATCGATTTTTTTTGTGAACTGTACCCTTTCAAAATTTAAAGCTCTCATTTTTTTTCTTCATAAAAGTAGCAAAATTGAATTTTTTTTGTGAGCTATAGCCTTTCAAAAAATTAAGATTTCGAGTTTTTCATAAGAGTAGCAAAATCGAGTTTTTTGTAAACTATAGGCTCTCAAAATTTTAAGATTTTGAGTTTTTCATAAAAGTAGCAAAATTGATATTTTTTTTTTGTGCTATATAGCCTTCCCAAATTAAAAGATTTTGAGTTTTTTTTATTTTTTATTTTTTATTTTTATAGAAGTAGAGAAACCCTCTTTTTTTTTTTTTTTTGAGCATCAGCCTAAATTTCAAAAATTGAAGTTTTTCATAAAAGTAGGGAAATCGAGTTCTTTTGTGACTTAGCCTTCCAAATTTTAAATTTCAATTTTTTCATAAAAGAAGCGAATTTGATATTTTTTGGTCAGTTATAACCTTTTAAAATTTCAAGATTTCGAGTTTATCGTAAATGTAGTGAAGTTGGAATTTTTTTATAAAATATAACCTTTCAAAATTTGATTATCTCGAGTTTCCAATAAAAGTAGCGAAATTGAAATTTTTTGAGTTATAGTTTTTCCAAATTTAAAGATCTTGATTTTTTTCGTAAAAGTAGCGGAATCGTGTTTTTTTGTGATATTTATATAGCCTTTCAAAAATTTAAGATTTCGAGTTTTTCATATATGTAACAAAATCGAGTTTTTTTTTTTTTTTTTTTTTGAGCCATAAACTTTCAAAATTTAAAGATCTCATTTTTTTCGTAAAAGTTGCAAAGTAAGATTTTTTTGTGAGATATAACCTTTAAAAAATTTAAGATTTTGAATTTTAAAAGCAAAAAAATCGAGGGTTTTTTTTTTGTGAGCTATAGCCTTTTAAAGTTTAAAGATTTTAAATTTATCATAAAAGTAGCGAAATCAGATTTTTTTGTGACCTATATTCCCCTCGAAAATTTGAAGATTTCGAGTTTTTTTTTTTTTTTTTATAAAAGTAGCAAAATCATTTTTTTTGTGGATTAGCCTTTCAAGATTTTGAGTTTATCAAAAAAAAGTAGCGAAATCGGGATTTTTTGTGAGGTATAACCTTCCAAAATTTAAAGATCTCGAATTTTTCATAAAATTAGCAAAATAATATTTTTTTTGAGTTATACCATTTCCTAATTTTTGTGAACTATAAACTTTCAAAATTTCAGGATTTCGAGTTTAACATAAAAGTGGCGAAGTTGGGCTCTTCACGGCACTCAGCATTGAGGGTGACAACCAAACCTTCTCCGAAGGTCAATAGTTCGTAACCGTGGAAAGGCCAAGATCATCCACCAAGGGTGGGGTATTGATCGGGTCTGAGGACTTACAACTAAGTACCTCTCCCTACCAATCGATTATAAATTCGACGTTCTAAAGAGGAAGGTACTCCTGCATGGACTGAATTGAGATTACCTGAAAGGGTTCTTGAATGAGCCTAACTACGGAGAACTCCCTGATGACTGGCCACGGGGGGACCAACCACCGTGTTCCGCCCCTGCGGACCGAAAAGACTAGACACCTTGGAAAATTTTCCTCCTAAGTCCACGACATGATTTTCTTACAGTCAATTCATGCCCGGACTGGGGGGCAGTGGTCCATAGTCCTGGGCAGAAACGAAAAGTTTTAAAAAAATAAAAATAAATTTTACAACTCAGAAGACGCGTCCAAGCAGAAACTGACTTGGCAAAAACGTCAAGAGGAAGAGGTAAACTCTAAAGTACCCTGGTTATGTCACTCAGATCTTACACGCTCAAGCGCCACTCAAATTATTTTCGAGATGTTTTGGGGATATTTTCGAGATATTTTCGAGTTAATTTCGAGATATTTTTGAATTAATTTCGAGATATTTTTGGGATATTTTTAAGATATTTTCGAGTTAATTAGAGATATTTTCGAATTAATTAGAGATATTTTCGAATTAATTTTGAGATATTTTTGACCGGAAGGGTCCAGATGGCGACCTTCTCCAAAAAGGTCATCTAAGAGTGCCGCCCAGAAAATCGAAGAAATTTGAAGTCGTCCTACCAGGCTACCTGACCCTAGACCCCGGTCGTATGGGGGCCTATTTCAAATTAGCTCCTCAGAAAAAATGAAGTATGGAAAAAGTGTCGCCAAAAAATCGAGGTCGTATGGGGGCCTATCTCAAACTCTCCCCTAAAAAAAATCAGAGGTGCAAAGTGAAAGAACCGGGGTGCAAAGCAAGAAGTACCCCAAGAGCTTGGCCCAAGGGGGCTAGCGGGCTGGCCCCTTACGGGGGCCGTGCCCCCACTTGGGGGTGTTGGCCCCAAGCGCCGGCGGTGGTCGCTGGGATTTTTTTTTTATTAATTATATATAGAGAGAGATGTTTTGAGTGCTTCGAAGTCTCCAGAATGCCTGTTTCAACTTGAAATTGATATCCTTGACCGTCTCATTTCTCTCGCCGCACAGGGCTAGGGGGGTTATTGATAAGGGTTTTTAGCACTTGGGCTTCGGTCTTGTGTCCACTCTATCGCCAACAGTTTTTCTACAACCCTGACAAAGGCTTGCGAGCTTCTCCAGAATGGGCCCAAAAGCCCAAGCCCATTACTATGCAATTTTCATCTCTATAAATACTAGAATAAATCAACGCTATAAGGTTATGTGAATTTTACTATTTACATACTTGACATGAATAGTGATGTTAATTTTCTTAAAGTTAAAGCAAATCAAACTCTTCCCCCCCCTCTCTCCCTCGGTGAGATCTTACTCTTACGCCGGAGGGGCTTTCCGGGAAACCCCCGGCCAGGTTTCAGGTGCAAATACAGGTCACTGAGGAGTAAGACTTTGGACTTCAGCAAGTCAACCTTTTAGGTTGACCATTCCAGTTCACTTGAGGATTATTCAACTCTACCTCCAACTCAACGACTCCACCTCAGTAAGAGAACTCACCTATCATCCGACTGAACCATACTCGAGTTGTGTACCAATTTTATGCACCAACAGTAGCGAAATTGAGTTTTTTTGTGAGTTATAACCTTTCAAAATTTAAAGATCTCGAGTGTTTCATAAAAGTAGTGAAATTGAGGTTTTTTTTTTTTTTTTTTTTTTTTTTTTTTTTTTTTTTTTTTTGTGTGTGTGTGTGTGTGTGTGAGTGTGAGATATAGCCTTTCAAAAATTTTAGACTTCCAGTTGTTTATAAAAATAGTAAAATCAAAAAAAAATTTGGAGCTTTAACCTTTCCAAATTTAAAGATTTTGAGTTTTTCAAAAAAAAAATAGCATAATCGATTTATTTTTTTTGTGACCTATAGACTTTGAAAATATGAAGATTTTGAGTTTTTTTTTATAAAATTAGCGAAATCAAGATTTTTTTTGTGGGTTAACCTTTGAAAATTTGCATATTTTGAATTTTTCATAAAAGTTGCGAAATCGAATTTTTTTGTGTTATAACCTTTCAAAATTTGACGATCTTGTATTTCTAATAAAAGTAGCGAAATAGAGTTATTTGTGAGCTTTAACTTTTTCAAATTTAAAGATTTCGAGTTCTTCATAAAAATAGCGAAATCAATTTTTTTGTGTAAGTTATAGCCTTTGACAATTTGAAGATTTCAAATTTTTCATAAAAGTGGCGAAATCATAATTTTTTTGTGAGGTATAACCTTTCAAAATTTAAAAATTTGAATTTTTCATACAAGTAGCGAAATGGGATTAAATTTTTAAATCGAAATCTTAAAAAATTTAAGATTTCGATTTTTTCTTAAAATTAACAAAATTGAGTTTTTTGTGAGTTATAACCTTTTAAAATTTAAAAATCTTGTGTTTTTTTTTAATAAAAATAACGAAATCAAGTATTTTTTGTGAGTTATAGTCTTTCAAATTTTAAAGATTTCGAGTTTTTTCTTGAAAATAGAGAAATCAAGATTTTTTGTGAGTTAGCCTTTAAAAATTTGAAGATTTTGAGTTTTTCATAAAAAAATAGCAAAGTCAGGATTTGTTTTTGAGTTATAACCTTTCAAAATTTGATGATTTTGAGTTTCTAATAAAAGTAATGAAATTGAATTTTCTTGTGACCTGTAACTTTTTAAAATTTAAGGATTTCGAATTTTTCATGAAAGTAGCAAGATTGATTTTTTTAATTTTTTTTTTTTGGTAAGATATATCCTTTCAAAAAATTAAGATTTCCAGTTTTTCTTAATAGTAGTGAAATCAATTTTTTTTAGAGTTATACCTTTTGAAAATTTTAAGATATCGAATTTATTATAAAAGCAGTGAAATCGAGATTTTTTTGTGAACTATAACCTTTTCAAATCTAAAGATTTCGAGTTTTTCATAAATGTAGTGAAATCAAGTTTTCTTGTGAGTTATAACATTTCAAATTTAAAGATTTTTGAGTTTTTCATAAAAATACCGAAATCTTTTTTTTTTTTTTTTTGAGTTATGGCCTATTAAAATTTGAAGATTTAAAGTTATTCATAAAAGTAGCGAAATCGATTTTTTTTTTTGTGAGTTATAATCTTTTAAAATTTTATGATTTCGACTTTCTAATTAAAGTAGAGAAATTGGATTTTTTGTGACTATCACCTTTCAAAATTTAAAGATCTCCAATTTTTCATAAAAGTAATGAAATTGATTTTTTTTTTTTTTTTTTTGAATTATAGCCTTTGAAAAATTTAAGATTTCGAGTTTCTAATATATGTACCGAAATCGAGTTTTTTTTATGAGTTATATAATCTTTCAAAATTTGAAGATCTTGAATTTTTCGTAAAAATTGTGAAATTGGACTCTTTTTTTTTTTTTTTTTTTTTGTGTGTGTGTGTGTGTGTGTGAGCTATAATAGCCTTTCAAAAATTTAAGATTTAGAGTTTTCATAAACTTAGCAAACTCGATTTATTATTATTATTATTATTTTATTTTTTTTTGATCTATTGCCTTTCAAAATTTTAAAATTTTGAATTTTTCATAAAAATAGAAAAATCAATTTTTTTTTTTTTTGAACTATAGCCTTTTAAAATATAGGAAGACCCACAAGCATCACATTTTAGGACTAAACCCTTTACGACTAAAAAGATAAGCTCCGTCACACTGTGGGAGTCGACCATCCCCTTTAGATTAGCAGGCCCCATATAATTCTTTGGGGGAAAATCATCTTGAGCTGCCATCCAAGCATGAATACCTTCGTTTAAGAGAAAATTAGCTTCTTGTCTGTCTGTCTGCTTGCTTGGGACATTTTTTTGAATGTGAAAAACAACTTAAAGAAAAAGAACAAAACCTATCCTTCATGTTGTCCAAGTTAGCTCTCTAAATTCTCCATTGGTAGCTAATGTTTATCTACTAAGTAGAGAAAATCTTAGAAGGACTTCTCCCATGAGTGAATTCTTGATTTTTTTTAAAGATTTTGGGTTTATCTCAAAAGTGGCGACATCAGGTTGTTTTGTAAGTCATAACTTTTGAAAATTTAAAGATTTTGAGTTTTTCATAAAAGTAGCGAAATCGAATTTTTTTCATAAGCTTATAATTTTTCAAAATTTAAAAATCTCGTGTTTCTAATAAAAGTAGCGAAATCGAATTTTTTTCATAAGCTTATAATTTTTCAAAATTTAAAAATCTCGTGTTTCTAATAAAAGTAGCGAAATCAGATTTTTTTATATGCTATAACCTTTCAAAATTTACAAATCTCGATTTTTTTATAAAAGTAGCGAAATAGAGTTTTTTTTTTAGCTTTTCCAAGTTTAAAGATTTCGAGTTCTAAAAGTAGCGAAATAGAATTTTTTTGTGAGCTTTAACCTTCGAAAATTTCAAAATTCCAAGTTCATAGAAGTAGCAATATCGGGATTTATTTGTGAGTTATAACCTTTCAAAATTTTATGATTTCGAATTTCTAATAAAAATAGCGAAATCGAATTTTTTTAACCTTTCAAATTGAAAGATCTTAAATTTTTCGTAAAAGTAGCAAAAATAAGATTTTTTTTTTTTTTTTTTTTTAAACTATAGCCTTTCAAAAATTTTACATTTCGAGTTTTTAATAAAAGTAGCGAATCATATTTTATTTTTTTGGGCTATTTTGTGAGTTATTCCTTTTGAGTTTATCATAAAAGTAGCGATATTGTGATTTTTTGTGAGCTATAACTTTTCGAAAATTGATGATTTCAAGTTTGTAATAAAAATAGAGAAATCGGATTTTTTGTGAGCCATAACCTTTTAAAATTTAAAGATCTCGAAATTTTCATAAAAGTAGTGAAATGGAATTTTTTTGTGAACTATAGCATTTCAAAAAATTTAGACTTCGAGTTTTTCATAAAAGTAGTAAAATAGATTTTTTTTTATTTTTTTTTTTTTTGTGAATTATAACCTTTCAAAATTTAAAGATTTCGAGTTTTTCAAAAAAAAAAAATTGATTTTTTTTTTAGTTACAATCTTTCAAAATTTGATGATTTCAAGTTTCTAGTAAAAGTAGCGAAATCGATTTTTTTTGTGTGCTACAATCTTTCAAAATTTGATGATCTTGAATTTCTAATAAAAGTAGCGAAATTATTATTATTATATTTTTTTAACTTTAACCTTTTCAAATTTAAAGATTTTAAAATTTTTATGAAAGTAGCAATGTCGGGTTTTTTGTGAACTTTAATCTTTCCAAATTTAAATATTTTGAGTTTTTCATAAAAAGTAGAGAAATCAAGTTTTTTTTGTGACTTATAGCCTTTGAAATTTAAGATTTCAATTTTTTCATAAAAGAAGTCAATTCGTGTTTTTTTTTGTTTTTTTTTTTAGCAATAGCCTTTTCAAATTTAAAGATTTTGAATTTAGCATAAAAGTAGTGAAATTGTGAATTTTTTGTGAGCTATGGTATTTTCAAATTTAAAGATTATGAGTTTTCGTAAAAATAGCGAAATCTGGATTTTTTGTGAACTATGTCCTTTCAAAATTTAAAGAAATTGAGTTTTTCATAAAAGTAGCAAAGTCAATTTTTGTAAGTTATAACTTTTCAAAATTTGATGATTTTGAGTTTATAATAAAAATAGCGTAATCATTTTTTATTTTTATTTTTGTGAGCTGCCTTCAAAAAATTTAAGATTTCCAGTTTTTCATAAAAATTGCGAAATCGCGCTTTTTTGTGAACTATAGCCTATCAAATTTTTAAGATTCCAATTTTTTTATAAAACTAGCGAAATCAAGATTTTTTTGTGAGTTGTCACTTTTTCAAATTTAATAATTTCGAATTTTTCATAAAAAGAGGAAAATCAAATATTTTTGTGAGTCATAACCTTCCAAAAAATAATATTTCGAGTTTATTATAAAAGTAGCAAAATCAGATTTTTTTTGTGAGTCATAGTCTTTCCCAATTTAAAGATTTCAATTTTTTTATAAAAATAGTGAAATTAAGTTTTTCTGTGAGTTATATAATATTTTGAAAATTTGAAGATTTTAAAATTTTCATAAAAATAGAATAATAAAAAAAAAATTGTGTTATAACCTTTCAAAATTTAAAGATCTCGCATTTTTTATAAAATTAGCGAAATCATATCCCTTTTTCGTTAGCTATACTCTACAAATTTTAAGATTTCAAAATCTTTAAATTTTAAAAAGTTATAACTCACAAAAACAAAATTCTAGAATAGAAAGGCCTAAAATTAGTTTATCGATGAATGGACAAAACAAAATTTCTATACCGGGTTATACCCATTTTACATTGAAAAAAAAAATTGATAAAAAAAAAATATGGACAATAACACGGTAATAACACACTAAAAATACCATTTTTGCTGGGTTTTTTCCCGTAATAGCAATTCATGTAGTAATAAAAGCAATTATTAAAAAATCAAAATCATAGAGACCCGCTTGAGTTAGGAACCTTTGCAAGATCAAGAGTTTGAGGCTGCGGAAAAACACTTGTTGAAAAAAACAGCCACACACCCCAAACGAGATTAATCTCACACCCTGTGTGTGGGTATGGGGACGTTCGTTGGTATACAAAAAATATATATATATTTCATTAAGAATAAAAATTACAAGACTATAGCTATATTAAAATCCCATTTTTCCTTTTGTCCCATAATTGCATTTAAAAATACACACCCCAAAACAAAAAAAACAAAAAAAAAAGGAGCAAATTGTAATAGCTCTAATACATATTTATACAAATTCTTAAGAACACAACAGTTAATTATACCATTTAATTCTCTTTAAAAACACTTAATAATAAAGCCCTTAAAAAAAGGAAAATTAAGAGATTAAAATCATAGCCTTTGAATTACCACAGAATTAGCAAGTCCTGCCTGCTCTATTGTCTGGTTTGGATCAGAGAGTTGTTTGGGCGGAAATCCAACGGTCATGAGCTGATAATTCCTCGAGGCACCGGGCCTAGCTGAGGCGTCTATGAACCGTCGGATATCTCTAATTGTGTGGTGGTAATTGAAATGAGCTATCATGCGGGTACCATCTCCCATTCTGAGCTGAATTGAGGTGGACGGCTGCGATTCATCCACAATCAGGGCTGTTGATGGGCCCAGAGCTGGGGTGAGCGGCGGGCTCAGAGCACGCCCGGGCTCAGCCTCGGGTCCGTTGCTGCTGCTTCCTCCTAGAGTCCTTCCAACACCTTGAAATGGAACTTGTTGCTTTTCGGGTTCCTTCATGAAATGGAGGACCAAAAGGGTTAATTGCATTTTACCCCCTTATACTTCAGTTATGTTTCATTTTAACCCCTCTACCATAAAAAACGTACCACTTTCACTCTCGACAAAAGAAACCAAGGGAGAAGCTCACATTTTATTTCAAATAATATGAAATAACTTAATCTCTTCGTATATATTAATTTAAATTTAATATTTAATTTCAGGGTAATAGAAGAAAAAAAATTATTAATTACACTTTGCCCTCCGTAGTTTGACTGAATTACACTTTATACCACCGTAGTAATTTCTTCATCACTTACCCATGTTGGTAGCTGCAATTTATAAAGCACAACCGAAGAAAGGTGAATGAATACTCACAGGGCAGTTCTCTTCTCTCTTTATGAGATTGATATGCACGGATGACCTCCTATCCGCAGGCTCAAGCTCCTTCGGGCACTCCGACTTTTTAATGCTCTGCATTGAGGCAAAAACATATAATTTATATAATCACTAAAATAAATTGCCTACGAATACGCCATAAATGGCATCGCTAAGGTAGTGTTTGGTTTCAATTAATTGGAAATTCAGAATTAGAATTAGAAAATGACAAAGTGATTGTTGTTGTGTGGTTACTTTTCAACACTTGTAGGCTAGTTTTTGTTGTTCCTTTAGTGAAAAGGTTAATTGCCTTCTACCCTCTTATACTTTGGTCTCGTTTCATTTTAACCCCTCTATTTTGAAAACTTAAATGGAGAAACTCACATTTTATTCCAAAAAAAAAAAAAAAGTATAAAATAACTTAATTTTTCTTTATTTTTTAAATTAAATATAAAACTTAAAGGTCAAAAAGGGAAATAAAATTTCTCCCTCTAGGTATCTTTCTTTCTCTAATATTTTTTCCTTCTTATAGATAAAAACAAGAAATAAAAAAAGGGGAGTTTTATCCATTTTTAAAAAAAAAAATATTTTAAATGGAAAGTTTAATTTCAACATTTTAAGCATATTTCGTTGAGTTAAATAAAAAAAACCGGTGAGCGGGATAAAGGGGTGGAGTTAGTAAGGACCGAGGGGCGCCTCAACCCCCCCCCCCCCCCCCCCCCAAAAAAAAAAAAAAAACCAACCAACTTTCAGGATCAGCCGATGGGGTAAAATGAAGGATTTTAAAGTAGAGGGGAAAAATGAAACAAGATCAAAGTACACGGAAGTAAAATGCAATTAACCCTTTAGCGAACTTACCTCCAAGAGATGAGCATTCTCGGGGTCATCCAGCCTCCTCAAAGGCCCATCATTCACAGTGAAACCGTTTCTCCAGAAAACAATGGTGTGTACCACGTCCTGAGGAGGAGGAGCCAATGACGATGTTTCTCCAGAGAGTGATCTTCCTGTTCCAGTAAAGCTTCTCGAGCTTGAAGATGGATTTTCCAAGTGTCCTACACTCGCACCTAACTGCCTAGCTTGATTGAATATTGAATCTACGTCATTACCCTTAGTAGGGTCTTGGACAAGCATACCGCTATAAATAAGAGGGGAAGCAGATGTCAAAATATGATCAACGTGACCCCCCCGGGGGGAAGTTGTTAATGTAATAAAGTAAAAATTTTACATGCATTCATTTTTTATTCCAATTCCAAAGCCCTAATTATGTGCAAACGAACGCTACCTTAGAGCTTTTGCATTTTGATCACATATCAAAATCGGGGGCGTTTACAAGGCTCTCATCAAAATAGCCATTTTCATCAGTTTTTGTTGGGTTCATTCCATATCGGATATGGAAAGGACTGATGGTCAGGTTATAAGTGTGAGGGAAAGTCTCGCCTCATGAGCTAACTTTTGAAGTTGAGACTGAGAGAAACTCAAGACCACCCTATATTAGTATTAGAGCTCAAGTTACAACAATTTTGACCCAATAGCCACAAAGAAAAAGACTGATCAAGGGTTAGCCGACCAAAGACTCGATGTGTGAGGAAGAGATTATTGGGTTTATCCCACATCAGATATGGAAGAGGTTGGTGATCATGTTATAAGCGTGAGGGAATTCCTCACCTCATGAGTTAACTTTTAGGGTTTAGAGAGACCCAAAACGACCCTACAATTTTATGGTTCAATATCCTTTTATAGAGTTTTAGATGCATCTGACAAAAAATCAAAATCAAGAAATATTGCAAGGCTATACCTCACCAAAATGGATATTTACGCTTGTTTTATGGTCCAACATCCTTTTATAAAATTTATGATGTATTTGACAAAAAAATCGAAATCGAGAAAAAATTGTAGGGCTATAGCTCCCAAAAAAGTTCCCTTTTCACTAGTTTTATTGTCCAAATTCCTTTTATAGAGTTTTAGAAGTATTTGACAAAAAATCGAAATCCAAAACAATTGCAAGGCTATAGTGCGCAAAAAAAACAAAAAAAAAAAAAAAAAAAAAGAAAAAGAAAAAGAAAAATAACACATTTTCGCTAAGTTTCTCCCGTAATTGCATTATATTGAGTTATTAAAATATCGGATTACACATCAGGCAATGATGGGTTTAAGGCTTAGCCAGTGGAGGCGACTACCCCCTCCCGCGACCACCCCCATTTTGAGTTATATTATATATATATATATATATACTTAAGTACGTAAAATATCTACACATTCACCCCATTGAAATTTAAAGTAAAATATCTACCCATTCACCCCATTGAAATTTAAAAAAAAAATACACCCGTCTATTTTATATTCAGCCCTCTAACTCTGGAATGCTGCATCAGGGGTTTAGCCTTCGGCCCCTAAGATCATGTATTTTTTCCCAATAGAGATTCATACTTTGATAGACCAATTAGTTAGTAAGGGGTTAAGAAGGTTCTAGTCCTCTCTTGATTAGTTGTTGAATTTGTTAGGGAGTTGTTTGTTAAGAGTGTTTGTTAGTTTGAAGTGAATAAATAGCAGGTAAGGGCTTGGGGTTAGGGGGAGAAATTTGAGAAACTCCTCTAACAAACAACTCCCTAACAAACTCAACAACTAATCAAGAGAGGACTAGAACCTTCTCAACCCCTTACTAACTAATTGGTCAATCATACTTAAACATCAGTTCACTAAAAATGAACTAACAACAATGCAGATCACATCAATAAACTCGTTCACTTATTCGAAATCTGAAATTCAAGCCTTTTATGCCTCAATTATTTACTAACATAACAAAGGGCTAATAGCTCAGCACACATGAAAAAGACACCTCAATAGTCATCAAAATCCCCTAATCTTATTAAGAACTTTTAAGCTAACAAATACAACAACAACTAAGCCTCTGTCCCATCTATTTAGGGTTGGCTACATGAATCCGTTTACGCCATAGCGATCGAACAAGCTAACAAATGAAATCCCAAATTCAAAAAATGACCAAGGAAAACAAAACCTACATTGCCCAATAGCCTAAATTTGTATCGCACGTAGTGATTAGTTTTAAGTTTCCATTAATCAAAAACATGCCTAAAATTCATATCGAAAAACCTAATGGAACCACCAGATTATCCTGTATATCTCAAACTTACGCGTCGTCTATCTAAATCGATTTCCAATCAAATCAAACCAGACAAAAAATAATTCACTACTGATTCAAAAAAAACTGAGAGATTTTAACTTAATTCATGATTGATCAATGAAAAAGAGAGAATCGAAAGAGTTAGGGTTTGAAATTGACCTCTTCTCGCCACCAGTGTAATACTCTTGAGGATCATCCGAATCGCTGTCGGAGTCCGGAGCGGAGGGACGGTTCAAGTCGGAGAGCGTCCGGATATTGCCGGGTCGACTGCCGGATTTTGCGGGTTTCTTATCGCGCGAAGACATAGTCGTCTTTGGCTGTCGCCTGAAGTCTTCGCGCGGAGAGAGAGAGATGGGCCGTTAAAAGGACGAGTCATGGCGGTTCATATATAAAGGGAAAAACTATTAAAAAGAAAAAAATGATTTTTTATCCCTCTATTTTGTTTTATATTTTAAAAAATAATATTTTTATTTCAACTTATATATAATATATATATATATATATATATATATATATATATATATATATATATATATGTATATGTAAAATTTAGTTTTTTATCGAAATTTTACATAAAATATACACTTGAGCATGGCATGACGTTGTTAGGATCCTATATAGTCCTTTATGACCCTAGCCTGTAAACGGACCTTATGGGCTTCTATTATTATTTTTTACTGTATAATTATTAAAAATTGAAAAATAAATAAAAGGAATAAAGTCATTTTTTTATTTTCTTTTTTAATAAAATGATAGTTTCTCTCGTCAATTGTAAAAAAATATTAAATATAACTTTCAGAAAATAAAGATAATAAAATACTGGAGTTCTTAATGAAGAGTCAACAAAATTAATTTTTTTTTTGCTCACATGCGTTATATTAATTTTTTTAAATGTCCAATTAATTTTTTTTTTGCTCACACGCGTTATATTAATTTTTTTAAAAGTCCAAATTTATTGTACTATATAAAAGTTACTGTAATTTTAACGCCCCAATCTCCCAAGTTCGCCATTCGATTTCTCCTAAAGAGAATTAAAATTAAAAGTCTACCATGAATATTTCAATACATATAAACCTGATCAATTTTACAATTGTATCGACCCAAGCTCTCATACCACTTGTAACGATCTAGTCTTCCAATACCGCCACTAAATTTCTCCTTTTTTATAGAGAAATAGAGATAAAAGACAAATCAATCAATCACCATTTTATTAATATTCATTATTATTACAACGACGAAAATATTTAGAAAATATTACAAAATTTAATATAAGTCCAAATATAATTTATGGCGTAGCTGTATTTTAGTAAATCCTGCAATAAATACTATAGGGGTATGAACCAACGTTTATTAGAATCCTAACTTCTTTAACGCGTGCATCTAACCAATCCAACACGTAGCACGTACATGATCACGAAATATTTCATGAAAATCAACAATTATAATTAAATAACAACTATAACATGAACCACACAATAAATAGATAAATTAAAAACATATATTAAATACAGGAAGAATCCTACCTTAAATAAGAAATTGATAATTAACATGAAAATATTTTTCTCCTATTTCTTCCTTCTCCTCTTCTCTTCTCTTTGCCTTTTCTTTTCTTTCTTTGCTCCTTCGATCCCTTCCCCTTATATATATATATATATATATATATATATATATATATAAAATAATTCATGGGTCCATTCCTTTATATATAATATATATAATAATTCATGGTCCATTCTTTTATATATAATATATAATAAATATATAATAATTTATGAGTCCATTTCTTTATATATAATATATAATAATATATATTATAATTCATGGTCCATTCTTTTATATATAATAATATATATATATATATAATAATTTATGGGTCCACTCTTTTATATATAATATATATAATAATTTATGGGGTCCATTCCTTTATATATATATATTATAAATAAATATGTTCCCTTCTCCAAATTTAATCCGGTAACTTACAAGATATTTTTTTAAATTAAGATATTTTTAAAAATTACATCAACATCCTATATATTATATAATATTATTATCAAACCCTATAATTATAGTTATTAACCCCAAAACTATCAAATATTTATCTACCTTCAATTTTTCATGATATATCAAAATTTATACGAAAATATAATTTGACAATTTATATAGAAGACAATACACTCATCTTGATAATTGCACAACTATTACGCTACCGTCGAAATATTGACGTAGTCGGCATCGCCTGAGAACTTAGTAAACGACATGACTTAAATTAAGAATTTATCTAAATAAATATAATATGAAATGCAATACGTGAAATGCGTGACACTAAAATGAAAATTTTCCTATTCCTAAATTTTCTTAATTATATAAGATTTATTTAAATGGATAGTTTATAAAGTTACATGGATCAAGTAAAATGTTAAATGTGGAAACTGGTTTTTATTATTATCTTACTATGTCATAATGTGGTCCCGACAGGAAAGTATGTTCTGTAGGACGTTGTATTGTGACCTGACAGGAGGGAATGTCCTGCGGGTGGGTTGTGACCCAACAAAAGGATAAATCCTGCAGGTGGTTGATATATATTGTTGTTATTGCTGATTATCAGTATGATATGATTGTTTATACTATATGTTGGTTCTTACCATTGGAGATATTTAATGGTCCTAATACTGACAACTTTAGATTGTGCAAATGTACAGGTTACAGTATCATCATAACTCCCGATTGTGAGGTAGACGATCTTATGGCTAATATTTTATTTTTATTTTTTTTATTTTTTTTAACTCACACACCACACTCACGCACACGAAAAGACTCAAACCCCACAACACCTGTGTGGGGGATGGTGACCCTACCACTAGGACACCACATGAGTCATGATCTTATGGTTAATATGAAAGTATGTGTGTGATATTTTATTATATAAAAAAAAATAAGTGGATCAGTGATTTAAATTTAGTTATTTCAGTTGATGATATATGTGAGATTTTGATACTGCTCAGTATGTGGTTATATTCTGTTTTAGTAGATTTTGATAAATATACTTGATTCATAAATTATTTTTATATTATAAAGACAGTACACCGATAAAATATTTTATCTCAAGTATTCCAAAAATTAACGACAGGTCCACTACTCGCACTAGATAGAGTCAGAGGGTGTTATGACTTTTGAGGTTGTCAGGGCAGTTATGGGTAATAAGGGTTTTGGACTTTTGTGATTTATTATGGTATAGTTGGATATGTATAATTCCTGAATTTTGAGTTGATAAAATTTTAAAAATTTATGCCAATTGTGAGGTAGTTGTACATTTGTTATTCAAGTTGTATTTGTAATTGGTTAGATAAAATATCAAGTCGAGGTCAAACCTAATCTTCGGCTTAGAGTCCGAGGTGAGGTGTAACAGTAATTCTCATGGTGTGCAGTGATTTTAGATTTTTAACATAATTGTTCGACTTCTTAACAAAACTATTGTATCTGGTTGAATAGTGGATTGTAAATTTTGGAATTATAATTGAAACAAAATCTTGAAATAAAATTAAAGTATCGTCACATTTTAATTTTATAATATTAATCTTATCACTTTTTTTTCTTTTTTTAAATTTCAAAATAATTTCATGAAAAATTGTTTTCACATAAAACACTTTGTTACGAGGGGTAGTCACGCACTCGAATAAGATAGTCTTTCACCCTGTGTGGATTGATAACGGTCGTGTGTATAAAAAAAATTAAGTTTATAAATGAAGGAATCAAAGAATGAGGAATTAAAGTATGCAAAATAGTGACGAGATATCTTTTTCACTTCCAAATGAATGATTCATCCCATATAAAACAAATATTATAAAAGTATTTTTTTCAAACAAATATTATAAATATGTGCATTACTAGAAAGCAAAACTTAATAATCATATCATCGAGTGGAAATATCCTCCGTAAATAGCAAGTTTCTATTTTTAACAATTTTCATAATATCTACCACTTTATCATATCTATATTGTCGTTTGTAACCTATTGGATTGGAAATCACAAGTTCAACCTTACCTACTAAAAACATAAATTTATATTAAAAAAAACACTTTTATAATATTTGTTTTATTTTTCACTCTCTATATTCTTTTTTTCTTTTTTCTTTTTTTATATATATTTTTATGTATTTTAATATTTTAAATTGATAATGGGTAATTTTGATAGTTAATTTTACAAATCATTTACCATTAAAATTACCACTATGACCTAATTTGGTCATTGAACCTACCACTACCCTAAATGGCCTAACCACTAATTAGTGGTGGTCTAATTTCACTACAAAATGAATATTTAACTCCAAAATTGGTCCATGAAATTCCAATAAATAGGGGTCTCATTCTTCACCAAAAGATACATCAAGATTTGCCCACAAAATACAAGTCTTTCATTTTCGTCTCTACTTGAAGAGAAGTCCTAGCTTAATAGCAAAACAAGCAAGCCGAATTCTCGCGCCTACGCTTCTTGTTAGAGGGCAGTAAACTCTACCTAATTATAAATTCTATTTTAAATTTCCTGAATCATATTTTTCCTCTAAACAATTGTGACTTACTC
This sequence comes from Eucommia ulmoides, assembly GCA_016647705.1. Lineage (NCBI taxonomy): Eukaryota > Viridiplantae > Streptophyta > Magnoliopsida > Garryales > Eucommiaceae > Eucommia > Eucommia ulmoides. The sequence goes on from JAENRU010000489.1 coordinate 966,251, forward strand.
TCACACCGGATGGGCTTCACTGGGAACCTAAGCTCCAATGTCTAAGCCTTGTTTTGCAAGAACAGGTCAACGAAGTAAACCTGACAGAGTTCAACCATAGTAACTCTGATCCACCGAACTAAATTTCGGCATCATCAATTTGGTGTCGTCTATGGGAAAGACAAACAATTGTTCTAAATAATCTTATCAATCACGTTAATGGTTACTCTGAGATTCGGAATCATGACCAATGAAAACGAAAGCGAAAGACAGCCAATCCGTACGACTAATCATGAAACTGGTCCTTCGGAGAAACACCCATACTCTTGATGGAATTGAAGAATGAGATACGTTATCTCTCTTAGATTGTTCGATACCTAACTAGACAGTCTAAGCAAGGTCAACTACTTCTGTCGTCGCCTGTCCCTTGAGGATATGTGCCACCTGTCAATAAGGCACAACTTATTACCGACAAATGATGGAGAGTTAGTGGCGAACATCGCCAGGAGGAGGAGCGTAGTCAAGGGCAGCGTGATCTCCGTCGAGAACTAGAGAGGATCCAAAAGAAGAGAGACGAGTTATGTCGAGGAAGTCATAACAGCCAAAAAGGCCCCGGAGCTCTATGATTTGAGAAAACCCCCAGCGTACACTCACGACTGGGACCCCACGCATCATCGGCACGAATTGAAGACAGAAGGAATGGAGCACCTGCATTGAGAAACGAGTCACGCCATGCTTGGATGGCGAACAAAGCACATAACATGTCTTACAACGTCCTACTGCCTTCAACAAAGGCCTCATCGACATCACGTCTAAGAGATCAACAAAGCGACTTGTATTGACAAACCACAAAGACTTACAGGAATAGGTTAAGGCCATCAATGAAAAACTTAGATAAATTGGGAAGAAGGAGCCCAATGTTTACGAGATCGTGAAAAGGAAAGCTTCTCCCTTTACTACCCGGGTACTACGGAAAAAAATTGATGTGCGAAAAAATTCTGCCTAGTGGGAGAGCTAATTAAGGTGTCATTCTCCACCATTTTTTGCCTAGATGGGATCCGATTATGATATAACTCCCCCCACTAAATACCCACATTAATGGGGGTGTAACTCCCCATTAATGGTGATATAATAAGTGCGGAATTATGGGCCAAAAAAAAGGAATTCTTGGGAGACTGTCAATCTATAAAAGTGAGGCATCACGCGAGACACAATGGATAGATACTCTCTTAATAGGAGATTCAACTATTTTCTGTATACAATTGTATTATCTATTGTTGTTAACAAATCTCTCTGCATTCTATTGTATTTTACCCTCCTTAGAGAATTATAATCTAAGTGGGTAGTGTGTAATTGAGTTTTTTGGGACGTGTGGTGTAAAACCTAAATCGTAAAACGTACATCATAAATAGTTGCATTTTAGAGTATTAAAAAATTTTAGGTAAATTTTTATTGATTAAGAACTCAAATCAAAACTTGGGGGTCAAATTTGTAAATTTAAAAATATTACTCTCAACTTGGGATGCGAATTGCCAATTAGAAATCAAAAATTGAAAATGTTAGGGATCAAATTACAATTTCAGAAACTTATAAATGTTGAATTGAACTAAAAAAAAAAAAGACTTTAAGGAATTAGAGGGGGGAAAGAGTAATTTAACAAAAAAAAATTAAACATATATATATATATATATATATATATATATACACACGCATACGCCGTGCGTGCGAGACCGCTGGAAGGGAGAAGAACAGAGAGACAACGTGGCAGACTAAGAGCGTTTTCCACTACTTAATCCATGCAATATATACATACTTGTGCATGTGCATTGATCAAACAGCCTCCATCAAGTTTGAAATTAGAAAAAAAATCTAGAGAGAGAGAGATAGGACTGGAGCACAAAAGGGGTGGTCGGACTTCCTTGAGTCGGTGTTCCTTCGGCAAGGTGGTCATGGCTATTGCTCGTATGCATGATCATGGAGGTGTCTTCGTCAATTTCAGGGGAGAGCGAAAGTGGTTTGGTCGGTAGGGTGGGTCATCGACGGCGTGACGGGTGCATCGCCGGTAAGCGAACGTTGGGTTCGATTGTTCAGCCTGTCGACGATCTTTGATCTGGTGAGTACTTATACATATTTAATTGATCATTCTAGTAGGTGTGTGCATGCATGTGTATGTGATCGGCGATAGGATCGCCGGTGGGTTTCGGTTTCGTCCAACGGTGGCGTTTTGACGGAGTGTATGTGTTCTGATTCTTGTTTCGTGTAGCGTGTGTGTGTGTGTGTTGCCTCGACTGCATGCGTGAGCGATCGTCGCCACTGCGTGGCCAACGGTGTGTGTCACCGCTACGGCGGTGCATGCTTGTGGCCTCCTCTGTTTCGGGTCAATACAGTAGAATGTGGGTATGTGGGAGTGTTGTTCGAGTCGTCGTCCGTCGACCCTCGGCGATCGTGTGTGTGGGCGTTCCGGTTCAGTGTTATGCATGTGTGTGTGTTTTACCCAGTTTGGCCGGCGACGGGAGTGTAGGACAGTGTATGTATGTGTGTAGTGTGTTGATCAGTGTGTATATGCGTGTGCATGGGTGTGTTGCTGAAAAACTGTTATGGTAGCTGGTGCGTCGCCGACAAGGAGGGCTGGTCGGCCGGTGGTGGTGTCGGCAGGCGGAGCACAAACAGAAAACAGAAACAGGAAAAAGAAAAAAGAAAAAAAAAAAGAAGAAGAAGAAGAAGGGAAAGAAAAAAAAAAGAATTTGCACAAACCACCCCGATAAGAATTAAAAACCTATTTCGCGGCCCATGAACGATTCGGAATGAGTAACGTTTTCCGTTAAGTTTATTTCAGTTTATTGAATTGAATTTTAACATCAAAATTTTGGAATCGGAATAATAAATTGGGACCGTGTGTATTACTAAATTTTGTGCAATTATTTTTTTAATGAAATAAAAATTACCCGAAACAATAATTTTCATAAGTAAAATGTGGGAAATGGAAAATTTCGGAACTTAGGGTCTGGATTGCACAATTTGATTATTTTGCATAAAATATTAATTTAGGCCCTATCATTACTAGGTTCGCAAACGCCAACATCTTGGTAGGCTTTGGACGGTATTGTTATTGTAGCATAAGAAGCGAGGTGAGTGTACTGTCTTCTTACCGAACTGTTTTCTGTATATATATATGATGACATATGTGTTTGCTTACACTGTACGATTTTATAAAGGATATGGATCAAGCAGGTTTTTGGAATTGTGTTGGTTTCTAAAAGAAGGCATAAAAATAATTTTCGTCAGATATGAGTGGATTATATTTCTCCCCGTAAGGGGTGTGGATTATATTTCTCTCCAAAAGGGGTGTAGATATTTCGTAGGAAGGCATTCCTACAAATGTTACGGTACCGTTGCAACTCCCGATCGTGAAGTTAAAACGATCACTATGGCTAGCCAGTATGTGTTGTAGTGGAGTGGTGGTTTGAGATGTGATGTTTATTTATACTGGATGATTTATTATTTATTGTGATGATCGGTATGATATTTATACTAGATGGTTTTGAAATGGAACTTATATATATTGCTTTATTTTCACTACATATATTGTGAAAACTTTTACACACTATGTGACATCTAGATACTTATGCTTAATCTATATTTAAATGATGTATTATTTAGAATGTATTATTATGTAAAAATGTTTTTATTAAGAAGACAGTACACTCGCAGGTGAAATAGCTAGGAGTCGGTCCCCTACTGGCATTGGGTAGAGTCCGACAATGGTATAGTGAGGGATTATTTTAGGAGGTTGCTGCCTGAGGCGAACCTAGGAGAGGTTCATTGTTGTTTTTATCTTTTTTTTTTTTTTTTTTTTTTGTTATTAAAAATTCAGGGACGGGTGTGTCCCTAGTTAGAGAAAATGTTTATAGCCTGATTTTGGTGATTGTATAATTATGATTGTCTACTATCGCTTTCTAGTTGGTTTGTCCCTTAGAGGATGTCGTGTCGATATCATGCTGGCCCCATAGGTGACGGGCGTCTGGGGTGGGGGGTGACAATTTTGGTATCAGAGCCTAAGTTATAGGTTCTGTAGACTTACTAGTGTTTGTAGCATAAAGGATCATGAGATAGAAAGACGTATCAGTCATCTAGTCAGTAGGGGACTTTAAGATAAGGTGTTAGTGGGTGCTGTTGATACTCGCGTAATAGTTAATTAACGTATATTAATTACTGTCATTTTTCTGGTTGACCAAGTTAGTCGTTGAATTGAATTTTATGGCTGATAACAGGTATGGAGGAGGGAGATGAAACCTCTGGGAGTGTGAGACCCTAGGGGCAGGCGGAATCCCCGAGGCAAGTGGAGCCTCAGGAACAGATAGATAGGGACCAGGAAAGTTTGCATATTGTGGAATCCCACACGCAGGGTGATATGTTACAAGGGAGCTTAGACGCGGTCGAAAGAATTTTGCAGGCCGCTGCCTAGCTGACGGAGCAGCAAGCGAGGATTATGGAAAGTCAAAGGGCCCAAAGTGATACTGCCACATCTCAGGCGGTACGACTGAAGAGGTTCAAGGAGTTAGACCCTCCGGCTTTTACCGAGACGGCGGGTCCAGCTGATGCAGAGAATTGGATTAGAGGTGTGGGTCATGTATTTGAGGCGATGGGAATTATCGACGATAGTCGAGTTTCTCTTGCCACTTTTCAGCTGAGGGAGGAGACCGAGCATTGGTGGAAAAAAATGAAAAAGTTGATTTCTGATTCTGGCGAGGAGATCACGTGGGGTCGTTTCGTTGCCGTGTTTAACGAGAAATATCTTCCTGAGTCTTACTGATTCTAGATGGAGGAAGAATTTATCGTGTTGAAGCAGGAAAATATGACAGTTCAGCAATACGAAGTCAAATTTGATTCTTTATCCCGTTTTGCCCCTGATCTGGTAAAGACGGAAGAGGCGAAATGTAGACGTTTCCAAAAGGGACTTCAGTTAGAGATTTGTTTCAGGTTGACAAGCAAGCAGATTAAGAATTATGCAGAGTTGGTGAATACGGCAAAGCTAGTGGAGAAGGATGTGCAGGAAGCCGTCGAAAGTCGAGAGCAGTTCAAGAAGAGCCAATTTGAGTCACCCAGCAGATTTTTGGGTAGCACTTCACGAGGGACGGTATCTCGTCCGCCAGTTGCTCGGGCCTCATCGTTTGGCCAATCAGTCAGAAGCCGTGGTCCCCGACAATCATACCCCAGGCAACAACAAAGTGCATCGGAAGCTAGTGTGGGTCCGCAAAGGTATGGGAAGAGTCAGCCGGTTACTCAAACTAAGGGAAACAGTTGTTATCAGTGTGGAGCACTGGGTCATTTAGCTAGAGATTGTCCTAGGGGAGGACTGATATGTTTTCATTGTTATGAGCCGGGTCACATATCTACGCATTGTCCGAAACTTGCTTCTACATTTGTGCCCCCTGTGAGCAATATGGGTAGTGTGGGTCCTAGCACTGCCCAAGGGCTTGGTAGAGGATCGGCTGGTAGACCTCTAACGCGAGGCCGTGTGTTTGCTACTACTCAACATGATGCTCAATTTACTCTTGATGTGGTCACAGGTATCATATCTTTATATGCTAGAGATGCTCGTGTACTTATTAATTTCAGTTTTACGCATTCATTTGTTTCAACAACCTTCATGATGCAAGTAGGCAGATTTCCCATTTCTTTATCATATCGTATTGTTATTTCTACTCCAGTGGGTGAGTCGGTCTGGATCGATAGTATGTATAAAGACAGTCCACTTCGGTTTGGTGATAGAGAGTTATTGACAGATCTATTACCCCTGAGTATTCACGATTTCGATATAATATTGGGTATGGATTTGCTATTCGGATATCATGCCACGGTGGACTATTTCAAGAAAGAAGCGATATTTCGAATCTCAGACGAGCCAGAGTTTGTATTTGCTGGAGATAGAATTATCACTCCTGTCAGTTTAATTTCAGTTCTAGAAGCCAAGAAATTATTGAGGAAGGGATGTCAGGGATATCTTGCGCAAGTGATTGACACCAGTCAGAGAGAAATTCGAGTGGCAGATATTCCAATAGTCAGAGATTTTTCTGACGTATTTCTGGAATAATTGCCAGGGTTGCCCGTAGATAGGGAGATGGAATTCACGATCAAGTTACTTCCTGGCACTACCTCTATATTGATTCCACCTTATCGTATGACACCTACTAAGCTGAAAGAGTTGAAAGTGCAGTTGTAAGATTTATTAGACCGTGGGTTCATCAGGCCTAGTGTCTCCCCATGGGGTGCCCCAGTACTGTTCGTGAAGAAGAAGGTTGGCACGTTGAGAATGTGAATTGATTATCGGCAGCTGAATAGGGTGACGGTTCGCAATAAATATCCGTTGCCTAGGATTGATGACTTGTTTGACCAGCTCCAGAAAGCTAAAGTATTTTCCAAGATAGATCGTCGATCGGGGTACCACCAACTGAAAGTTAGAGATAAGGACATAGCAAAAACGGCATTTCGTACGAGATATGGACACTATGAATTTCTGGTTATGCCCTTTGGATTAACAAACGCCTTTGTTGCTTTCATGGACTTGATGAACCGTATCTTTCAGCCTTATCTGGATCAATTTATCATAGTGTTCATTGATGACATATTGGTCAATTCCCAAAGTAGGGAAGAGCATGCGAAGCGTCTCCAACTCGTATTACAGACGTTGCGAGAGAAGCGGTTATATGCGAAATTTAGTAAATGTGAATTCTGGCTAGATCATATAGTATTTTTAGGGCATGTTATTTCAGGAGATGGTATTCAGGTAGACCTAAAGAAAGTTGAAGCTGTTGTTCAGTGGGAAAGACAAAAAAATGTGACTAAAGTTCGAAGCTTCCTAGGATTGGCGGGCTATTATCGACGGTTTGTGCAAGGATTTTTCGTTATAGCTACCCCGTTAACTCGATTGACCCGCAAGGAATCCAAATTTGAGTGGACTGATAAATGTGAGCAGAGTTTCTAGGAGTTGAAGAGTAGATTGATATCGGCACCAATATTGTCCCTCCCGTCGGAAGGAGGTGGTTTCGTGATTTATAGTGACGCGTCACACCAAGGGCTGAGATGTGTTCTAATGCAGTATGGTCACGTAATCGCATATGCATCCCGGCAATTGAAGAACCATGAGTGTAATTACCCGACGCACGATTTGGAGTTGGCAGCAATTGTGTTGGCCCTGAAGATTTGGAGGCACTACCTGTATGGCGAGACATGTGAAATATACACCGACCATCAGAGTTTGAAATACTTGTTTACTCAGAAGAAATTAAATCTAAGGCAGAGGCGTTGGATAGAGTTGATCAAGGATTATAATTGCACCATCCACTATCATCCAGGAAAAGCTAATGTTGTAACAGATGCTTTAAGTCGAAAATTAGCAGGTTCGGTCGCACACATTCGAGTTGCGCATGCTAACTTGTATGCAGAGTTGAGATCGTTGCGAGTTCAGTTAGCGGTTGGTCAGACGGCAGTATTGCTTGCAACCTTGACTTTGAGGCCGACATTGATTAACCGCATTATTGAATCTCAAAAGTCAGACGTTTTATTGGAGAGGATACGAGATGAAGTGAAAAATGGTCACAGAACTGATCATCATATCAGGGATAGTGACGAAGCTTTGATGTGTGGGAATAGGTTGTGTGTGCCTAAAGATGTCAATTTGAAAAATGATATATTGAAAAAGGCGCATAGCTCAGCGTACGCGATACATCCGGGGGGCACCAAAATGTATCAAGATTTGCGTGAGCATTATTGGTGGATCAGAATGAAACGAAAAATAGCAGAATTTGTTGTCAGGTGCCTTGTTTGTCAGCAAGTAAATATTGAGTATCAACGTTCAGGTGGGTTATTGCAACCTCTACCCATTCCGGAGTGGAAGTGGGAGCATATCACGATGGATTTCGTTTCGAGATTATCCCGTACTCAAAAGGGGTATAATTTCATCTGGGTGATCGTTGATAGGTTTACCAAGTCCGCTCATTTTTTGGCTGTAAAGACGACATTTTCTCTTGAAAAATATGCCCGATTGTATATCGATGAGATTGTTAGGTTGCACGGCGCACCGATTTCTATAGTGTCGGATAGAGATCCGAGATTTACTTCGCGGTTCTAGCCGAGTCTCCAGACTGCTTTGGGTACCAAGCTGAATTTTAGTACCGCTTTCCATCCTCAGACAAATGGTCAATCAGAGCGTATGATACAGACGTTGGAGGATATGTTGAGGGGATGTGTTCTGAAATTTCCTGGTAGTTGGGATGATCATTTGTCGTTGATGGAATTCGCCTACAATAACAGCTACCATTCGGCAATCGAGATGGCTCCGTATGAAGCGTTGTATGGTAGGAGATGCAGAACCCCAGTTTGTTGGACTGAGGTGGGTGAACGTAAATTGTTAATGTCGGACATAGCCCATCTGACAGCAGACAAAGTAGATGTGATTCGAGAAAAATTAAAAATTGTTCAGAGTCGACAGAAGAGTTATGCAGACAAGCGCCGACGGGAGTTCGAGTTCGAGGTGGGAGATCATGTGTTCTTGCGTATTTTTCCATGGAAAGGCATAATGAGGTTCGGGAAGAAAGGGAAGTTGAGCCCAAGATACATTGGACCATATGAAATTCTAGAACGAGTTGGCACGACAGTGTATAGACTTGCGTTACCGCCAGAATTATCTCGACTATACGACGTTTTTCATGTATCGATGCTCCGAAAATATATGCCAGACGCTTCTCATGTGTTGACTTCGCAGTCGATCGAGTTGGGAACATATTTGACCTACGTTGAAGAGCCAGTCCAAATCCTAAGCCGTAAAGACCAAGTGTTGCGAACGAAAACGATTCCTTTAGTCAAAGTGTTATGGCGTAGTCGTGCGGTGGAAGAGGCGACATGGGAGCGAAAGGAAGAAATAAAGAACAAATACCCGCATTTGTTCGACTCAGGTAAAATTTCGGGACAAAATTTCTTTTAGGAGGAAAGAGTTGTAAAACCTAAATTGTAAAATGTACGTCATAAATAGTTGCAAATACACTCGATCGATCTGGACCGAATTGTCCAGATCGGGATGGCTCTCTCGGGAGACAAAAAATAGCAACCAATCAAGCTTCTCAGAGCCAAACAATGATGTATTCGCCTGGTCACATGCGGATCTACCCGGGATAGACCCAAGTATCTCCATGCACCGGTTGTACACTGACCCAACGTACCCACCAGTTCAACAGAAGTGACAAAAGTTCAAGCCAGAGCAACAAACTGTGATCAATGAAAAAACCAAGAAGCTACTTGATGCAAATACCATCGAAGAAATCAACTTCCCCCTCTGGCTAGCAAACGTGATCCTAGTAAAGAAAAAAATGAGGAAATGCCGTATATGTATGGACTTCACCGACCTCAACAAGGCTTGCCCGACTGATTGTTTTTCACTTCCAAAGATCGACGTAATTGTGGACGTTATGGCAGGTTACAAGTCGCTTAGTTTTATCGACGCCTTTTTTAGGTACAACCAGATTAGCATGTACCCGCCTGACAAAGAAAAAGCAACCTTCATCACCGACAAGGGCCTATACTGCTACAAAGTTATATTGTTCAGACTATAAAATACTAGAGAGACATACCAAAGGTTGGTGAACAAAATGTTCGTTGATCTACTCGGGAAGTATACATCGATGACATGCTAGTAAAAGGTAAGTTGGCTGGTAATCATCTAGTCAATCTATAGAAGCGCTTTGATGTGCTTAGAAGGCATAGGATGAAGTTACACCCAAGCAAATGCGTGTTCAGAGTTAGCGTCGAAAAATTTCTCAGTTATCTAGTAACAAGAAAAAGAATCAAATCTAGCCCAGAGAAAGTCAAAATGATCTTAAACGTGACATCCCCAAGGACGATCAAGGAGGCACAAAGCCTGACAGGGCAAGTAGCAACTTTGAATCGTTTTATTTCCCGGGTTTTTCAAAACTCTACAGGGCAACAAAAGTTTGTAGTGGACCGATGAGTATGAGAAAGCCTTCCAAAAAAATCAAGAATTACATCTCAGAACCACCGATACTCCCCACCTCGAAGCCAACATAAGAAATGATCATATATTTGGCGGCATCGTCGACCACCGTGAGCTCGGCGCTCGTGATAGAAGAACAAAGAGTTCAAAAGCCTGTATATTATGTCAGCCATGTGTTGAACGGGGTAAAATCTTGATATCCTCATCTTGAGCTGATAGCTTACGCACTCATAATTTCGGCGGGAAAGTTTCGACATTATTTCCCAGCTCATCCAATAAGAGTATTGAATAACCAACTATTGAGACTCATACTATACTGACCAGAGACTTCTGGAAGATTGCTCAAGTGGCCGATCCGACTCGGGCAATTCCATATTGAATACCGCTCAAGGATCGTCATCAAGGGTAGGGATACCACAAAAAATCGAACCGATGAGTAACCGCAAGAAACCAAACCTAATGGTTCAATTTTAAAACCAAAAAAATAGTTTGGTTGCGGTTTTTATTTTGAAATTAGCAACCGAAGCGGTTTTAATTTTAGTTTTGGGTTTGAGATAGAAACCACAAAATCGAACTACGAAACCGATATTTTAGATATATTTTTATTATATGCATACCCTTATTTTTTTATATGTATTTACAGTTTAACCCTAATATATATATATATATTTTTATTTATTTATTTACATTTTCATCCCTCCTATATATGTGTGTGTAAAAGGACTTAGGGTTTCATTTCTGATTAGTGATTTCAATCGTTCTCTCATTCCTTTAATTATGGTAATTGTGGTTTGGTTTTATTTTTTAGAATTTTAATTTTATATTTTAGTTATATTTTTATTTATATATAAAAAAAACAACGGTCAATAGTTTAGCGGTTGTGGTTTTGTTTTTGGTTTTTATAAAATTAAAAAATCTTAAACGGTTTCTTGGTTTCGCAGTTTTGGTTTCGGTTTTGTATAAATTTAAACGGATTGGATTTAAAACTGTTTAAAAAAATCAGCGATTTTGGTTTGATATATTTCTAATGGTTTTAGTTTTGGTTTTATATGAAACCGAACCAGTGGCATCCCTAATCAAAGGGCAGGCCTTAGCTGACTTCATATCAGATTTTACTTTTCCCGAGGAAAAAGGCCCGACCTAAGAAAAATTTGCCTCGAATCCCGACCAACAAACTACTGACGTCTAGACCGCTCATGTTGATGGATCATCAAACCATAACGGCTCAGGGGCCGGGTTGGCAATTTGTACCCCGAAGGTGATATCTTATAGTACGAGTTAAGGCTTGACTTCAAAGCAACAAACAATGAAGCTAAGTACGAAGTACTGATCTTCTCCTTGAGGGTCATGAAGGAACTCGAAGCGACCAAAGTGGAACTCTACAATAATTCCCTCCTAGTAGCAAATCAAGTCAACGGGGAATGCATAGCTAAGGAAGTAAAAATGATGGCATACCTACGCAAATCCAAGATACTCGTGCAAGATAAAAATGATGGTATACCTACGCAAATCCAAGATACTCATGCAAGATTTCTCGAAAGTCGTCATTAAACAAATCCCAAGAGAAGAGAATAAGTACGCGGACTCATTCGCCAACTTGGCCTCTACTTTCGATGCTAAGAGACAGAGGACCATCTTGGTCGAAAACGTGCCACGACCCAACTTTGACTAAATTGAGGAGGAAGTCAAAGTAGTAACACGCCAACTTAGGTGGATAGATCCCATCTATAACTACCTCGACAGTGGAGTTCTCTCCAAGCAAAAGAATGAAGCCAGAAGAGTTCGCTATCAAGCATCTCGGTACGTACTAATACGGGGGGTGTTGTACAAATGATCATTTATGGGTTCATTACTTCCGTGTATATACCAAAGCGAAGGTATCCATGTGCTCCAAGATATCCATGAAGGACTCTGTGGCAAGCACTCCAGGACACGATCCTTAGCAAATAAGGCATTGAGGCAAGGATATTTCTGGCCGACGATCAAAGCTGATGCTAAAGAATTGGTGAAAAAATAAATTTCCTGCCACGAACAACTTCCCATAACCAGACCCTAGCTGTTTGCTCAGTGAGGGGTAGATATCCTTGGTCCATTCCCTATAGTTGCCGTTCAGAAGAAATTTCTAATTATCGCAATCGACTGCTTCACCAAATGGGTCGAGGCATTGACCAAAATCACTAACGCCAAAATCAAGGACTTCGCGTAGAAGCACATTGTTTGTCAGTTCGGAGTACTACAAGCCATTATCAGCGACCACGGAATGCAATTTTATTGCAATCTATTTGATGACTTCTGTGTGGGATTAGGCATTCATCATTACATGTCTACGTTGGGCCATCTTTAGTCGAGGACCATTCTACACACGCTGAAGAGTCGGCTAAAAAAATCCAAGACAAGTAGGTATAGGATCATCAATTTCGTGGGCCTATCACATAACTTCTAGGGTGTCCACTGGAGAAACACTGTTCATCATAACTTTCCACTCAGAGGTAGTGATCTCGATCAAATTAGCCCTACCAACTTGCTGGGTAGCTCACTATGATCCTAAAGAGAACCAATGTGAGCTTGCACTGAATCTCAACCTAATAGAGGAAAGACAAAAACGAGCTCACATTCGACAGGCAACCTACAAGAGTCAAATGGCTCAATATCACAACAGACATATCAAGGCATGATCATTCCAAGAAGGTGACTTAGTCCTACGAAAGGTCACCATTGCTACCCGCGATCGAGTCAAAGGCAAACTAAGCCCAAACTGGGAAGGACCGTGTCGAGTCACCAACATGATTGGCCCCAGCACTTACGAGCTCAAAATACTGGAAAGACAACCCCTGAAAAACCCATGGAATGTACAACACTTAAAGAAATATTATCAGTGAAGAATATGTAAGTTGTTGCATGCTTAACAAAATTCTGCTTCACCTAAGACTACAAATATATTGTGATACACCGACATCTACATCGACTACCCTGCCTGATGGGATGGGCAGAAAGGAGATCGCAACCAACAAATTGGGATGCACTCATCCGACCAGACGGCTTTGGTCGCTCAACTTGTCTGGCTCAACGACGACCTAAAAAACTCTCTTTGTTGATTGCACCTCATTTGTGCGATTTTATACCTCTAAACTTAGATTTGTTAATCATTTGAATAGTATAAATTATTATAAATAAATTTATTTTAGTTATTTTTGTATGTTTAAAAAAATAGATCAAAACTACATTAAGAAGGGACAAATCGGATTAAAAACGAGTAAATCACGACAAATCGAACAAAAAATCAAAGAAACCATAACGAATCGTTTGATCCCTTAACAATATAAAAAAAACATGATTTATTTTATATGGTTTTTTAGGTTTTTGAAAATAGAACAAAATTGCATTGAGTTGGAATAAATCGGATAAAATACGAGCAAAAACCAGTCAAAAGTCACGATTTATAGCACTAGAATGAAGATCTTTGTCTACTCTTTTAGTTATAACTAATTTCATAGTTATAATTTTGAGATGAAACAAATTGAATATAAAAGTAGACTCTCTAAGTTTTCCAACGACTGGTCATATAGAAAAATCAGAGTACGTATGAGAAAAATACAGCCATTCGAAGTTGACTACACCGATCTGCCAAATACTACGTGTGCAATGCGTACGGCGGCTGGTTAAAATGACCAGCCCATCCAACTGTTTCCAGCCCATTTTTCAGCAATTTGTCCGCTTGCACCCCTAAATCTTTTGTCCACTTGTCCACTTTCACCTCTCAAACTCTATCTTGAGTTTTATAAAAAATCTAGGGTGTTAAGAGCCAAGAGATATGTACACATATACATATAATATACTAATTCTTAGATATTTTTAAGATATTTTGTAAATATTTCTTTTATTTTTATTTTTATTTTTATTGTGGAAAAAATAAAGCTTAGATTTTTTGGGGTATAAAGTGTAAAACGGTATTTTTTAGGATTGTTTTTAAAAAAACACCACTTTACACAACGATGAGTGGCAAACTTCCTCCAATCAGGTTAAGATTATGGTATTATATTATCGAAATTATGTAATACTATATTTTTAATTTAATTTTGGATTTGTATTAACAATTGTGTGACGATGAATTGTGTTCTTGGTAATCGCACTGTTATAATTGGATTTATTATCAAAAGAAATTTTGATAATAAATTTAATTGCTTCGTTAAATTTAGTACTTGAGGTCTAAGATTAACGGTCACATAATAGTATTCACAGGGATTTATTACTGAACTTGATGGTTTATGCCTCGATTTTAATTCACCATAAATTAGATTAATTTATAAATTAAATATTGTCAATAAATCATGCTTGAAGAATAATAAATCCTATTTTTCTGAGCGTTCTGCCCAAAAGGTTAGGAACGCTTGTTTGCATAAATCCAAGTTAAAGGAAAAAATATGAAAACTACATAATCTTCAAAATATAAAGCCCACAATTCCTAAACTGGTTCCATATTTTTCTTATACTAAGATTGAGGATGAAACCATGTATAATTAATTGAGTTTTATGTTGTGTTGATTCTAAACAAATTGCAATTCAACTTTTACGATTTTTTTTAATTAAATAAATTATTTCATTTTTTATATCATGTATCATTAGGGCTGTGCAAGAAGCCCGAATAACCCGACCCGCCCGCAAAACCCGACCGACCCGGCCCTAAATACTCGGGTACATATTTGCAAAAATTCATTTTGGGTAAAACCCGATCCGACCGTCATATGAGACGATTTGGTCGTCGGATTCCATCTCCGACGACCCGTTCGCACCCGACCGATCGGTATACACAGTAATTAGGATGGACTCCTATGTCTGAGCAGGCTATGTATGTGTGCTCACTGCTCAAATCAAATCTCTCTCATTCCTAAACCCTAAGCGTTGATCTCCATCTACCAAGCGCAGACCTAAGCGTCGCTCCCTTCTTAGGTCTGAGTCGCTGAATCGTCGCTCCCTTCTTAGGTCCGAATCGTTTGAATCGCTGCTCCCTTCTCAAACCAAACCCTTAGGCTGGACCTAAGCGCCGCTCATCTAGGCTCTTGCGACCCTTCGAAGTTCGAATCCTTTCGAATTGCTTCAAATTCCTTCGACAAATGACAATGGCTATAAAGGTAAGTTCTTCCTCTCGGCCGTCTCTTCTCTCGTGTTCGATTGAATCAATTCCATTGTTTGATTTGAAGCCAAAGTACAAAACTAAGGTGAGTTCTTCTATTTGTTCAATTTGTTTGTTATGGGGGTTTTTGAACTTTGAATCAAGCTTTGATTTTGTGATTGTATGATATCAATTCACATGTTTCTGGGTTTTTTTTTCTTTTTTCGGTTTCTATTTTTCGTTTCCGTTTTTGATACATGAGTAACATGATATGATCTTGAATCATGATTATGTTTGATTCATGTGAAGTGTTCTTGTTAATGCTCTATTTAGTGCTCTGATACATAGACGTTTGCATACAAGATGAACTTGTTAATCATGTGAAGTGCTCTTGTTAATGCTCTATTTCTTGGAACATGATCATAGATTCAGGAATGATTCAGTTCTGCTCCTTGCATTTATTCTAAAATATGGGAACAGAATAACTACAGTTTCTCATTTGTTCTCATTTTTAAGAGAACAGACACAAACCAAACGCCACCTCTGTAGTTTCTTCAATTCCAACTGTTGTTTCAGTTAGTGTATTTTTGTTCCCATGTTTAGTGCTCTGTTTCTGTTTCTGCTTCTGATTGTTCCCTTGTTTAGTGCTTTGTTTCTGTTTCTGTTTCTGCTTCTGATTAGTGTTTTTGTTCCAATGTTTATTGTATTTTTGTTCCCATATTTAGTGTATTTTTGTTCCCTTGTTTAGTGTATTTTTGTTCCCATATTTAGTGCTCTATTTCTGTTTCTGCTTCTACTTCTGATTGTTCCCATGTTTAGTACTCTGTTTCTGTTTCTGTTTCTGCTTCTTATTAGTGTTTTTATTCCAATGTTTAGTGTATTTTTGTTCCCATATTTAGTGCTCTGTTTCTGTTTCTGCTTCTGATTGTTCCCATGTTTAGCGCTCTGTTTCTATTTCTGTTTCTGCTTCTGATTAGTGTTCTTGTTCCCACGTTTAGTGTATTTTTGTTCCCATGTTTAGTGTATTTTTGTTCCCTTGTTTAGTGTATTTTTGTTCCCTTGTTTAGTGCTTTGTTTCTATTCTTATATATTTATGTTTGGTTTAGTGGTTTTATATATTTTTGTTCTCATGTTTAGTGTTATGTTCCTGTGAATTTGCTTATATGGAATAACCTTCTACACCCTTTGAATGTAATCCTTCAACTCCTGCCCCTGCTCCCCCTACTG
Source organism: Eucommia ulmoides (assembly GCA_016647705.1). Taxonomy (NCBI): domain Eukaryota; kingdom Viridiplantae; phylum Streptophyta; class Magnoliopsida; order Garryales; family Eucommiaceae; genus Eucommia; species Eucommia ulmoides. Next base: position 982,573 of record JAENRU010000489.1, read on the forward strand.
AAAAAACCACCATTGCCGAAAAATATGAAAAAACGTGGTGGAACTAATAAGATTATTTCTGCTGTTTGGAATCATTTTACGAAATTTGAAGATGAGAATGGAAATAAAATGACATCTTGTAAGTACTGTGGGAAAGTGTATCACGCCGATCCAAAAACTCATGGGACAAGTAATTTAAAGGCTCACATTCGCGTTTGTAGCAAACATCCACATATGGAGTTGGATAAGAGACAAACTCAGTTAATTACTCAACTTAAAAATATGGACAAAATAGTTTTGTATTAACCAATTTTTTCGTGGATAAAGCTAGAAAAGCGCTAGTGAAAATGGTAATTTTGGATGAATTGCCATTTAGATTTGTTGAAAATTATGGATTTAAAAAATTTTGTTATGATTTGCAACCAAAATTTAAAAATATTCCATGTCGTACTACGGTTACTAAAGATGTTATGAAGATATATCACGAGGAGAGAAAGAATTTAAAGAAAGTTATGCAGGGTGCTAGCATATGCTTGACCACAGATACTTGAACTTCAAGATAAAATTTTAATTATATGTGTCTTACGTGTCATTTTATTGATGATGATTGGGTTTTGCATAAAAGAATATTAAGTTTTTGTGTTGTTGAAGATTATAAGGGGGAAACGATTGGAAAAAAAATTGAGTCATGTTTACGAGAATGGAATATTAATAGTTACTTCACCTTGACAGATGATAATGCGAGTTCTAATAGTACTACTATTAGATTCTTGCAACGAGTAACTAAAGACTGGATGGGTATAGTCATAGAGCATGAATTTTTACACATGCGTTATTGTGCTCATATTTTGAATTTGATTATTTGTGATGGATTGAAAGAACTGCACGAGTCAGTACTTAAAGTTCGGGAAGCGGTTAGATATGTTAAGGGTTCTCCAAATAGATTTCATGCTTTTAAAAAATGTATTGAACTGCTTAATATTGAATCGAAAAGTCTCTTGTGTCTGGATGTTCCAACTCGTTGGAATTTCACATATAAGATGCTAGAAGTGCGAAAAAATTGGAAAAAAAATTTGGCAGATTGGAGATTGAGGACAAAAAATATCGGGATCACTTTTTTTATAACGATATTGTTCATGGTGAGAGTGGTGGAAGTCCACCACGTAGTCTAGACTGGAAAAATGTTCGTTATTTTTGTGAAGTTTTTGAGACTTTTTTATTTGGCTACAAAATAATTTTCGAGTACTTTGTTTGTTACGTCAAATACGTTTTTTGATGAGGTAGTTATAATTCATAAGAAAATAAATGAGTTGATTCAAAGTGAATATCATTTGCTATCGAAAATGACTTTTAGTATGAAAGCTAAGTTTGATAAATACTGAGGGACTGGAGATAAGATAAATCTTCTTCTATATGTTGCTGTTGTTTTGAATCCGAGGAAAAATTTATCTTATCTTCAGTTTTGTTTTTGCGATATGTATGATGAAGTGAATGCAAATGAGTTAATTGGAAAAGTAAAAGATACTTGGAATCGGTTGTTTGATTGTCATGCTTCTTTTGAGTCAACTATTGAGAATGTTTCCGGTGGTAGTACTAGTGGCACTAGTGGAATATCAAAGAAGCCGATCGATGTGGATGTGGATAATCCCCATAGATTAATTGCTTCTCGTTTTCAAAAAAATTTAGCGGGAAGACAATTTTTGGAGGGTAAAAATGATATAGAAAAATATTTGGCCGAAAATCCCCAAGGTGCAAGTGATGAGAATTTTGACATCTTAAGTCGGTAGAAAAGTAACACTAGTCGGTTTTCAGTATTATCTCGATTGGCGAGGGATGTGTTGGTTGTACTGGTTTCTACGATTGCGTCGGAATCGGCATTTAGTACTGGGGGCTGTGTGTTTGATCAATTTCATAGCTCGTTATCTCCATTGATGGTAGAAACTCTTATTTATTGTCAAAATTGACTTCAAGCTTTTGTGTCGATTTCACTTCGAAAAAGGTTGGATGATATTGAGGAGTTGCAACGAGATTTAAGTAATTTAAATTACAGTGTTTTTTCATAATTTTTTTAATTAGATATTTAATTAGCGTTTTTATGATAAGACTATAAAAACAATATTGATTTTTGTAAGGGATTTAGATTTGGAGATATTAAATCATTCGCAAGGCTCATCTAAATCTTCAACTCAGATTATTTATTTAATTGTTTTTTTTTTTGTTTTTTTTTCTCTTCTTTGTATATTATTTTAATTATAATTTTTTTTTTGTAGGTAATATCTTGAAGTTCCATTTCTATTCTGCAAAGTGAATGGAAAAAATTGGAAAACGCATCGCTTCAGCCTTCAAGGAGTTGTAATTTTTTTTTATTATGTTGTAATTTTTTTTGATTAAGTTGTAATTTTTTTTGGATGTATTTTTTGTTAAGTTGTGATTTTTTTTTATTAAAAATTGTATCTGTAATATTGGTTTTGGATGTATTTTTTGTTTTTTGTTCTAAGTTGTGATTTATTTATTTTTTTAATGGTTTCCCCTAAATATTGTAAATTTTTTTTTTTAATTGTTTCAAATAATAATTTATTTATTTTTGAATGGGCCCAGACCTGAACCCGACCACAGCCCGAATCTGCCCAGACACGTCAAACCGCAACCCATACCATTTGAAGCCCGACCCGGCCTTCAATCCGCATCCTGTACCCGCCCGTACCCAACCTACAACCGATGAACCCGAGAACCCGTCGGTTACTATGCCAATCGGTCAGGTCTTGGGTTTGAATTTTGTCCACCAGATCTTGTCGGGTCTCGGGTCTGGTTGGCTCGAATTTCGGCCAACCCGACCCGTGCATAGCCTTATGTATCATTGATTGTTATGGATTATTTAATGCTTGGATTTTTATTGTAAAATAAGTAATATTTTTTGATCATGTGTTTTCCATTAAATTATATACACATAATGCTTAAGAATTATAGTTTTTTAAAGATTCAGAAAAATCGACTTGAGATTTATATCGGGCTTAGTTTCTAAATTCTTAAAAGGATAGTAAGATTGATCATCCCACTATCACTCAAAATTTGGAGTCAACAAAGTAATAGAACTAATTAATTATTACATCGGTGGATTCTAAAATCCTAATATTTTTTCATATTTTATCTAATTAAATTAATTATTTCACTGTTTATTTAGTTTTTTATTTCTTAATTGCAAAACGAAAAATCAATTTCAATTAGATTATAATTAAGTTCACTTGGACGAATTAAGTATTTTCCCTCTGATAGCAATCCTCTTGCGATCGACCTTACTTCCGTTAATCTTTGTTACATCTGATTCATGCACTTGCGAGTAATAAATTTTTAAAACAAGACAGAACAAGTTTCAAAATTTATTTTTGTTTTGTGATTTAAGAAATGAAAAATTAGGTAAAATAGTAAAATAAATAATTTAACTAGATAGAATATAGAAAAATACTAGAATTTTAGAATTCACCAATGTATAATTAATTAATTCTATTATTGTATTGACTCCAAATTTTAAGCAATAACTTTAAATTCGGATCTTACTATCCTCTTAAGAATTTAAAAATTAAGCTCGATGTAAATCTCAAGTTGGTTTTTCTGAATCTTTGAAAAATTGTAATTCTTAAGCATTATGTGTATACAATTTAATGAAAAACATATGATCAAAAGATATTACTTATTTTACAATAAAAAATCAAGTATTAAATAATTTATGACAATCAATTATATATAATATAACAGATGAAATTATTTATTTAATTAAAAAAAACTGTAAAACTTGAATTGTAATTTGTTTAGAATCAACACAACATAAAACTTAATTAATTATATATGGTTTCATCCTCAATGTTAGTATATAAAAAAAAAAAAATAGAACCAAGTTAAGAATTATGGGCTTTGTATTTCGAAGATTATGTAGTCTTCATATTTTTTCCTTTAACTTAGATTTGAGCAAATGAGTGTTCCTAACTTTTTGGGCGGAACGCTCAGAAAAATAGGATTTATCCCTGTGAACACTATTATGTAACCGTTAATCTTAGACCTTAAGTACTAAATTTAACGAAGCAATTGAATTTATTATCAAAGTTTCTTTTGATAACAAATCCAAATATAACGGTGCGATTACCAAGAATACAATTCATCATCACATAATTTATACAAATCCAAAATTAAATTAAAAATATAATATTATATAATTTCAAAAATACAATACCACAATCCTAACCTGATTGGAGGAAGTTAGTTGTTCATCGTTGTGTAAAGTGTTGATTTCTTAAAAACAATCCTCAAAAACACCGTTTTACACTTTATACTCTTAAAAATCTAAACTTCCTCTTCTCTACAATAAAAATAAAAATACAAGAAATATTTACAAAATATCTTGGAAATATCTAGGAATTAGTATATTATATACATATGTGTACATATCTCTTGGCTCTTAACACCCTAGAATATTTATAAAACTCAAGATAGAGTTTGAGGGGTACAAGTGGCCAAGTGGGCAAAAGATCTAGGGGTGCAAGTGGATAAATTGCTAAAAATTGGGCTAGAAACAGTTGGACGGGCCGGATCCGGGCTGGTCATTTTGACCAGCTGCCGCGCACATTGCACACACAGTATTTGGCAGATTAGTGCAATCAACTTCGAATGACTGTATTTTTCTCATACGAACTCCGATTTTACTATATGACCAGTCATTGGAAAACTTATAAAATCTACTTTCATATTCAATTTGTTTCATCTCAAAATTATAACTGTGAAATTAGTTATAACTAAAAGAGTAGACATATATCTTCATTTGAGTGCTGCAAAGCGCGACTTTTGGCTGATTCTTGCTTGTTTTCTATCCAACTCAATGCAATTTTATTCTATTTTCAAAAACCTACAAAACCATATAAAATAAATCAATTTTTTATATTGTTAAGGGATCGAACTATTTGTTCCGATTTCTTTGATTTTTGTTCGGTTTTTGTTCGGCTTGTCGTAGTTTACTCGCTTTTAATCTGATTTGTCTCATCTTAACGTAGTTTTGATCCATTTTTATAAACATACAAAAATAACTAAAATAATTTTATTTATAATAATTTATATTATTCGAACAATTAACAAATCTAAATTTAGGGGGTATAAAATCACATAAATGCGGTGTGATAACTTGTACTTGGGCACACCCGGTACCCTAAGCCTACCCTTGTAAGGGGGCCGGCGAGGAGAAGAGGTCATCCGATTACGAACCCGTGTTGCAAACCCTATCTACTTTGTTCGATCTTCTACAACGGATTTTCCACGATTTACATGAGTTATTCGACAATTTTTTGTCACATCATACTCACAAGCTACAGTAGGCTTGGTTGGAAGAAGCAAAGATTAAAGAAGAAGAAAAGCAACAGGGGGCGGGGAAGGTTTGATAAAGTGTCCAGGAGGTCAAGATCCCTTCTCCGCTACCTCTTTCTTACGTTGGGTAAATTCTACCAATCTACAAATTGAGCCATTCGACTTATGCGACAAATAAAGTGTGAAACCTACAAAACTCTACATAAACAAATTGTACATGGCCTATCCAACCATGCAAGGTTTTAACCAAGCAAGCTGGAGTGATCAACCAAGACACTGGGACGAACTCCACTGACCGACCCTGAAAACCCTAGCAGTGGGCAATATGGAGACAACATGAAAAACCCTCTTAGAATAACTCTTATGTTTAGGTATGACCCGATAAACAGGACAACCCAAACAAAAACCGAAGGATTATAAGGTTGTCTAACATCACTACAATCTATACAAAAATAGAGAAAAAATTCTACTCTTTCATTTGACTCGTCAAAAGAAAGAGTGGGCGCCTCTAATAATGGGTAATTTTGATAGGTAATTTTGCTAACCATTTACCATCAAAATTATCATTATGACCTAATTTGATCACTAAATTTACCACTATCCTAAATGGCCTAACCACTAATTAGTGATGGCCTAATTTCACCACCAAATGAGTATTTAATTCCAAAATTAGTCCAAGAAACCCTTATAAATAGGGGTCTCATTTTTCACCAAATGATACATCAAGACTTGCCCACAATACACAAGTCCTCCATTTTCGTCCCTACTTGAAGAGAAGTCATGTCTTAATAGCGAAACAGGCAAGCCGAATTCTCGAGCCTACACTTCTTGTTAGAGGGTAGTAAATTATGTCTCACTATAAATTCAACTTTAAATTCCCTAAAGCGTATTTTTTTCTCTAAATAACAGTGACTTACTCTCATACCAGAGGGGCTTCACCGGGAACCCAACATTTGGTGTCTAAGTCTTGTTTTGCAATAACAGGTCAACGAAGCAAACCCGACAAAGTTCAACCATATTAACTGTGATCCACCGAACCAGATTTCAACATCATCAATAATATATAGTATATAGTGTTTATAGAAAACAAATTAAAAGTAAAAACTTAGAAAAAAAAGTAAAAAAAAAAAACAAAAAAAAAAAAAGGTTTAAATTTTAAAAAAGAAAATCTATATCGACAAAAATACATTTACAATATTTTTATTTTTTTATTTTACACTCTCTATCTTCTTTTTACCTTTCTATTTTTTTACTTTTGTTTTGTATTTTTTTTATTTTGATGTATTTTAATTTTTTATAATATATAGTGTTTATAGAAAAAAATAAAAAATAAAAACTTAGAAAACACAAAAAAGAAAGGTTTATTTTTTTAAAAAAAAAAAAACATTTTTAAATGTATTTTTCAATTTCTTTTTTTTTTTTTTTTAAAAAGAATAGTAAAAAAATATATATGAATTGATTAAAAAATATTATATTACCAAAAATATTTTTATCAAGATGAAAGACGTCTTACTTACATAAACTGAAAACATAAAAAAAATGTCCTTAATATTTATCAAAATTACAAAAAAAAAATCGCTGAACTTTTGATAATGAACTTACCGATCACATTATTCTACATTTAACACATTTTGTACGAATTTAAATTCTCATAAACTATCGACTTTAACTATTTAATTTTATTTATTTATTTATTTTTATTTATTTTTTGCTATTTTCTAAAAAACCTAATTTTTTTGGCTATTAAATAAAATTTTAGACAAAGTCGAATTGGGGCTTTTTTGTATTAGGGGCAATATTTCGGCTTTGGGATGCAACACTAAGTAGAGCCTTGCGCCGGTTAATCGCGCTCTCCATGTATTCTTGTAGAGGCGGAAGAGATCCATCGTCTTCCTCCTTGTTTATTTGCCCCCGAATAATCTAAAGAAACAATCGAAAAACCATAAAAAAAAAAAAAAAAAAAAAAAAAAAAAAAAAAAAAACAAAACCAAGGCATCACCTGATTACGGTTTATGTTTATATTTTCCCTTTTTTTGCCTCAAAAAACTCGGAACAAAAACGGGAAAAAAAACACATTTTGAACCACTAAAGTTTGACCATTATTTCACTTTCCTCCTTTAGTTGAAATTTGAACACATACCTCGTGCCATAATCATCCCACTTCAATCAAAGTCTACAACTCCAATACAATTTTGGAAAACAAACAGTCAACTACCGTTCATCCAATAAAAAAATTTAATCGGACTCTATGACTATTTCCGACCTCTTCCTTTCTCCAATACAAATTTTTTTTACAATATAAATAGAAAAAGAAAGCTCGAATTGCCCATAAAACCTTTTAGAAACAATCAGACGCATGACAAGTGATTGTTTTTTGTCCCAAATTCTATTGGGGATAGTGACTTGGACTATAGTGAGATGATTAGAAAATTTTAAGTTGTTATATGTTAAAATTGAAAATATAGGGACCAAAGTGAGATTTTGGTCAACCTTGAGGGTATTAAGTGTCAAAACCCCCAAAAATATTATTTCCATTTTGATTCTAGAAAATTGTCATAAAATTTAATACTCCGTTTGGCAGAAAGGATGAAAACGAATGAATAGGTAGATATACTCTATCCATCCTTCAAGGATGGAAATTGATTTTCTTTACTTCCTGTTTGGTAGGAAGGATAGAATGGAAAGTGAAAGTGAATCATGTGCATAATGTCACGGACTAAAGTTTTAACCCAGGAATTCGTGCGGCCTTAGCGTTATTCCACCTGTTTGGAAGCGCTAAGTCGCTAAGTAAGCCTAACCGACTCTCGCTAGCGGAAGACTTGAAATAGAGAGTGAAAGAATTGCTTGTCAGGGCTCAAAGACTTGGGCCGTGACATTAAGGTTTTCTTCCATTCCCCTTTCCATTTCTATTTCACTTTCCCTCCTATTTTTGAGAGGACAAGATTTCCTTCCACTTCCCTTTCCATTTTAACAAATGCTCTCTCATTTTCCTTCCTCCATCTTTTCCGTTCTACCAAACATAGCATTGCGAATAAAATAGAAACGCTAACCAAATGCCCCCTTACAGTACGGCGTAAAGTTAAATAAATGGCGTTACCTTTGAAGCCCAATGTCGCTCTGCTTGTTGACAGACATCCCTAATATCTCGTCCGGACATACTAAAAGAAACCAAGCAATAGTAATACAATTATAAAAAAATCTAAAAAAATAAATTAAATCCGGAATTTATATAATGGAATTAGTTGGGTTCAATAATTTAAATCAGGGGTTTTGGTACTTTGCGACCCCAAAGTTTCACTATTATTTCACTTTGGTCCTCATAGTTTCAATTCAAACACATAATACCTTGAAGTTCCATAATCATCCCACCTCTGTCCAAATAAATAACTCCATTATAATTTTGGATAACAAATAGTCAGTTTCCGTGTACCCAACTATTTGTAAGGGGACTTCATGAATTCCCAACCTCTTCGTTCCCCTTTACAAATATTTTACTGGAATTTCCTACAAAGCCTCTTGAAAACAGGTGACTATTTTCTCTCCAAAATTATAATGGAGATACTGACCTGGATTATAGTAGGAAGATTAAGAAACTCTAAGGTGTTATACGTTCACATTGAAACCATGGCGACTAAAGAAAGATTTTGGTCAAACATGAAGGTACAAAGTATCAAAACCCCTTTTAACTCAACTTACGACGGGTCGAATTGAAAATTTTCAAATTATGAGATCAAACTGAAAATGTTAAAATAATGAAGGAATTTCAAAATGTAAAAGCTTACTCTTCGGTGACTGCAGCAAACTCGGCTAATTCGGAATCTTTCAAGTGCTTCGCGTACTGAGATGCGATCTCCTGTCGAGTTTGTTGATCGGGTAGGCCGAATGTAATCATTGAATCAAAACGACTGAAAGGGGGAGGAAAAAAATGTATAAGAACCCCAATGTGGCATTTGGTTAGTGTTTTTTCGTTTTTGTTTCTACTTCCAATAAATTGAAATGGGAATTTTGTTTTTGTTCTCGAGTATCCCGGGAATAGAAACATATTTGGTAACGGCCATTGTCCTGAAATTTTTTCTTTTAATTTAAGATAACATAAGCAAGACACACGTTTGGTTGCAAAATTTAGTTCTTTTTTTTTCTTTAAATGTATGGTGGCCAGTAAGAAGGAGTAAATAGAAATCAACATTTTTTTATTTCTCAAATTCTTAAGGAATTCAGAAAATGCTCCCAAAATTTTGAGAACAGAAACGAGTTTACAAAACGCGGTTTTATTCATTAATCGCAAAATTTTGGGAGTGGGAACAAAAATCAGGAAACGGAAACAGTAACCAAACAGGGCCTAATAAACCAAATTCTGGAAATCAACTGTCATATAGGGGTACATTTCGGGCCTATTTGATAAAACTGAAAATTAAGTTCCGAAATTTATTGAGTGCAAGAAAAAACCTTTGAAATGTTTTTGATTCGAATAAGTTTATATTTTTACAACTGCTGACTTTTAAAAAATTTCTTACAACTTGATCTCTCAAAATTCTCTCCATATTTTTATTCTTGGTATTACTCTCTCTTTACAATTTTATTTTTATTTTCCAGTACTTATTGATCTATTAAGTAATTGTTCTATTTTTTATCGAACGCAGTACTTAGTTGTAAGTGCTGAATCGTGTTATTAAACAGATCCTTAAGTAGCGTTTGGTAGGAAAGATGATGCTTTTTTCTAGATCTTTTCATGCGTTTATATGTAATTCCGATTCCGAAAAATCCAATTCCATTATGAAACCAAACACTACCTTACAATTATATAGCTATTTACCTAATTAAAGCAGGATCGAGGTCTTGCTTTCTGTTGGTTGCAGCTATGACAACTATTTTCTTCTCCTGCTCGAATCCATCAATCTGCAATCAACAAAATCTCAGAACCAGAAATTCATGATATATTCTGTTTTTTCTTCTAATTGTTTTTTTATATTTTTCCATGAGATATTATAGTTTTCACCTGACGCAGTAAAACTGATAAAATTCTTCGCGTAGCTTCATGTGTTTCGCCGTCCCGAGCTGTGGCAAAAGAATCAATCTGCAATAGAAACAATAAAATGAATAGGGCACCCTAAAAGAAAAAGAAATGTTTGATTTTAAAAGTAGCGTTTGCTCTGCATTTAAAAAAGAAATAAAAATATCATTTAAGTAATTTGTTCAATTTTTGTATTTTACGAGATCGATATAGACTAGGCAGGGCCGCTCCACCCAATTTTTTCTCAACCATCTATAATTTTCTCTTTTTCAGGATCAAGAGATGTTTTGTAGAGAGATTGTTTCCAAACTTTCAAAAACACTTCTGATTTTTTACTTTAGTAAAAGTATTTTTTGTAAAATTTATTTTATCCCCTCTACTTTAGAAACCTACACTGTACCCCCTTCTATTCCTCATTCAAGGGAAAATAACATTATGTTAAAAAGGTACAAAATAACTTTTTCCTCTATTTTTTCTATTTAAAATTAATATATAAAGGTCGAAAAAGGGAGAAATTGGCATTCTCCCTCTCCTGCTCACTTCTTTTCTTCTTTATTTCTATTTTTTAATAGCAATAAAAATAAATAAAAATTAAAATAAAGAGTAATTTTATTAAATTTATGTAAAATTTGGATAGAGAATTTAATTCACCCATTTTTTAGCATTTCTTGTTAAGTTGAAATAGAAAGGTTAGTTTTCCAACTCATGTCATGTTTAATAACCAAAATACGTGCTGAAAATTGAACAAATTAAGTACTTATTTAATTAAGTTTGTTTGATAACTTTAATTAATAGTACTTAATTAAGTAAGTGCTACATAAAATTTTAACTTTGTGAGCCTAAAATCTTTAGTCAATTGGGATTTACTTATTTTTTTCAAATTAATGGGCTCATCCCCTTTTTTTTAATATTTTTTTTGTTGTTGAGACCATTTTACCCTCACAATCGTAACTCCCTTTTTATTTTCATTTTACCCTCACCGTTTCAAATCTCACCAATAACAAATCTTAATTTTAGTAAAAAATCAAGATTTTTTATTTTCAAATCTCACTTTTTCATTTTCATTTGAATTTAAGATGAGATTTGAATTAAATAATTTTCAATACTTGTCAAACAAACAAAAAGAATTCAACACTTAAAAATCAGCACTTAAAATTTTAATTTTATCAAATAAGTTTCTGATATTTTCAGCACTTAAAATTTAAGCGATTATCAAACATAGCTAGGTTTTCATCACTTAAAATTTAGAGGGTGAAGGGTAGGTTTTTAAAAGAGATCAAATGAAACAAGATCAAAATAGGAGTAAAAGACAACCCTTTTTTAATTTTAAAAATCACTTTAAAAAACACTATCGAAGGGTGCCCAAAATAAATTGTGCCCATCTTAAACTATGAATATGACAAATATTACACAAAAACATCAATATAAAGACTTTAATCAATTACCTCATCTAGAAAAACAATTGCACCACTGGGGAGTTCATTGGCAAGTGAGAATACTTTCCCTAACAAACGTTCACTTTCACCGAAATACTTCGACATGATAACCTCCAGTGGCACATACAGCAGCGGGACACCCTGCCATGGGAAAAGCATATGCCCTTCGATAAAATCAATTTATAAGTAATTAACTACATAATTGAATTCAAATTGTAACTAAGTTTGATAGTCAAGTCAAGTAACTGAGGTGGTGTTGTGTTATTGTTCTTTCTGTTTCCGCTTTCAATAAACTGGGATGGAATGGGAATTCTGTTTCCGTTCTGGAATATTCTGAAAATAGAAATATTTTTGGTAACGATCATTATCCTAAAATTGTTTCTTTCATTTTATCAGAACAGAAACAAGAAACACTTTCGATTGCAACATTTATTCTTTTTCTCTAAATGTATGGTAGTCGGCAGGTGGTGGTGGCCAGAGGAGCAGTGGCAGTTGGCGGACGGCGGGTGGTGGGGGCCAGCGGATGGTTGTGGGAATAGTTTGTGGGAGTGAATAGGAATCAACATTTTTTAGTTTTTCAGATTCTTAAGGAATTCAAGAAATAGTTCTAAAATACTCCCAAAATTTTGGGAACAGAAAAGTACTTACCAAACGCGTTTATGTACATTAATCCCAAAATTTTGAAAACGGAAACATGAATCAGGAAACAAAAACAGTAACCAAATGAGGCCTAAATAGACGATCTTAATTGAATCTTTTTACTGTTATTAGCCTATCAATATAATTGCCATTGCCTTTGCAAAATGCATTTGCAGTGAAATATGCATGTCATTTGACCGGAAAAAAAAAAAACCCGAGAACGAGGAGTAAAAGATTACCGCCTGATCAGCAATTACACGAGCACAAGATGTCTTTCCAGTACCTAAAATTGAGATTGCACTTATAAGAAACTAGGATTCATAATAAAGTCCTAGATGAGGGCAAATTGGTAGTTAGCTTATATAAACTCCGTTTTGCATATTTTCGAATTCTAAACTTGATTGAAAATTGAAAATTATTTTAATTTTGGGTTATCCATCAACTAAGTGAGACGAATCTGATTGATCAATTTATTAAACGGTTTAAAAAATTATTTAAAAAAATATAATTTAACAATTAAATGAATGTATAACGGTTTAAACAGATTTCGTGTGACACGATTAATTATCGTGTCTTGTCGTGTCAATATGATAAGATCTATGTCGTGCTCATACTTCAATTTTTTAACACGATAAGTGATCATGTTGTGCTCGTACAACGGGCTATCATGTTTCTACAAGACACGACATGAAACATGAACCAATGACACGCATTGCCAACCCTAAGCTAAACCATTAACTGTTAATTTATTGAATTGGCCAGCAAAGTTAAACTAAAGGTCAAAATCTAAACTAATGGTCACAATCAAAAGTCTACGCCCTGGTGCACGTGATTATTTGAGTATACCAATTAACTTGCAATTACTTTATTAAGAAGATTCACTTCTTCATTTTTTTGGCATTAGGTCGATGTGAAATATAACATTTGAAAGATTTATTCTCTCTTATATTTCGAAAATATGTTATGGAAATGTGTTCTCAAAACGTATTTACAAAATATATTTGTTCCTGTTTTATCATATAGATATGTATTGCTTATGATTTGGAGCGAACCTGGTGGACCTTCAAAGAGAACCGCACGAGGTCTATTTGTCTCAAACTTGCATCGGGTTCCCCGAGCAATATCATCATACACTTCAGGGCTATGCAGAGCCAAGAGTATGGTATCCTCTATTTCCCTTCATGGATAGAATAGCCAAGCAATTAGCATATGTTAAAGCACAAGATAGTTAATAATATAGGCTATGTAACAACAAGAAATGCTAAAAAATCATCACAGCAACCAACAAACTCAGGGGGGGGAGCCACCTTATGTCTAAGAGGGCTCAAGCACCCCCCCCCCCCCCCCCCCCCAACCCAAAAAAAAACAAAAAAACTTTTGAAAATTTATTTTCATTATAGTTTTATGAAAAATCAATTAAAACCCTTAAATTTTTACACAAGCCCCTCCAATTTATACAAATATCTAATCAACAAAAATGATCGTCATTAGCGTACCGTTTTTGCTGATAATACCCAGCAATGTTGTCCCATGATATTTCATTCTTTGAAACCCCTAGATTAGGCTCATTAAGTCCATAAATTTTGACTCCCATGGACTCTAGACTAGTAATTGTTTGGTTTGTGGAAGGGATCCGAGCAGCTTCACTCCTTGCTCTTTTTTCCGATGTTTTCTGTGTACCCGCTAATTGCAACGCAGAAACCAAAGCATCAAGCTCTTCAGTGCTAAAGGTCCCCTGCTTTATGAACTCAATTTCCTGCATTCATTTCCACTGATAATAAGAGAGGAGTTTGTTTCATGAAAATCTATATAATAGATTAGCGCAAAATTTTTAAAATGTCTTTTCATAAAAGACAGGAATTGATTTAAGGAGAATGAAACGATGAAATTATCTTATAAAAGTTTTTGAGGGGACTATTCCTGCCAAAAAAAAAAAAAAATCACACCCCCACTTCTAAGATGATCAAATTAAATTATATTTTGTACCCTTTAAGTTTCATATTTATATTTAATTGGGTTTTTTTTTTTTTTTTTTTTTTTTTTTTAATCTTTTTATGCTTACAAATTAGAAAATCAATATAGTGTCTATAGGCACAAGAAATCCCTAGGCTATATAATAAATCAAGACGTTGTGGACTCCACAAATTATTTTGTCAATAAAACTACTGAAATTTATAAGAGATATGGAACAAATTTCGACCATTTAATTGAACAAGTATTTTCTTCATTTGGACTATATATTTGGAGAAATTTTAAACTTTATATTCATGACCATGATTACTTTGTGGAACCCACGCCATTTATAATATAGATTAGATAATTGGAGGTAATTAATAAATTACATTTTAAATTTATAATTTAAATTACATAAAATTAGCCTTCAAAAACGGGTAATTACTAGGGTGCGTGCATGTGCAAAGAGAAATAATGTTAGAATATGCAAAGAAAGACTAGTAACTGCTTTGTCATGACTAATTAGTGAACGGAACATGAGAATGTAAAGTTCTCCATCACTTCTCTTCGCATTGCCCTCACTCCCACCAGTTTCTTTTTGGTTCTCAGGACGACTAAGGGTTAGCTGCCAAGCAACGCTGCTGAAAGAAGAAAAAACAAGATCACAATATTACTTTAGAAATAACTTTAAAAACAAACACAAAAAAAGAGTGAATAAATCATCAAACCAATGAAAAAGGTAGTGAATGATAGCGTATAATTATATAGTAAGTCAAGAATGATCTTGTGACAACAGATTGCCAAATAACAGAAAACTATGAATAACTTGCAAAAAAAAGGAGATAATTGGTAGATAGACAACTAATCAGTTGGACAAACCTGTCCCAAGCACGCAATGTCATATCCGATCCAGTGCCACGGTCCTCAATCTTTACTCCAAGACGCGAAACAAGATTTGCTATTAGAAGAGGAATTTCACATGTGGGAGGAACCTGAAACTTGATGGTGACCTGCCAACATGGTAAAGATCTAACTTAAATGGAAATACCCACAGAAAGATAATCTATACTATAAATTAGGACGGATTTTTCAAATGTCCTTCATTTTAGTTAAAGGTTGGGATTGATTTGAGGAGAATAGATGGATGAGATTGGATTATAGAGGTTTTACTTTTTTTTTCTTTTCTTCTTTTTTTTTTTTTTTGGGGGGGAGGGGGGGGGTTAATTCAGAGCTAGTAAAATATGAAAATGCATAATCCACTATCTAAGGTTGATAACTTGGTATATTATATTACGACAATTGAAGGTCGTTCTAAATTGACTCCCATTTCCTGGAAACTCTGGGGTTCACTAAGATGCCCAATTAATTCAGTTATGAATTATTTATCAATCGTTACAACAATCAATTATTAAATATTTTATCTTTAAAGTGTCCAAAATGCAATATCGAACAAAATATACCAAGAAGCAATATTGAGTAAAGCTTCGAGCTCTTTGAAAGGGTCAAGAGATTAACCTTTTGGCCTTTAACAGCAACTGTAAAACGTGGATAAGAGCCATATTGCATGCCTTTGCTTTTTAGCAGATCTTCGAGCCGTAACCTTTCCTTTCGGGCAGTTTCCTCCAAGTCCACGTAACTTGAAGATTCTGGTGGCAAGGGACTTTTTGCACTAGCCTGCAAGTAATATTAAGCACCCAGAAAAAGAAATTAAACAAAAACAATTTTGACATAAAAAGATTAAAAAATGTAAAAGCAACCGTTCTTAGAAGTCACATAGAGTAGCGACTATAAGAACAACATAGATACATAAATAGAGAGAGAGAGAGAGAGAGAGAGAGAGAGATGAATACGAAGGATTTCTAGTTTTGACGTAGAAAGATTTAAAAATATAAAAGCAATTGTTCTTAGCATACAGTAGCAAATATAAGCACAACAAGAGAGAGAGAGATTTCTCGTTTTCTTTTTGCCAAGTATGATAAAAGGAATTCTAGCTTTAAAATGGCCATAGCGATATGAGGAACTCTGGCACTAGAAACTAACAAGTGTATGGCCTCTTAACAGAGCCAAAAAAAAAAAACAATACCCACCCCATCAACATCAGCATCAGCATAGGCTATGCCCAGTACCCCGGCTCCAAGCAAACCAGATAAAATAGCCGGAATCGAAAATAATCCTGGAATTTCAGTCACCGTTCTATGTCCATGACCTTCAGATGCAAGAGTATGGATGTCATGTTCAAAAGTTCCTGCACTTACTGAATGTTTGAATAAAATCACGTAGCAATAAGATATCATCACGTTGTAATGTGCTCATATACAGAGATAGATCTAGGGCGGCTAATGTGGCGGTTGCCTCCCTTCAATTTTTCTTTTTCCCTTCAATTTTTCTTTTTCCAAAGAGAAAAACAAATTTTAGCCTATGAATCTATGATATCTTCTTCTTCTTCTTCTTCAAAAACTCCTTTCCAGTGAAGATTTCCAACCATAAAAAGAGAAAAAAATCACATTACAAAGCTAGCGTTCTTTTCGAAGCAAAATCAAAATGAACCACAACTAGATATCAATTTGAAGTGAATGATTAAATATAAAAAATCCAACCCCAACTAGACTTTAATTGTTCCCTCATACCGGTATAATATTGATCAACATAAACAAGCATCGTAAACATTTCCACAGGATTTTATACATCGAACAATAACAACGATGCTGGTCCATCAAACTAACAAATGAAATTCCGTCCCTAAAAAAATCGACATGCATATGCAGATTCATACATATATTGGAGAGTGTGTGTACGTGTGTGTGTGTGTGTGTGTGTGTGAGAGAAAGAGAGAGAGAGGAGCTCACGATTGTACAGAGAGTGCTGTAGGCGAGGAGAACGAGCAAGCGAAGGGGTTAGGGTTCTGCGAGAAGCAATCGTACAATAATTCCGCACCGTCAACGCCAGACGCTTCATTGACGCCATTGCCGGAGACTCTCTCTCTCTCTCTCTCTCGGTCCAAGCGACTGTATAACGCCGATCACTCGCCCGCCGATCGTCGGTGCCCCGCAAGGCTCACCGCCTCACCGGAAAACGAAATAGCATGCTAAATGGGCCGCCAAGCCCAATAACTTGGGCCTTAATAAAGTTTCTAAGGCCGTGTTTGGTAGCACCAAATTGATTTTTAATTTCAAATTTTAAAAATTTTAAATTTAATAAAACCAAACATTACATGAGAATATATAAATTCATAAAACCCAACAATTTCCAATTTTTCAATATTCAAAAATTATTTTTTGTTTTTCAATTCGCGAAAAACTGTATAGAAAATACTGTTTTCAAATTGTAAACCGAAGAGATCAAACATTTTTTAATCTCATCTCCTAAAAAACTGTATAAAATACGGTTTTCAAACTTCAAATCAAAGAGATCAAATATTTTCAACAAGTTCAATCACTAAGGCCCCGTTTGGTTACCATTTTAATTCCCTGATTTTTGTTCCACCTCCCAAAAATTCGAAATTAATATACAGAAAAGCGTTTTGTAAACACGTTTCTGTTTACAAAATTTTTGAAATATTTTAAGAGTATTTCCTAAATTTCTTAAAAATTTAAGAAACAAAAAAAAAATGTTAATTTTTATTCACTCCAGCAAAATTATTATCACCACCATCACCCCGTCGACAAATACATGTATATTTATTGTTATACATTTAAACATAAAATAAAAAATATTACAACCAGATATATTTCTTTATTTCTATTTTCACAATTAAAATAAATATTTTTTAGTATAATGGCCAAATATGTTTTTATTCTGAAAATACTTCAGAACAGAAACAGAAAAACAAAAACGTTTTTTCGAGTGAGTCGACCGTACTTTATGGGCCTCATATTGGGCTTTAATCATTGAATAATTATTGGGCCCTATTAATTGGCCCCACTTATTAAGTCAACTAAGCACATGGAGAGTTATACCAAAATCCAATTATATATTGCCAAAAGGATATGGTCCTTAATTGTGTCCTACCACCTAACAATAACATCCACAAGGTATTTCCTAATTTACCATAGTTAATTCAAATATATTAATCATAATTTTTTTACCGAGGATTAAATATTTAATTTTTTCGTAAAATCTAAATCAACAATTAAAAATATCTTTAATCATCTAACAGTAAAAAAAATATCGCAAATGCAAAATGTATCCTTAACTTACAAAATGAATGATATGTATATATATATTACCCTGTGCAAAATGAGCTTATTTTGTACTTTTTTTGACATTCGGAATGTTATTTTTCTTAAATTTTGATTCTTTGAGTGCACTTACCGGCGTTGTACCTTCAGTATAAGAATCATAGTGTTTGAGAAAAGTTTTGGCAGAGTAATGGCTAGGTAATTCGTGAGTATACATGACTAGCCCTCCACGCTCCATTCTAATATTTATTGGGAATGAAATATTTGTTTGTTAAGTCTTCTGTAAATCTTGGTTATTCTCCATTAATGTTGCGAATTTAATCTGATATGGAGTAACAAATCGTTATATCGAATCATAATTGCTCATTTCATATACAGAGGACAGTTATAACGACTCTCGAACGCGGGGTACATAACAACCTGAAAATATTACGCTACTGTCTTCAGACCTCAATCTTCCCGAGGATGTACTCAAAGCAAAATCGAACTCATGGCTCGGTTAAGATTACCTTATGTTCCGTGTTAGTCATTCTCTTAGGATATCGTGCAATATCTTCGGTTACCAATTGAGAATTTGGGTTCAGATGCTTGCCTCATGGGTATTAACTAAACGTGTTAGGAACACGTTTTTTGTACGTGAATTTGTTCTTACACATGACAATCGTTAAACTGGTTGAAAAAATCCCTCGTCATAATATATTTTGATTTATAAAATAAATTATATTTATAGAAACAAATAATTTTTACATATAAATAATTGCATTTAGAAAATCTAAATACGAACAACATGTAGTTCAAGTGGTAAGACACGCTTAAGTTAAAACAATTAAGGGACCTCTAAAAAGTTAAGGGTTCGAATCTGCGAAAAAACAATTGTTAGGAGGAACAGTCACGCACTCGAACAAGAAAATATTTCACCCTGTGTGGATAGAAAAACACTCGTAGTATAAAAAAAAAAAAAAAAAAAAAAATAAAAAAAAATCTAAATACAATATCAAAAAGTCTTATATGTCAGAAATAAAAATAAAATAAAAACATATAATTAAACTTTTTAACATGAGATTAGTACACTTTCTTAGTGAAAAGGCCCTTAAGATTAAATAGATTAGTACTGCCTCGTCCGCCGTCGCCGGAGCTACTTCCGCCGCCGCTCTGACCACTGCCGACAGCGGCAGCCGCCGCTACGGCGCTGTTGTCGTCGCTTCTGCAGCTCAAATGGCTCCGGTACCCAATACACATAGGAACATTCAAGTTCAAGACCTTAGCTTTGTACGTCGCTCCACCGCTTGCGGCGGTGGCGGTGGCGGAGGTGGAGGGTTTGCACCGGTGAGCTTCGTTTCCTTCTTTTTTAGCTACTTGAGGTTGGGGATCGAGGGTCCTGCCGCCGGAACCGCCACGCCGGACCTGCCAAACTGGACTGTTCCGGCCCAAGTGGATTCCACCTCGACTAGGACTACTCGGCCACTTCCTGGACTTGGACTCGCCACCGGAGTTACTCCTCGAGCACGGCGCGCTGCTCACTTTCCGATTCGCCGCCACCCTCGGTCTACCGCCACCGTTACCAGCGGATCTGGTCCGCCGGAAGGGCCACAGGTTTATATTCAGCTCCGCCGAGCTCGCCACGTTTCCTCCGCCTCCATTCTTTCTCTCTTTCTTCTTCTCTTTCTCCTTATCGCCATTTTTACCGTTACCCTCCGGTTTACTCCGGTCGCCTTTCCGGAATATATCCTTCCACCGCTTCGAATGGGTTGCCACAGTCGCCGACAAGGAAGACAGCCTCGACGACGCCGACGCCGACGCCGGCCCAGCCAAATCCGAACCCAGTTCGGCCCCTTCAGGGTTCGGTTCAAGATTTCGAGGCGGCGGCTCGGATTCCAAAGGCGGCGGTTCACCACTCCGATCACGTGGGTCATCTGGGTTCTGGTTGCTGAGGAGGTCGAGGGGGAGAAGGACGCCGTCGGCGAACAACTCGTCGGCGGAGAGCAGATTTTGCTGAGGAAACGACGGGTTTCGGACCATCCAGAACTCGAATTCCGGCGAACGAGAATCGACGCTGCTTCTTCTTCCGCTGCTGCATGGTGAGAGGATTTGCCGACTCTGGAGGTCCGGCGCTTCTGGTTTTTCCGGTATTGGGTTCTCCATGGTAGAGAGAGAAAGAAGAGAGAGAGAGAGAGGAGAGAGAAATGTGTGTCTGAACGTAGTTTCGTTTCAGTTTATTTGCTTGGAGGAAGTGAAGAGAGAGGAGAGAGAGTAATTAAACCAAGAATAAATAACACTTTCCACCCCCAATGTTTGAGTATAATTTCAATATAACCCCTCAATATTTTGTTTTTGAAAAA
Source organism: Eucommia ulmoides (assembly GCA_016647705.1). Taxonomy (NCBI): domain Eukaryota; kingdom Viridiplantae; phylum Streptophyta; class Magnoliopsida; order Garryales; family Eucommiaceae; genus Eucommia; species Eucommia ulmoides. The sequence goes on from JAENRU010000489.1 coordinate 1,003,454, forward strand.
TACTCTTCAAAATTTGAATTTTACTTCTAATTCAAGGCACATTTCAACCATCTTAGATGGCGTTTGATTAGTGTTTCCGCTTTTCTGTTTCTACTTCCAATAAATTAAGATAAAATTATGTTTTCGTTATAGAGTATTCCGAGAATAAAAACATGTTTGGTAACGACCATTATCTTGAAATTATTTCTTTTAATATATAAGAACAAAAACTAGAAACATGTTTGAGTATAATTTCAATATAACCCCTTAATATCTTCTTCTTTTTTTTTGAAAAATACTCTTCAAAATTTGAATTTTATTTCTAATTCAATCAACACATTTCAACTATCCTAGGTGGCGTTTGGTTAGTGTTTCTGCTTTTCTATTTCTACTCCCAATAAACTAGGATAAAATTTCATTTTCGTTCTAGAGTATTCCGAAAATAGAAATATGTTTAATAACGACTATTATCTTGAAATTATTTATTTCTTTTAAATATATGATGCCCGGCGTGGTGATGATGGCCAGCGAAATGATGTGCAAATAGATAGGAGTGAATAAGAATCAATATTTTTTTTGTTTCTTATATTCTTAAGAAATTTAATAAATACTCCCAAAATTTTGAGAACAAAAAACATATTTACCAAACACATTTTTATACATTAATCCTAAAATTTTGGGAGCCAGAATAAAAATCGGAGAACAAAAATAGTAACCAAACAGAACCTTAATTTATGAGCACCAACAAGTGTTTCATAATTGAGAAAAAAATTATTAAAAAAACAAAACAATATAATAAGTGATGCACGCGTTGCTGCTCTAACAAATAAAAAACGTCAAAATTATTAATTAGATTAATTAGAGGTAACATTAAAACTTCGGGGATTATATTGCAAAAATTAAAACATCAAGATGTTTTAGTATAATTCTTTACTTAATGAAGACTTAAATTTCACTTTGTACCCCTAATATTGTAGTATAATTTCAATATTACCCCTAAGTGTTTAATTTTTTTAATATACTCTCCGAAATTTAAATTTTACCTGTATTTGGTCCAATTGACACGTTTTGATCATTTTTATTGCAAAGAACCAACACAAATTAAGATGATTGAAATTTGTCAATTGATCCAATTAAAAAGCAACATTCAAACTTTAGGGACTATATTGTAAAGATTGAAACATTAGGGACACAATCAATAGTTTTGTTAAACTATGATATTTTCATTTTTAAATATTATAGAAAATTGTATTTATCTAGTAAATAAAATATTAACTAAAATATCATTTTCCTACATAGTAACTCTACATAAATGTTATTATAAAATTTTATCCTTGTGGTGTACTTATTTATATATTTTATTTTAATTTTTTAATTTTTTGTGTACTTATTTATATATTTAAATTTAGTCATCTCATTTTTCTTGTGGATATAAATTAAAGATTTTTTTTTTCCTGACAGTTGACGAAATTAAAGTTTTAACCCATACAGTTCATGCGGCACGTATTACAATAATTTTTTCAAAAATCAAAATTTATTGTCAAAAGTTCAAAAATCAAATAAAAAAATAAATGTAAATTCATATACGTTTTTTTCTTAATATATATATATATACTTCCATAGTAAGGTGAAACATTTAAACATATTTTTCCATTTATAAATTATTTTATCATTTATTTTCATTAAAATAGTACATTTAGTTATTAAATTTCCAAGAGGGGAAAATGATAGTTTTAATTTGATTAAATTTTTAAATTATATGTAAATTTAATCACAAAAAAAATAGTATTTGAATTAAAATTAAAATGATTAATTAATTAATTTAAATATTTTAAACTCTTAAAATCAAATAGGAAACTCAAAAAAATTATAAATTAACTAACTAAAAAATAAAGCAATTTACCTATGATTTAATTGAATTGGTATTTTTTTTTTTCTTTAAATAGGGCAACGTTCATACAAAAAATTTAATTTAATTTATTTACCTAGTAAAAAGGGTACCTAAACTAGGATTAAAATAGTTTGTTAGTTAATTTGAGAATTTTTTTGGAGCTTTTTGTCCTTTTCACCTCATAAATTTAAGAGAAATTTCATTTTAGTCCATTTTCGTCCAGTTCGAACATATTGCATGTCAAGTAAATCCTTCTGTCATTTTTCAGGACGGAATTCATCTACGTGAGTGATTTTTCGTGTCTGACACGGGACACAACCAAACATGAATTGACTGATTAAAAAAGGTAAAATTTGGTAAATTTGTAAAATGAGACAACCAAACATGCCCTTAAATTTTGATTCTGGGAATATTTTTTACTTTTTAGATGTGGCATGATGATGAATGGTGAGAAAATTAGTGGTAGAAGATTTGATGATGAGAAGGAATTTTATGGGGTGATGTCATGTCATGGATGTTGTGTTTTGCATGATGATGATGATATCGTGATGGGAGACTTTCTCTCACATTCATGGCGCTTCTTTCTTCGGTAGATGCAACATATGATGATGATGTCTTTCACAATCACCGTATCGTTTTTTCAGAAATCACAAATTTCCCTTATCATTTATAAAATATCGATTAACTCTTCGTTATTTCTATCAAATAATATTTAATTCTATCAATAATTATCAAAATTTTAATTATAATAACAATTTTATTCTTAATAATTAAATAATTAAAATACATAAAAATAATATATATATTCTCTCCCCAATAATATATATATTCTCTCCCCCTCTTCCTCGTGTTTTTGTCTGACAACTTTTAGATCATGCTGGTGTCTAAAATTGATTTTACCTATAATTGGTCCAATCCGAATTCATGTGGTGACCTTTGTTGACGTGACTCATGTGGTCAATTGTTTTGTTCTTTCTGGGGAAACGTCCTCGATCAAAGTTCTTGGTATTCAAACAAGTGCCTACAAAATACTGGTTGAGGTGTGCCTAGTGAAATCATTTTGACATGAGAGTAGGAGCTCGAAAAAAATGGTAGTCAAATCTTAAGCAAGAAACATACTTATTAACTTTTGCAAATTTATTGCTCTGCTATTTATAAGCGAGGGTTGGATTAACCCTAAAAATTAGGTATCTGAGCTCACTTTAGAAACGTAATTTGGCAATCGTGTGGCGAGTAGCATGGTTAAGCCTTTGAACCTGGGCTTAAGGGCTACCAGATGGAGTTTATGGGTCTGCGAGGATGAATGAGAGATAGGTTATGACTCATAAGAATGTTGATTCTCTTCTGGTGGTTGGACAATCTACCTGGTCCTCGGTACGTATTGATGGACAATGGCAGTACAATGATCTTAGGTGGTTGGTGGAGAGATCTCAACTCAAATGTCTCTGGTTGGTGGTCGACAACCCTGGGCGGTCCCCTGGCAAACTAGTTGGTTGGAGTTGGGTTGTTAACTTGGACAGTTAACGGTGAATATTGACACGTGGAGTATGAGATATTGAACAATGCTAGAGCGAATAATCTTAACGAAATGAGGCGTCCATACTAGAAAATCGCACCGGTCCAGGACCATATCTACTCTCCATTGTTTGATCGGTTCAATTTACACCCTACCCACTCCTCTCCTAGCAACGGATTCTTTGTAATTACACAAATCTCCCCCCAAGTTCATGTTATTTGTAATTTAGCACCCCCAATAATTACTATTTTCACATCACCTTCATTGTAAAAGAGATTCATATAATACTCCTAAATAATGGGGGCCTCCATGGGCCAAGGGCTTCACATGGGTGATAAGCAAACAACGAATCTGAACCATCCAATTGTGACCCACAAATCCAACGGCTGAGATCACGTAATGATAAACAAGAATGTCCAAGGTGACAGCTTCAGGTGGGTCCCCAGATAATTTGGTTAAGATAATAATAAATTCTCTACATTCCTTGCAAATATATTACAAAAAAATATTTTGTACCCGTAATTTTTTTTATTTTTTTTAAAAATAATTATTGACATCAAATGTACAACAATTTGATGCATATTTGGGTGGGGGAGTTGACATTTTTTTCGCTTTCCCAGGATATCCCCGCACCACGGTCAGCGGAGACTAATCTCTCGAAGTACTGTCGGGCGCCAGAAGCGGAACAACTCTTCCAACAGAGCACTTTTCATATACAACTCCTCAAATTTCGATCCCTGGAAGTGTTGCTTAAGGAGTCGGTGGTCACTTTTCATATACAACTCCTCAAAGTTCGATCCCTGGAAGTGTTGTTAAGGAGTCGGTGGTGGGAGAGTTGACATTGATATTTCGTTAAATGCAACTTGTTTGGTGGGATGATGATGAAAAGTCATGTGAAGACAAATTAATAGATAAAATAAATATAAAATTAATTAATTAAATGATTTTTTGGTACCCATTTTTGCCCTAAATATGATAGCTACTCATACTTACTATATTGTTCCAGTCGGAATCAATATATATATATATATATATATATATATATATATATATATATATATATATATATATATATATATATATATATATATATATAAATGTAATCATAATCCCATAGTAGTACATCAAGAACGGTTAGTCCGGTTAATAAAGAGGGGTGTCTTCTTTTCTTGTTAATCAGAGTTTAATTCTTTTGGAGAGCACTCAACGAAATAAATCTTGAATGCACCAATTCGATGTGAGATAATGTACTTTTAAAATTGTCCGGTAAGATGCTTCATTGAGTCGTGCGTAAGTTGGCCCGTAAAAAAAAGTTGGTTGTCGTACTCTCAATCGTTTTAAATTTATTATTATGTTTAATTTTATATAAAATTTTGGATAATATTTAAATAGGATGGCAAATGAAAAAAAAAAAAATTTGTTTGGCATAAATGGAAAATGGGAGGAAAATAAAAAAAGAAAGGAAAATGTAGAATTTTCGAAGTAATTTTTTCCACACAAATTTGGAAAGAAAGTGAGAGAGAATGAGTAAAATTATAATTATACCCTTAATAATATAATTTTTAATTTATTTAAATTATACTAAAGTGAATTATTTTTCTCATTCATTTTTTTTCCTAACCAAACAATACTAAGAAAATAAATTTCCTTTTACAAATGATAAAAATATTATACTCTCATTTTTTTTCCCTTTCCCTTTTCCATCATTCCAACCAAACCCTAACGGCATATTTGGTTGGATGGAATGGAATGAGGGTGGAATGGAATGTAAGAAATAATGGAATGAGAAAAGGAATGGAATGAAATTGTGAATGGAATCTCTTGTTTGGTTGGTATGGAATGAAAGAAAGAATGGAATAGTGAAATATAATAAAATTTCTATTTTGCCCTTATAAAATTATTATTCCATTCTCTTCTTAATTGGTTATAATAAAATTTTATTATATTTCACTATTCTATTCCTTTCATCATTTTATTATATTTTACTATTCAATTCAATTTTAAATTTTTGTTCTCTAATTTCTATTTTTATTCTCAATTTTCAGTTTCTATTCTTTAATTTCTGTTTTTATTCTTAATTTTTCAGTTTATGTTCTCAATTTTTTGTTTTTGTTCTCAATTTTCTGTTTTTATTCTCAATTTTCGGTTTCCGTTCTCAATTTTCTATTATCTAATTTTATGTTTTTGTTCTCAATTTTCTATTTTTATTCTCAATTTTCTGTTTCTATTCTCTAATTTTATGTTTTCGTTCTCAATTTTCAGTTTTCGTTCTCTAATTTTTTATTTTTGTTCTCAAATTTCAGTTTATATTCTCAATTTTCTATTTTTATTCTCAATTTTCTGTTCTCTAATTTTATATTTTTGTTCTAAATTTTTAGTTTATGTTCTCAATTTCTTGTTCTCTAATTTTCTATTTTTGTTCTCAATTTTCAGTTTATGTTCTCAATTTTTTGTTCTCAATTTTCTATTCTTATTCCTAACTTTCTGTTCTCTAATTTCAATTTATGTTCTCTAATTTTTGTTTTTGTTCTCAATTTTCAAGGGCATAATTACAAGAATTATCATGTAATTTAAGATATTGATTTCATTGAGTTGGAATCTCATTCCACCCCATCTCAAATGAGATCCCATTCCATTCAATTTCATTCCAGTGGAATCACAAAAGTGATTCCATTGGAGAACCAAACAATGGAATAGGAATCGAGGGCGGAATGCGATTCCATTCCACCCTCGATTCCATCCAACCAAACATGCCGTAAGGGTATGTTTAGTTGGGTGAAAAATAGAGTGGATGGAAAAATGAAAAAAAAAAATTGTGTTTGGTAAAGAAGGAAAATGAAATGGAAAAAAAAAAAAAAGATTCATTTTCCTTCTATTTTTTTCCTCTCAAATTTGAAATGAAAATGGAGGGAAAATGATTAAAGTTTGGAAACAAAATATTAAAATTACAATTATACCCTTCATAATAGATTTTTTTTTTTAAATTTATTTCTATAATATAAGAGGGTAAAATAGTAAACTACATTAAAATAGATTATTTTTCCTCCTTTTATTTTCTTTTCTAGCCAAACAACATTACGAAAAATTATTTTTCTTTCACAATGAATAAAATATTATCCTCTTAGAAAGAAGAGCGTGATGTAGCAAATATTGGTGGTAAATTACAAATAATATGAATTTGGGGGGGGAGATTTGTGTAAATAACAAGAATAATACCCAGTAAAATTCCTACCCATGAAAAGGACTGATTGTTGAACCAGAATGACATAATTTATTGAATTTGAGTCAGTATTTTTCAGAGAGAGTAAAAAAAATGTGGCTAAAATTAAATTATGCATTTAAGAGAGAGAAAACTATAAAGGAAGGTAGGTGGTGTTCATTAAGGCTTTTGACTAATAAAAGTGTAGATCCTATTTTATTCTCTTAAACTATTTTTTTTTAATTAATTATAGGTCAATTAGTAATATTACTAGGGTTCATAATTTTCTTTATTTTTTTCAAATAATTTATAATAATAATAATAATAATAATAAGGAAATTATATATATATATATATGATTTTGTATAGTGGCGGATGCAAGTGGTGACCGAGGGAGTAATCAAGTCCCTCTAAATTTGGAAAAAACAAAATTACTTTTACAATTATATTAAGAAAAAAATAAAAAATCAATTAATATTCTTATCTTTTACATAAATCCCTTTAATTTATAAAATTATTCGGTAGACCCCCTAATTTTTTTAAATCCATCCTTGACCAATTTTCTGAATCCACCACTGTCATTGCGAAAAACATTTTTTGCTCGTTTTAGTAACCGATTTGATTTCATTCGTGCTCTTTACGTGCTAAGTGAACTGATCTAATTGATCTTTGAGTTCTCGACACCGAACACTTTTACTCTAATTTCCGAATTCTAGAGTAAAAAAAAACAAAAACGCTCGATTCGCTCGACTTGGAGAGAGAAAAATTTAAATATAAAATCGACTCGAAAAATCCTAACACAAATAGGTTTATCAATTAAAGTTGCAAAAAAACAAATAAAGATCCTATCAATAGCCAAAACATATGTTAAATATGGATGGTACCAATAAATACTTATATATTCCTTCCATATTTGTGTTTTACAAAAAACAAATATTAATGAATGGTCCTTTTTTCTTTTTTGGATTTATTACAATTTGATGCTTCCCAACCACAATAATATATGGGTGTACCTAATAGCCATATCCTTTTGGCTTTTTGGGCTGCACATGCAAAAGGATAATTGCACCACATGAATATTACTCCTCTCCTTCTCCCTCTCCATTATTGTCCTCCACACACACACACACAAAAAAAAAGGGTAGTTGCAAAAAGATTTTTTCTACCATGAGTTAATTTGCAACTTTTTTCTTTAACCATAAAAAAGAAAAAGAAAATGTTGTCTGATCCTTTTTTTTTTTTTTTTTTTTTTTGTTCCAAAAGGTTTTGGAACAAAATTTTGAAAATTAAATTCTCAAATTTCTATTTTTGTTATATAAGTTTTCCGAAAATAAAATAAAAAATCTAAGAACAAAAACACTGATAAACTACACCGCCTCTTGGTTGACTTTTCGAGAAGCTTTCATTATAAAACAGAGGACAAACTATGCGAACGGATATCGGTTGTCCTAACATTGATGTGAAATTCAACGCGTTCAATATCGGACAAAAGGTTTGACTCTGAAACCATGTAAGAAAAGAGTCTAACTCTCTCTCAAAAGATATCTTGTAAGCGGAGGATTAGGTAACACAAACGATGTGACACGGCCCCTCACGCGTAGGGTGGATGTTGCCAAACAACTACTAACGGATATTGGGGAATCCAACATCAATGTGGGATTCAACATGCACCGTTACGCACATGATGGACTTTGACAAACCACTGCGAACGGATATCGAGAGGCCCAACATTAATGTGAAATTCAACATGCTCCTTCACGCGCAAGGTAAACTTTACCAAACAAACAAACATCCATTGTCAATCACTCTCTTCGTCCTAAATTAATTGACCCTTTTTTCACAATGTCACAAATTAATTAACACTTTTTTTAAATTATTTCTTTCCCTCAATTTTTTTAAAATTATCACCATTATGCACTAGAATAATTTTATGGGGATAAAGTGACAATAAATTTTTACTTTTCCCCTTTTGGGGGTGGGGGTGTAATCTAGAAAAGCCAAATCAGAAGGGCATGTGATTGTTGGAATTTGGGATCTTAAAAGTCCACTATCATAAAAGGTAAAAGATAATAAAGTAGAAACCCTTTTTATTCTCAAAAGACACAAAAGAGAGAGAGAGACAATTGTCAACATGCACAAACACCCTAATCTATATTATATGAACCTACAAAAAGTATAGGGTAAATAGTATTTTATCTCCTGTAATTTACAAAAATTGCACTTACCTCCCTAACCCATATTCATAACTACATAAACCCCCCCTTTATGTTTACATTTTGTGATGCTAATTCCTATCATATAGTCGCATGTAGGTGTCCCCACATGAGAGATGATCAACACCTGATCTTTAAGTCTTAAAGGATCAATATTGTACATGAAGACACTAGTTTTAATTCGAGTAAACATCCTATTCTTGGCTCAATTACATTAATTATGAAAAGAAATTTCGTTGATAATTTATAATTTATTTTCTAAACAATTTTCTAAACAAAATCTAGGTTGATGATTGCAAACGTCTCAACCATTCAATGGTAAGAAATGTGTCAGATATAAAATGTTGTGATGTTGATAAAATCTCTCAATCACACATCGGATCTTTGGTCAACTTACACTCGACCAGTCTCTCTTTTTCTGTAGCTATTGGGGCAGAGATGTAATCCGAACTTTAATACCACTGTAAGATGGTCTTGGTCCTCTCTCAACTCCAAAAATTAGCTCAGTGAGATTTTTTCTCACTTATAACTTGACCACCAGCTCCTTTCACATTCCATGTGAAATAAACCCAACATCTGATTTATTGTACAAAGGCATGAATCCTCTAGCACAATAGACTAAGCTCTAAAAGTGAGGAATATAAGGACATCCACCCAAAATATGTCCAACATGATTTTCCACAATATTGTTGTTTTTTCATTTCAAATAAAAAGGACATGAGACATAACTAACTTGACTTAAGCATTTTGAACCAAAAAATTAGTGGGCGCCTCTCTCTACCGGGGTGAGATAAGGAGGCGTTACGTGTCTAGGATTTTGCCAGAAATTTTTTCAAGAAAACTTCGTAACTCAACAATTCGATAGGAAAAAAAGAGAAAAACCGGTGGTGTAAGTCTCAAATTTCGAATTCCACCAAAGCACGCTCAATTTATTTGTCGTTTTTAAGTTTATGGTTCAATAGATAATCAGAAGAAAGGGGTTTAAAATTCTAACTACAGGGGAAAATAGAGGGGGAGGGGATTAAGATGGGAAAAAAAACTAAAAACCGAAAGAAAATTGCAAATAAAAATGCATTTGTACCGGTTTATGCTTCACTTCCGAGTTCCAAAAGTAAGGTGTGATTGACTTTGTCAGCGACTGGGCCGGAAAATTGAATGGGACCTATGGTGGAGGGGAAAGAAAATAAGCGTTACCAAACAGTACCGAAATAATCGAAGAGGGGGAATGCAATTTGTTTTTACACTTTTCACCCTTGATGTTTTTATGCAATATCAATGTACCCCTTGAATATTTTAATTTTCGCAATGCACACCCTGAAGTTCAATTTTCATCTCTAATTGGTCCAATCGCAAGTTTCGGCCATCTTAATTGAAACACCACCACCACATGAAATTCAATGTGTGTGATGCACATGTTGCTGTTCTATAAGCAAAAAATCAAACTTGAACGGGTACGTTGTGAAAATTGAAACATCATGGAATACATTGAGATTGCAATCAAACTTTAGGGGTGCAAAGTGTGATTTAGCCTTTACTTTTTAAACACATACCTGGAGTAATGTATCGGTTCTTAATAGCCCATTCATTGCGCAAGGAGGCGAATTTCTTGAAGGGAGCACCTGAAGAAGGTTTATTGTAAATCTGACATCAAGTTTCTGGTTGTTAAAGATTCTTAAAGTCAAGAGGCAATTAAATAAATGGTGGAAAATTATAAGGCTGTCTGGTTGCATGGAAATGAAGATTCAGAATTGGTATTAGAAACGAACCCATGTATAAGTATCGAAATTCCGATACAGTGATTCTATTTGCATTTCTTAGATTTCAATTCCGTGCTTCCAAACACTGCCCGACTGTACATTTGGGTGAGGTATTTGAAGAAATTATTCTGGAAGCGCGGAATTGGAATCAGTAAGGTGGCATTCGGAAGCGTGGAAATGGAATCAGAAATTTCTAATTCCAATTCCATACTACCAAAGACTACCTAACTGAATTTCATCAATAATGCCACTTTGGCAACCACCATAATTCATTCGAGGGAGACGACAAAGTTTAACTTGGGTAGTGTTTGATCACACAGAATTGGAATCTTGGAAAATGTTGATTTAAAATTCTATTTTTCTAAGGCTTCCAAACACTACCTTAATAGTCGAAGGAGAAGAAGAATATTCATAGAAACAATACTCACCTTCGAGCTCCACCATTGCCTTCTTGATCACAGGCTTGTGCTTACCTGTAAACCAAATTTAGTTTTCAGTGAAGTTAAGTTTTCAAGGCAAAAACAGGTGGGAACTCTGTATTTGTTTAAGCACGCATTGTTTGGTAACACTTTTTTGGAAGTGCTTTTTATAATAAAAAAGTTAACTTTAAAAAAAATCCTTAAAGTACAAGCAAAATAAAAAATGTGTTTGATAATATCATTAGTATTAGAAATTTGTTTCCAGGTTTCAGTTTCTGTTCCGAGAAAGGGAATAAGAACAGGAATCTGGAAACGATTATGTTTTGTTCCTAGAAATTTGGTCTATAAATATGGGAGCAAAATGGGAACAATTTTTTGTTCCCATATTAACCAAACGGGCCTTAGATGATGATAATAATAATATGAGGTGAAATTAAGGGCAAGTATTCTGCATACCGTGTCTTCTCTCCACATCCATTAACGAGGTTAGTGCAGTTCCACCGACGGTCCATTCTTCAACCGGAGCAGACAAATTTCCAACCTGGACACACAATTTAAAATTAATTACAAAATCATAAACTTTCAAAATAAACAAAGATTTTTTTATCATTGGATAGTTGCCTTTTACCCATACAAAATCATAAACTTTCAAAATAAACAAAGATTTTTTATCATCGGATAGTTGCCTTTTACCCCTTGCACTCTGATATTGTTTCGTTTTAACCCCTCTACTTAAAAAACACACTGATCACCCCTTTCTACTCTTGATTAAAGGTTGAAATTCACATTTTATTAAAAAAAAAAACATAAAATGAATTAATTGCCTTTTGTTTTTTTAATTTAAATTTATTCAAAGGAAATAAAAGGGAAAAACTAATAACATTTTCCATCTTTACCCCTCTTTCTCTATTTTTTTTTTTCTCTTTTTTATAAAGACAAAATAAAATAAAAACTAAATAAAGGGCAGTTTTGTCTGTATTAAACAAAACAAAAAATTAGTTTTCCAATCTATTATACAACTAGAAGGAGGGGGGGGGTTAAACTATACGTTTTTAAAGTGGAAGGGAAAAAATAAAACAAAATCAAAGTACAAGGGGTAAAAGGTGATTACCCTTAATCATTTCAAATTGAATGTCAAAAAAGGGTGAATTACTTTTTACCCCCTTCTACTTTGGTCTTGTTTCATTTTAACCCCTCTACTTTAAGAATCACCTTCTACTCATGACTAAGAGAGAAATTCGCATTTTATTTTTTAAAAAAAATATATAAAATGAACTAAATACCCTTTATTTTTCATTGTAAATTTAATATTTAAAATTTAAAGCTAAGAAAATGGAAGAACTAACATTTTCTCTCTCTAGCTCTCTTTCACTCTATTTCTATTTTATTTTTATAATAAAGTAAAAATGATAGTTTTGTCCATTTCATATCAAATTTAATTTCACCTATTTTTTAACATATTTGGTTAAGTTAAACGAAAAGCAGTTAATTTTGAAGTGTAGGTTTTTAAAGTAGCGGGGATAAAATGAAACAAGATCAAAGTACGAGGGGGTAAAAGGCAATTATCCCGTCGAAAAACAATAGCAGTAAAAAGACATCAGAGGATAGAAGCACCAACCGATGATATCAGTCCTGTTTTACCACTTTCAAGAAGAGCCCCAGCACCATAACCCAAAGCGTAACAGTAAGTAGAATCAAAGTTAGACGGCATACCACACCTTCCTTCGTACCTGCCAAGTGCCAACCATATCACATGAAGAAGTCATCACTATAATCCAAATCGAGACTTAATCGCACTTTGCAACCCTGAAGTTTGGGTACGGTCCCACGTTGCCCCCTTGGTGTTTCAATTTTTTTTTGCAATTTTGGCCTTTCAATTTTGTTTTTGGGTTCTTAGTATATAGTCCTCTACTTTTGGGCTTGTGGGTTTTTAGTTTTTTTATGCTATTTGTGGTGCAACTTATTATTTAGTCCTTAACGATTTATTTTCTCTCTTATTTTTTAGTCCTTGTCAAAATTTTAGCTAACATTAACTATGATATCAAATGCAAATTCAATATCTAATTAACGTTAACTTGATATTAATGTTGGCGCGCACTCCAAGAATTATATCTTGAATTTAATCCTGAATGTACCAGGCTGATGTGATATTAATCCTAGGAAGGTGATTAGTCAAGGTGCGGGTAAGTTAGTCCAGCCACACCTTATCGTGTAATCAAAAAATCAACTAGATATTCAATCTAGTTAATGTTAACCGAAGAATTGGATTTTAAAAAAAAAAAAGGAAAAATTGAGGATTAAAAATTTTAATTGACTAGTTTCAATGACAAACTACTAATTTTCCCTTTTGCTTTTTGTATCATATTCGGTCCAAGTTGACTGATTCTAGAAAATATTATCGTCAGATACTAGCACATGAGAGACGTGAGAGAGTTAAAAATAATATATTGCACTTTGCAACCTTGAAGTTTAAGTTTTGTTTCAATTTGCACCCTACACTGGCGAAAAGTTGGCTGGAATCAATCAACTGGACCAAATTGATACGAAAGTAAACTTCAGGGGGCCAATTGCAAAAATTAAAAGATCAAGTGGCAAAGTTTGACAATATCAAAACTTTAGGATGCAAAGTGCAATTTTGCCCCCCCCACCCCCCCTCCCACCAAAAATAAAAAAGGCTTAAAACTCAGGTCAAATCATCATGCCAATAGCTATTAATGAAATTTACTATTGGACAAGTATTGGGAGAAGAATGAGTAAGTACCCGAAAAAGTGAGACTGTCCTTTAAACTGGCCAAGGTATTGACCAATCTGCTTTCTCAGTGTCAACTCGGTTTCAACCATTTGAATAAGCATTTTCTCTGTTTCGATTTTGGCAACCTGGAAGGGTAAATTCGACAAATAACAAAGTTACAGCAGCAACATTTAGACCCATGAATGCATATAATTAAGGATGGGAATTCAACCCGAACCGATGGGCAACCGAACGGTTCAGCATTGAAACCGATTAAATGGTTTTGGTTACGGTTTTGGTTTTGGAAATGAAAACTGAAGCGATTTTGGTTTTGAGAGAGTAACCGCATAACCGAACCATGTAACAGGTATTTTAGATATATTTTTTTATATATATATTACTCTCACTTTTTTTTATTTATTTACATTTTGACCTCTAGCATATATGTTATAAGGTCAATTTTAGAGTTTTCATAATTTCATCCAATATTTTAGTTATGTTTTTGTTTATATATAAAAAAACAATGGTTCGAGTTTTCAGGTTGGTTTTGGTTTCGCTATTTTGGTTTTGGTTTTGCATAAAATTAAGTGATTCACTTTTAAAACTGTTTTCTTAAAAAATCGACGGTTTTGATTTCTAGTGAAATCGGCCCAAAATCGAATTGTTGCCATCCCTGCAATATAATGAATGGAGAGAGTATAAACACCTGAACATTTCCATGTGGATCTCTTTCAAGCATAAGCTGTTCCTGAATTGCTGGAGGTAAGAAATCAAAAAGCTGAAGAGATGAGGGTGCAAGTTTCTTTTTCCAAAGGCCACCTTCATCAACAACCTCTTGTGCCAAAATTTCATTCAGTTCAGCGATGAGCTGCTGTACCTGCAGTCGACAATAAATCGGAAATAAATAAATAAATAAAAATAGCAAAATGTTATTAAAATAGAGCAGGCAGTTGAGTAGAAAGATTTTTTTTTTTCACCAATTTCTTTTAAAAAGGATCAATTGCCTTTTACCCATGTACTTTGATCTTGTTTCATATTGTCCCCTCTTCTTTAAAAACCTACACTTTACTCCTTTCTACTTATAATAAATCGAAAAAGTAACCTTTTTTTTGTTTACCTAAACGGCTAACGGATTATACTAAAAATGGGTGAAATTAAATTTTTCATCTAAATTTTAAATTAAATGGACAAAACTCCCCTTTATTTAACTTTTTGTTTTATTTTTGCTTTATTAAAAAAGAAAAGAAAAATAGAAGTAGAGATAGAAAGAGCGCTAGAGAGCAAAACTGTTAGGCTTTAACTTTTAATATCTTTAAATATCATATTTAAATTAAACAAATAACGGGAAATTAATTCATTTTATATATATTTTTTTTTGAATAAAATGTGTTTCTCCCTCTACTCAAGAGGGGGCGTCATGTGTAGATTTCCAAAATATAGGAGTTAAAATGAAACAATACCAAAGTACAAGGGAGTAAAAGGCAATTACACCCCCACCC
Source organism: Eucommia ulmoides (assembly GCA_016647705.1). NCBI lineage: Eukaryota > Viridiplantae > Streptophyta > Magnoliopsida > Garryales > Eucommiaceae > Eucommia > Eucommia ulmoides. The sequence goes on from JAENRU010000489.1 coordinate 1,018,658, forward strand.
CCCAATAAAAAATAAACAGACCCAGAACTTACCTCAGGAATGAAATCAATAAGCCCTTCGGGTATAAGTATAACACCATAGTTATATCCGAGATCTGCCCGTTTACAGATCACATCGGCAATGTAGTCTGTGACATTTTTGAGAGTCTGCTTTTTGGCCGCAACCTGCACCAAAGATTTATGATGATAAGCGAAAGAGGAAAAAACACATGTTTGATGCTTCAATATGAAAATAGGATAATTTAATTCCCACAAGTAATCCAATCATGAGGTGTTCATATCTTTGATCGACTATATTTATGACAAGGCGGATCATCAACATCATAAAATTCAACCATTAAGATCGAAGATATCATGCTGTTTGAGGTTGCAAATCCCATTCATTTGGTATTTCAAATGGTGGCTTGCTAGGCCTAAAGAAGCAAGCATATATTATAGCATTTAGAAGTTAAAAAAAAAATGTGTTAAAAAAGGGTCGCTAATGCGGAAATGAATAATCAGAAGTACCTCCTCTCCAATAAGAGTGATGTTTGGATGAGTTTGCAGAGCACATTCTAATGTAATGTGTGAAGCAGAACGCCCCATGAGTCGTACAACTGCATAGTGTCATAACTGTTTTAGTACCTTATATACTTGGAACATTCACGAAACGATATATATAAAAAAAAAATGCACAAATATAAGCTGTGTAGAAGAAAATCAGTATCTGAGGGGAGGAAAAAGAAGAAAAAAATGACATGGCAAGGGGAATTCGAAGAATAAACCTGAAAGAAACGGAAGGTAAGAAAGAAACAACAATTACAAGGGTTAAGTAGTATCAAAAGACGTGAAGGTGTATAATTAATGGAGGCATGCCCTCTGTAGAGCAACATATGGAGCTTTTTTAGGTCAAGATTGGGTATTTAGGCAGGCAAAAAGAAGTGATCTGCAGGACATTGCATGCTCTTTCATTATGTTTGAAGCTACTATACTACTTAGGCACAAAAGGAAAATCAGATTGTTGGTTATAAACTGTTTGATGCTAAGATCGTCTATTCATGGCATAAGGCATGGGCACTGGAGCTAAAGCAATCAAGAAAGCAGAGCAAATGCAATGCAGTACAAAAGTGAATTGATTTTACGGAATTATACTCACAGTGATAATATTTTCCAGTTGATCGAGCATCAATCATGACATTTCCAATCATTTCTGCATATATCTGCATAATTGATATACAAATGCATCAATAATAACTTTAAACTGAAAAGGGGGAAAGGCACAGCACTTAATGATCTAGCAACAACCTAATCCTGAATGCTCTGGTAGTAAAACTCAGAATATGCTCAAATCCAGAGAGATGCAAAAAATGTTAGGGGAACATGCTTCAGTAGATCACCAAAGGCTTGAAACAATGCAACACTAGTAAACAATATCTTCTGAAAACATTAGACAGTGCTAAGAAAGCTGTTCATGTGCCACTCGGCAGGACCAGTTGTCATTGAAACTTAAATGTCATCCAGGCCATAAAGATGGTAAAGCATACACTAGGAGTTTCCACACCAGGATCGAAAGAATTTAAACAAGAAAAAACTTGTACATGCCTATTAGCCTATAGAATAAATGAATAGTAGAGCCTGGAGAAGATTCAGTAAAAATTCAAATTGTTAGTTCAGTCAAAAAGTGAAGAAGATAGCAAGCACCTCTTTGGAGAGCTTTTAGAATGAGTAAGGAAGTAGTGAAGAACACTTTCAATCACATATGTATATAGCCAATCACTACAAAATACATCATCGCACACCAATGCATATGAAAAATCAAAGGCGTCAGTGTCAGAGAAAAGTGACATTAAGAATCACCTTGCAGGCGGTATCAAATCCAAAACTTATGGGAACTTCTTTAGATTTCAAGTCACCGTCAATGGTCTTTGGGCATCCCATTACCAGAGTTTTCATGTTTTTACTCCTGCATGATACAGTAAAAAAAATATAGCCACAGAGAAAAACAAAACACTGAACAACTATAGAATAAGTGCAACAACCCTTAATTGTCATTACAAACATCCAAGCACATGCAGAACTCGAGAATTACAGACAAATGCAAATATATCAGACTGCTAAATCTTCAAAGAAAAACAAATCATTCACCTGAAGTTTTCAGCAAGGAGGCAAGCATTAGTATTTGAGTCATCTCCTCCAATTACAACAAGCCCATCCAGATCAAGCTTCAATGCTGTTTCTTCAGCTTGCTTAAACTGCATTCATGTCCATGTAACCTTAAATAAGACTTATATTACGAGGCTTATACAATCGTATATTGGCAATGCATTAAATAAATCTTTTTATAACACCTGCTCTGGAGTCTCAATCTTGTCCCTTCCACTACAAATCATATCAAATCCACCCTGAAGAAATGAAATAATATAAAAATCAGATGATACAACTACTGCTGGATTTCTGTTTTGGCCATGTCCTCATCAATTAAAAATTCATAATGGTAACTCATTTGATATTTTTTGTAAAACTAATAGTCCTCTAATTACAAAGTACAAGGATGGAGTTCCAAAATAGGGTCCGCAAAGTATCACCCTTACACATCCCAGGCATGTTCTATACATATGGTATGGTGACATCTTAAATTCATAATCTGAACAAATTACCCACCGGCTATGCAAGTCCCTAATGATTTCTTACATTACCGGATATTATTTTAAGCCACTAGAATATTCATTGAATTACCTGATAATTGGTTTACTGAATATAATTTCATAGAAGGGACCTCGAAAAGATGTAGTCATAAAAGGGCTCTAACCTGGTTCCTATACGGGTAAATGTATTCAGGAGTCAATACAACATATTTGCACTTCATGATTCCAGCTGGTCCACCCCTGAAGCCATAGACTGTGCTTCCTTTGCATCGATCCTGCAAGTAATCTAAGTACATCCAAACAAGAGAGGAAATCAGATGATCGAATCAAGTGCAAAATGCAAATGTGAATGGTCACAGTCATAACATAACAAATTGGAATTGAGAAACTAACCGAAAATCCCAGAAATAACGTTGTGTCCTCCAGGAGCTTGACCTCCAGATAACACCACTCCTATCTTCATGCCCTGACCAGACCCAACTTTTCCAGAATTATTTGGCACCAGCGCGGCCGACGGCTGTCCGAACAGGCATGGAAACAATTTTGCAATCTCATCTGTAAAATCCAAGACACAGAAAATCTAGCTTCAGATTTCAGAATCAAATAACTTCACAAGGTTGATCAGAAAGCAGAGCAAATCAGTTGTCATTTAACTTAATCATCAGAATGCACTCTATAACACTAAATGCTTCATTGTCGCACAATTCAGCCTCACAGTCCTGATGAAAGAAGAGTGGAACTTTTAGCTTTTAATTAGGAAAGTCCAAATAGGAAAGCCATCCAAGAACGATTATAGATGAAACAGAAAATCAAGGGGAAATCAAACCGTAGTTCAACAGTCAAGCCACAGGTGCAACTAAACAGAACCACATGAGACCAGCAATGCTTTGATTAATAGTTGTCCCATATTCCCATCTTTATATCCACATATGAAAATACTCACACATTCATACAGATGATGTAACCTAGAATGAATAGATGCACATGTGTACACTGTATATGCAGCCAGACATATTGAAAAAGAGATACAATGATAGTGTGATACATATAACATACATTTAGACCTTCATGAACTGGGTAGCGAGGGAAGAGTTTCCAGGAGATTAAATGACCCAAAATTTGGTGATAAATTAGAATAAAATAGAACTTTGAAGTCAAACAATTAGGCGTGTGGTGGAATTCAAGCTATTGAGCATAGAGCAAATGAATTAAAATGCAAATTCATGTCCCTAAACTATCCTTCTATCATAATCCACGTGAAGTTAAAGCGTTCAAGAATCAGAGTATCAGACAGTGGTTTTGCCAATAGATCACGGTAAAGACACATACTAACATACCAAAAAACGCGCACACTGATGTAGATCAAGTTCATTCAAACAGAAGGATAGAGAGAGAGATTAACATGCTTGTCAAGCTCAGTCCTCAATATTCTACTCTGTGTCTTTCAGATATGTGAACTATCATATCTTACATTTAATGCATAGAAAGTAAACCAGAAAAGAGGACTGAGAGATCATCAAGCGATTTTTCAGATCAAACAATTAGCTAAATAGATGCATATAGTTGGCTTACTAGGTAGAGGTAAACATGCAAATAGCTTGACATCGAATTCGTTAATCAATTATCACAAATCTAACAATGCACAAATTCCAAAGATCGACCAATACATACAACAATCGATCTAGCGTTTTTCAGCATAAATGCATTGAGATAAAGAATGATGACCTGGATTTCCAGCCGCGGAGCTGGCTGGTCCATCTACTACCTCAAAGTTTCATAAGGTTTTTCCAATAGAACACAGTAAAGACACATACTAAAATACCAGAAAACGCGCACACTGATATAGGTCAAGTTCATTCAAACAAAAAGATAGAGAGAGAGATTAACATGCTCGTTAAGCTCAGTCCTCAATATTCTACTCTGTGTCTTTCAGATATGTGAACTATCATATCTTATATCAAATGCATAGAAAGTAAACCAGAACAGAGGTCTGAGAGATCATCAAACGATTTTTCAGATCAAACAAGTAGCTAAATAGATGCATATAGTTGGATTCATAGGAACAGGTAAACATGCAAATAGCTTGACATCGAATTCGTTAATCAATTAACACAAATCTAACAACGCACAAATTCCAACATCGAGCAATGCCTACAACAATCGATCTAGCACTTTTCAGCATAAATACATTAAGATAAAGAACTATGACCTGGATTTCCGGCGGCGGAGCTGGCCGGTCCATCTACGACGTCGAAGGACTTCTTGAGGACGGAAGGCAGAGGTAGAGCGTGGTCGAGTCGGCTGTTCTGTACTTCACTGTACACCGACGCGAGCCGGCCGGTCAAGGTACCCTTGAAGGCGGAGATATCGCCGTTAGCTACCAACGCCGCCATTGATTATCTCAGAGAGAGAGAGAGATACTCAGATCTAACAGAAATATGGTTTGGTTTTTCGGCAGGGCTTTCGCTTTTGCTGTCTCGCCTGCTTCTGAACTGAAGGAGTGGAAAAAGGGGGTCAGGGACAAAAATGTCATTTCAATGTTAGGCCAAAGGTTGGTAAAGGGGTATATTCGGAATTTTAGTAAATATGTACTGACGTTGCACTTGCTTGATTGATTGATCCGATCTGATTCAAATACATGGGCCCGTTGCATTAATTTTGAAAAAATTACACTTTTAGACCCTAAATTATGTGGTGGGTGTCTATGTTAGAGGTAACCCGGAGATCACGGATTCGAGTCGTGGAGAAAGCCACTTGCAAAAAGTAAGGTAAGACTGCGTATAATAGACCTAACTAATTCGATCCTTCCTCGGACTCCGCGCATAGCGAGAGTTTTGTAGCACTAGACTGTCCTTTTTTAGAATGTGATATTTTCATCATTTTATAATTTTATTAAATATAAGATGTTTTCTTCTAATTTTGTCCTACAATTATTCGTCTGAAAAATGAGAGAAAAACCTGAATCATTATTGCAAAAAGTTATAGAGGAAAAAATCGACAAATCCAAATTGAAAAAAATCTCGTTTTGATCCTCATGGTTTCAATTCAAACACATAATACAAGTTTCTTAATTATCTCACTACAATCCAATTCGTTATCCCTATACAATTTTGAATATAAGACAATCATTTGTCCTGTCTTAGAAATTTTGTAAGTGGGGAAGAAAGATGGTGAAAATGCACCATAAAATTCTCTTAAAATTAGTTGGGTGCACACAATAATTTGTTTGTTGTTCCAATCAAAGTTAATAATTTGGACTGAAGTAAGATTATTACGAAACTTGAGGCTATTACATGTTTAAATTGTTACTATGGGGACCAAAGTGAAATAATTGTAAAACTTCAAGGATATAGTGCAATTATTTTTTACCAACTCATTGGTAAAAACAAATTTATAATATAACTGGGTCATTGTAATATTTTTTAATATGCACAATTATAATATATAATCTGTTGGTGTATAAAATTGATCAACATCTCAAATATGGTCCGGTCAGGTGATAGACGTCATTTTGCTGAGGTGGAATTGACGGTTGAAAAATCTTCAAGTGAGCTATAAGAGGTCTTGGGAGGACTGACCTATTATGTCTAGAGTCCTGCTCCTCAGGGAATGATATCTGCAGAACGCTCAGACTGGGATTTGTCCCGGTAAAGTCCCTCTGGCGTGTGAATTCAATGCATGCGCGTAATAAATTGTACATCGGGCTTGCATAGCCCCAAGTATATATAGACGTTGGAGATGATTAGTCGGACTTAAACACGGTTAATAAGGTGAACTCATGTGTTTAGTCGATAATTCAAGGCGTTTAGGAGATAATCACTAGGCTTGAGCTTTTGGACCCATTTGGCGAAGCCTGCGGGCCTCTATTATGTCTGTGATGGTGAGCTAGTGAAGGAGAGTGGAGATCCGTGGAGTCCTAGAGAAGAAGCGAGATGAAATGGAGAGTCGATTGAGGTAAACGGCTGAGTCTCTGAAGTTAGCCGTCTAGGGCACGGCGCAGAGCCCAAGGCGGCACGTCCATGTAGGGCACCTTGCTCCCCCCTGGGTGCAAAGAATATTCCAGGGAGAAGCCGTGATCAGCATACGTTCCAGCATAGCACTACGAGGAAGGACACGTGGCCGGGTCCCAAGACCTGACTCAGTGGTGTCAGAAAATACCCTCATAGTAATCAAACTGTTGAGTTGTTTCATAGACAATTTAAATAAAAATATATTGTTCCACTACTGAGATTCATGGACAATTATTGAATCGAATTCCTTATATCAAACAATCTTTAACTGTACGAGAAAATAATTTTTAAAATTTATAGACAAATTTTAAAACTTAACTGGAGATTACAGTCACTTTTAACTGAAGATAGATCTATCACTAGACGAGAAAAATAATTCATAAAAATATTAAATCTTAATTTAATTTGTGACAAAACTCGAACTTGGTAATGAGAATCAAGAGTATTGATTAGCTCAACCCTAAACCCTAATACCACACTTCATCTCTTTACACTCAAAGGAGAATGATGAATAGATAATACTTAAACATCATATTAACAAAGCTTCTCTTTAACGAAAGAAGCATGGAGTTGCCTTTTATAAGTGATCATTATATTCCTACCTGCCTACTTGCTTGCTTCACACTTGATGTAAAACCCATAGTGTATGTTTTTTGGTGGGAAGGAAAAAAATAAGCGCAGAAAGAAAGATGAGAAAATAATATTTTTATTTATTATGAAAAAAAAATTAATATTATTTGGTTAGAAAAAAGAAAAATGAAAATAATAATAATTTACATTAAGAGCATATTTAACGACAGTGATATCTGGTGTGCCATCTTCATTTTGACTTTTTGAACCCCAAAAATCGTTCCATTGAGAGTGCTATTGTCTGTGCCATTTTGGCATAGGTGGTATGCATGTGCCAAATATGGCACATGTAGATGAACAACCAAGATGACCGTTGGAGTAGTAATAACTACTTTAACGGTTATGAAATCGGATTCTATAAACAAAAAAAACAGAGGACACAAAGCCATCTATAAATTTGAACAAATAATTGAAGAAATTAAACAAAAAATTATCTTGTTGTTGTTGCCAAATCCTCGCCGTCGATCTCTAGATCTTTGCCCAAATTCTTATCGTCGCAATCTTCTGGATAGACCATTGGTGGCCATCTCCATCTTCTTCTCTAAAACGCGTGGTCACCTTCTCCGTCACAGTTCGTCATCACGTGGCTAATTTGGGTTTTCATAAACTAAAGGTGGGTTAATTATTAATTAGGGTTGAGTTGAGTTGAGTTAGGGTTTTAAGTGTTAATTTAATTAGGGTTGAATCAAGGTTTAGTTGAATTTACTTAGGGTTTAACTAGGTTATGTTTATTTGGGTTTAATTAGGTTTGGTGTAGTGTAGTTTAGTTTATTAATTTTATTGTTTTTGGGTTGAGTTAAATTAGTTGGTTAATTTGGCACCAAAAAAAATGGCGGTTAAATTGAAATTTTGCGGTTATTTCTAAATTTCCATTCAAGTGCAACTCCAAAAAATAGCAATTCATTTGGAGTACACATTTAAATTTTTATTTTTTTAGGCAAATATTATATATAAGATAAAGGGAAGCGTCTCCCTTGGTACAACGTGTTGTCGAGTAGCCTACAAGACCCCAAGCTCACAAAATACACCATTTGTCAAAATTTAAGGACCTGGGGTCAAGACAAGCACACCCTAACACCAAAGCTATACACAATAAATATACTACACATCTAACACTCCCATTAGAGCAGGCACAACAGGAGAATGACAACACCTAAACCTGAAACCATCCATCACAGCGACAAACACAATCAACTCAACAAGATTGCGGGAAGCATCAAATTCGCAGGAGTACCCATTTAATTTTGGTGTCATACTAGTTTTGGTGTGCCATATTAGTAAATCACACTGGCACACCAAAAAATAGCAACTTCTTTAGAATTGTTCTAATGTAATTTACTATTTACCATCAAAGGTATAATTGTAATTTTTTCTTTTCTTGAAAAACTGTCCCTCATTTGTTTTCTCTATTTTTCTCTCAAATTAGTGAAGAAAAAATTTTGCTTAGGAAATTGTGCATTTTTCTTCCTATTTTTTAATCTCATTTTCAATCCATATCAAATAAGTTTAAGTTTTTTTTTTTTTTTTTTTCTCATTTTCTATCTTATTTTTCTTTTTATTTTTCTATGCACCCTTTTTTTCCACCCCAAACAAATGCACCCTTAATAAATTTAATTCAAAATATTTTTTTTAATAATTATTGTAAAAATATTTTATTATAAAAAATGGGTTAGATTTTAAAATAATTTAAGAGTCAATAAAAAATATTATATAATGTTACACCAACCTAATTAATCAAATCATTGTCATAATGCATCAAATAAAAGAAATTGAGAATCATGTTTTCTTTTATAATAATAATAATAATAATAAGGGATAATTTGCTTTTCACCCCCCTCTAGTTTGATCTTGTATCATTTTATCCCCTTATTTTAAAAACCTACATTTTACCCGCTTCTATTTGTAATAAGTTAGATTTTTTTTAGCTTAACAAAACAGGCAAAAAATTAGTGAAATTAATTTTTCCATCTAAATTTTACATGAAAGGGGCAAAATATCCATTTAGTTTAATTTATTTTATATTAATAGAAAAATAAATAAAAATAGAAGTAGAGCTTTATTATATCTTCTCGTTTATGACATTTTTATATCAAATTTAGGAGGTTTTTGCATTTTGTACACTTGAAGTTTTGGAGAAATCTAATTTTAGTCCATGTACTTTTAATTTAAACACAATAAACCCTTAAGTGTCGAAATAGTGTTAAGTTAATTTAAATTGGTAACTCCGTTATTTTTTATAATAGAAATCAATCACGTGTCAGACACGAAATCACCCACGTGGATGAATTACGTTATAAAGAACGATAGAATGACTAAGTTGTCACGATTTGTACATTTCATGGTTTAATGTGTTCAAATTGAAAAAACAGGGGTTAAAGTGAAACTTTTCTAAAACTTCAGGGGTGCAAAGTACAAAAAGCCCTAATTTAAATTAAAAAAATAAAATAAAATTAGTCATGTTATATTTTTTGAACAAAATATAAGTTTGTCTCGTTAGTCAAGAGTGGAAGGGGGATACGATATGCGGGTTTTTAAAGTAAAGAGAAGTAAAAATAAAATAAGATCAAAGTATTAGGGGTAACAAAAGCAATAAACCCTTTAAAAAAGGGTTAATAGCACTTTATCCCGTGGTTTAGCTGATTTGCACTTACTCCCTATGTTAGCACTTACTCCCCTGTGGTCTTGATTTAGGTGCACTTACCCCCTATATCAGGAGGGTAAGTGGTTTGAAAATCTAACTATAAGGGTGTAAGTGGCGATTTTCAAATTATATGGGAATAAAATGCAAATCGACTAAACGACAGGGGGTAAAGTGCTATTAATCCTTTAAAAAATAATGAGTTGGTTATCCATTGCACATATATAGTAATGCACATCACATGCCAAACACCCATTTTTTGCCTTTTGTTCATTATGATCAAAATGTGGAGAATCTATAAAGAAGAGATTCTCGGTAGGTTAGCTTCTCTTAATTTTGATCACACAAATTAAAGCTTTTAATTATATCGCAAACATTGTCCATCCATTGTACATTCATATGCAATCATTTTGTACCTTAATAATATATATATATATATATACATACACGCTGACATGGTTGTCGAAAAGAACAAAGATGCTGACTGGAGGATCTTATCGTTTATATACAGCTCTCAATTTGGCCGATACCACTGGATGTCCTTTCAGAATCAGGGTATACCGACCTGGGTAAGTTTGGATACTATGGCAATGGTCATGCACTTGACAAGAGAAGAGGGTTTTGGCCTCTCCTATACAAATTGGTTGGGAGTTGGGTCTCTTGATGAGCTCGAGACAAGGCGAAATCAATCATCATCGTACAAGAGAGTAGATTTACCCTAACATGACAAATGTGTTAGAAGTACTGCACGGACAATTGCAGCTACGAAATTATGAGCCCGTGACAAATGTATGTGTATATAATGTTGTGGTTGTTATTCACTAAAAATATAATTATGTACATGCATGTTTAAAAGTAATTTCATGTACATTCACGCATTTAATACAACAAAATTATTAGTTATATAAAAGATTATAAAAAAAAGAATTACATTATTAATTTATTTATTTATTTTCAATTCACACCCTCAAATCTTTTATTAGTGAGAATGTTACACCCTAATTTTTAATTTGAAATTCAAAACTTTTAAATTGACGTCGTAAATTTTATTTCATTAAATTTACGGGTACTTATTATATAATTTTTTTCATATTTTTTATCAGTTTATTTTGTAATTTTTTAAAAATTTATTTTTAATTCTTAATAATATTTAACTTAATTTAATTATAATGTCAAATACAAAATCGGTATCTAAATAGATAGATTTAGTATACTTGTAATTAATTTTTTAAGGAATAATAAAGAAAGAATATATAAAAAAATAGGGATAATTGGTGATTAGTTCCAAATACTGAATGTAATCTGTTATTAGTCCATTTTAAAACTTAAATTTTGATTTAGTCCTTTAAATTCATTTTTACTTGTGTATTAGTTTTGCATGTACTCAATTTGTAAAATATTAGTTACATGTTACAAATTACATATAACATAGTTAGATGTACTTGTGTAATATTCGTTACATCTCACAAATATTTTACATACAAATTATATATAATTGCGAGAGTGCAATACGTGTATTGGGCCTTCTATTTTTTTAATGTACAGGACTAAAATATAAGTTGCAATTACATATGAGACTTTTTTAAAATTAAAGGCAAAATAAGAGATTTGCCACGTAAACACCCTAAAAATATTTAGCGATAAATATAATTATTATTTTTTAAATGTTAAAAAAATAAAAAATAAAATAAAAGGGGCACTCTCTTGTGCTTCTAGAATTAGTAAAGCATGCCACCTAATACTACCCTATAAAGCTAATTAAAGTAGATCTAATCCCAAACACCATAATCACAAACTTAAATAAACAAAACATAATGCTCCCCCAATTGCCTACTTCCCACCACCACCCTTTTTTTTTTTTTTAATCTCTTAATCAAATTATTTTAATTTGAAAAATATACTTTTGACCGGGTTGGGTGTCTAATTGCTCCTTGTAGTTTCAAAACTGTCACATTTGACTGTAAAATTTGGGTTTGGTGTCGAGTTGACTCAGTTATCAACATTCTGTTAAAATTCGTACGAAAATGGTAACATATTGTAAATTTAAGACATAATTGGCAAAAGTTGCTGGCTAGCTATGGTAGCGTTTAAATTGTCCTCGTGAAATTAGTTGTACTTGAAGTGACAAAATTACTCAAAAAATCAATGATACGTGCTATGTGTCACGGGCCAAGTCTTTGAGGCTGGAAAACGGATCATGCGACACTAAGTAGAGCTCGTGTCTAATAGCAAGTTTGGAAAACAAATTATCTAAAAAAATAATATTTGAAAATAATAAGGTTCACCGCAACAAATTCAAACACTATAGTAAGAATACAATTATGATAACAACAACAATTGTATTAATACTAAAAGATACGATGTGAACGATTTTATAATAACATGTTTTCCAACAAAGTACTTCAAGCAAAATAAAATCAAATTAAAGTGATAACAATAGACATCATTATATAACAGAAAAAAACTAAACTAATCTAGAGAGTAAAATAAATAGGTCACTAGTAAGCGGCCATGTCCGAGAACAAACATAGACAGTGATACAATGCATGTGCACATTTCCGATTTTCCGTCCATATTTTAGCAAATTGTTAATAATTGGACTAAATTGACACTGAATCCAAATCTTAGGGTCAAATGTGTTTTTTTTTTCAAGCTATAGAGGCCAATTAGACAATCACCCCAAACTTTGAGGGTGAAAAGTGTAATTTTCTATTTAAACATTAAGACACTAATCATGATTAGCGAGTCTTCACTTTATAACAATTCTTCATAAATCATGTTTTTTTTAGCTCATTTCCAAAACCGTTTATTTTGCAAATGCCCCTCAAGAGCCAAACACGCCCTAAGCCTCCATCAAGAGGTTGCAGGGCGCTCTGCTGCACCTGCAGGCACAGTATCTCTTCCTCCGACGAACCGGAGAGTTCCGTCGACGCCGTGTCGGACCGGCACCCGACGGTGTCGAGCATCGCACACGCCATGGTGCAGGAACGGCTGGACGGGATGATCAGGGAACGGCGGGAGGAGAGGCGGAAGGAGCGGCGGAGAAGAGGAGGAGGAGGTGGGTTTGTGGTGGTGGTGGCGACGGAGAAGTTTTCCGGTGATCCGAGGGAGGATTTCCGGGAGTCGATGGCGGAGATGATAGCGGCGAATGGGATATCGGAGGCGAGGGATCTCCGGCGACTGTTGAATTGTTATGTGGCGGTGAATAGGGAGGAGCACCGGGGGGTGATATTGGAGGTGTTTTATGAGGTTTGTAGTGATATTTTCTTGTAATAATAATTTTATAGCCATTGATGTGGAAATGTAGCTTCTTTTAGATGATAAATCTTAGAGATCATTTTGATCCCAAAAAGACAACAAAATAGTGTTTGTTTCTGTTCCCAGATTTTTGTTCCTAAGTTGTGTCATTTTGTGTGTCATTTGCTTAATATGACACACCAATAGTAATATGACACATCATTATTTGGATCAGTACTGACGTGTCAAGATAACACGGATATTAACATACTCGCTGAAAACATTTTGGTTTTAAAATGACCGAAAAATGGTTTTAAAATGACCGAAAAATAGGATGACAGACGGGGGCTAGCGCTTATCGTGAAAGTTGTAATTGCTTCTTCCCCCTCGTGACTGTGTAGTTGGTTAGGGAACAAAATATATAAGAAAAATCATTTTATAAAATTCAAATTCCTCACCAAAACACACCTTAACTAACAATTCAACTCAAATATGATTCTACAATTACTCACAACAAGCAATATTTCCACCATATATATATATATATATATAGATATATACAAAATCACAAACAAACCTCTTCAGTTCACACCATTATTACATTTAAACCACATATATGTCACACACACACACACACATGAGGGGTAAATTTTACACTTCACACCCAAAAGTTTGACCATTATCTCACTTTAGTCCTAATAATTTCAATTTGAACGCCCGACACCCAAAAATTCCCTAATCATTCTACTTCAGTCCAAATCATCTAGTCATGTGATTACACCTTACTATTTCTAAGGGGCTTTATAGGTATTTTTAGCGTTGTCCTCTTCATGCTTGCTCGTTGGTAACAAGGACTAAAATGCCATATTTTATTACCAATCACGGAAAAACATTAATAGTAGAATATATATATATATAATACAAAATCGAAATGACGAGGACCTAAGTGAGATAATGGTAAATTTTCAGTGGGGGTGCAAAGTAGTGTTAAAAAAAACCCGATTTTTTCATGGTTTCAAGAGGGAACAACCTTGTTTGACGAGGACGAAAACGCTCCCGCCGTCTCCTCTCGAGATGCGGAGCTCGTGGTCAAGATAAGTGGTTAGTAGCCACGACTCGGTCTTGGTGTTGCTTGGGATGTTGAATTTGAGGGGCGGCCGCTTAGAGATGGTTCTAGCGACGGAGGTAGCCGTGTCTTGAACGGAGGTGATCAGGGATTTGAACGGCGTGAGATCGATCTTCTGTCCAAGGCATTCTACGTTTTCGGGCAGGATGATGGAGTCTGTTAGTTGAGGGGTGCCAATGATGCCTTCTTGGAATTTTAGCTTTTTTTTTTTTAAAGCAAAAAAATGAAAGGACAAAAAAAAAAGGGTGAGATGGGGTTTGATTTGGTGTTTTTATGTTCTCACTTTTCTGTTTCTGTTCCGAGAGATTTTTTATGTTCCAAATCTTTTTATATTTTAACACGTTTTTTTTAGAACAGAAACAGAAATACAAAAACTAAAAAAAAACGTTTTTCTTCATTTTTCCCAAAATTTCTGAGAACAAAACAGTAGATATTTATTTTTTATCCGAATAAATATTTTTTTCTACGTTTTTCAAGAACAGAACAGAAATTCGGAACCAAAACCGTATTTTTTTTAACATGTTTCCCTTTGTGATTAAAGATAGGGTTAATTGCGGTTTGCTCCATGTGATTTGACCGACTTGTACTTTAGATACCTGTAGTATTACCCCTATAGTTCAGACCAAAGTGCAGTGGTTACATTTTCCGTCAAAGTTAGCTATCAAACCTCAAAATGTAAAAAATAATAAATTATTTAATATTAATTGACATTTATAACCGTATGTTGGTTATATATAATATTAAATAATAAATTATTTAATATTAATTGACATTTATAACCGTATGTTGGTTCAGTTAGTATCTGTTTGCCCATGTTTTTCCCTTTTCCTTTATTCCTGGTCGGGTCGGGTGTATGGGTAAATTTATTATTTTCACACAATTCTGATAAATATTTAATAATTACACTTTAATCTGAACCAAATAAATAATAAATAACTAAAATACTATAGGTGTGTAAAGTGCAATTCGGTCAAATCAAGGAGGACGAAGTGTAATTAACCGTAAAAGAAATTGACGACCAAAAACCTATTTTTTTTAATTCCAAGATTTTTATATTTTTCTCTACTTTTTGTTTTTCAAGATTAGAAACATAAATTTGGGAACAAAAAACGCTTAGGAACAAACCTGCACGCGCCGAGGGCTCCGAACTTCGAATTTAGCATTGGTACTAATCGAAGTGGTTGAATATGGTCCAGAAAACACTACAGAATTCTGGACCGTGAAATTCTCAGAGTCGATCGTTTGTGATATCTCCTCCACCTTCACCAACAGAAGTGTTCCCCTCGATAATAGCGGAAACAACCTCGCAAATGATGTGTATCTACACAAACCAAAAAATAAAATTTAAATGTCAAACAAAAAGTTACACTTTCTCCCCTTATAGTAAAGTCTTATTTCAATTTAGGGGTTTTGACACTTTTTACCCCTAAGGTTTGACCAATCTCACTTTGGTCCCCATATTTTCAATTTGAACATGTTGCACCTTAACGTTTCTTAAACGTCCCATTCCAATTCTAGTCATTATCTTCATTACAATTTCAGACAAAAAACATTCACTCAACATGCAGTTAATTGTTTTAAATTGAGTTTTATAAAAGTCAATTTAATGAAGATTGTAGAGTCCCTTAAATTGGATTTCGCTTAAGTTTTAGTCCAACATTGCAGGGATTATAGAGGCATTACAGGGATTGTAAGGAGAACTTGGTAAATAAATTCAATTTTATAGTGAATATTAGTTATATGTAACGAATATTAGTCATAATTTAATAATTGTTATTTTTTTACACATATCTGTGTATTTTTTGTTACATGTACTTATATAATATTAGTTACATGTTACAATTACATATATCTGTATAATATTTGTGACATTTAACAAATATTGGATACAAAAATTAATTTAATATTAGTTATATGTATTTGTCTACATTTAATTATATGTAACAAATTACATATATTTTATGTGATTTTTATTACATCTAACAAAATTTTACAAACAAATTAATTACATGTTATAAAATACAGTAATATTTGTTACATTTAACAAAAATTTACACAAAAATTGGTTACATGTAGCCGTGCGTTTGCAGGTGAGTGTAGTAGGCTTCCATCTTTTTTAAATAGGCGAGACGAAAACACAAATTTCTTTCGCCTCTGGGACTTTTTTAAAATTAAGGGTGAAAGAAGAGACCTCCCACCGAATGACCCTTTATAAAATTCCATCCTCATTCTCGTTCCCGCCTAAATATTTAGAAATATACATATAACTTAACATATACATACAATTAGGTGCATAGTAACTGACTGTTTGTCATCCAAAATTGCAATGCGTTATTGATTTGGATTGAGTGGTATGATTACGGAATTTTAGGGTGTTGTGTGTTCAAATGGCAACTATATGTACCAAAGTGAAATAATGGTCAAGCTTCAAGGGTGCAAAGTGTCAAAACCCCTTCAATTCATCTCCTTTCAAAGGGTAAGATGGGTATAAAATCAATATTAACTTGAGTATAAATCTCTTAAGATTTGCATCGTCTACCGTCAGCGCCACTATCTGTCGCCACCTACCGCCGTCCGCCACCCGTTGTAGGACGTCAGGACTCTGGTCGCCAAAGTCTGGCTATTGGCTACCGGTTTTTTTTTAGTTATATGTAATTATTTTTTTAGTGTATTTTTCAGTTATATGTAACTATTTTTTTAATGTATTTTTTAGCTATATTTTTTTAAGTGTATTTTTAGTTATATTCGCGTAATTTTTTCGCAACCATCAACTGAAAAATTAATTAAATCGGACTAAAATGAATATTAAAAAATAGTTGGATGTAACTAAAAAAATTCCGGTGACCGGAATATGGCGGCCGTTGGTGACACAACCCTAATTGGAACTAATAGATGTCATTATCAAGACCTCAGACCAACGGTGCTTTTGTTTGGCGTTTATGTTCTAAGATTCCAGCAATTCTGTTTCTGTTCTCAGTTTTGGGGAACATCATCAAAAGATAAGCAAAGGGATGCAGATTCAATCATATACTAATAATTCAATTAAACGATTTATTTTTTATTTTTTCTAATTTTAAATTCAATATTTTAGCAGTTCGAATAAGGATTGGATCATGATTCAAACAAATCTAAATGCCACAAATTCAATTTCAAGAAAAAAATGGTGGTTAGGGCTTACTCCAGAATCCATTTGCCGTTGAGTAGAGTCAGGGCCTCCGTCGGCGCCGGCGTCGGATTCTTCGCCTCCAGCTGAATGATCAGTTCGACAATCTCCGCTCTCGTCTCGCTCGTCGCGCACAACCCCCGGTTAGTCCCGTAGAACGAGTCCACCAGTTTTTTCTTCAGCAAATCGATCTCCGTCGGCTCCTTCGGCGGCTCCTCCTCCGCAACAGCCGTACTCCCACCCGCCGGTTCCTTCTCTGGCCCCCACTCGTCGTCGCTCACGACACGAACCGCAAAATTTTGCCGGACCTTCACGAATTCTCCGACGGAAAGTCTCGAACACCGGGAGGCGGTTTTGGGCGGGAAATGGATCGAATTGATGGGGAAAACAGAGGACTTCGAATCGAATCGGTTCACTGATAAAGTTTTGCATGGAAATTGATTGATCGAAGCCATGGAAGCCATATCTTTTTCTGGTTTTAGAGAGAGAGAAAGAGAGATTTTCTTCTTGATGCGTACAGAGGATTGAAATGGCGAACAGAGGAAACAACACAGTCGAAATATACAAGTACGGATTAGACTAAAAATACTGTTATTAGTCAAAAAAGTGAAAAGACGATTATACCCTTCAATGCTTGAAATTGTCTCGTATCCTCTAAGGGCAAATTAGGAATTTAAGCTTTCGATCAATTCAGAGGGTTCCTTCCACAATCAAAACTATTTGTCTGGTTAATTCCGTATAGTTAATAATTGTGGACGGAAAATAAATTGTACATAACATATGATTTTTTAATGGCGGCATTTTATCACTCTACTAAATCGAATATGTTTTTTTTAACAATGATTTAGATTTCTCTTGTTCTTCAGACGAATCGTTAATAGGAAAATGTTAGGAGAAAACGTTTTTAGGTTTAGTGGAGTGATAAAATGACGAAAATATCTTAATTAGAATGCCACATGTTAAGCAAAATCCATTTCATCTAAAATCTTTGATAATGATTATACCCTTTAATGTTTGAATGTTGTCTTGTATCCTCTAAGGGCAAATTAGGGTTTTAAGCGTTTGTGGTAAATTGGTGTGCCAAAATGACACAGATGGTAGCACACCTATTAGAGTACATTTTGATTTCAAAATAACCAAACAATGAGATGACATAAAAAATAGCACAACCAATGGAGTTGCTCCCGGGGAACATAAAATATAAAGAAAAATTGTATTTTTTGATCCTCTAAATTCAGGGTGGGTATTTAAGTACTCTCGAGATTTCATGGTCCTTCAAATTTAAGGTTAATATTTAAATACTCTTGAGATTTCATAGTTGACACATTTGGTCCTTCAATTTATAATTTTCAATCTAATTGAATTGAATTTTTTTTTAGGAAAAATAAAAAAATCAATTTTATTTCAATTACTATATATATATATTATGTTTTAATTTTATTAAAAAATTATGAGTATTTTGATGAAAAATAAATAAATCATTGGGCCTCTAATCCATTAGGGCATACCTTAGTGAGATCAGGTCAAACTTTAAGGATAGAAAATGTGAACTCGCTTTTTTTAAGTCTTTTCATTAACCGATAATAGAACACTACGAACTCGTTTTATAACACAATTCAACCTTAAAATGAATGATATTTTGGTAAACAGTCTACAAAATTAAAATTTTAACCATATAATCCATGCATTACAGTAATTTTTTCAAAAGTCTAAAATTACTGTAACACACAAAAAAAAAAATTGTAATTTTTTCATGTAAAAATTTACAGTAATTTTTATTATATATTTGACAATAACTTTTAGCTTCTACAAAAATTATTATAATTTGTGAACTGTATGAGCTAAAATTTTAATTTCATAAACTATTCAACAAAAACACCTTGATTTCAAAAGGAAAATGACAATGTTTCTTAAGAAAAAATCATTTTATAAAATTCAAATTCCTCACCAAAACACACTTAACTAACAATTCAACTCAAATATTACTCTACAATTACTCTCAACAAGCAATATTTCCACCAAATATATATGTGTATATATATATATATATATAACAAATTAGGACTGGTATATTTCCTGTTTTTGTTTTCGCTCTATTTGTTCGTGTTTGTTAATGTTGTGTTGTTTAAAAATTGGAGTGTAATTTTGAAATGTTATATAAATAAAGGTCATTATGTCCAATTTTTTTGTACTGTAATCATTTTAAAATAATTTTTTAATACTAGAGGGTGTCCTATAAACAAATAAGATTATATAAAAACAAATCTTTTCAGGTTCAATTGAAGACATAATATTAAATGAAGTTAATTTTTGTCGCTTGTCGACGCCGTTATCCACCATCATAGCAACTTTGACCAATGATCGCCCCACGATAGTCCACGATCAAAACAACCTACAATACAATGCTGTTAATTTGCTTCAAAACTCAATTTAATATCACACATCTTCCGACAACATTTTTAGTTTGAATTTTGATTTGGGATGTTAATGTTTGTAATATTAGGAAATATGAGACAAATGTGTTTGGTTAAGGGATTCATAAGCATGTTCAACCGCCACCGCCCATCGACATTGCCGGAGAAAGTATAATTTTATTTTATTTAATAAAAGGGTTAAAAAAGAAGTATATTTTTTTAGATGAGGATGTTAGTGACTTCGTGTAAAAAGATAGGAGAGGCAGATGATATAAACCGGTGGGCATTGGAGGTGGCGGTGGAAGGTGGCGTTGGGCGGTAGAGGGTAGGATATAAATTTAATTATTTAAAAAGTTAAAGATAAAAAATATAATTTTAAAAATAAGGGGATGCAAACTGTAATTAATCCATATAGGCTAAGTAGAATAAATTAGATTTGAATGCAAAATGACCAAAATACCCTTTGATCGTTACTATTAACTTAACTGAATAGTAATTGGAGCAAAATTGAAACAAAATCGAAATGTCAATAGATCAATGTGTCTATTTTCAAATTCGAAAGTCCAATTGAACACCATCTGTATTTGTGAGTGGTCAAAAGTGTAAAATACAATTTATTTATTCCTTGTACATAGTCCTGTTAGGTCGTCTTATTTTATATCGATACAAGTTTTAATGTTGATTGTTAGTTATTAGTAATGTTCAATTATTAAGTATTATTGATATTCAAATTAAATAGGTGCATAATGTTAATCTCGATTGTTAGTTATTATTGATGTTAAAATTAAATAGGTCAATTTTTTATTTTATTTTTGTTGTTTTACACCATTACCAGAACGCTAGTATATAAAATCACAAATAAACCTCTTGAGGTCACACCATTATTACATTTAAATCACATATACGTCATATACATACACACTACACACACACACACACACACACACACACACACACACACACACACACACATATATATATATATGAGGGGGTAAATTTTACACTTCACACCCAAAAGTTTGACCATTATCTCACTTTAGTCCTAATAACTTCAATTTGAACACCCGAAACCCAAAAATTCTCTAATCATTCTACTTTAGTCCAAATCATCCAGTCACGTGTTTACACCTTACTATTTCTAAGGGGCTTTATAGGTATTTTTAGCGTCGTCCTCTTCATGCTTGCTCGTTGGTAACAAGGATTAAAATGCAATATTTTATTACCAATCACGGAAAAACATTAGTAGTTGAACATATATAAAATTCAAAATCGAAATCACGAGGACCTAAGTGAGATAATGGTAAATTTTCAGTGGGGTGCAAAGTGTTAAAAAAAAAAAAAACCGATTTTTTCATGGTTTCAAGAGTGAACAACCTTGTTTGACGAGGACGAAAACGCTCCCGCCGTCTCCTCTCGAAATGCGGAGCTCGTGATCGAGATAAGTGGTTAGTAGCCACGACTCGGTGTTGGTGTTGCTTGGGATGTTGAATTTGAGGGGCGGCCGGTTAGAGATGGTTTTGGCGACGGAGGTAGCCGTGTCTTGAACGGAGGTGATCAGGGATTTGAATGGCGTGAGATCGATCTTCTGTCCAAGGAATTCTACGTTTTCGGGCAGGATGATGGAGTCTGTTAGTTGAGGGGTGCCGATAATGCCTTCTTCGAATTTTAGCTGTTTTTTAAAGAAAAAAAAAAAGGTGAAATGGGGTTTGATTTGGTGTTTTTATGTTCTCACATTTCTGTTTCTGTTCCGAGAGATTTTTTATATTCCAAATCTTTTTATATTTTAACACGTTTTTTTAGAACAGAAACAGAAATACAGGAACTAAAAAAAACGTTTTTCTTCATTTTTCTCAAAATTTCTGAGAACAAAACAGTATATATTTATTTTTTATCCAAGTATATATTTTTTATTCTACGTTTTTCAAGAACAGAAACAGAAATTCGGGAACCAAAAACGTATTTTTTTTTCATTTGGAAAACTAATCCAAAGAGCACCTTAAAGATAGGGTTAACTACGGTTTGCTCCCTATGATTTGACCGACTTGTACTTTGAATCCCTTTAGTATTACCCCTATAGTTCAGACTAAAGTGCAATGGTTACATTTTCCGTTAAAGTTTGTTATCAAACCTCAAAAAATAAAATAAATAAATAAATTATTTAATATTAATTGACATTTATAACCGCATGTTTGTTCAGTTAGTATCAGTTTGCCCCTGTTTTTCCCCTTTCCTTTATTCTCGGTCGGGTCGGGTGTAGAGATAAATTTGTTATTTCACACAATTTTGTTAAATATTTAACAATTACACTTTAATATGAACTGAACCAAATGGGTAATAAATAACAAAAATACCATAGGCATGTAAAGTGCAATTCGGTCAAACCAAGGAGGGCAAAGTGTAATTAACCCTAAAAGAAATTTGACGAACAAAAACCTACTTTTTTCAATTCCAAGATTTTTATATTTTTTTCTACGTTTTATTTTTCGAGAATAGAAACGTAAATTTGGGAACAAAAAACGCTTAGGAACAAACCTGCACGCGCTGAGGGCTCCGGACTTCGAATTTAGCATTGGTACTAATCGAAGTGGTTGCATATGGTCCAGAAAACACTACAGAATTCTGGACCGTGAAATTCTCGGAGTCGATCGTCTGTGATATCTCCTCCACCTTCACCAACGGAAGTGTTCCCCTCGATAATAAAGGAAACAAACCCGCAAATGATGTGTATCTACACAAACCAAACAATAAAATTTAAATGTCAAACAAAAAAACACTTTCTTCCCCTATAGTAGAGTCTACACTTTGTACCCCTAAAGTTTGACCAAAATCTCACTTTGGTCCCCATATTTTCAATTTGAACATATTGCACCTTAACGTTTCTTAATCATCCCTCTACAGTCCAAGCCATTATTTTCATAACCATTTTGGACAAAAATCAAACACCTGACATGCACTTGACTATTTTAAATAGGCTTTATAAAATTCCATCCTCTGCCTTCTCTTTCATTCTCCTTCCTGCCCAAATACTTAGAAATATCCATGTAATTTGATATATGTATGCGTGTGTCTGCGGTTTTTTTTTTTTTATTTAAGAAAAATTATAAGGGGGAATTTCAATAGCATTATTGAACTGGACCGAGTGGGGTGATTATGGAATTTCAGGGTGTTCTGTGTTCAAATTGCAACTATATGTACCAAAGTGAAATAATGGTCAAGCTCCAAGGTGCAAAGTGTCAAAACCCCTTCAATTTATCTCCTTTCAAACTCAAAGGGTAATATGGGTATAAAATTAACATTTATAACTTGACTACCAACCCCTTCCACACCCGATGTCGGGTCTTTAGTCGACTAAATCTCGACCAGTCTCTTCCTTTGTGGTTATTGGGCCAGAGCTCTCATAACCTGGTCTCTGATACCAGTATAGAGTAGTCTTGGACCTCTCTCAATCCCAAAATTAGTTCATGACGTGAATATTTCCCTCACATTTATAACCTGACTACCAACCCCTTCCACCTCCGATGTGAGATAAACCCAACAAATAGCATCTATACTAGAACTAAACCGGATAGCTAAATACTTTTAAGTGTTTTTAATTTTCACAATCAAACACTAATCTATAACAATTCATAAACTGATTAATTGAAAAACACTACAATTTATGAATTGAAGCATAACCAAAGGGGCCCTTAAGTATTTGATGATCCTTAGGTAGCTTATGCTCTAAGAGTTTTGTCTGTTCTAAATTATTTGGGCACAGTTTTGTTTTGTTCCGGAAAATCTGTTCTAAAAATCTAGAAACCCCAATATAAACATGTTATATTTGTTCCAACAATTCTGTTTCTGTTCTCAGTTTCGGGGGAAATCATCAACAGATAAGCAAAGGGATGCAGATTCAATCATATACTAATAATTCAATTAAACAATTTATTTTTTATTTTTTCTAATTTTAAATTCAATATTTTAGCAGTTTGAATAAGCATTAAATCATGATTCAATCAAATCTAAATGCCAGAAATTCAATTTTAAGAAAAAAATTGTGGTTAGGGCTTACTCCAGAATCCATTTGCCGTTGAGTAGAGTCAAGGCCTCCGTCGGCGCCGGCGTCGGATTCTTCGCCTCCAGCTGAGTAATCAGCTCGATAATCTCCGCCCTCGTGTCGCTCGTCGCGCTCAACCCCCGGTTAGTCCCGTAGAACGAGTCCACCAGTTTTTTCTTCAGCAAATCGATCTCCGTCGGCTCCTTCGGCGGCTCCTCCTCCGCCACAGCGGTACTCCCCCCCGCCGGTTCCTTCTCTGGCCCCCACTCGTCATCGCTCACGACACGAACCGCAAAATTTTGCCGGACCTTCACGAATTCTCCGACGGAAATTCTCGAACACCGGGAGGCGGTTTTGGTCGGGAAATGGATCGAATTGATGGGGAAAACTGAGGGCTTTGAATCGAATCGGCTCGCTGATAAAGTTTTGCATGGAAATTGATTGATCGAAGCCATGGAAGCCATGTCTTTTTCTGGTTTTAGAGAGAGAGAGAGAGATTTTCTTCTTGATGGGTACAGGGGATTGAAATGGCGAACAGAGGAAACCACACAGTCGAAATATACAAGTATATGGATTAGTCTACAAATGCTGCCTGTGATTATCCTCTAAGGACAAATTAGGGTTTTAAGCGTTTGATCAATTTTGAGGGATTTTTCTACCAACAAAACTCTTTGTATAATTAATTCCATGTAATTAATGATTTTAGACAGAAAATAAATTCGACTCAACATATGACTTCCTAGTGGCGTCATTTTATCACTCTATTATACAGATTTCTCTTATTCTTTAAACAAATCGTTGATAGAAGAATATTATAAAAAATATTTTTAGATTTAATTGAGTGATAAAATGATGAAAATATCTGACTTAGAAAAATACGTGCTGAGCAAAATTCATCATCCATCTAAAATCATTAATAGTGTTTTTAATTTTACTGGGTTGGAACAAATGTGGAATGTTCGAAGTCAAATACCTAATTTTGAGAAATCTAAACCTTCACGGCAAACTTTAGAGACCAAAAACACAATTTTTCTTAACATACAAATTTATTTAATATTTTAATAAATTATTTTGAGATTACAAACAAACAACACTTTAGGTTGTAGGGGATGAAAATGTGACACGTGGCTAACTCTTTGTCTCTCTTTTTTTTTTTTTTTTTTCTTTTTCTTCTTTTCTCTTTTTTCTTTTTTATTTGTTCTTTTCCCTTTTTTTTTTCTTTTTCTTCTGTTTTTTCTTTTTTTAGGGCATGAAAATAGAACTCCAAAATTTTCTATGTTGGTTTAAGTGTTTTATTTGATTGGTATTCTTTTGATTTTTGGCATTATTTGTTGCAAATATCTTCTTGTACTATTTTTGTTTGCCACACATTAAAATAATATTGACTTTTAGTTCAAATATAGTTTTTATTTTATTTTTTTATTTTTATTACCAATACCTTCCACATGCGGAATAAACTCAACAATTTTCTCCATATACATCGAGTTTTTGAATTGGTTAACCATCGACCAGTCTCTCCATTTATAGGTATTGAAATAGGGATGTTGTAACCTGAACTGTGATACTTGTGTGATGGACTCTTAGGCTTTCCTCAACCTCAAATGTTATCTCAATAGGTGAGATTTTTTCCATACTTATTGACCACCAACTCCTTTTGCGTCCAATGTGGAATAAGCCAACAATATATATATGTGTGTGTGTGTTGGGGGGGGGGGGGGGGGGGGGGGGGGGGGGGTGAGAGAGAGAGAGAGAAAAACAGGATAAACCCAACAATCTTCTCCTCACATATCAGACATTTGAATCGATTAACCATTGACCAGTCTTTCCCTCTGTAGATATTATGCTAGAGATGTTGTAATTTGGTCTCTGATACTAGTTCAATAGAGTCTTAGATCTTTCTCAATCTCAAAAGTTAGCTCGTGAAGTGAGATTTTTCTTTACACTTAAAATTTGATCACCAGTCTCTTCTACATCCGATATGAAAGACATCGAAATCTATTCTATAAAACGCGACATATTATACATTTGAGACATTTTGGACTCTTTGATTAAACATTTAAGGGCCAAGATTAAAAGATTTCATGAGACATTTTAAACCTTTGGATTACATCCAACGGTTGAGATCAAATAAAATATTAAATTATTATATTTTTATATCATATAACATCTTTGACAAACTAATAACTTATCTCAAAATATCTCACATACAAATCTATATAATAAAGACGACATACGAAGTTTTGGAATATGTCGCCCTAAAACTTCACATCCCTGTTTCTAAAATTTTTAAATTAATTTTTTTTAATCTTTTTGAATTTTATATTTATAATTAATTGGTCATTTTTTATACATATAAATTAAATAATTAATATAGTACCTTTAGGTACGGAGAATCCCGCGCGCGTATATATATATATATATTAATAGTTGAAATTCCTAGGAATATTATAGCATTAATTTTATATAATAATAATAATAAAACAAAATAAAACATAAAAATAATTGACAATATTCTCCATTTAGTCTTCCAACAAAACAAAATCGATATACTTTGTATACGGGTCGGGTTTGACTTATTTGGGCTGACCCGTTTTTCGTGTCATTATCCAGCCTTACCAAAATCTGCCAACCAAAGTACGTGTTAAGGCCCAATAATTGGTTTAACAATCTTGACAAAAAAGACGTGTTAAATAATAAATGATTTTTTACACTTTTTACCCCTAAAGTTGTAGAGAAATACCAATTTGATCCTCATCTTTTCAATTTAAACACATTAAATCTTAAAATATCCAAAATGTGTCAATTTAGTCCAAATAATTAATGTGATTATAAATCTGGAAGGAAAACACCCACGTGCCAAGCATATGAGTTTTTGGGGAGCTTTATGGACAAGTCAATCCATTTTCGTTTTGGCACAATCGCTATTATAAAACCTTGTTTGACAGGTGAGTGGTTTCTGTTCAAATTAATAACGGAGTTAATGATTTGAACTTATTTGAATGTAAGCAGATAAAAAAGTATTTTCCAGCCAAAATGTTGATTTTATACTCGTTATTGATCTGGACGTAAAAAACCCACATGTCAAACACGCGAGTTTTTTTGGACAATTCAAACCCTTTTTGTTTTCTCTTCATCGTCGTTATTGAACCTGTTTTGGTAGGTGATTGGTTTCCATTCAAGTTAATAACAAAGATTGACACGTTTTGGATACTTTAAAATCGCATTTTCTCACTAGTGTTTCTATGGGTTTTCTATGCACATGTCCAAACCACCGTAAACGATTTTCTCTTATTTTCTCTTTGATGGAAGTTATTCCTAAATTATCTCTAATAGTTTCATTCTTAATTTTATTCATTGTCGTCTTTCCACTCATCCATCGTAACATCCTCATTTCTGTTTCACCAATTTTTTAGATATGCTTTGTTTTTATTACTCAATATTTTAAATCATACAGAAGCGTTGGTCTTATTGCAGTTTTGCAGAATTTTTCTTTGGGTTTCAGCGGTATCTTATGATTGTATTTCACCCCAACTGCATTTCTCCACTTCAACCATCCTACCTTGACCCTATGAGTAATATCATTCTCGATTTCTCTATTACTCTGAATCATTGAACCTAAATATCTAAAATAATTAACTCTTGGGACCTCTTCATATCCAATTTTGACCGCACCATCATCATTTTGGACATTACTAAAATTGCAATGTATGTATTCCGTCTTACTTTTGTTAACTTTCAAATCTTTAGGTTCTAAAGTTTCTCTTCACCTTTCTAACTTCATATTAAGATATGTTCTATTTTTATCAACTAGTATTATGTCATTTGCAAACAACATACTTCAAGGTACTCCATCTTAAACATATTTTGTGAGCTTGTCCATTACTAGAACGAATAGTTAAAGATTTAAAGATGATCATTGATATAAACCTATATTGATAGGAAATGTACAAGTATCGTCTCCCCCTGTTCGAACACTAGTGACTATACTTTCACACTTATCCTTAATTACTTAAATATATATATTGGATACATGTTCATTTTTTAACACCCACCACAAAACTTTTTTGGGTATTCGATCAGAAACATTTTTTAGGTCCACAAATACCATATGTAATTTTTTTTTTTTTTATATTTTTTCATTAATCTCTAGAGAGTGGTTGATCGGTTGGGCATAAACCCACTTGGGCAGCGTACACACTAATAACGTTAATGTCCTCTCATCCAACCACCACCTTCATAACAATCATCTTATCCCTAATTCTCTTAATATCGACCGTGTTATCCTTTAAATCCCCATCCGCTATAATACTTACCCCATTCATATATTTGTCATTCCCCGTATACCATAACTTATATCCCGTACTCTTAATTTTTTTAAACCTCTCTTCAACCCACTTAGTTTCCCATAAGCAAATAATATTAATCCTCATTCTACTCATCACGTCCACCAATTCACTAGTCTTACCCGTCAAAGTATCTACATTTCAAATTGCTAACCTAAGTTTATTCTCATGGACTACCTTTTTTATCTGCACTCGTCCACCATAATGCGGCAACCCTTGCTCGTTCTCCATTTAGTCTTCCAATAAAACAAAATCTACATACTTTGTATCCGGATCAGGTTTGATTTATTTGGGCCAACCCGTTTATCCTGTCGTTATCTAGACTTACCAAAATCTACCAACCAATCCACGAGTTAATAATTGGTTTAATTGGCCTAGAGAGACATGGGGGTGCCAAGTGTTAAACAACCTTGACAAAAAAAAAGTGTTAAACAATAAATGATTTTTTACACTTTTCACCCCTAAAGTTGTAGAGAAATACCAATTTGATTCTTATCCTTTCAATTTAAATATATTAAATCCTAAAACATTCAAAATGTGTCAATTTGAGTCAAAATAGTTAACGCAATTATTAATTCTAGAAGAAAAACACCCACGTGCCAAAGCATATGAGTTTTTTGGGGGGCTTTTTGGACAATTCAAGCCATTTTCGTTTTCAAACAGTCGCCATTATAAAACCTTATTTAACGGGTGACTGGTTTCTATCTAAATTAATAACAATTTTTTTAACAATTTGGACTCAATTAAACGTAAACGTGTGAAAATATATTTTCCAGCCAAAAATGTTAATTTTATACTCGTTATTAATCTGAACGAAAAAAACCCAAATGCCAAACACGAGATTTTTTGGACAATTTAGACCTTTTTTGTTTTCTCTCCATCGTCATTACTGAACCTGTCTTGGCACGTGATTGATTTCCATCCAAATTAATAACAGAGATTGACAACTTTTGGATACTTTGAAATTTAATGTGTTTAAATTGAAACGATAGGGACCAAGATAAATTTTCTCTAAAACTTTAGGGATAAA
The DNA here is from genome assembly GCA_016647705.1 of Eucommia ulmoides. Taxonomy (NCBI): domain Eukaryota; kingdom Viridiplantae; phylum Streptophyta; class Magnoliopsida; order Garryales; family Eucommiaceae; genus Eucommia; species Eucommia ulmoides. The sequence goes on from JAENRU010000489.1 coordinate 1,047,908, forward strand.
AGTGTAAAAAACTCTTATTTAATATTAAAAATAATAAATCTCAACCGTTTTATAAACAAAATTATTATGTAAAATTCATATTGTATTAAAAAATCAAAAAAATTATTGTTATTAATAATGAAAAGAAGAAGAAGATTAATATAAAAATATATAAAAATGAATCATAAGATACTTATGGCTAAATCAATCATATTTTTTTTTTAAACAAGGAATTATTTTCTCAGTAATTTAAGTAAAAAATATAATTATTGGCGGAAAAAAAAACAAAAAATAAAAAAATCATAACTTGAGCTAATGGGAAATGCCACGTGGCTTTACCCTTGATTTTTGTGCCTTCTTTGATTACCTTTGACTTAGTTTTTGTTTATGCCTCCCATCATTTTCAATTATTTTTTTTTAATATATTTTTTTTTAATTTTATCCAAACACTCACAAATATTTAAACCCAATTTTTTTTTAAATATTTATTAATTTAAACAATAATATAGATTAAATTAAAAATAATATATATATATATATATATATATATATATATATATATATATATATATATATATATATATATCTTATATAATCGTTTTAAAATGAGAGTATATATTTTTTTGTGAGATATTTTGAATAACTTGTCAGTTTGTTAACGATATTATATAATATAAAATTTAAAATATAAAATACTATTTAATCTTAACGGTTGGATCAAAATTTGATTAAACGGTCTAAAATATCTAAAATATAAAATATTTCATGACTTATAAAATAAAATATAGATTTAAACAGTAATCTCTCTATTAATATCATTACAACAAAAACTATATTTTTAAAGACAATTTTAATTAATGTCATTTTAAATTTTTATTAAAATATTTAATCATGATGTTCTTATAATATTTATTTAATAAAATACATTTTAAAAAATATATAATAAAAAATTATCTTAATAATATAGATTAATGAGACAAAATAAATATTATTACAAGTTATTGGGACAATCTTTTATCTGATACGTTTTATTTTTTTTAATATTTAATCCGTCTCAAAATTATATATATTAGGATAAATTTAGTGTAAAAGTGATTTTTGTTATAGTGTATATATATATGGATTTTTTTTTATTATAATCACTTCTCCATGTCGATCCGGTGATTCAACATTAAATTTCAAATATATATATATATATATATATATATATATATGCAATATTTTTCAATGGCGGAGTTGTCAATGACATCACCCGGGGAAAAAATATTAGATAAAAAGATCCATCTTTTTTCTTTACAAGAATGCTTTCTTAAGTGTTTGGAATTTGAACCTTCTTCCTATTTACACTTTCTACCCCCCTCCACCCCCACCATTTTTACATCTCTCTCTCTCTCTCCTCTCTCTCCCTGTGAATTGAATCAAAGCTGCACCTCTGGCTGTGGGGTTCATCCGCCTTCAAGAAATTCACGCGATTTCAATGCATTAAGACATCTCTTTCAAGTACGTTCTCTCTCCTCTCTCTATATCTATCTATATATGTATGTGTGTATATATGTATACATATATATCTCTGTGTGTATATATAGACTTCGATGCTTTCCCGGACTCCACGCATAGCGGGAGTTTTGTAGCATCTGACTGCTGCTTATCTGTATGAGTGTTTTTGGGTTTGTGGGTACGTGAAAAAATGAGTCAAATGGGTGAAATACTGGGTTTGATATTGCAGGAGAGAGAGGGAGGAGAGAGAACAATTTTTGACTACTTGAGAGACGGAATGGACGGCTCAGATCGATTTGAGAGGAGGAAGAGTTTGAAGGAACGGCTGGGATTGAAGGGAATGGGTTGCTGTGGGGCCACCTGGGGTTTCCGGCCGGCCGCCGCCGCCATGGACGTCAGAGAGGAGGAGGAAGAAGCAAACCCAGTTGAAGAACAGAGAGAGGAAGCATCTGTGGATTTTCCGGCGAGTGGTTCGACGCTGGCGGCATGTTTGGTTCAGAATCCGGCGACTTCGGGGATGAACTTGGCGACGGCGTTGGCGGTGGAGCGGAACTTCCGGGCGGTAGCGACGGGAGACTCGGCAATAGTCCCCGTCGGGCCCGCCGTGACACCAACCGCAGTGGGGGCCGTTGAACCAACCGGAATGAGGGTATCGCTGATGAGACTTCTCGAGGAAACGGACGGCCAGGATGGAAACACGTGGAAGGAGGAGAAAGAAGTGACGGGTTGTGATACGGTGTGCTGCGTGTGCATGGTGAGAAAAAAATGCGCGGCTTTTATCCCATGTGGGCATACGTATTGTAGGGTGTGTTCGAGGGAGCTGTGGTTGAATCGAGGATCGTGTCCACTTTGTAACCGTCCGATCAACGAGATCCTCGATATATTCTAAAATCATATAGGATTTATTTATTAAAAAAAAAATGTTATTTAATATATGAGTTATTTAATGAAAATGATTTGACTTGGTAAATATTTATAAAATAATTAGGTTAGTTTTCAAATATTTTTTGTAATTTTTTATATATTTATTTGGGTTAAAAGCATTAAATTATATTGTCATAAGTATTTACCCTTTGTAGTTCAAACTTTAATATAATGGTTAAATAATTAATAGAATTTTACCAAATAAATTTTTTTCATTTTTGTAATATTTTCGTAAACTTTTATACTCCTATAGTTCAAACTTAACTATAATGATTTAATCATTAATAAAATTTTACGAAATGACAAATTTATCCTTATATCCAACTCGATCCAAGGAAATCGAAAAACAGATATTTTTTGACGTAATCCAAGGGTGTAAATGTTAATTGATATTAAATAAAAGCCGTCCTTTCTTTGTGATGATTCGTTTATCATTTTATTGAGGTTTATTAAAAAAATAGTTATTTATTTAGATTTGATATGGTGAATGGAGAAACATGTGAGTTATTTAATGAAAAATGATTTGACTTAGTAAATATTTATAAAATAATTAGATTGTTTTTCAAATATATATATATATATATATTGTGTTTAATGGCTTTAAATTATATAATTTTTTATTTTTGTGATATTTTTTGTAAGTATTTACGTCATGTGATTAAAACTTAAATATAATGATTAAATAATTAATAAAATTTTACGAAATTATAAATTTATTCTTATACTCAGTCCCATCGAGAAAAATAAGCAAAAAACAAAAAACAAATGGTAAATATCATATTATCTAATAGAAAGACCTAAAATTGGAAGACTACCGCAGCGGATGGAGGAGAGCTCAGAATCGCTCCTTGCTTCGCTCTCCTTTGCTCCCACTGATCGTGCCCTTTACCATCATAAATGTTGAGGCGTTTCAAATCGCCAACTCTACCTCCCAATCTACCGTTTCAAACCCTTATTTCCTTCGGTTGATTGTCGCTTCTACCATAATCAATGAACCAATTCTCCTACAGCACCCTGCCGTTTCAACAACACCCTGTCGTTCCTCATTCACAACGCATAGATCCAACATGCAATCCAATTTCCTGCTTCAATTATCAGCCTCCATAAATAGTACACGCCTGATTTATCGATCCCATGGCGATGATTTGGAGCTCAAGAAGAAGCAAATGGGCTGTTGTTCTTTCATAAAATGGTATGTTCTTCTCTCTCTCTCTCTAAAGCTTATTCACCATCACTGGTAAATTACTTTGCACCCTCATTGATCGAAGACCATCGCAGCCTCCATCCTGATTCATGGCATCCCTCATTGATCGCACCCTCTCAAACTACCGTTTCCATTCATCGCCTTCTCCCCAATCAGCCGTTTCACTTTCCACCATCATCAATGATCCATTCCCACTGGTCTGATAATCGCCACTTACAGCTCCCAAATTGCCTTTCGAAACCCCAATTAATGGCTCTTCATTGTCCGGTCAAATTGTCGATGTTGCACTTCTTCGATCCTCGGTTACAAACACAATAACCAACCATGCAATCCAATTTGGACAGCTCCCAGATCACCAGTCTTCAATTAATCAAACCCTTTTTATAAATCATTCAACCCTAAACCCAAATTTCCATCTCTGATTTTGTTTCATTTTTTTGTGATTTTATGTTTCAATAATTGCAAATTTCCCTCAAGGTAATGCCTTTCTCTGTATTTTTAAGCTTTAAAACACTAAACTGGTACAATTATATGAATTTAATTATTATTTTTCCTTCATGCAATTACGTGGGAATTTTTTGGAAATTTCATTGATTTTTGTATTGGGTATTTCGATTTTCGATTAATTGGTAAAAATTCATGTACATGATTTTGATTTAGATATAAGAGGTTAATGCTTTGTGTTAAAAATTCACTTAATTTTAGATAATATATATATATATATATATATATATATATATATATATATGTGTGTGTGTGTGTGTGTATAGGAAGTTTTGGGAAATTTCATTGATTTTTTAATTGGGTATTTCAATTTTCAAGAACTAGGTACAAATTCATGTGGATGCAATAACATGAATTTAAGCATTATCGTTGCTTCTTTATACATTATGAAGATTAAGTGATTTTTTAGCACAAATCCATCACCTTTTATATGTAATATCGAAATCATCTCCATCAATTTATACCGAGTGCACTTTTAGATGGTGTTTGTTTAGTGTTTATGTTCTCATATTTTTGTTTCTGATGCTGAAATCTGGGAACAAAAATATTCCATTCTTTACTTTTTTGTGGTAACCTATCATTGGACACCGTTTCAATTTCAAAAGGGGGGAGCGGAGGTAATATTCCATTATTTACTTTTTTGGGCTATGTGTAGGGTGAGATAAAATATATTTGATGAGTACATCAAACATGAATTTGATTTTATTAGCTTCCTATATGCTGCATTTGCAGAGCCACATTGTTCAATTCCTTGCAAATAGTAGTTGTTTGTGGGAATTGTCAGATAGTACTCTGATGATGCTCTGCCAGCCGACCAGTGGCCGTGTCAGGCTAACTGCAGGTTGCTCTTTTTGGGGGAGGGGGACTGATCTTCCTCAATAATCCCTTTTTGTGTTGCTTTTGTGTTACTTTGATTTTATTGAACAATTTCCTTTTTGTTTTTTCAAACTGCAGAATTTTTTTTTGAAATTACTAATTTGCTTGGAATGAAATTACTAATTTAACTAATTTTGTTTTTGAAATTACTAATTTAACTAATTTTTGAAATTACAAATTTTTCAAACTGCAGAAAAATTCCCTTTGTGTTGTTTGGAATGAGATGGTATTTGAAATTACAAATTTGCTTTTTTTGAGATTATTGTTTGTTTTAAGAAATTAGAGGCATTCGTTTCTAATTTCAATTTTCTTTTTTCCAATCATAAACCTTGAATGTCATGCCCACCAAAAACTACCTTACATTCTAATGGTAGGTTGTTGAGTATGTGTGGAATTTGGATGACAGTTTTATGGATTTACATATGGTAGTCTTCTGTGATGGTTAGGCGAAGATTTAACAGGTATTACGTGTTTCGTTGTCAAACAAGGTAGCCATATACGACCATTTGATTAAGGGGTCTTTAAGGAGAAACTGTGAAATATGGAGACATGGGGGTAGTGGTGGTCAGACAATCCAGTAGGGTTGCCGATTGCACACGAAACAATGGGTGACAGAACCAAACTGAACCAGATGTTTTGGGTTTTAACCATGGCCCAATGATTTTGCGTTTGGTTTAGGAACTTAAAACCGGGTTTTGCGAAACTGCAATTTTTTACCTATTTTTATTTTTATTTTTTATATGTTACTTATGTTTCTTACTTACAATTATACTTACAATTGTGTGTGTATGTATGTTTGTGTATATGTATAAATGTTATTGCAGGGTTTGTTCAATATATTTTGCGTGTGTGTGTCTATATATATTCACGGCAGATTGTCGGATTTGGATGGCAATGGTCGGCGAGGATGGTGAACGCGGGAATCTAACACATCGAATGCACCACCTTTCGCCCAACACCTCGCTTCCACAGTTGGCGTGACGCCGCCGCCTCCCTCTTTTCTGATCTAGGAACCACCATAATCAACACCACCACCCGCTGTACATCAAACAATAATATATAATAAGATTTCACTCTCTTTCTTTTCATTCAAATCTAGAATTCTCGAATGAGATTTTTTAGCTCCGATTAGTGGATTCTTTGTTTATGTTTTGGCCAATTGATTTAGGCAGTGCAACTATTTGAAATTATATAGATAGTAGCTTCATCTAATCAATCTGTATATATTTCTGTTTTGTGTGAGCTTAATTGGTTAGTGTAAAGCAAAATAGTAGGATTGTAGATTAATTTGGTTTATTTTTCGTGAGTGCAGTGGAATTCAATTGCTAAATTGTTATGCCAAACCACATATTGCTTCTTATCCATGAAATTCTAATGCTAATTGTTATATTAAGCCACACTTTGCTTCTTTTCCATTTTTAAGAGTGATATTCTACTGCTAAATTGTCATACGAGACCTCAGATTGCTCTATTGCTAATTTGTTGTATCACACCACATATTTCTTCTTCTTATTCTTCATTTCTAAGAGTGAAATTCCACCTGATAAATTTTCAAATTAGACCACATATTGCTTCTTTTAATTTTTTAATTTGTAATATTTTTGTGCAAAAACCTTCACAAATCGTTTTCTGATTTTGTTTATTCCAGTTTTATTTGTTTATAATTCTTCATTTTTTGGTAATTTTTGTGTTAGATATGTTGAGTACAATAGGGAAAAAAGCAAAAAAAAAAAAAAAGGAATTAAAAAATAAACTTACAAATAAATTAAAATATAGATGTTTTATTTTTTAATTTTTGGTTGTTCAGTATATGTATTTTTTTGTCTAATTTTTTCTTTTCATAGACGCCATACACCAAAAGAGATCAATTAAATAAAAAATAATAAATTTAAATATATATATATATATATATATATATATATTAAGTTTAATGAATAAAAATAGAAAAAAATGATATGTTGATAATTATTGTAAGAATAATTTATTTATTTTTTAAATGCAAAATAAAAAATTTGAAAAGGCTTCTTAATTTATATTTTTAAACTTTTAGATTTTTAATTTTTGTAGCCTGTTTAAGAGTGATTTATTTTCAACTTATGTTTTAACCTAACATTAAACTATAATCCAAAAACAAAAAATGGAACTAAAAAATATTTTAAAATATGCCTCTTTTATTTATTTATCATTTCAAATTCGTCCTTATTTTATAGTATAATTTTAATAACAAGTTCAACTAAGATAGTGGTAGCGAGAAACGAAAATAGCAATGGCGGCAAAAAACGAAGATGGTGGTGGCGAAAAATGAAGATGGTGTCATGAAGGAAGAGGAAATAGCGGACCGCGATAAGGATTAAGGTGGTGAAGGCGACGAGCGTATAAACAATGTTTTATTTAGTTCGTGCTGTTTTTTTAAGAGGAGTTCTATTTTTTTTTAATTAATACTCATGAACAATGATTTATTTAGTTGGTTCTTAAAAAGTTGTTTGATTTTAAAATGGAGTTGTGGGGGAAAACTCTCTATATTTTAGTTGGGAGTGTATAAAAGTAGGTTAATTATTTGGAGAAATCATTAAACATAGAAAAGAAAGAAAAAATAACAAAAAAAAATGGTTGGCCAAATCCAATAACAAAAACTTAGTTTCTTTGAAAAAATAGAAAAAAACATATTATATTATTTTAGTTCAAATTAATTATACATTTATTTACTAAAATTTGATATTTTTCTTATGATATTACAAATACAAAAAATGAATTCCCAATCATACGTCTGTTTAAAATTGATATTATATTCAACTAAAATTTCATCATTCCATTAAATATTAAACAATATCTTCAATTTAAACACATAAAAATAAAATGTTCAAATATTAATTGAAAATAAATATTAAAAAAAAACACTCTTAAATATTTCCAACAATCTCAATAATATATAGTTAACCCATAGAAATAACATACAAAAATCTACCAACTAATATAAAATAAAATAGATACAAAATTAAATTTATATAATTAACTAAAATACATATACAATTATTTCAAAACCCGCGCTTAGCGCGGGTCTAAAACTAGTTATACTTAAAAGCGGAAGCCAAACTCTTCTAATGAACCACAGCTCACTATTGTTCATCTCTGCCATCTCACTCAGTCTTATCAAATTGGATGCTTGAGATCAAATCAGCTCACTATTCTCCCAACCCACTAACTTTTCTACATCAGCCTCTCTATCTCTCAAACCCTATTCGCATTTCCCTATGATCTCCTCGCTCTGTAACGGTTCAGAAACACCTCTTCTCTCTCATCTCAATTCTGTTTGTTAGGAGATTTCAACTTAAAACCATATGGTGTTAAGTGGAGTAACTCCTTTGATTTATATAGTGGCTTGGGAACTCTCATATGAGCGATATAGGACAGGAATCTAACACCTGTCTTTGAGTGCAACCCCTGGTTTGCATGAATGATTTGACTACGAGGGAATGATGAGAAATGTGCAACCCCCGACTTGCACGGATGATTTGACTACGAGAGAATGAGAGACCTATAACCTTAACTCTGATACTATGTTAGGAGGTTCCAACTTAAAATCATATGGTGCTAAGTGGAGTAACTCCTTTGATTTATATAATTGCTTGGAAACTCTTAGATGAGTAAGTATTTCCTGGACCTGTTCTCAATAAATTTTTCGCAACCCTAATGCTTCCGTTGCCGCCCTTATTCTTCCAAAGCTTTCATCGTTGTTGTAGGCTTCGTCCCATTTTCGGTATCAACAAGCCCCATACCGCCGTCTTCGTCTTGCAGAGATGAACACAATGCCACCAAAATCACCGCAATCGGAGTCCGGATGGGCCTTCAGGCGCCTCCAACCGCCTGCAGTACCACCACTCTTTAAAGTCTTGGATTTTGGGCTATAATGCCTCAACCAGTGCTCTAAATTCACCTTACGATATACCATCAGAACCGTCTCGACGAGACGATTCAAACACACAAAATCACACAACTATTCACCGCCGCACGCGCCCTTATGTGCGGCGCGTAGACTGCGTTATCGCTGTGCCCTCAGATTCACGCGCCTATTGCTGCTCTCATTGCCACGTCAGCCCTAGGTGCCCACGTCAGCGCCAAGTCAGTGCCACATCATTGCCACGTTCGCATTTGAACTATGCCACGTTAGCGTGTTGACTGTCACATCATCCGTTGACCGCCACGTTAACGCCACGTCACCAGTTCAACTAAGGTACTTCTCTTTAATCGGTTCAGGCATTTTTAGATTGTTTTTTTGTAAAGTTAGACCGGTTCCTGGGGGTTTTCGACTTTCTGATTCTGTTTCCGGGCTCCGTTTTGTGATTTGAGGCTGACAATATATACTTTTCTTTATATTCGCATAGTTTTTACGCCGGTTCACCTGTTTCTAGCCCGGTTCTTGGAGATTTAATACCGGTTCATGGACAATTTTGACATTTTGAATCCATCCATGACAACAGCTTCCCTAGGTTCAACAACAATGTTTGTGGGTTCTTAGCTCATTATCAATGTCAAAAAAAGTTCAGACCCTAGATCTACTGTCACCATGTCTATTGCAGATTTTGCCTCATTCCTCCTTCATATCTTCTCCAAAATTGGTACTGGTACAAATATTTCCACTGCTCTCTCACTTACTACAAGTAATTTCTCTTGGTTCTTTGATTCTGTCTGTTGTAATCACATAACATCTTATCCCAATATTTTTTCAACCAAACTATCCGTGATAAATATCCCTAGTATTCATACTGTTGATGGTTCTCAAATGCTTATTACACATACCGGTCAAATTTTTACTTCCAATCTTTCTATTCTTGACACGTATTTGATTCTAAATCTCACCTTAAATCTCTTGTCTGTTGGGCAACTTTACGAATTGGGATTTGAAGTCATATTTTCTAATAGTGATTGTCGTGTGCAGGATCTTCAGACAGGAGAAACTCTTGGAATTGGTCGTAAGGTTGGACGCCTATTTGAACTTACCAGTTTACACCTTCCATCTCCAACTCCACCATCACTACAACCAAATATCTATTCATCAACCTATGCAATCTCACCACTACCGCCTGTATCCTCTTCCTCATTATTATCTCCACAACCACCAGTGTCTCTCTCACTATCCCAACTTTGGCATGTTCAGTTAGACCATACTTCATCTAGTCGACTCAAATCGCTTATCTCTAGTGGTCAGTTAGGTTCAGTTCAACATGAGTCCTTCAAATGTATCAATTGTCAACTTGCCAAACAACCAGCCCTACCTTTCAAAGAGAGTTAGTGTATTTTCCTTGCACCCTTTGATCTAATTCATTCTAATATTTGTGGGCCTTTTCTTCATGCCTCGATGGGTGACCTTCGTTACTTTGTTATCTTTGTGGACGACTACTCTCGATATACATGGTTATTTCTTATGAAACATCAATCCGAACTATTCCAAATATATTTTGAGTTTTCTTTTATGGTTCAAACTCAATTTTCTAGAAATATCAATTTTTTTTGTTCAGATAATGCAATGGAATACAAGAATCGTGTTTTTCTTAATATGCTTCGCAAAAATAGTACGCTCTCCCATGGCTTGTGTCCTAGTACATCCCAACAAAATGGATGAGCCGAATGCAAACATTGACATATTCTTGACACAGTTCGTGCTCTCCTCATTTTTTCATCATGTCCTGAGCTTTTTTTGGGTGAGACTACCTGCACAACCGTCTACACAATATAAACCGTGTCCCTTCCGCTACAATTCAAAGTCAGTCTTCATTTGAACGCCTTTCGGTAAAACTCCTGATTACTCTGAACTCATAGTCTTTGGTTGCGCCTGTTTTGTTTTTCTCAAACCACATGAACACAATAAACTGGAACCAAGCGCTCGTCTGTATTGTTTTCTTGGATATGGCATTGAACATAAAGAGTATCGGTACTAGAATCTCATTTCTAAAACCCTTCGTATCTTGCTACATGTCATCTTTTGGGAATATCAAATGTTTTCTTCCTTACGGTCATTTGACATGTTAACCCTCACTAACTCCAGATTTTTTACTGATCCATCCAGTTGAGTTATTTCCAGAGGATACAGTTCCAGTTACTGTTGAGTCCACTCCAGCACCACCAGTTGAGTCTAGCCCTGCATTTTATGCTGAGTCCATCATAGAACCACCAACTGAACCCACTCTAGAACCACTAGTTGATCTCATCCTTCCAACTCCAGTGACCATGCTTGATACTTTTCCTGTAGTCGATGATCCTGTACCGCCTTCTGTTAACACTGTTGACGGCGCACTAGTTCAACAATGGATAGAACGAGGAATAGGTGCTGCCGGAGCGATGTTTGTGCGTCGGCAACAATATGGAGAATTTCCTCGGAGCCATAAACAAATATGTATCCCACTACTTTTGGATTCACAGTGAAGTTCCTCTTCTTCTCTCTTTCCTATGCTTTTACTACAGTTAAGTGTTTAGATTTATTGATTATTTTCCTAATATAGAAAAGGACTTCTTTACAGAAAATAACATGTCGTTACTATTTGTAATTGTGCTCCTAAATTTGCTGGAATGAATGAATGAAAACTCATCCACAAAGTTTTTGGAGCAATAAGGGATACTGCTCTAGATCGAACTTGCGTTCTGCACGAAGCTTGCAAGTTGAAGGAGGTACTTCTGCTTAACGGTGCGCGTCGATTGTGTTGCAACCGACGACAGCAGCGGTGACAATTCCTTGTTGCTGCAGAAATTAATAAAGAACGAGTTTACCGAATTAGTTTGGGTTGAGTCGCGAACTAGGTCGCTCAGTTTAAGATGTTTCGCGGCTCTGCCCAAGAAGCGTGCAAGCAGTATATTAGCCCCGTTGTCCCCAGGATAAAACAACTTAGAAATCTTCTTTGTCTAGGACGTTCTTTGCACTGTAGAAGTCCCGAAAACCAAACACCCCCACACACTGTTCGTAAAACGAACAAACTGCTCGGAAATCGAAGAAACTGTTGAAACCGGAACAGTGAAGAAATAAACTGTTTCAAAACAGTTTCATAACAGAACAGATCGGAACAGAACAGTTCTGAACAGATCGGAACACAGTGAACAGTTTCGGAAACGAAGAGCAATTTCAAAAAAAAAATAAAGAATAGTTTAAGCAGAAGAAGAAACCCGAAGAACAGTTTCTAATTGTTTTTACCAAGTCAAAAAACCGTTCTGAATTATTTTAATAATAAAAATAATTATTTTAAATAAATTTTATCTAAAAAAAATTATATAAGTGCCACCTCATCATGCGCGACGTGACGCGGCCAGATGGACGGTGGCGCGCGCGCGTGGTAAATCAGTAGGAATGTAACTCCTCTCCCCTCCAAAAAATGTGGGTACCCCTTGGGGCACACTCCAAGTGTCTCACATACTCCTAGATATCCTCCTCAATACCTCTTCTCCCAACCAATGTGGGATAGAAGGACTAGAGGGAAAAACATTTGACACTTTCTATAACAAAAAATAATTTAAAATTCATTTGCTCCAACATTCCTCACCGACGACCATGGGGCATGGCGGCGGCAATATAGAGAACGAGGAAAAGGGTGTTGACAGAGAGGTGGTTGCGTGTCGACAGCGGTATCGTGTGTTTTCTCGGAGCCATAAACCGATACTACGTCACCAGAGATGGCAGTTGCGCAACACAACAGGTTATGAAAGAACAGGTGAAGATTTCTTATCCTTACTTCCAGTAGATAGGTATTTTTTTTCTGCTGCTTTTATCATGTAGTCTTGGTCTATTAGGTTGTTCAAATCTAAACTTTTCTAAATCTATGTCATAATTAAAATGCAATTGTTCTTCTTCTACAATGTCATTAAATCATTTTTCTGCTCCTTCTCTCATGATTTTCTATTGTGCAATAGTAGTTTACAAGATACTAAGTGTCAATTTATGTGCAATAGTAATGATCGATATCATCCGTTTGCTCTCATATATATATACTAGCGTATAACCCGTGCCTGAAGGCACGGGTGTAAAAGAAATTGAACTTATTTTTATTTTTTTTATTTATATAATCTCCTATATTTATACAACATTCTAATGGCGAAAGAAACAGAGGAGCTCGGAGGTCCAACAATGACGAATGCGGAGTCAGTGATGGAAGAGAAGATTCACCAGTGCCCTATTTGTTTCTGTCTTTTTTCCTCTAGTCAAGCACTCAACAGCCATAAAAGAACACATGGAATTGCTTCATTGATATACTCTTCCTCCTGCTACTACTACTAAAGTAAATCATCTTTACCTTCATCACCATTTTTATCCTCAAAATACTTTCGAAGAACTCATAATAAAAAAATAAATAAAAAATAAAAAATTACCCATATAATATAGCACGTGCATCTCACGTGCTAAAATCCGTTCAAATTAACACTACTATTTGATAAAAGGGTTACATAAAAAATTGGCAACAAAAAAAGGATGACATTGAAAATAAAATAAAATTGCAGGGCCACATAAAAAATAAATAGCAAATAGGAGGATAAAAAATATATAATTTGTCCAATCAATAAAAAATTCAAAATTAAATTATTATTTCATTTTTAATCCTGTTTATTAGAATTTATGAAAACATTAATATTCAATTTCTTAATAGATCAAAAACTAAGAAATCAAATCAAATCTATGAATATATTTGTTAGGAAAATCAAAGAAAAAAATGAGAGATTAACATAAATGAAAAACTAATAAATAAAATTACTTTAATTGCCTTTCGTATGAAGATACTGCAAGCTGTGGTAGACCATGGTGGAGCAACTGAAGTGATCTTTACACCACAGTACATAAGATGGAGATAGCTTTTTCTTCTTCATGTTGTATTTGTTTTCTTGCACTTTGTCCCCTAAAAATTGAATAATTGGCAAATTCTGGAAAAGAATTGAAACATTTTTTATTTTTCGCCTCAATTTTTTTATTTTTATTTTGTTGGAAACACAAACAAAAAAAGGGAAGTAGAAACAGTAAGGCGGCATTTGTTTAGTGTTTCTATTCCCAAAAAAGGTAAGAACAAAAACAGAAATATGGGAATGAAAAATATGTTCTTGTTTTTTATCCAATTCTTAAGAATAGAACAAAAACCAAAATTTGGGAACAAATAAAAACACTAATCAAGTAGACTGACCCAAGTACTTGGCGGCAACTTTCGCCAAAGCTCCACCGGAATCAGCAACAGGGATGACAACCATCATTAACTTGCTTGCATCCTAAAATTCCAAACCCAAAGAAAAAATTAATCACATAAAAAAATGAAAAACAAATGATTAAAAGGTTGGAGCTTGGTTTAAATATGAACAAATTCATATGGCAAATATGAACAAATTCAATATCTAAAACCCAATTTGATGGTAGTGGTGATGAGACTGCGAGATTTTTCCATTCCAATTTCAAGATTTGAAACCCTAAACGTTTAAATCTAAAACCCAAATTCGAAAATTTTAAAAAAAATAAAATCATAAGGCAGAGAGCATACCTGAAGGTTTTGAGGTCGGCGCGAGCATCAACAGTGGGTTTTAGATCAAATTACATATGGAAGATGGTCTTCATGAGCAAGCCAACGCAATTTCTTTGAATTTCTCATGGCCATGGAAAGAGAGAGCAATCACTGGGCATTCAAGAAATTAGGAAAGGAATAAGGAATTATAATGACACATAAAAAAAAAAAACAGGGTAAAAAAAATTTAAAAAAATTGAGTGAATCCCTCAACTGCAATGAAAAAGAAATGAAAAAAGTTAATTAAGACGTTTAAAAATGAAAAAAGAAAACAATATTTATTTATGGAAGTAATTAAAGTTTAATTCAAAGGTTAATTAATTAAATTAATTTTTTTAATTAAGAAAATGAGTTAATCATTTGTCCAAAATTGAGTTAATTTCTTTATGTTTGTCCTAGTCATCAAATTTATTTAGCCTCGTCAGCAATTTTGTTTGTCCTAGTCATATTTTTTGTCTTAGTCATAAGTTTATCCTAGTCAGCCAAAAAATCATCCTGTTTTATATAATAGATATATATACACCCCCCTATACATACATATATATATATATATATATATATATATATATAAACTTGAATAAATATTATCCGAACTTCAAATAGTGAATATAAGCAAATATAGAAAAATGTTGTTTATAACTATATTAGTTGGTCCAACAATGACCAGTGGACAAACTATTTTTATTTTTATTGTGGTAACACATTTTTTTTTGGTATTTTAATCTCAACCACATGTATGAACGACTTTCATTTATTTAGATTATTTGTTTCGTTCTATTACTACGGGAACCTTTATTCATTGACTGAACAGTCGGAGCAATTTCACTGACACCACTAGTGATAAATGGTATACACGATTACCGTGGTTCGATTCCTGTCCTAAACGGTGTGTAATATCTCTTGAGTTTATCAACTTGATTTTTATTCTCATTTTGTTAACTGTATTTTATGTTTTTTCTGAATATTTTAATTCGTTTCGTAATAATAGCTTTAATTTTTGTGTTCTATTCAATTGGTTTTGCTGGTAGTTTCTTCACATTTATTTCAATTAATTTAGGGATATTTTCAATTAGTTTCATACTTTGATAACATTGAATTGGATCAATTTAAATGATTTTTTTCCTGTCAAAATCTAATTTTTAATATCATAGTTTGCAGTTTTTTTTTTTTGTCCATTTCTAAATTTATCCTTATTCATTGTCTGTCGTTATTAGGTGCAGGTGCAAGAGATTACTCTTTTTTTTGGAACCAAATAACTTATGCGCTGTTTGAAGGTTCCTGTAAATAGTCTGTTCGGTGTAAATAGTTTGTTCGGTGTATACATTTTCTTTCGTAAGTTGTACTTTGATTCTATCTACATAAAAGAAGGTAAAATCATATTATTATGGTTTTTTCCTATGTTGTTGTAAGAATGTGTATGTTATCGCATAGAAGAAGGTAAAGTCATATTATTATTGATTTTCCCTGCAATGTTGTAAGAATGTGTATATTCATGTGAGATTCATTTTAAGACATGAATTATTGTCGTAAAATATTTATTTAATGTGTCTTATGGGAGTTTCTATTTGGCTAAATTTTTCTTGAAGCATTTTGTAAGTGTATATATGTAATGAGTGTTTCTTAATAAAGCAAAATAGTGCTTTTAGGCACATGTGATGCACTAAAAGTTTGGTAACTCTTTTTGGGTTGTACAGTTTCTTTATTGTTGATATATATTTTTTATAATTTATTGTGTAGATTAAATTATAGATAAGATTGTAGAATAATATTGAATTTTTATATTATTGATTTTTTTATATTATTTTTTTCGTGCAATTTTTTTATGTCCAAATTTGTTTTTTTTGGATTTTTTCAGGGTGTAGATGAAACAGAAAAAAGAATCTATTAGAATCTCTATGTTGGTATATAAATAATATATATTTGTAAAGAATATATAATCTTTACGTTTCTTAATATGAATTGATAATATGGGTAAAATGATATTTATATTTATTTATTATTTGCATATAATCTATGTTATATCCATTATTTTATAGCTGTATAAGTTTGTCTCGATTATTAATTATTATTGATATTCAATTGTTAGCGTTATTGTTGTTCAAATGAAATAGGTACATAATGTTAGTCTTGATTGTTAGTTATTATTGATGTTCGACCATTTTTTATTTTTTATTTTTACACCCGTGCCTTTAGTCACAGGTTATACGCTAGTATTATATGACTCCAAATGTATAATATTAAATAATTTATTACTTTTGGACTTTTTTGAGATTTATCAATTAATTTTAACGGAAAATACTATTGCATTTTACTGTGAACTGTAGGGAGTAAATGTTTATGAAAAGTGTAAAACACAATTTAATCAGATCACAAGGAGACAATATGTCACTAACTTCTGTTTATATATATATATATATATATATAGTTAAATTAAATTTATCAAGTATATTTGAATTTATATTCGATAAAATAATTAATTAAATATAATATTAATGGGTATTTATAAAAAAATATTGGGAATAATTAATAAACAAATTTCTCCATAATCTAATTAAAAATTTAAAAAACAAAAAGTACAAACCCCTAATAAATTTTTATTATTGAATGTCTCAAATAATACTTCAAATTGGAATTTATTTTTATAATTTATTTTGTTAATTTTTATTGTTAATATTTTAATTAACATTGAATATAATATTATATACAATTTTATATTTATTTATTGACATATAAAATTTATGATATAACTGAAAGATTAAAAATTTTATTTCAGGAAAATTTTTTAAGTGGCAAATGCTCCTTTAAGAGTTCGATATCATCTATATCACCCAGAAGTCCGAGTGACTGTCCAACCGGAGAGCGGACAACTAATGCGTTCTGCTTATTAAACAGGATTCTATGGTCGGTCTGTGACCATTTAGAAAATAAAAATAAAAATTTATTATTTAAAGAACAATTTACTAATTTTCTCGTAATTAAATTAATTTTTTATTTTGATTTTTTAATTTGGGCCTTTTGGGCCCAAATAGTTAGGCCCAATACTAGCTAAACCCTATATTCAATTGAAAAGCTTTTCATGCCTCATTGGCATTGAAGCCCATACTTTACCAATCAAAGGGCATGTTTTTTTTTTAAAGCTATTTTTTAAAATAAATAAAATTGATTTTCCTAAAAAAAAATATATATATGCTTAAGGTATATTTTTAGAAACTTTAAATTGTAAACTAGATAAAGGCTAAGTTATTTATTTTTATTTATTTTTTATTATTAGAGCATCTCTAACCATTTAGGTCTCATAATTTTAATTTAAATAGAATTTTTATTTGGTAATAATTCAATTCAATTTTTTTTTTAATTAGTTAATTTTACGAATTTTTATTTTAAAAATTATAAACGCTCAAATTACCTAGCTAACAGTTTTTATTTTAATTTAAATAGAATTTTTATTTGGTAAATTTTTTTTAATTAGTTAATTTTACGAATTTTTATTTTAAAAATTATAAACGCTCAAATTACCTAGCTATGTTGTTTTTATTTTAATTTAAATAATCTTAGTTAAATTAAAACACTTAATTTATTTTTGTCGAGATAAACAATATGTAAATTTAATTAAAATATACAAATTAATTCATACAAAATAAAATAATTTAGGCCGCCCACATGCCTTAAATTTTCTTCTCAGATAGGCTTACTATTTAACTTTTTATTTAAAAAATTATATTTTTTAAAATAAAAAAAAATATGGTTGGAATATTAATCCAATTCTTGTTCTATAAAATAATTTTATAATTATTAAAAAAACAAAAAAACTATTGGAATATTACATCCATTATTACTCTATAAAAATACTTTTGTAATTATTAAAAAATTATTGGAATATTACATCCAATTCTTATTCTATAAAATTATTTTTCTAGTGGGCATCTCTTTGTTGAGAATCTAATTTTAACTTTTTTAGACGAAAGTTATTCCACTTTTAATTAATTAAGTCACATGTGGGATGAACGGCAGAGCAGATATGCACTATCTAAAAGAACTCCGAAAGGGCTTGAGAGGCTGTCGATTACTGATATGTACTTAGAGGGTCCCCTCGTCTTTTCTAGCTTTTCTGTATTTTCTTTTTCCAACAAAAAAAAAAAGAAGAAGTTAAATCACTTGTAGAATTACTATCATTTCATTGGTTTAATCAAAATATCCTCCCACACTATTCCAACTTGACAACCTTTTTGAATTAATTCTTTTAGAATTTTTTTTAATCTCTCCATTCAGAATGAGAATTTTTAGTGAACAGTCTACGAAATTAAAATTTTAGTTAATGTAATTCATGCGCTATAGTAATTTTTTCAAAAATTTAAAATTACTGTAAAAAATCGAAAAATCATTGTACGTCATAAAAGTTAACGGAAGATTCAATTCTCCGTTTTAACAATTTTTATTTTTTTAATATATATTTTTAAAAAATATTAAAATCTTTTTTTTTTTCACATGAATATGCCCTAGTGGCTAGTGCTTTAATATATGGGACATCTTTTTAGTTATGAAAAATCAAGATAAGACCTTACTACTTTTATTCCCATTGACTTCTTCTTTGAGAAGACACCTATTTTTTTTTTTTTAAGTAAAAGGTGTTTTTACACTATGATCCCCTTAAGTTTTACCATTATTTCACTTTGGTCCCTTTAGTTACAATTTGAACACACCACACCCTGAAGTTCCATATATAATCATTCCACTTTAGTCCAAATCAGTAACTCCATCACAATTTTGTATCAACTCACGTCTCGTACACCTAATTTTTTGTTAACGGAATTTTATAAGCATTTTCAACCTATATATATTTGGGCAGGAAGACGAATAGGAAGGCAGGGTGTGGCATAAAATGCTTATAAAATCTCTTAAAATAATATGGTGGAATGCAGGTGACTGTTTTCCGTCCAAACTTGTGATTAGGGATGGTCATGAGCCCAGAGGCCCAATCGGCCCGGCCAGCCCGACCCTATTTTTTTAGGGCTTGGGCTTAGTATTTGAGCCCATGGGCCGGGCTAGAGCCCAAAGACTAAGGGCCATTCATTTTTAGGGCCGGGCTAGGGCCCAAAGACTAAGGGCCATTCATTTTTAGGGCCGGGCTAGGGCTTGATCATTTTTGTTTAGGGCCGACCCGGCCCGGCTCAAACTTTTTTAAAATATAAAAAATATTATATATATATATATATATATATATATATATATATATATATATATAGAGAGAGAGAGAGAGAGAGAGAGAGAGAGAAGAGAGAGAGAGAGAGAGAGAAAGAGTTGAGAAGCCATTTTGTAATTTTCGATTTCAGTTAGAGAATTTAGCAAACCCTAGTTTCATTCCTCTTCATAAAGAGAGGGTTGAAGGACCATTTTGTAATTTTAGTATTTAGTTTTTAAATTTTTAAAAAAAAATTATAGGGCCGGGCCTGAGCTTAATTTTTTTTTTGTAGGGCCCGGCTTGGGCATCAAATTAGGGCCCGATCATAGGGCCGGGCCGGGTTAGGGCCTAATATTTTTGTGTAATACCCTAGTCAAAACCCGGCCCGGCCCATGATCATCCCTACTTGTGATGGAGTTAGTGATTTAGACTAAATTGGGATGACTATGAAACTCCAGAATGTTATACGTTCAAATTGCGACCATGCGAACCAAAGTGAAATAATGGTCAAACTTTTGGGCTATAAAGTGTTAAAACCCCTTGAACAAACAAAAAAGAAAAAATCTCCATGGTAGGGACCAAACAAAGAACACACCACATATAGCCAAATGCATAGGCATGCCAAAAGGAATCATTTTATTTGATGAGTGATATCTAACCAGAAGAATCCACATGGATTTTTGCCTTCTTCTTCCCTTTTATGGACAATGACTATTCATTCATTTTTTTATAATATTTAGGATTAATTACATTTTGTCCCCATGTAATTTGATGGAATTGCGCTTTATCCCATGTGGTAGTTTTGTGAGATTTCACCTCGGATGTAGCAGAAAAGATTGTCTGATATATAAAGTAACATATGGATTACTACTAATACCTTGGTTTAAAAAAAAATTAGCCACGTAGACTCGTCCAAAAGGTAATGGTCGCATGGGAGCGTTACACTTTGTCCCCCTGTAATTTAACCGAATTGTACTTTTCACCCCTATATGTTTTCGTCCCCAAGTGCAAATTTCTAAATTGTTTAATTTCGCAAGTTGCATGTCTATTTTATCCACAAAATAGGGTTTTTTTGGTGAATAATTCACGAAATTAAAATTTTAACTTATGCAGTTCACGGGTTACAATAATTTTTTCAGAAATACAAAATTACTGTAATACATAAAAATTACTGTAATTTTTTTATTTAAAAAAGTAAAGTAACTTTTATGGCGTATTTTTGGATTTTTGACAATAATTTTGAACTTTTAAAAAAATTATTGTAGTGCGTGTAATGTAAGAATTAAAATTTTAATTTCGTGTAGTATTTACAAAAAAAAAAAAAAAAATTGTATCACAACTAACGTGGCAATCTGACTCGACATGCCATGTCATCATTTTTATTTTCATAAAAAAAGAGTAAATAAAGCATAAAAATATTTTAAACATGGAAAATCATGTAGCCAAACAAACCCTAATTAGTCATCCTAGTAACATTATTGAGAGAGAAAGAGATGCATAAAAAACATATAATATACACATGTACATGTATGTATAGATTAAGTATATGTACTTAATGTTGTATACACACAAACAATCAAAACAACGTAGGATGCCATAAAACACACACATATCATGGATTAATTGCCTTTTAACTCCTTGTACTTTGATCTACTTTCATTTAGCCGCCTCTGCTTTTAAAACCTACACTTTACTCCTTCCGACTTGAAATAAATTCGAAAACTATTTTTTTTGACTTAATGGAATATGTTGGAAATTGTGTGAAATTAAATTTTTCATCTAAATTTTGCAAGAAATAAATAAAACTATCTGTTATTTTAATTTTATTTTGTCTTCATTAAAAAAATAAAATCAGAGAAAGAAAGAGAGCCAGCGAGAAAATGTGAGTTTCTCCCTTTAATCAAGAGTAAAAAAGCGTGTGGTGATGTGTAGGTTTCAAAGTAGAGGAGTTGAAATGAAACAAGACCAAATTACGAGGGGGTAAAAGGCAATTAGCACCACAAACTCATATATGCCACTTTATCTCCTGTGATTTGATCGAATTACACTTTACACGTCTATGTTATTTTCATTACCAGTTACTTCCTTGTAGTTCTGACTTAAGTGGAACGATTAAATAACTAATAAAATTTCACAAAATGATAAATTTACCTGTATACCAGACTCGACTTGTGGGAATAAAGAAAAGGAAAAAACAAAGCGACAAGTGGACAGTATCAGACCCGATCCAAAGACATAGATATCAACTAATATTAAATAACTTATTAATTTTGATTTTTCTGAGGTTTGACCATTAAATTTAAAAAAAAAAAATGTAACCGTTGCATTGTACTCTGAACTACAGAGAAAACAAGTGCTTACGAAAATACCACAAGAGTATAAAGTGCAATTCGATCGAACAACAGCGTAATAAAGTGCCGTTAATCACACAGATATATGTAAATATCTTATGAAAAACATATTTATATAAATATAATTGATGATTTTTTTCTTCTTTTGCATGAGTGGATAGCATTCATGCACATACATGGGAAGCCATGCCCCAATGTCTAAACTTTGATTAACAAAACATATGTAAGTGCTTTGCATGTTTTTTTTTTTACTTCTTTTTCTCCATTATTTTCTTGGGAAAACAAACACCACCATCCAATTTATTTGTATTTATTGAACAATTATATAAGGGCAAAAATGGAAAAAATAATGTGGTGAGAAGAGTGGGATGCAATTGGAATTGCCTTCATTGGCTTATTATTATCATGTTTTGTAGTGTAGAGGGGCCAATTATTGTTAATTTTTTTTTTAGGGTTAATTCCTTTTTAGCCCCTTATAGTTTGATCTTATTTCATTTTAACCCCTCTACTTTAAAAATCTATACTCTCCGTCCCTTCTACTCTTGTCTAAAAGGAGAAACTCATATTTTATTTAAAGAAAATATGAAATGAATCATTTTTAAGTTAAATTTAATAATTTTTTTGCTTTTTTTTTTTTTCGAAAGCAAAATAAAAATAGAATAAAATAAAGGGGATTTTTTTTTTCGTGTAAAATTTAGATGAAAATTTTAATTTGACCTATTTTTAGCATATTTAGTTGAATAAAAATAGTTAATTTTCCAATTTATTATAAGTAGAAGGGGTAAAATATAGATTTTTAAAATATAGGGGACAAAATAAAATAAAATCAAAGTACAAAGGGGAAGCAAGGCAATTACTTATTTTTTTTTCCTTATTATTTCTAAATTAGTAAAATTAATGAAAATAAAGCAAACTAAACGTTTGAAGTAATTACAAAGAATTCCTAACTATTTAGATATATGTCGCAATCGAGTCCTCAAAGTGTTTATTTTTGGTTGCAATTAGGTTTATTTTGGTGTTTGTCGTTAACTTTTTTGTTTTCCTGAAAAAAAAAATACAAATACAAATACGCGAATTTTTATTTGATTTTTATGTTCCCAATTTTTTTATACATTTTTTTTGAGATCATAGCGATTTTGTTCTCATATTTTTACATTTGTTCGCATTTTTTGAAAAAAAAAAAAAAAAACCTTTAGTTAATAGCTTTTGATGATGTTAATGGATGCTCTAAATATTATGCTATTCTCGTGCAACGTATACACTAAAGAATAGGGTAACATCAAAAGAAGAAGAAAAAATATTTTGGTGTTTGTCGTTAACTTTTTTGTTTTCCTAAAGAAAAAATACAAATACGCAAATTTTTTATTTCTTTTATGTTCCCAATTTTTTTTACCCCCTTATAGTTTGATCTTATTTCATTTTAACCCCTCTATTTTAAAAATCTATACGCTCTGTCCTTCCTACTCTTGACTAAAAGGAGAAACTCATATTTTATTTTAAAAATATATGACATGAATCCTTTTTAAGTTAAATTTATTTTATTTTTTTTCAAAAGCAAAATAAAAATTAAAATAAAATAAAGGGGATTTTTTCTTTTTCGTGTCAAATTTAGATGAAAATTTTAATTTGACCTATTTTTAGCATATTTAGTTGAATAAAAATAGTTAATTTTCCAATTTATTATAAGTAGAAGGGGTAAAATATAGATTTTTAAAATATAGGGGACAAAATAAAATAAAATAAAATCAAAGTACAAAGGGGAAGAAAGGCAATTACTTTTTTTTTTCCTTATTATTTCTAAATTAGTAAAATTAATGAAAATAAAGCAAACTATAAGTTTGAAGTAATTACAAAGAATTCCTAACTATTTAGATATATGTCGCAATCGAGTCCTCAAAGTGTTTATTTTTGGTTGCAATTAGGTTTATTTTGGTGTTTGTCGTTAACTTTTTTGTTTTCCTGGAAAAAAAAAATACAAATACAAATACGCGAATTTTCTATTTGATTTTTATTTCTTTTATGTTCCCAAATTTTTTATACATTTTTTTTGAGATCATAGCAATTTTGTTCTCATATTTTTACATTTGTTCCCATTTTTTTAAAAAAAAAAACAAAAAAAAAACACTTTAGTTAATAGCTTTTGATGATGTTAATGGATGCTCTAAATATTATGCTATTCTCGTGCAACGTATACACTAAAGAATAGGGTAACATCGAAAGAAGAAGAAAAAATATTTTGGTGTTTGTCGTTAACTTTTTTGTTTTCCTGAAAAAAAAATAGAAATACAAATACGCAAATTTTTTATTTCTTTTATGTTCCCAATTTCTTTATACATTTTTTTTGGGATCATGGCAATTTTGTTCTCATATTTTTACATTTGTTCCCATTTTTTGAAAAAAAAAAAAACACTTTAGTTAATAGCTTTCGATGATGTTAATGGATACTCTAAATATTATTCTATTCTTGTGAAAGGTATACGCTGAAGAATAGAGTAACATCAATAGAAGAAGAAAAAAAACACAGCAACTTGGTTTAAATTACATTTTGCACCTCTCAACTTTCAATTGAATGTATTATCATATAGAATTGTGTCTAAAATGTCTAATTAACCGATTTTGACAAAAAACTATATCATAAATTAGGACCGTTTTTAAAGAGTTGAAATTAATTTGAGGAGAATGAATAGATAAGGTTGAATTATACAAGTCTTTTCGGGAAAAAAATCTAACCCATAAATTTCGCACCTTGACTTCTAAAACGATTAAATTAAATTACATTTTATACCCTGTAAATTTCACTTTGGTATCTTTAGGCATGGAAAATTTCATACCTCCTCTTTTAAGATAATTAAATTAGACTACATGTCATACCCTATAAGTTCAACTTTGGTACCTTTAGGTATGGAAAATTCCTAGAATATTAAATAACGTAAAATAAACGCTAATTTCGCCTCAAGATTTATTTTCAAACAACAGTTTGAAATCTCCAACTTGTAAACCAAACCGATACGTTATACATATTTCAAACGAAAATTAATTTAAATATTATGAGCATTTGGTAATTTATTAAATGCAACAAGAATTCGAATTACAATTGTTAAGCTACATTTTTGGTAATTATTTATTTATTTTTTAAAATGAAATTTAGGGTTTTTCAACTCAATTTAGTTTGAAATTCTTATGTGATGTACCAAACAAGTGCTAAATAGATAGGATAAAATTTATCGTGCACGAGTTTTCCAACAAACAAAGCCTTAGGTACGTCGTGCTACAAATGGCGCTATCATGTATAAAAACTCAAATAGAAGATATTTCTTCTCGTAAATCATCAATTTTCTATAAGAGAAAAAATTGATCACGAAATTTGGACCACGTTTGATACCAACAATACTCAGACTAGGATTAATTATTATTAAATCATTCAAAAATTGAATAATTTTTGTTTTAGGATTCATAAAAGACGAGAAAATATCTTCGGATCGGAATTGGATGGGAATGAATGAAAAATTATTAAATTATTAGACGAATTACTTTTTATAAATATTAATATAATAAACAAACACCAAGCAAAAAGGCTATTCTTCAATATGCCGACATAAACTTTATGATTTAGTGGCCCAAAAAAGTGATTTTTAGTTAGCATGGCAATAGCCATAAATATAAGTGTTTTTTATTTTTTTGGGATCAACGGTCCACGGAATTAAAAATTTAACCTACACAGTCCATTCACTATAATATTTTTTTCAAAAGTCTAAAATCACTGTACGTTATAAAAAATATTATACTGCAATTTTTTTTACTTGAAAAAAGTCAGTAAATTTAGACTTCCAAAAAAAATAATATAATACCTAAACTGCATGTGCTAAAATTTAATTACGTAACCCTAAATATAACCTTTTTCTAATATATAATCTCAATAATAACTAGACATCATTGCAATAACAATATCTAAGCAAAAACATATCATTATCTCGTACCCAAAAATTTGGAGGATTTGATTCAAATTAAAATATTTGACACTTTGCACCCCTAAAGTTTGATCATTATTTCACTTTGATCCCTATAGTTTCAATGTAAAAACATGATATCCTGAATTTTTGTAATTGATCTCACTTCAATCCAAATCAATAGTTCCATTACAATGTTGGATGCCAAACCATCACCTATTGTGCATAAAACTATTCTACAGAAGACCTTAAGGATATTTTCATTCTCTTCGTTTTCGTTTTTGTTTTCCCTCCACAAATTTTGTGTGTGTATATATATATATATATATATACACACTCTCCTCCCATTCTTCTTCCCACCCAAGTACTTAGAAGCTAGAAATGACCATGAAACCCTTTACAACCAGTCACACGTGCAACAAATGACTATTTACTGTTCAAAATTGTAATGAAAAAAATAGAATAACATCAAAGACGCCCAACAATTTTTCATAATATGACTAACCTCCCTCGTGATTTTACCCTCCAACCATTTAACAACAATAATTTGTCATATTTACCCCTAAACTTTAAACCCTAAACCCAAATCACTCATCATCATTCAATAAGGGTAAATAGGAGAAGCATAATATAAACCGCAAAATATGCGCATTGACTAATCCAACGATCACAATGAAACACAATATTTATCAACCGTTGGATTCAGGCTCGCTAACATTATGAACATATCCAATTTAGAGAGAGAGAGAGGGGGGAACCATAAGAAGGGTCCCACATATTGGAGAGAGATAGGGGGGAACCATAAGAAGGGTCCCACACCATTGTAGAGAGAGAGAGAGAGGGGAACCATAAGAAGGTCCCACACCATTGTAGAAAGAGAAAGGGACCATGGCCACTAGGACCTCAAGGCAAAGTTGGTAGGGGTCCATCAAAGATGTGATACACATTACTAAGCTCCACAATTCCATGTTTCAAGATTTTTTATACAAACTTTAAAACCTTCACAATGACTCACACCAACCCTAACTTATCCTCTTCCAACACCGCAACCCCCCAACCCACCCCCACTCAAATGCCTATAAATTGCCCTGCAAAACCCTCCACCACACATAACACAGCAAGAGAGAGAAACACAAGTCATCTAGAGAGAGAGAGAGATGGATACCTTCCCAATCATTGATATGGAGAAACTCAATGGTGATGAGAGAGCTCCAACAATGGAGATCATAAGAGATGCCTGTGAAAACTGGGGCTTCTTTGAGGTACTCCTCCTCCTCCAAAGAGCGAGCGAGCGAGAGAGAGAGACGCGTACTCTCTCTCTCTATTCTCTCTCTTGTTTCTCTCTCCGCAGGTTGAACTAACATGTGTGTTCTCTTTGGTTTCAGCTGGTGAACCATGGGATATCCATTGAGCTCCTGGACAAAGTGGAGAGGATGACAAAAGAGCATTACAGTAAGTGTATGGAACAAAAATTTAAGGAAATGGTGGCAAGTAAAGGGTTGGAGGGTGTTCAGACAGAAATCAATGACTTGGACTGGGAGAGTACCTTCTTCTTACGCCACCTCCCGGTTTCTAACATCAACGAAATCCCGGATCTTGAAGATGAATACAGGTTATAATCGAACGGTTAAAATTCAATTATAGAAATTACCCGTTTGGGTTTCTAACATCAACGAAATCCCGGATCTTGAAGATGAATACAGGTTATAATCGAACGGTTAAAAATCAATTATAGAAATTACCCGTTTGAGATATGGTTTGGAGGCATCAACCAAACCCAAAATTTGAAATTTTTTAATATATTTCATTTTTTTAGTTTTATTTTCTGTTGATGACAGGAAAGAACTGGAGCTTGGAATGAGAAATATTAGGGCCCGTTTGGCTATCCTCTATTATCCAATTATATGAATTATATTATTTTTTACGGGAATTGATTTTCGTATTTTTCCATTTACCTACCATTTACAAATTGTTTTTTAACAAAGAAACATACAATTGTTTTAGTTTTAGTTCTTATAGCTGAACACTAAATGATAACAATTCATAAGTTGATTAAATGCAAAATATTTTTCATTTTTGCTAAAATTTGACTTTTTTCAATATATATATATAATTTTTTATTTTTTATTTATTTATGACAGGAAAACAATGAAGGAATTTGCAGAGGGACTAGAGAAACTAGCAGAGGATCTCCTAGATTTACTGTGTGAGAATCTAGGGTTAGAGAAAGGGTACCTCAAGAATGCTTTCTATGGCTCGAAGGGTCCCACCTTCGGTACAAAGGTGAGCAATTATCCACCGTGTCCGAAGCCAGAGCTTATCAAAGGCCTGCGAGCCCACACCGATGCCGGAGGCATCATATTGCTCTTCCAAGATGATAAGGTCAGCGGTCTTCAGCTTCTAAAAGACGGCGAATGGGTGGATGTGCCGCCGCTCCACCACTCCATTGTGATCAACTTGGGCGACCAACTTGAGGTATTTTAAAAAAAAAAAAAAAAAAAAAAAAAAGGTTAATTACACTTTACCCCCTGTAGTTTGGCCAATTTGCACTTACCCCATGTGGTTTAAAAATCGTCACTTACCCCGTGGTCAAATATTTGGTGCACTTACCCCCCCTACATCAAGAGGGTAAGTGGTTTGAAAATCTGACCATAGGGGAGTAAGTGACGATTTTCAAACCACATGAGGATAAAGTGCAAATTGGCCAAACTACAGGTGGCTAAAGTGTAATTAACCCAAAAAAAACCCTAAACAGAAAACGTTAAGGGAATGTTTGGCTTGCAACGGAGGCTTTGCTCTTCCATTTTTCACCTGCTCTAAAAAGTGTAAAAAAACTGTCTTCAACACCTGTCTTAAGCATTTGTATAGAGTTTTTTGTTGCCAAATTTTTGTTTCTGTTCCAAAAAAAAATTATTTTCAGAATCTGGGATCACTACAAAAAGTAGATTTTTCTGTTCTCGTATCTCAGTTTCTGTTTCAATTTTTTTGAGAACAGAAACACTAAAAAACGGGTCTCCACCTATCCTAGAAACAGTTTTTACCACCCATCAAAACATTAACTTCTGTGTTCAAAAAACTGTTTTCAAAATCACAAACCAAACAGACCCTAAACTTCTATCTTCTAAATGTTGAAGGTAATCACGAATGGGAAATACAAGAGCGTGATGCACCGTGTGATAGCTCAGCCGGACGGTAACAGAATGTCAATAGCTTCCTTCTATAATCCGGGAAGCGACGCCGTCATATTTCCAGCACCTGCATTGATAGATAAAGAAGAAGAAGAAAAAGAGACAAAGCAAATATACCCGAAATTCGTGTTTGAAGATTACATGAAGCTCTATGCAGGTCTGAAGTTCCAGGAAAAGGAGCCTCGGTTTGAAGCCATGAAAACCATGGAGAAGACAGTCAACTTGGGTCCAATTGCAACAGTTTGAGGCAATAAAAACAAACCTAGGGCTTGCTCTTTTTGTTGTGTATTTTTTTTTTGGGTGTTGGTGTTTGGATAATTTGGTTAAAAGGGTTTTTCTTGGTTTGTATGATTTGGGGTTTCTAGGAGCCGTTTGGGAGGTGTTAAATGTGTTAAGTTTTTTTTTTTTTTGGTATTTTAAATAAAGATTTCTATTTATATAACATGTGATGATTATTACTTAATGCTAATGCCACCTGAGAATCTAAGGCAGTGTTTGGACAAGGAATTAAATTGTACCAGAGTCTATATAAACTATGCATAACACTCACTCAGGCTGATAACATTATCCCTAATCCTTATTCTTGCTTATCCCTACGGCCAAACAGCTAAGGTACAAAGCCTATAAAAGAATCATCAAGCATTTCAACCACTATTATCCGCAAACCCTAAATCTATAATTATAAATCAGGGCGGTGAAGGCTTGACACATTATTTTTTGTCAATCGAATGGCTGAGGAGTAAATCTCAACTAAGGGATATTTTCATCCCTTGGATTATATATCCAAAGAGACCTTAGCCTTTGTATTTATGGCTTTAATTAACTAATTACATTTTAAATTCCATAAGCGTGACTGAGTGAGCATTAATCAAAAAAATATGGGAAATGCAGACAAAAACACATAAAATTATGGGAAATGAAAATAAAAATTCAAACAATTACGCAAAAATAACCTTCATCATATATGGAAATTCCAATTCATTTTCATGAAATTTAAATGTAACAAATATGGAAAAAAAATTAGAACATAAAATTGATTGAACCAAGCTCAAGAGTGCTATTTTTCGTAAGTAATGAAAAATATTAAGACCAAATTCCTTCCTAGTTTTAGCAAATTTGTTTTTTCTCCAACTCAAGCATACAAAAAGGAAGCCATGAATGAGGGAAACATTTTAGGTAGTGTTTGGTTGCATGGAATTGGATGCTCGGAATTAAAATTAGAAACAAAACGCATGTAAAATCGGAAAAAAAAAAAATTACATGCGTTCATTTTCTGAATTCCAATTCCTTAGCTTCAAATTCTGTCCTCCCAAACGCTCCCTTAAGGCACATTCACTACCCCCGAAACTTGACTAACCTCATCTTCCTTAGCAGCATCGGTTCCCACCACCGCATCCCCATTGGAGCAATGATTCTTCATCACCAACGAGATATCGGTTTCCGATGCTCCGGCAAGCTTAAAACGTTCAACAGCGGTATCCAAGTTCTTCTTCCACCCCGAAAACCCTAATTTACACTCGACCTGAGAACGCTCAAACAGCATATTCCCCCAAAATAAATGAATCTGAGATCTCATCACTGCAGCTTGCTCCGCTGCTTCCTCCGCTGCCGAAACATCCTCGATTTCTTGACCTGTCTCTTGTTTTTTCTTCCTCTTTAAAAATTCCTCCTTCTTGCTCGAATTCGTCTCTTTCACATCGTTCGACCTTTGTTCCTCCAATTTCTCCCATATTTTGGTCGCAGCATTCATTTTCTCCTCTGCACTGTCAAAAAGCTTAATCGTCTCTGTGTAATCCCATTTCGAGATATCCTCTTTCTTAGCGAGAACAAACGACCAATGGAGTTTTGCCATCTCAAATTGCTGTTGCCCTAACGCCAATAGTCCCTCGTAAAAATCAGGTTTTATCAAAAGCGCTTCTTCATATTTCTCTTTAGCCAAACCATACTTATCCTTCACCCAATCATAAGCTACTTGGAGCTGAGCAGAGACAACCTCCTTTGAAGCAGACTCATCCACGGGGATTCTTTTTCTAGCAGCACACATATGAACATTACCCCAATTGAAAAAAGCTAAAGCAGCCACTTCCTGAAATTTCAAAGCAGCTTTTTCGAAAAGCTCTTGGGCGTCTTCGCTTGTTACAGTCTCCTCCAAAGCTTCTGAACAAAGCTCCATACCAAGTTCATGGAGGTCGATGTGCGTATCGGGGTCAATCCCAACATGGGTTCTGAACAATTGAGCGAATTCGAATAGCCAATCGTCCATTTCCACTTCTTTGCCTTCTGGATCTTCTGAAATTCCAGTCTTGTCCTTCAGAACAGAAATGTCTAGAACAGAATCGCCAGGAGAAGAAGTACGAGAAACGCTCTCATCTCCTTTGATTTCATCATTTTCGAGAGGCTTCTCTTCTTCTTCTTCCTCCTCCTCCAATAATGGTGGTTCTTGATCAGGACCCACCTCAACGATGTGCAGTCTCAACATCCCAATTGAATCATCTTTATCAACAGACAATTCTGCTAATCGGAGCTCAGATGTACACGTTATTGTCACCAAATCATCATCGTTGTCCCTATACTTAATCAATACAGATTTCGACGAGGGGAAGCGTTTGGCTACAATCTCCCTCAGTTCCTTAAATCTGCAATTGATTGGCATTTGGGCAAGCCTTATGTCATGACTGTAAACAAATTTCAATGACCGCCATTTAATTACAGGTTGAGAAGCCTGTTTTTGACCGGGAATCGACAGAGAAGAAGATGACCTTTCCTTTTGATTATTATCCATAACTAGATTCATATTAGACTTTGAAGAAGAAGAAGAAGAAGAACCATTTGATGGCTTCAAAACAAGTTTTGGAAATTGGGTTTTGATTTCGGGACCATTTTCAGTTGTTGGAAGTGGATTGGGCTTATCGGGCTTATTATTAGCTATGGGTGGAGTTGATGGTTTTTTGGGGCCCGTCCGGGCTGGCAAACAAGGCCCGAGCCCAGCAATTGGAGCACCTCTAACAGCAGAAGCACCAAGAGCAGCTGGAGACGGCCGGCTATGGAGGTCCTGCTGAGGCCCGACCTCAGCCCTTAGACGTCTAGAGATCTCCAGAGCATCACCATGATTAGGATCAGCACCCAATAGGGATTGTATATCCTGCATCGCCATATCGTACTTTCCCATGGCTTCGTAAGCACGGGCCCTCCGCAGGAGAGCCCGAACAAAAACCGGCTGAACCTGAAGCGCTAAAGAACACTCAGAAATCACAGACTCATAATCTACGGGCCTCATTTGCATCAAACAAGCAGCTCTATTGCTGTGAAACACGGCCCGTTCGGGGTGCGATTTGGGGATGAGTTTAAGGGCATTCTCATATTGCTGAAGAGCACCTACATAATCCTTAGCTTGAAACCTCTTGTTTCCTTCTTCCTTGAGCTCGTTAGCTCTCTTCAAGAAAATCAAAGAGCTCAAATCAACGCCGCCATTAACGTTCGGCGCAAGGTTTTTGTCTCCAACCGAAGAAACTTGGTTCTGGGTTTGATTAACACTACCTTTCTTTTTCCTACCCCCGGATTTCCCCATGTAAATTCTCACACAACACCCTCACTCCAAATCAAATCAAAATTTATGCTGAATTCAAGGTACCGTAAAAACAAAGATTATCAATCGGAATCGCTCATAAACAATCTTCGATTAAAAACAATAAGAACAGATTCAGATTGGGGAAAGAGCAACTTACGTTTAACTTCAAACTAATCGACCGTTCTTCTATCGATTTTCCAGCGATTTCTGATTCAAATTCGAAGATTTCTGATTCAAATTCGAAGATCCAGGAGCTGAAATTCGAGAGAAAATGAGGAGGAAGGATTTGGGGGAGGGGGTTTGTTTTCGGGGGAGAGAGTTTTGAATTTGGAAACCCTAGATAGACGGTTTAGTGTGAGACTATAAGTAAGATTGTATATCCGGTGTGGGCCCCCACGCATCATGGAGAATCACAGCCGTTGGATTTAATAAATGGAAGGATCACCGTTTATTGTTTTCCATAATTGGATCCTACACCCAAATGAGATTTGTGCTTTTTTTTGAGATTCAAAATTGGGAATAAATTAAAGATAAATTGATAAAATTAACATAATATTTTATTTTTATTATTAGAATTTTAGTCAACAGTTCACGAAATTAATTATTTTGTATATCCAGTACATGTGTTATAATAATTTTTTTAATAAGTTTAAAGTCACTGTAATATATGAAAGTTATTGTACATATTTTTTGTGAATATTTCATAAATTAAAAATTTTTGTCCATGCAATTGACAGGTTACAATATATTTTTTTAAAAGTTCAAAATTACTGCACTACATGAAAGTCACTATACATTTTTTTTAGTGAATTGTTCACAAACATACAAATTTTGTCCATGTAGTCTACACGTTACAGTATTTTTTTTTTTAGAAGTTCAAAGTTACTGCACGATATGAAAGTTATTGTACACGTTTTTGGTGAATAATTCACAAATTTAAACTTTTTGCCGAAGCAGTCCTCAAGTTACAGTATTTTTTTTCAGAATTTCAAAATTATTGCACTACATGAAAGTCATTGTACAGTTTTTTGGTAAATATTTCGCAAACTTAAATTGTTTGCCCATGTAATCTACATACTACAATATTTTTTTTTTTCAAAAATTCAAAGTTACTGCACTATATAAAAATCACTGTAATTTTTTATATATTTTATTGTAACTTTAGCTATTTGATAGAATTATTTGTATTAGGTGGGTTAGGTAAAAAATGGGTTGCAAAATTTGGAAGACGAGGAATTTGAATAAAAACTTTAGGAACCATCAAGAAAAAAAAAACAAAAAAACACTTACTTAAATAAGTGTTAAGATTATTATATTCATATCCCACATTGATCGTTTTCATTTAAGGACAAACGAAAGTTATATTCCTAACCCACATTGATTATTTTCACTTGAAAACATTCCTGTTCCACATTGATCGCTTGAAATTGTCCAAATCATTATATGATTTAAATGAATTACTCTACTTGGATATGATCATATCAGCATTAATATATCGAATCCTATCAGAACTTTGCAGTTAAGTGTATTTGGATGAGAATAATACTAGCATGGGTGACTCTCTAGAAAGTCCTCGTGTTGCATAAAAAAAATTACAACACTTGACACCATATAATTTTGAGTTGTTTGATTTAAAATTAATCTTAGGCTTTGAAAAATTAAACTAAAAGGATAAAGATAAAAGACAAACATTTTGTTTTTAGGTAGTGTTGGGTAACACAAAATTCAAACGAAAAATGAAAATATTTAATTTTTTTACATTTTTATTAGGCAGTGTTTGGTTTTACTGAATCGAAACATCAGTATTAGAAATGAATGCATACAACCAATATAGTGTAACTCAAATGTTAAGATTTTAAGTTAAAGCAGTTGAAAAACTTTTGCAATGTCAGTGATTCGAACCTGTAAAAAAATACTTGTGAGGAAAAACAGTCACGCACTCCGAAAAAGATTAACCTGTGTGGGTATGAGGACATATAAAAACTTAAAAAATTCCGTCGGTTTATTTCTAATTCCAATTTGGAGTTTCCAATTCCATGAAATCAAACATGACTTTAGTTGAAACATCACCACATTTGACACCATATCAACATCAAGACAAGAAAAAGAAAAAAAAATGCCTTGTCTTGCCTTGCCTTCATATTTACATATGAGTATATGAACAATTGCTTTCATTATTCATATTACTACATCAAATCAACTTCAAGATTTAAACTCCTACCTCAAGTTCTTGCCTCCCACCATCCCAAAAAAACCAAGAATTAAAAATGTAGGGGGAGAGAGATGGATTTTCGGTCAAGAATTTTGAGGGAAAAAATGTAGGAGCGAGCGAGCGAGAGAGATGGACGGGAAGAGAGAGAAAGACATTGATGAGAGAAAGAGATGGATTTTTCAGTCAAAAATTTTGAAAAAACATGGAGGGAGAGAGAGAGAGCCCGAGAGAGAGATGGATGGGAAGAGAGATTTTTCAGTCAAAATTTTTGAAAAAAAATGGAGAGAGAGCGCGCAAGCACGGGAGAGAGAGAGATCTTCAGTCAATTTTGAGAAAAAAAATGGAGGGTGGCGGGGCGGAGGAGAGAGATGGACAGTGACGGAGATTTTTACAGTCAAGAATTTTGGAAAAAAAAAATGTAGAAGGGGAAGAAGAGAAGGGCGAAAATGGAATTAGAAAAATCGGATTAGGATCAATTCTTAGAAGTAGAAACTGAACTAAGGTGCTTAAGGCTTGAAATGTCAAATAATCCCATGAAGGTCTTGTCGGAAACCCTTGATTTCTCAGCAGCAAATCTCTCATACTCTGCAAATATAGAAGACAGACACCATCTTTGACATTTTCTCAAGCATCCCACCACACAACCGGTCCGGTGCTGCACGAAAATAAAATCAAATCTAATTACGATATATATAGAGAGAATGAGAGAGAGGCAGAGAGAGATAGAGAGATTGTGCTAAATATTCACAACTAGACGCATACTAAGCTCTAATTAGTAGCAAGCAAGCATATATATATATATATAGAGAGAGAGAGAGAGAGAGAGAGAGCGAGAGAGAGAGAGAGAGAGAGAGAGAGATTTTACAACTAGAGGTCTACTAAGCTCTAATTAGTATCAAGCATATATATATATAGAGAGAGAGAGAGAGAGAGAGATTTTCACAACTAGAGGTATAAAAAGCTCTAATTAGTAGCCAGCAGATATATATATATATATATAGAGAGAGAGAGAGAGAGAGCTAAATATGTCACAACTAGAGGTATAATAAGCTCTAATTACTAGCAAGGAGAGTGTTTGTGCTAAATATTCACCACTAGAGGTATAATAAGCTTGCAATTACAAGCAAAGAGAGAGAGAGAGAGAGAACGAACCTTCCCTCGTTTGCAATGAATGAGGAGCGGGCGATTCTTTACATCTACACGAAAGAAAGGCGAGAAAATAGATAAGCAGATGATAAATTCAAAAAAAAAAAAAAAAAAAGGGCTAAAAACCATGAAAAAAAAAATGATTTTGGAAGTTGAAATTTTACCAAGAACCACTTTTAGAGCATCACGGATTAAATCCTCGGGAATATCTACAAAAGGATCCTGTCAAAAAGGATAATCATAATTCATCAAAGGCTAATAATTAAAATTCCGGCTAACAACATTAGTGTTGTTTTTATGGTTTTACATTATGTCTGAACCAACTTACGCACACCTCGATTAATCATGTCCAGGTGTCCGGGCTAGATTATGCACACCTCGGCTAATCACCTCCTTAAACAATCTTAAGAATGCACTCCATCTTCAAGTATTTCCTTAAACTTCATCTTTTATTAGAGCACTCTTTTGGTTTCAATAAAGAGATAGTCTCGAGATTTGAAACATCAATTTCATTAAGTTAATGCTGAATGCAAGCAGAAAGATGAAAAGGAATGGTTTATGATTAAGATCAGCTTGTAGAGAGAGGGAAGGAGAGAGAGAAAATTTGTGCTAAATATTCACGACTAGATGTATAATGAACACTAATTACTAGCAAAAGGAGAGGGAGAGGGAGAGGGAGAGGGAGGGAGAGACATAGTTTGTGCTAAATATTCACAACTAGAGGTATAATGAACACAAATTACAAGCAAAAGGGGAGAGAGAGTTTGTGCTAAATATTCACAACTAGAGGTATAATAAGCTCTAATTACTAGCAAAATGAGAGAGAGAGGGGTTAACATCCGACTGTGGAGAGAGAAGGAGGGGCCGAAAACGTGATTTAGTTCAAGCAATCAGTGCTCTCCAAGGAAAACAGGTTAGAGACAATTAGGAACAATCTGATTACTTTGAACTTAACTAGGGGTTGGGGGGTTAAGGGAGGAATGACCGTTGAACTATTATTATGGCAAGAACAAATTCATGTAGTTGACCCTACTTGAATTTGACAAAGGCTTTGTTGTTGACATACCCGGCATTCTTAAAATTATGAACGAGTTTTAAGCTCATGTTGCAGGTGAATCATAGAGGTGATACTCTAACAATGTTGTATTAGGTTCAAACTAGGGATTTAAAACTATGAGATACATGAGCTTCATAGCAAAATCCGAGAATAAAACTAAGGATTCAGATCGATCTCATCCAATGCACTATTCATGAATTGAAATTTGAACTTGGAACCCTCATCCAGTCAATATTTCACAAATGCAATTCCAGATTTTAATAGAATGTAGTTTTAATCAAGATGATCTCATAAGAAGAAGCTAAAATCATGCATAAATTCAAACCTTATATCTCGCGATGCTGAAGTGATGAAGTCGAATTCCATTGGCTTTAAGGAAGTTCAAATTCGCTTCA
The DNA here is from genome assembly GCA_016647705.1 of Eucommia ulmoides. Taxonomy (NCBI): domain Eukaryota; kingdom Viridiplantae; phylum Streptophyta; class Magnoliopsida; order Garryales; family Eucommiaceae; genus Eucommia; species Eucommia ulmoides. The sequence continues at coordinate 1,085,453 of JAENRU010000489.1, forward strand.
GGATAGGGTTCTGGACACAGATACCTACACAACAGCACAAAATCACAACAAATCTCAACACGGATTCTCAAACAGATACCAATGAATTGATGAATCTCGACGGGAAAACAAAAAATAATAGTAAGCGCACTCACACGATCGAACGGAGGCCTAGGCTCTTCAAGAAGGAGAAGTTCGACGAATCAGGAAATCCGGACCTGAAAACACCGTAATCGACCATCGCGAAGTTCGAAGGCGGCACCAACAGCGGCTCTCCTCCTCCGTCCCTCTCCGTATCGCCGTCGCTCACCGGCAAAGTGTTTCCCGCTGACATGACGTCGCCGGAAGGAACGTAGATTCCAATCATCCCGCACGTGAGCATTTTATCCAATCAAATTGATTCCGCGCCAGAAGAAGAAAGCAAGCATTATGCATCTAGACGCCATTGCCGTATATGTATATATAGAAAGAGATAAGCGCGTGATTATATCCAGAATCCGAAGATTTCTGGATTCGATTTTGAAAATTTCAAAGGCGAATCCTCCGCGAAAAAATGGAGATTTTTCGGATTTGATGAAGATGGTTGAGATTCAGCGGTTGAATTCATATATGGGAAGTGGAGAAGAGGAGGAGAATTTATAAAAAGCTCACTTCAATAAAATAATATTTTTTTTCAATTAGGGCCCACTTTGGTAACAAATTTTTAATTAAAAATAATATATTATTTATTTTGCACTTAAATTCTGTGTCAACAGTCACGAAATTAATTTTTTTCTCATACAATGTAAATACTACAATAATTTTTTTAGAAGTTATTGGATTACATAAAAATCACAGTAATTTTTTTATATAAAAAAATTCAGTAAAATTTATAACATACAGTACTTTTGAACTTTTGATAAAATTATTAGAATTTTCAAAAAATCATTGTACTCAGTGATAGGGGCATAAATCGGTCGAGCAGGTCGGATGGGGAGGATTTTTTGGGCCGACCTAAACTTTTTTGGGAGGGTCATAATATGGCCAAACCCAAAGGTTCTGGGCCAAACACCCGTCGGGTTCGAGGGTTTTGGGCAAGTTTTGGGTATTAAAAAAACCCTAAAATAGTTCAAAGCATGGGAGGAAATCGATACCTTTGTTGAGGTCTAAAACATATTTACATTTAGGGTTTAGATATGTGTTGAACAAGCGGAGAAAATTCGTTTGAGATCTAAACCCTAAACACATATCTAAACCTTAAATTTACTAGTCTAAACAATTAAACAAGAATTTTAAAGATCTAAAGTCTAAATAGTGAAAAAAAATACAGATTAAACCTTAACGGCACATGATGATGGAGCATGAAGGCAACGTAGCAAAGCACATGATGATTTGAGATTACTCAAATAGACAATTGAAGCAATAGCGGAGTGGCAACGAAGCACATGGACAAACTGACGAAACACGGAGGCAGCGCTACAACGACACAACGCCAGATCTTCGAGAGAATTGAGAAAGAGATCATAAAAGGAATTGAGAGAGAGAGAGAGAGAGAGCGGCGCCACGTTACAAATGAGAGAGGTAGGTTTTTTTTTCACATATATAGAGATAGGGGTTTTCGTAATATATCAAGTTTAGGGGGAGTTTGTAAATTACTAAAACAAGGTTATGTTCGGTCGGTTTCGGGTGGATTGAGTATGGGTTTAGGGTCACCTAATCCAATAGGGTTAATAATTCAGACAGGCCAGGGTCGGGTGAAACAAAAAAATCAAAAAAATATTCGACCGATCCGTCATCGAATCAATCAAGGGGGGCGGGGCGGGGCGGGGCTTACAATCCTTCGAGTGGGTTGGATGAATAGTAAATTATAAATTTTGAGGTCATTAAAAAAAAAAACTTAAAAAAATACTAGAAAACAGTATTTAAATAATAATTAATTATTAAGAAAAAATTGTCATATTGTCGACAAAACATTTCACTTAATTTTTTAAATTTAGTTTTAATTTTTAAACTTTTAGAGAGAATATATATATAATCGATTAGACATCATAACGAATTTAAAAGTAAAAGCAGAATAATTATTTAAAATATAATATTAAAAAAGAGATAATTATGATGTTTGTGGGCTAAATATATTTGTAGAGAAAATTACGGAGTTAAAAAAAAAATAAATATTAAAATAGATGGTTTTTTTTTTTTTGTATGCACACGAGTATTCTCACATCTACACAGAGTGTAAGACTAATTTGGTTCAGGGTGTATGGTTGTTCTTCCCAATCAAGTATTTTTTCGCAGGCTCGAATTTTTGACCTTACAAAAGTCTCTCAATTGTTTTAGCTCAATCGGGCCTTGGCACACTTCGTTGATATTGAAATAAATGATGTGATAACTACTTTGATAATAATTTTATAAATATTTTTTTATTTTATTGTTCGAAGACAAATAATAATATTTTTAGTTTAAAGAAAAACTACACCTAATAATTTTATGAAAATAGCACTTTTAACCATTAAATTTTGGGAAGTGTTTAGCCTTTATGCTTTGAAAAATTACACATTTGGTCTTAAGATTTGTGTTAGGTGCCGATTTAGTATATGATCCTTAACTGTCTATGAACACGTGTAAAACACGTACCATTAATTTTAGATTTTTTTTTTCAAAACTCCCAAGATATAAAACCATCACTTGTAGGGGTCTCATTTTAATGAAGGGTGATGGGACCCCTACAAGTGGTGGGTTTATGTTTTGGGATTTTTGAAGGAATTTGACTTAATTTTATGATTAAAAACACTTTACCCCCTGTGATTTGGTCAATTTGCACTTTATTTCCTATAATTTGAACTTCGCCACTTACCTCCCCTGTAGTCTTGGAACTTAGTGCAAATCTAACATTTTCTGTCAAATTTGACAGAAGTGGCTCTCACGCGCCATTTATGAAGCTGGGCTTGATTTGGGCATGATTTATCTCTAAATCACAAGGGGTAAAGTGCAAAATGGACCAAACCACAGGGAGATAAAGTACAAATGGGCCAAACCATAAGGGGGTAAAGTGCTATTAATCCAAGGATAAAATTGACATTTTAACCTTTCCATCAACGGAGTTAGTGTTGCACTTAGATCCACAAACCATAAGGGGGTAAGTAGCGACGTTTAAACCACAAGGGGGTAAAGTGCCAATGAGCCAAACCACATGGGATAAAGTGTAATTAATGATTGTATCACATTTTATGCGATTTAATACCATTAAACTAAGTTTTGTTAATCTTTTGAATAAATTAAATTAGTTAAAATTGATTCATTTTATTTGTTTTGGTAGGATTTTGGATTTGATATAAAAACACATTAATTTGGAGTAAATTGGATAAAGAACGAGCGAACCGTGAACCGACTTGAATCCGCGATCCGAGTTCAGACCGTCCCGCGAATTTGGAAGACATGCGCGACATGCACGCACGCACAAACAAAAAGGACAGACCCGTTTATGGGTCTTACCGTTTTCCTTTAGGATTTACGACCAAATGGTCATTTTAATACACATTAATTGACCAATTCTAATGAGGGAAGGATTTGAATTGATCACGTAATACAAAGGAAAAAAAGCAAGGCATTTAATGCCGATTCATAGGTTCATCAACTTTTTCATTCTTGGGGATTTTTTCCATTTTCAATTTTTTCTTCTTTTATTAGCCACTGGCGAATTTTGGGGGATGGACATTTTTTTTCCTTTTGATTTTTTTTAGTTTCTTTTATCTTTTTAAGAGGCTTCGGCCAATAGGTTTTTTTGGGGGGAGAAAAAGATAGTTTCTTTTGTATTTGCCTTTCTTTATTTTTCTATGCATAATGTGGGAAATTTGGGAGCAAAAGAAATGAAGAACAAGTCCATGAACAACTAATCTCCCTTTAACCAGATTAGGATTGTGATATGTATTTTGATTTATGCAATATTGTATTTTTAGATTAATTTTAGTTTATGTGTAAACAATTATATAATGATGAATTTTGTGCTTGAAATATGGTTTAAATCGTGATTGAATTTAATCTCAAAATATTCTTATAGAGATTTTGATTTTAGATTTAATTATTGCTAGAATGTTAAATCTTATACCTGTGGTCTAGATCTAACGATCATATAATCGTATTCTTAGGATTTAATTATTGATTTGGATGACTTATACTTAGATTGTAATTCACCCTAGATTAGAGTAACGTAGGAATTGCATACCGAAGATAAATCATGCCAAAAAATAATAAATTGAATATTTCTGAGTAGTTCCGACTTGTAGTTGGGAACGCTCATTTACACAATCTAAATTAAAAAGTAAATACGAAAAAAACATAATTCCAAAATACAAAATCCACAATTCCTAACCCGGTTCCCTATATTCATTGTCTAGAGTTACTATTTTATTTTCTTACATTAAAACTCAATATTCAAATCAAAATTTGTTTTCATTTCGGAAAGAAGAATAATTAGAAATCGATAATTATAAGACCGATCCTTGTGATTCGACACCCTACTTGAACACCATACTACATCAAAATCACGGTACCATAAAAGGGTATTATTTTTTAGTGATCAATGAACCCTTAATTTTTATAGGTAACTAGTTTAGACCCGCACAATTCTTGGATTTAGAAAAATGAAATAAAATTTATGTTAGTTGATTGATATTTTTAGAAAGTATTTTTTTTAAAAAAAATCTAAAAGAAATATATTAATTTTATTTGCTAATTTGATATAATACGAAAATAAGTAATAGAAACTATTTTCTTCCTCCATTTGAAACTCTTTACAAAATTAATCTATGCTAATTAAAAACCAATTCAAGTCATGCTGAAAAATACAAATATGTACTTTGACTAAGATTTATATGTAAGAACTAATACAAAACACAATTTAAAAAATATAGTTATACACCAAAATTCCAATACATATCACTTAAATGACTTTTGAAATAAATTTAGGCTATCTTTTAAAATTAGGATCCCAAAACTTCAAATAATGTCATCAAGAGCTTATTGACTACAAATATGAGTTAACTTTTTAACAATAACGGGAAAAAAAAAAATACAGTTATCTTTAATTTAGCCGGAAAAAAAATATGAATATGAAAATTGTTGATACATCTTCAATAGTGTGACTAGAAACTAAATAGGGAAACAATAAACACAAAAATACAAACAAAATTTAAGGTTTAATATTTATATGACATTTCAATGTTTTATTGTTAACATTTCCAAAACAAATACTTACACACATGTATGAACAGAAGTACAAACTAAACATAACTTATTTTGTCATTATCACATAAACTATATTTTGATTGATCCATTCAATTGGGAAGATAACAATTACAAAAGACCATAGAAAAATAATTGAAGGCCAAATGCCACAAATTGATAAACGTGGAAAGGGCAAAAGTTGAGTTTCCTGACAAAAAAACAAAACAAAAAACTAACTTGGAAGTGTATGTTTTCGTACAACCGCAAGTAAATGAAAGAGATTATCCTCAACATAATAGCAACTATTTCCTCTAAATATGTCGATATGTTGACAGGAACAAAGACAACTTTCAAATTCAAAACAAACACAACACTTTAAAATTCATAACACGATTCCAAATTCAAATACATTACGGATGAAAAATAACTTGCATTTTTTTTTGGCCATTTAAGAAATAGTAAAAAATTTAGAATGAAACTACAAAAATATAAAGAAACAATGAAAATTTATCATGACTTAAACACAACTTAAGAAATTTAAATAATTAAATAAAGCAGGATAATGTTAATCTATTATTGCAATGATATGATAACATCCCTAACTTATACACTATATATGTTTTCTAATATTGAAAAAAAAATTATAGCAACTCGATTTTTATAATATTCCATAGGTTTATGCATGTTTGCAAGTGAATAGTACCATAACTAAGCACAAATTAAGAACGCAAGCTAAAATTTTAAGAAAAATATTACAAAATTCATTTAGGTTGCGTTTGGGTAAGGAATTTGTGAAATGAAGGGATTTCAAAATTCAGGATTTTGAAATCCCTTCATTTTACAAATCTTTTGTTTGGATAGCTGTTTGAGTTGAAGTATTTGAACGTGTAATTTACAATTCCCTTATTTGGATAAATAAAATATTTGTAAACAGAATTTACATGTTTATTGATTTTTAAGCTTATATAAATATTTAACAGCATGCTAATATTAATTCAAAATAATAAATTTAACACAGGTTTTCCAAATCTAAATTATACACAATTGTCCACAAAAACAAAATTAAACATAGTTGTCCACAATTAGACATATTGTCCCCAAAAAATAACTTAAAAACAAGTTAAGAAATATAGTCCTCAAAATTAAACATAGTTGTCCACAATTAGACAAATTGTCCCCAAAATTAAACATAATTGTCCACAATTAGACATATTATCCTCAAAATTAAACATAGTTGTCCACAATTAGACATAACCCATAAATCTATTGTTTGGGCAAACAATTTAAGAGGTAAGTTTTTTTGTATTCGTCTGGGAGTCTTTTAAGTGTGTTAAATTTCTGCTCATCTTCTTGAAGCAAATTCAATGCACGGCAAAGGATTTCTTTGTCAAGCCTTGGAATCGCAGTAAGAACTTCAAAAACTTCCGAAAACTTCGATGAGGGGGTCGAGGGGGTCGAGGTCTTTATTTTAAAATAAGATTCTATAGCATCAACCAACCTCACAATCGCATCGTCCGTCTTATCCTTCTTTCCTCCTCTCTTCTTTGGTGGAGATGTAGCAGATGATGCTAAATTTTCACGATTTTTTTGTTTAGAACTGTTAGTTCCGTGATTAGTAGATTCTACATGGTTGTCATCACCAATTGCATCCTCCATAGACATGATATCATCTACATCAAATGCAGTTTCAGCACCTTCTCCCGCAGCTCGGTCTTTTGCACACAAGTCAACTATGTCATCCCAATTAGGTATGACTTTCCAACGAAATTGTTTCGCATCCTTATGAGACTACAAGTAGGAGAAAAAAAAATATGTCATGCAATGTGAAAAATTAATTTGCGGGAGACTTCAAATAAATAAAAAAAGAAAATTTACCTTAACATATTCAACCCATGCCGACTCATTGTCAATATCAAGCATTTTCTTTGAATCATTCCAACTGAATCCACTTTGAGATAATATGTCACTCACTACCGCATAATACTTCTTCCACATTTTTATTCGGTTTTTTATATTGTCCGTAGTAATATTTTGTCCAAATTGAGCTAATAGTATAGAAGACGCCGAATTAAATGCACTTGTCTTCCATCCTCCGTCTCCCTTATTTCCCATACTTCTCTCATCTCTTAGAACATTTGCTAAAGCACCTTCCATTTCATTAGTCCAACGAAAATAATTTCCCAACTTTTCGTCATCAACTACTTTCTTTTGCTTGTTTTTCCCAACATTCATGCTAGTTTGTTCCATTCTCCTTCAATTTCTATTCGTAACAACTTCAAATAAATTTAAACATAAGATATAAAATGATAAATAAATACATTAAAATGAAAGCCGAATGTTAAATATATCAAAGTCACAAATGATACGTAAGACATAATAAAGTCAAACACAATACATAAGAAGACATAAGAAAATCAAACACAATACATAAGAAGACATAATAAAGTCAAACACAATACATAACATATAATAAACAATCAATTACGCCTAGCTCGGTAATCGTCAAACATATTCTTTGCCAGTGTCTCATGAAAGATAGTCCATTCGTCAGTAACTTGAACACATGTGATTCGTTCTTCATTGTTATGTTCTTGTTCCACTTGGTTCGTTGAAATTTCATCGTCAACCGAGTTAAGCAAATTCAAATGTTCAGCTTGTAATATCGAATCACAACACGTTTCAATTGCTATATAATTGTGGAGTATACAACATGCATTGATTATCCGTACGTGTGTCTTGATGTCAAAAAAGAAGGCGTTCGCAATATACTCCATCGCTTTTTCAAAATTCCAAAATATCGTTCAATCGTATTCCTAGCAATAGAATGTCGAAGATTAAACAATTCTTTATAATTTTGTGGTGTATTACCACTCCATTCATTGAGATGGTATCGCATGCCTCGATATGGAGCTAAAAATCTTGGTCCATTGGTATACCCGGCATCCACAAGGTAATACTTTTCTACACCATAAAAAAATAATCACATCACATAAGGAAGTTACAATAATTTGCTAAATTTTTAATCTATAATTATTTTTACCGTACGGAATATGTAAACAATGTTGTTTATTGATGGCATTACGTAGAACACGAGAATCAGATACAGAACCCTCCCATCCAGGCAACACGTACGTAAATTTCATGTTCGGACTGCACACGCCTAACATATTGATTGAAATACCACATTTTCTATTACGATATCTAGATCATGTTTCCATAGGCACAGTTACAAGAATATGGCTACCATCCAGCGCTCCAAGACAATTCTAAAATGTATTGAAAAGAAAATATAAACCTACTTATATAAGAAAATAAGAATTTAATTATTAGAACATAATAACCGAGTACCTGAAACCATTTCCATTTGGCTGCCTCTGATTCACTAAGCATGAAGTCATGCAACTTCAAGTAATCTTTGGCCAATCTCATCACAGCACGAAGAACACGGTTAAACTGCCTATGTATTGTTTCTTTGGAACGATAATAGATGTTATGTATAACCCTATATTTTAGGTTGGGCCCAAGAATATGGAGAAACATAGCAGCGGCCTCTTCAATTGGGACGTGTTTTATCCGTTTCAACTGACATTTATCTTCCAAAATTTGGCATAATTTCCTAAAACATTGTTTGCTAACACGAAGTTGTTCAAGACATTTAACATCATCGCCTTGATATAATCGACTCAAAAAGACTCTTCGTTCAAACTGAAAATCACGTGAGAGCACCCTAGGTATAATGTAAAACCCCGACTTAGCACGTACGTCATTTTAGTTACATTTTGGAGCAATTGAAAAAAATATGGGGTAAAATTGAATTAATCATTATCCGAATTAAAAGTTTAGGGGGGCGAATTGTAAATTTGTATACATTAAATCCAACCTTTAGGATTCAAATTGTCTTTCAATTGATAACATGTAAACTTTTGGGGGTGAAATTACAATTTGAAGGAAAATTATAAATGGTAAATTGGGCTAAAATAGGAATTAAAGAAATTTGGGGGGAGGAAGGAGTAATTAGAATAAAAGTTTTATATATATATATATATACACGCATACGATATTGGTGCCGAGAGAACAACCGGATTGGAGAGGGGAAGGATCGAGATTCATTGACGTGGCAAGCTAGGAATAAATCGATCCACCTAAAGCATGCAATTGTGATCATCGAAACATGGAATTGTGATCTTCAACGGAGGAAGAAAAAAAGAGCAGAAACTGGAAACAAAGGAGAGAGAGAGGGGAGGTCCGGCGGTCAGGGGGTGGTGAGATCCGACGATCGTAGGTGTGAGCGATTCGTTCGGATCGTTAATCGATCGTTGGTGGTGCCGACGGTGTGAGGTCCTGTTCATTGCCGATGGTGTGGAGTGCCGACGGGGTAATTGTCACGGTTTCGTCGGAGGTTGCCGTCGGTCAGTTCGGCGGTGGGCTATTCAGCAACCGACGGTGGTGAGCTGGGTTGACAGTAAGCTTCCGGTGGTTGTCGTTGACGTTGTGATATGTGTGTGTATTTTCTGCTCTGAACAGTTTTTTTTTTTTTTTTTTTTTTTTTTTTTTTTTTTTTTGTAGTGCGTGTTCGTGGGTTCGCCGATCTGTCCAACGGTGATGATCGGCGGCATTGGTGGCTCTGCTCCATCGGTACGTATCGACCTTGCAGGGTGTGTGCGTGTTGTGGGCGCATGGAGGTTGCCGGAGTTTCCGCCGGAAAATTAGAGAGAAAGAGAGAACAGTACGTGCATGGTGGGTGGGACGGTCGGCAGTGCATGGAAGAGTGTGGGTTGTTCGATTGATGGTGCGTGTGTCCGGTCGGAAGGACGACGAGGCTTGATCGACGGTGAGACGTCGGCAGGACTGCGTAATAGGAAGCATGAATACAAACCAAAAAAAAAAAAAAAATTACGTAAACCCTCCCCAATAAAAATCCAAATATCCTTCTCTCGACCAACGGACGATTCGAAGCAGGTAAAATCTAAATCAATTACCATTATTGTTAAATTGGAATAGTAGCAAACGGGATTATAATTTAGAGTCGTTAATTTTACTAATTTTTGTCACCATCCTTATTAACAAACGCGTATAGTAATTATTAACAAAACGAAATTTACCGGATATCAATTATTCGTAATAAAAAGTGGGTACGGGGGGAATTACTGAATTTAGGGCCTACATTGCATGATTTGGTTATTTTACATAAAATATTAATTTAGGCTCTGTCGCTATTAGGTTCGCAGGCACCGGAGTACCGGTAGGAAATAAGCGGTTAAGTCTACAAAAACGGATATTCAGGTGAGTGTACTGTCTTCTTGCCAAACTATTTTCTATGAATATACATGATGAAACAAGTGATTATTTAAACTGTATGAATTTATAAATGATATGGATCAAACAGTATTTGAGTGAGTGGGTAAACTAGATTTTTCGGAAGATTTCGATGATTTTTGGAAAAAAAATTGAAAATAATTTTTTGTTGGTTTCGGTGAAATCAGACGGTGTTTTTTTTTTTTTTTCTAACGAAGAATAGAAAATACCTGTTTTTCTAAAAATGCCGGGTTTTCTATAAGTAAAAAGAGGGAAAAAGTGATTGTGATAAAATCAGACGTTTTCTTTAAAAGAAGGTATGAAATATGATTTTTGAATTTAAAAGTTGGTTTTGAGGAAAAGAGATAGACGTGGTGATTTGACGATATTTATTAAGTTATGATTCGATGATGATGTAATTGATTTGATGATGCCCTAGTATTTATCGGTTTCGATAGAGTGAGATTATCCGCTTTGGCGGAGTGATGTTTATCTGCTTCGGCAGAGTGATGTTAGACGTTTATACTGCGCAGTGATTATCCGCTTTGGCAAAGTGATGGGTGTTCGTAGGAAGGCATATCCTACGGATGGTACGGTACCGTTGCAAACTCCCGATCGTGAGGTTAAAACAATCACTAGGGTTGGCCAGTGTGTGTGTGTTGGAGGCGTGTGTTGAGATTGGTGCTTGAGATGTAGTGTTTTACGTATATCGGTTGATTTGATATTATTTATTATGATGATTGATAGGATTTTATACTAGATGGATTTAGATGGAACTTATCTGTATCGCTTTATTGTCATTGCTTATATACTTGTGCTTGATCCATACTAAATTGTGGAAATATTTAGAACGTATTAATATTTTGAAAAATATTTTACTAAAAAGACAGTACACTTGTAGGTACAACAGCTAGAAGTCGGTCCCCTATTGGCACTAGATAGAGCTACGTGATGGAGTCGTATAAACGTTTGAGAGAAGCTGTCAAAGGGAATAAAAATAAAAGGTTCATGAGTAACTACTTTTCGCCAGTAATATTTCGGGACGGGTGTGTCCTTCATAGTAGATGTTTATATTATACAGTGGGTGTATATTGTCATTATTTTAAAATTTTGGGGATTGGTGATGTCATGTTATAGTCATGCCAGCCTCGAGATAACGGGTGTCTGGGACGGGTTGTGATATATAATATCATACTTACGCAAGTAGTATAGTCGAATCACAATTATTGCAAACATAACCATAATGATATCCATTTCTTCTTCCTCTTCCTCGTTTCTTAGGCGTTTATGATTTCTTTGCACGATTTGTTGATCCATTACTCTTGTAGAGATAAAAATTAAAAAAAACAAAAAAAAAAACCAACAAATTATTCAATTATTGATGAGAATGAGCACAAAATACCAAAATCCACAAAATATACTACAAATCACCACAAAATGCCCAAAAAATTCATACTTTCACATAATAGATCTAGCAAAAAATTGAACCCTAATTTATTCACAAAATTAACAATATGCAAATAGTTGAACCCTAATTTATTCAGAAAATTCACAAAAATGCACTAATTGAACCCTAATTTATTCACAAAATTCACAAAGTGCACAAAGGGAACCCATTATTCAGCAAAAGAACAAATGAACAAAGAACCAAGCTAGATTTAGGGTGAAATGGAAACAAACAATTAGATCTACACCAAATTGAGCAAGAAATATGGAAAAGAAATGACAAAAAACCTGTTCTTGCCGTCAATCACCGTCGTCTTCAGCTCACAGGTCGTCGCCGTTCAGATTTGTTTGTCCGACTATGCGATGGTGGTCGTCGTTCAGCCTAGATCGTCCTCTGGTGGTCGTTGTTTAGCCTAGATCGTCGTTAGCTCTGGTCGTCGTCTTTAGCACCGATGGTCGTTGTCAGATCCGTTCGTCCGACTGTGCGATGGTGGTCGTCGTTCAGCCTAGATCGTCGTCAGCTCCGTTCGTCGTCTTCAGCATTGGTGGTCGTCGCCAGATCAGGTCGTCTTCTCACAGGTCGTCGTCGAACCTTGGTAGCGAGCTGAAGGCTCTCGATTGATTTTCCAAATCCTTTGCTTGAATGGATTTCTCAAATCCCACCTCTCCTAAATTCATTTCTAAATACCTCCAATCACCTAAAAAAAGATTTCCTAAATCCCTTCTCCTATTACCCAAACAAGGGATTTGCTAAAAATGGATTTCAAAATTCCTTACCCAATTGAAATCCCCTCTACAAATCCTTCATCTAAACACAACCTTAGTTTATATAACATTACCAAGTTGTTGACTCTTATTTTTAAATTAACACAACCAATACCTATTATCTTTCAATCAACAACTACAAAATTATTTAAAAAAAAAAAAACTAAAAATGGATAAAAATAAATAATTATTTAAAAAAAAAAAAGATCTTTTGGTAAATATTCATAACATAACCACTTATAGCTATTCAATAGAGGCTATATTAATTTTGTATACTTTTGATATTTAATCACATTATAAATGTGTTAATGAAAAACAAACTCATATATGATGCCAATTAAAATCTAGATAAAACAAACGATACACAATCAACGATGTCGCAAGCAGCAAACAGGAACTTAAAAAACAAAAAAGCAATATGGATTAATAGTTTGCTGTATCTCATAGAAAAGACATCCACATTTACAAAGAAAAACCAACATAACAAATTCATTCTTGAGGAACACAAGTGCCAACCATTATCTTTGGAGAGAAAGAAATCTCGCTCTATCTTAGGTGCAGAATCCTCTAAAGTTAATTTATTTTCCAAAAAATATATATTTGTATGCTGCAATTTTGTTGATAAGTCAAATTAGTTATTGATTATTCGTCATGACTACAAAATTCGTCAATGACACTAATGAAATTCCTTTTCGTGCGACATATAATATATGTTGGCCTAATACAACACCCAAGAGGGTGGGTGAATTGTGTAATTAAAAAATAATCAGAATAAAATTGAATAAATCAAATAATTAATTTTAAGCCTAAATTAATTATTATCTTTATATCACAGTAAATAATATAATCAACTAAATGCACACACAAACAACAAAAATAAACAAATTAATAATGCAGCACACTAAGATATATCCTGGTTCACCAAGCTACTCTTGGCTAGTCCAGTCCTCCGAGCCCCACGGAGATTCGCACCCACTAATTCTCAAGATCCCTTTAAAGGTAGGAACTAAACCCGCACATCGATTCTTTTACATGCTCAGAATCAACTTTTACAATATCCTTTTCTCAGTCTAAGGAATAACATCTACTTTTTACAAGTTAAAAAATAAACTATCTTTTTACAGGCTAAAGATTAACCTAATTTTTTTTATTACTACGGCTCAAGAATCAAAACCTCACACAACACTCCAAGTATTCTTTTCACAGGTAAGGATGAAACATTTACAATTCACTTACAACGCAATTCTTATCCAGGAAGAATCACTACCTCAATCTCTTTATAGGAAGAGACTGAAACCCTGCTACATTTGATTAAATATCCCCAACGATATTTAACCCGTCACACTACTCACAAATACAAAATGATAAATAAAAAATCTCACTCGGAGTTTTTACCACCTCAGATAAATAATAATTCAATTAATATCCCAATTAGTGAAGAAAAACGTGAGATACAAAATCTAATTTTAACAAGATATGGGTAGCAAATTAGAGCACGTAATCAGATTCAAATAATTGTTTATAAAAATATTTTCTTCAAAAATCAGAAACAATTTCTAAGATCAATTTCCAAATAATAAACAAATAATGCAATGAAAGAATATAATTGGAAAGATCTCACCCGGAATCCATAGAAAGAATAGATAAAATAATGTAACTTCAGATCCGGTCACAGCACAAATTAATAGCAGTTGATTGTCAAGATCGTCTCTCAGAAAAGCTCACAATATTTTAGATGGATAACTCTTATAAAAGCTCACAATATGATATGATATAATTCCTCTCTTGTTTACTGCTAAGTTAAATCATAAATTCACAGGTCTATATATAGGGATATGTAATCAGCCTTCCAACGGCTAGTTTACAGGTGTCATGACAAGAAAATACTCTTATAGACCCCTTATAACATAAAGACTTCATTTAGGTTCAATATCACTTAATAACAACTTTTAAAACTTTCAATTAAATCCTCAAAGTATTTCCCAATCTCAATTAATAAGCATAGAAACTATTTCAAATACCAAATTGAGAAACATTAATATTTAATGTACCAAATCAATATGATTTAATTAATATATGAATCATATCTTAAATATCACCAAATCCCTTAAATCTTTCTTAAATCTTAACAAAAAATTGCTAGTTTTAGATATGATTTCGGATCAAATATTATCCTGAAACAGAGCACTCAGTTGACTGCCCAATCGACTGGAAGATTCTGGAAGTACCCTACTGCGTTCATCGGTCGACCACGGTCGACTCATAGATTCAGAGTGTTTGTCAAGCTTTCACCGGTCGACTCGTAGATTCAAAGAGTTCAGTCGCCATATGCCGGTCGACTCCTAGGTCGACTTTTTTCTTCTGAATCTTTTCTCTGATCTCGTTTTATACTCTTTCTCTTTTAAATTTTTGCCCCTTTAATTAATTTCTTTTCTCAATTACCTCCACTAACTTTCTCAAATTTTATTTTAACCATTTATAAATATTTCTTTTCAAATACACATAGGAGCAAATAAATTCATCTTATCAAAACACACATAAATAATAAAAACATTTTGTGTCGTTTGTACTCCTAAATGGGATATTAAGAGTTGAAATTTATCTGGGTTGTTTTCCCTAATTTCTTCAAACTCTTAAATCTTCAACTTCTTCATTTAGTATCCATTTAATTTGATCTTCAATATCTTCAACTTTATCATTTAACATCCATTTAATTTGACATCTTCATCACTAGAATTTTAAATCACTGAAACACTTGATCAAACATTAGTTCCACTAAAATATCAATACTTAATTGTTCATCAAAATCTTAAGATCAACAATATATGTTATGATTTTGATTATCAGAAATATTATAAATAAAAGACATTTTACAACATATTTTGCGATAGAAAAAAGGGGGTTGCTTTGATACCTTAATTATAGAGAATAATAAAATGGATAGTGTGTTTTATTAATATCAAAGTTTCACTATTTATACAAATAGATAAAGAACAATAAAAGGAAATACAAATACAGTAAGGAAACAATTTAAATGCTAAATTAAATTAGGAAATAATATTATGGAAATTGGTAGTAGGTGAACTCGGTTCGGTGAGTGAACTCAGTGACTTAGGGTATACTCTAACATGCCCCCGCAAGATGGAGCTCCAATAGGAGAGTCCAATCTCGTTTTTAGTAGAAGAAAATGAGACCAACTACAGGCTTGGTGTTGTCAGTGTCTGATTGTTGGGAGACTCATTGAAACGCGTTCTTGGAACATCTGGGGGCTCGTTGTAACGAGCGGTAGTGCGTTGTAGCATTTAACAAGCAATGGGCTCTCTAAACAAGTGTTTTGCTGGAGGCATGAACCCCTGACTTACAGAGGCCCCTCAACTGCTGCACCTTGTGGGTCGGAGGCACGCTGTAGTTGGCGGGATTTATCTGCAATGTAATAGAAATTGTCATGGTTGTAATCCTTAGGGAGACAAATTGTTGATTTAGGAGAGAAGAAAATAGATGGACCACAAATACAGTGCACCAAAAATATTCAAGAGATATGAGAAATACTTATAGATATATCGTGTGTGTGTGTGCCTGAGAATTTAAAGAGGGAAACTCAGAGGAAAAATCTATAGATTGTTGCATGTGGGTTGGGGCACGTCAGTGAGTAAAGATTTTGACTAGAGTTACCCAGGAAAAAAAAGGGAGTCCATCCAATGGCAAGAAAGCTGAGGTTGGTAGTTCTAGAGAGAGATAGACATGGTCTTCAAATAATCCAGATTCCGAGAAAATGGGTAGATGGTAAAGAAGACGAAGAAGAATTGCCATGGATTTTGCAGAAAACAAAGGGATTTTTTTTTTTTTTTTGGCGTGAGAGATTGATTTCTTAAGCTGTTTGGATCTAGATATGGAGGATATTAAGAGGAGAAGGAAGAAGCCAACAATGGTCTTTGGGGATGAATATGAAATCAGGCAGTGGAGAGGAGATGCGGTTGTAGATTATTGTACTCCGGTGCTGGTAACGGTGTTTGAGACTGTTTGGGCTTGAAGAAATTCCCTTCTTTTTTTTCGTAACAAATTTGTTAGGGGTTTTAGCAGTTGGGGTTTTAAGTGAGGTTCGAGTGTAGGAAAATGGGGAAAGGGTTTGAGAGAAGGACTTGGAAACCATGAATTTGAGGAAAATAGAAGCCCTAGGGGCTGGTGCGGAGAGGAGTAGTAGAAGAAAACCCTTTAGAGAAGAAGTGAAGGAGCAACAAAAGATAACCCATTAGAGAAAAAACTTCCGGTGGATTTTTTTGTTTTTTATTTTTCACATAAGAAAACCCATTAGAGAAAAAGTGGAGGAAGAAGGGCTTGAGAAACGAGCAACATAAGAGAAAGCAACATGGTCAAGAGTCAAAGGAAGAAATTGGGCATTGTTTGGCTGCCAAGTGGAACCAAATATACTAGAAATAGCACTAGAATTGGGGAAAATGGTAATAAATCCATGTCTATTGACATGAGGGAGGCGACGAACCGGTCTGCCGCCGTCGAAGACGATGAGAGAGAGAAGTGGGTATTTCGAAGGAGCAAATAGTAAAAAAAATTGAAAATTGGGTAGGAGAACTTGTTTCATGGCAGTCGCTGTCGGAATTTGTAGCCGGAGGCCATGAAGGCCGGCAACGGCTATATACTTTCTCTCTCTATAGGTGGCTAGGGTTTTTGGATTAAATGCTCTGATACCATTTAGAGAATAATAGAATGGCTAGTGTCTTTTATTAATATCAAGGTTTCACTATTTATACAAATAGATGAAGAACAATAAAAGAAAATACAAATACAATAAGGAAACAATTTAAATACTAAATTAAATTAGAAAAAAATATTATGGAAATCAGTAGTAGATGAACTCAGTTCGGTTTTCAGTGACTTGGGGTATACTCTAACATTAATTTCCACCATAGCCAAAAGTTGTTGAGAAATTATTAATGGGTTCTTCCTTCTCCGTCTATTTCGGTTAACATCCACTGCTGCTCTCCATCTCGCTCTAGATAAAAAAGAAACTAAATCCCGCAAACCAAATCAAAATAAGATCGAAATATTTTTAATTCTGTTATAATTTTTTTGGGAACATAGACAATAAAACAGGAACAAAAGCATTAAATAACCGTCACCTTAATCAAATTGTGCCTAAAGATCTTGTTATTTTTCTCACCTGATTTGTGATATTTTTTGGGGCTGTCCCTTTCTCCAGTATGAATTCAACTCAGTGGAACCTTTCTACTTCATCATCATCCTTATTTTAGCATTCTCTTGTAATTAATTTCAAAGTTCACTTGTAAAATAATTTTTCTTTTTTTTTTCGAGGAGAAAATTATAAATTATAGTATAAATGAAATATATTAAGGTAGAATTTGGTAGCACGAAAAAACAAGCCTCAGAATTGGAGTTCAAAATAACATGGTACATATCTAATCTCAATTCTAAAAAAAATGCAAATATATGAGAACAAAAACACTACAATGGAGTGTGTATTAGTGCCTCTTCTAAGAAAAAAAAAGATTTTAAAATCTATGAGTATTAAATATTTTGTCCCATTATGTCTGTTTAGTTTCAAAGTTTTCAGGGAAGTGGGAACAAAAATAGAAACATGTGAGTAGAAGCACAATTGGGCTTAAAACAAACCTCACTTCAGTTGAACATTCGAATAATAATGGATGCCTAAGAAGTATGCAAAACAAACCTATGAAAGTATAACATTTTGATGGAAAACCATTCACAATTTTTCCCATCTATATTAATTTGGAATTCAAGGATTAATTTAAAGCATTGGTGAAATTTGACTTAGACACTTACATAGCCCATAGTAGAACACATTTCACCTACCATAGTAGAATTGGTCCTTAATCCTCTGAAAACAAAAACAATGAAAATGCAAATTGAATGGTTTTCATCTACGTGCAAATACATACAAATCTCAATAGAAGGGAAAATCCTTTTGCGAATCAAAAAAGAAATACCTGACTTTAGGATTGATGCAAATGTTGCGCACCAACTGCATTCTGCAAATACCCACGGTTACCCCGACAGCAGTAAACAACGGATATACCTATACAGAAGCACCAATAGATCAGATTTTCCAAACTACTAAAATTTTCATCCAAAAGAATAGGATAATCCGTATGATCTAATACTAATTTGTAAACAAATTCATAAAAGCGAACGTCTAACAAAATTACTAGAAACACGAAGGATTTTCAATTGTTATTAACGAAAATCTAGGAGGTATAACGAACCTCATGCCTTAGTGGGAAAGGAATTGTACCGCCACCGGGTGAAGTAGTGAACCACCTGGACCACCTTAGTCCTCGCCGCCATCTCAATTGTCTGATTCGGACAGTTGTCACCAACAATTTATTTCGCGAGGGAGGGAAGGATGGCGAGAGAAGACATGAGAGATCGATTGATGTGAGAGAGGGAGAAGAAATAGAGATCTATTTAGGAAGAAAGTGGCTGGACAAATACTTAGGGTTAGAATATTAATGATGGATTAAATTAATCCTAACTCTTCATTTTGGTAGGATTGTGGAAATGAGATAAATGAACAATTCTCAACTGTGGTTCATTCTAAGACATGACTTTCGCTTTTATATATGTCATGTTGATTTTATCACTCGTATAGATATTTTAGACACGTATAATAAATTTAAGGGTTAATTATACGTTGTTCCCCTGTATTTTAACTGAATTGTTAAAGAAATTAAATGTTAAAAACACTAGATTTACAAAACGTAATATAAAAAATTTGAATCACAATTAATATTGTTAAAATAATTGAAAGACCGAATATTGGGAGAAATATAAAATGATATATTGACATTCAGGAAAATAGTACATATTACAGAGATATACGATAAGAGTATTTATAGGAGACTAAAGGTTGGGACAAGCCCATATATTATATTAACATCTCCCTCAAACTCAAGGTGGTAAATGAGACGTGAACTTGAATTTGAAAATCAGAGAGTAAAAGCGTTCAGGTGGATGAGCCTTAGTGAAAATATCTATTATCTGATCAACTAAGCTAACAGATTATAGACGAATTGTATTGTGGAGAATGTGATGACGGATGAAGTGACAATCAGTCTCGATAAATTTTGTACGCTCGAGGAAGACATCATTGTGGATGATCTAAATAGTATTCCTATTATTACAGTATAAAACAGTGGCAGTAGAAGAAAATATTATCATGTCAGCGATGAGCCACCAAAGCTAAAGTAGTTCTTGAGTTACATCAGTCATGACACGATATTCAGCTTTAGTGTTGGAACGAGCAACCACAATTTGTTTCTTATTGCGCCAAGAAATGAGAGAGTTGTCCAAGAAGAAATAATAACCAGTGGTTTAGCGTCAGTTGGTGGGATCTCCAACCCAATCGGTATCAGAATAAGTCTATAAAATAGGAACAGACTGGGCTAAAAAATGAATTCCGTGAAATAAGGAACCCTTGACATACCAAATGATGCGAAGAACAACCGAGTAATGAGTGGTCCAAGGTGCGGACAAAAACTAGCTGACTTGATGAACGACATAGGCGATGTCTAGGCGAGTGACAGTGAGGTATATTAGACTTCCAACCAGTTAGTGATATAGAGTGACATCCGGAAGAGGCAAACCATCTAGTGGAGTTAGTCAGATATTTAACTCCAAAGAAGTAGTGGTAGTACTGGGGTCAGTGATGTCAGCCTTAAACAGGAGATCAGAGATATATTTGGCATAAGAGAAAAAATATTCATCTGAACTGGATGAGACTTCGAGGCCAAGAAAAGCCAAGATCTTTCATCTCAAATTTCCCACTACGAAACCTTTTGAGTTCAAAGATACCGCGTAAATCATACCCAGTAATAATTATGTCATCCACATATAATAAAATAAGGATAATTCTATTGTCAGTGCGGCGAACAAATAGGGTTGAATCATGAGCATTGGATGTGAACCCAAATTGATGAATGGTAGTGTTGAATTTTGCGAACTAGGCACGTCGAGCTTGTTTTAGACTATATAAGGCACGACGGAGGCAACAAACTTTTTGTCGAGGAGCAGCTAAGCCAAGAGGAGTATGCATGTGAACTTTCTCAAGAAGATCGCCATTGAGAAATGCATTTTTGACATCCATCTAAAAAATAGTCTATTTTCAAATAGCGGTGACGGCAAGAAGAGTACAGACATATGTGAGCATCGCCACTAGAGCAAATGTCTCTTCATAGTCAATATCATATTTTTGAGTAAATCACTTGGTAACAAGTCAAGCTTTATAACGTTTAACAGAACCATCATAAAGTATTTTGATCTTAAATACCCATTTGCATCCAATAGGAGTTTTCCCAGGGGAAGGTTAACAAAATCCTAGGTGTGAGTTTTAGCTAGGGTCTAAAGTTCTTCATCCATTACTTTATGCTAAATAAGATTAGTACTAGCCTCATTATAGGATTGCAGCTCATGCAGATTAAGTATGGTAGAAAAACAATGATAATCAATGAGATAATGGGAGAATGAGTTACCTTGGTAAAGCGGCAGAAGTGATCTGGAACGTGGGTCTTAGAGGTTGTCAGTACAGAATTATCAGCCATATGAGAAGTCTTAGCATGGTCGATGGAGTTGAGGGGTGAGATCAGTTGGTGGTTTTGGGGTGGGTTTCGCCAGTGGTTCTGGAGTGGGTTCAGCTGATGATGGTGGAGTGGACTCAACGTAAGGTGCAATACTGGGCTCAACTGGTGATGCTAGAATAGGCTTAACAATACCTAGAACTGTATCCTCAAGAAATAATTCATTAGATGGACCAGTAAAAAATCTAGAGTTAGTGATGGTGGACATGTCAAATGACCGTAAGGAAGAAAACATTTGATATTTCCAAAAAATGACATGACGAGAGATATGGAGAGTTTTAGTAATGGGATCCCAGCATCGATACCCTTTATATTCAATGCCATATCCAAGAAAACAATATAGGTGAGCCCTTGGTTCCAGTTTGTTGTATTTATGTGGTTTAAGAAGAACAAAACAAGCACAACCAAAGACTCCGAAGTTTAGAGTAATCATGAGGTTTACCAAAAAGATGCTCAAATAGAGACTGATGTTGGATTGTAACGAAAGGGATACAGTTTATTGTGTATACTGCGGTGAAGGTAGAATCACCCCAAAAAAAACGCTCAGGACATGATAAAAAAATAAGGAAAGCATGAATTGTGTCAAGAATGTGTTTATGTTTGCGTTCGGCTCGTTCATTTTGTTGGGATGTACTAGGACATAAGCGGTGGGGTAACATGCCATTTTTGCAAAGTAGGTTGAGAAAAACACGATCCTTGTATTCTATTGCATTATTTAAGCAAAAAACTTTGATATTTCTAGAAAATTGGGTCTGAAAAATAGAGAAAAACTCAGAATATATTTGGAATAGTTCGATGTTTCATAAGAAACAACCATATATATAGAGAGTTGTCGTCTACAAAAAGAATAAAGTAACGACAACCACCCATTAAGGCATGAGGAGAAGGCCCCCAAACATCAGAATAGATCAAATGGTGCAAGGGAAATAGTCTGACTTTTATTGAAAGGTAGGGCTGGTTGTTTTGCAAGTTAACAATAGATACATTTGAATGATTCATGCTAAACTGAACCTAACTAACTACTAGAGATAAGCGATTTGAGTCAGTTAAATGAGGTGTGACCTAACCAAGAATTCCAAATATGGGATGACGATAGCAACAATGGTGGTTGCGGATATAAGGATGATGATGAGTAGGAGGATAATGGTGGTGGTGGTGAGGTTGCATAAGTTGATGAAGGGATATGTAGTTGTGGTGGTGGTAGTTGAGATGGAATATGCAAATTGTTGAATTCAAATAGACATCCAACTTTACGACCAGTCGTAGGGTTTATTTTCCTGTCCGAAGATCTTATACACAACAACCAGTATTAAAAAATATGACTTTAAATCCAAATTCACAAAGTTGCCCAACAGACAAGAGATTTAAGGTGAGTTTCAGAATCAAATACGTGTCAATAATAGAAAGATGAGAAGTAAAAACCTAACTGGTATGAGTAACACGCATTTGAGAACCATCAACGGTATGAATACTAGGAGTATTCATGGAAAATAATTTGGTTGAGAAAATATTAGGATCAGATATCATATGATTACAACAGACAGAATCCAAGAACCAAGAGGAGTTACTTGTATAAGTGAAAGAGCAAGGGAAAATTTTGTATCATTCTTGGAGAAAATATGGTGGAAGAGTGAAGTCATATCTGCAATAGAAATGGTAATAGTAGTGGAGGTAGAACATTTTTTGGCATTAAGAATAATTGAAGGAATGTAACCCCCAGACATTGTTGTTGAACTGGATTAACAATATGCAACAAAGTATACTGTTTGATATGAATCTAGAGAATCTGAGTCCACGGATGGATTTACAATACTAAAATTATCCAGAAACCGATCTATAATCGTGAAGAACCTATCGATGAACCCTTGAACCGATCAAATCTCCATGATGAACCAAATCAATAATATCAAGAGAACTATATTGTATGATCTGAATTTGGTTAAATGGAGGTTATAGATGGATTTAGAATGACAAAATTAGCTAGGAGTTGAGTTATAATCTTGAAGAACCATTTGATGAGCCTTTGAACTAGTCAAACCACGGTGATGAACCGAATCAACAATATAAAATGAATTATATTGTATGATTCAAATTTGAGTAAACGGAGGCCACTGATAGATACAAAACGCCAAAATTAGCCAAGAACTAGTCTTATATATTCGAGAACCGATCTAAAAACGAGTAAACCGGTCAATAAGTAATATTAAACCAGTTTGGCGGCACGTGGTTTGACAGCGACGGAGCGGCAAAAACTTCGAAGGGCATGTTTAACGTCGTATGGAGGTGATTTTGGTGTCGTTGGAATTATCTTGATGTGACACTTATGATGGTATACTGTATGATTAATTTGGGTTGATATTGAATCTCATAGGAGTTAACGAAGTTGACTGCGGTGGTGGAACTATTGTGTCGTGCGTGTGAGAAGTTAGAATAGAATTCTGGTTGATTCTGTGGGATCGTCTCGTCAATACAGTTTTGATGATATAGTTTTTGATGGATTTGAAGCCCTGGTTGAGGCAGTAGGGCCCAAAATCAGTAACGATTTGGTGGTGGTGGCACTGCTAGCATTGACGACGCGTAACGACGCGTTAAAACTCCATTGACGATGGTTTTTGATAGTGTTGTGATTGTCTCTTTGAGACGAAAGTGTTGATATGATGAAAGTTGATTTTGAAGCAGTGGTAGGATCATAGCAGTCAACAGATGTAACAGCATGGTGGAAGGGTTAGGGTTAGGGTTTCGAAAATTTTAACAAGAATAGGGTTAGGAAACATTGACTCTTGATACCATATTAGAATAATTGAGAGACAAAATATTGGGAGAAATATGAACCGATATATTGATATTCAAGAAAAAATACATATTACAGAGATATACAATAGAAGTTTTATAGGAGATTAAAGGAAACCCTAGGGATATGGTTTTGACCTAATGGGTCAAGCCCATATATTATATTAACAAATATCACGTTCTCTAAATTGAATTTATCTGTATCAATAAAAAAAATATAACTTGCATAAATTAAATCATATTTTATTTCATTACATCTTTCAGTATTTCAGCCTCAAAATTGATAGTTTTTTAGGTATGACTTGAGATGATTCTTCCAAGAGCGGCTTGCAACAAATATATGATTCTCGTAGAAGCAACTCAATTGTTAACATTATTCAGACATAAAACTAAAAAAAAAAAAAAATTAAAAAATCCTAAAATTTGTAAAGTATTGTAGTTAAAAGATACTAAGATATATTTGATTTGAATATGAGTGGCAGTAAAATTGAAAATCACTAATGCTGACAAAGAAAGAAGGAACGATAATCAGACAGATAAGGTGGCTAAAATTTCTCTATAGGGGGCGACCGTATATTGCTTTCTCCATATATATTATCTATTTAGGGTTTAAAATCCTTAACCCCTTATTTCCATATTTGAACTTTAGCCCCCAAATTTTTAAAAGTTTAACATTATTACTTGTTCCTTTTTTTTTTAAAAAAAAAAAATCAACTTCTATTTTTAATTTTGTGGTCCATTATGTTCATTCCAAAAGTTGATCGTGAAAATAATTAATTAATTATTTTCATATTCAATTAAAATTAGAACAAATTCAATTTTACACTTCCAAGCGAAAACACTTTTCTTCAAATGTATTTTTGTCAGCTATGAGTCACATCTACCCCATATTACAACTATATCTAATTGGTAGAAATTTTACCAAGAGAATCTTAACAAGTATGATTTTCGTATCGTACGATCTTTCTAACTTGTGTTCCCGAAAGACCGACAAGGTACGGATGAAGTCAAAATCCTAATTTAATGATATGTACATTGATTGATAATATAATTCATTGTAACACCAATTTGAATCTCGTCCCAATAGTCACACTACTCCGGCCAAGAGGTTTGAGTGAATTATATTAAATCGAATCACATAATTAGTTACGTTTCTCTTTGCTGAGAGAGGTATAAATCCTATCTTGGTAACAGTGTTCTTTACACATTAATTGTAATTTAAAAATAAAAATTCTGAAATCACATATATAAAAAGATAATTACGAAAAGCTTATAAAACGGATTTTGAAAATTCATCCCCTATTTAAAAAGAAAACTCTAAAACGGTGATTTGAATTCCGCTTATACACAGTTTTTTGTTTGTGTTTTTTTTTTCCTTTTTTTCTTTTTTTTTTTTTTTTTTTTTTTGTGGGATAAAAAATGGTGATCTGATCACCGTTTCTCAACCTCCAACCTTGCATTGAGAGCTGCCTTAACCTTGCATGGAAAAAAAAAGGGATTAGTGCCATTTTGATCCCCAGTAATTTAATTAAATTACACTTTACTCTTTTATAATATTTTCATAAACATTTACTCTCTTGTAGTTTAGATTAAAATACAACAGTTCAGTAAT
Organism: Eucommia ulmoides; assembly: GCA_016647705.1. NCBI lineage: Eukaryota > Viridiplantae > Streptophyta > Magnoliopsida > Garryales > Eucommiaceae > Eucommia > Eucommia ulmoides. The sequence continues at coordinate 1,111,169 of JAENRU010000489.1, forward strand.
TAACAAAATTACATAAAATGATAAATTTACTGTTGTACTTGATCCCGACTGAGGAAAAAAAAGACATAAATATTATTCGACCCGATTCGATACGGGGTATAAATATGAATTCATATTAAATAATTTATTAATTTTAATTTTTTGAGTTTTAATTATTAAATTTAACAGAAAATATAATCATGACACTTCAGTCTAAATGCTTATGAAAATACTATAAAAGAGTAAAGTGTAATTTAATTAAATTACAGGGGGTCAAAATGGCACTAATCCTTTTTTTTTTTTTTCCATGCCTCATGCGCGTTTGGAAGAGACCCGTACACGGATAGAAGGGTCGGATTTTGTCTAAATTAAAATGAATAATGAGAATTTTGTGAAACTAAGCCTTGGGCCCATATTTGAAAGGAAAAATTATATTTTAAACTTTCTAGTTATTAACATTTTTTTAAATGGTCCCTCTCTATTTGAGCATTTCATTTTAAACCCTCTGCGTATAAGTACGTTTTTATTTAGTCATTCCGTTAGAAATTTCATCAAAACTAACAGGATTTTGAAGGTAAAATCGTCATTTTACATTTTTTCATTTTCTTTTATTATTTGACCCATCTCTCTCTTTCTCTATTCCTCCCTCTCCCTCCCTCCCTCTCCCCGCCGGTCGGAACCACCCCTTGTTATGGGGGGTGGCACCCCCTGTTACGAGAAGGAACCACCCCTGTAACAAGGGGTGGAATCACCTTTGAAATAGGGGATGTTTTCACTCCCAATTCCATTTTTAAAGTTTAAAAAAAATCATTTTAATTCTTATACTTTTAATTTCAACACATTAAATTTTGAAATATTCAATTTGTGTCAAGTCAGTCTAAATCGATAAGTCTGTCATTTTTTATAATGAAAATCGTCACGTGTTAAACACAAAAACACTCATGTGGGTAAATTCTACCTCAAAAATGACAAAATGACTAACTTAACACGATTTGGACAATCTAGAGTTTAATGTGTTCAAATTAAAAGAACATGGACCGAAATAAAAGTTCTCTAAAACTTCAGCATGCAAAATCCGAAAAGCTCTAGAAATAATAATATTTTGAAATTTTGAAAACTCTAGAACAAGACCTAAACAATTGAAAAACTTTTGAATTTGGTAGAACTTATAGAGATTAAAGTGAAACTTAACCCAATGTTTTGGGGTACAAAGTGTAATTTTGATGTCAGCTGTCATTACTTAACTGTCGCCTCTGCTTTTCGCGGGATTCATATGAGTGGCTGTTGCCTTTCGTTTTCGTCAATCAGATGATCCAGCTAAACCCATGAAAAAGTATAGAAAATGAATCCAAATTGACATTTGCCGATTCCCAATTCGCTCTCTGTGGTCCCCTGATTGTTCCTCAATTTCACTATATGATTGAGAAATCGATTACGGCATTTGAAGGTTTTGTTTCAATCATTCATTGATCAATCAAGAGCATCAATGGAGGAAGGAGAGAGAGAGATTCTGCTGAAGAATCGGAGCGAGAGCGACGAACCCAAATCAATGGAGGAAGGAGGAGATGGAGAGAATCTACTGAAGAATCGGAGCAAGAGCGACGAACCCAAATCAATGGAGGAGGGAGGGGAGAGAGAGATTCTACTGAAGAATCGGAGCAAGAGCTTTCTCGAAGGAGCGGCGGACTTCAAGAGCTTCTTCACCTGGGTTTTTCTTGACCAGTCGAGTCTGTGGAGGGCGGGACTGTCGTGGTCGATCTTCTCTCTCCTTGCGATCGGCGTTCCGGTTTTATCGCACGTCGTGTTCTCTTGCTCCGACTGCGATCGCAAGCACCGGCGACCATTCGACGCAATCGTTCAGTCCTCTCTCTCCGTCTTCGCCACGCTTTCGTTCGCCTGCCTCTCGCGATTCACCAGCAAATATGGGCTCCGAAAATTCCTCTTCCTCGATAAACTCTGCGACGTCAGTGAGAAGGTCCGGGAAGGATATACAGAGCAACTCCATGTACGAATTTCCTTCACCTGTTTCTCTTCAATTTCATTGGGTTTTGCAGTTCGTCTCTCATGGTTATTCACCAGGTGTTTGTGATAATTCCGCTTAGAACTTTTCTCTGCATTTTAATGGACTTAAAATATCAGGACCGTATGAATATATATATATATATACACACACACACACACATGTACATATGCATTTATATTTGCTTAAACCTTGGATTACTGGTGAAACAATTTAGGCCCTGTTTGGTTACTGTTTCCGTTCTCTGATTTCTGTCTCTATTTTTAAAATTTGGGATTAACGGTTTAGTGAACACGTTTTTGTTCCTAAAATTTTGAGAGTAATTTGAGAGTATTTCCTTAATTCCTTAAGAATATGAGAAAAAATGTTGATTCCTATTCATTCCCACAAAATTATTCCCACTATCCCGCCGACCATCACCACTTCACTGGCCACCATCACCACGCCCGCCATCCTTTAAAGGGAAAAAAAATAAACAAATGTTGCAACCAAACGTGTTTTTGTTGATTATTTCTCATAATCACAATAAAACGGAATTGAATAATAATTGTAAATATACATAAATATTAGGACACAACAATAAAGAACGGTAATCGAATACATATCTGTTTGGGCCATCGCAGGAGATTGAATCTGTCGCGACGGATTACTAACTAGGTCTTCCACCCTATGATCTAGATTATTGTGGTGGCGGCTCTCAATAGGAAGAAACCCCTTTATTTAGACTAGGGAAGGGACCTAGTTGTATATATACTAGGGTTTCTCGTTGGGCCTTCTCATAACGGATTTCAACGAAATTCTATACATACATTTGCCACTTAATTGGGCTTCTACATAAAAGACGCCACAACCCAAATCAAAATATGATCACTGATTATTTAGGCTGCTTAAATAATAGATTATCCATTAACCTGTTTTTGTAAAACAATTAATTCAATTAATGTTAGCCCATAAAATATTCCAACATTTTCTTGTTTCTGTTCTCATAAATTAAAAGAAACAATTTTAAGATAATGGTCGTTACTAAACATATTTTTATTTCTGGAATATTTTAGAATAGAAACAGAATTCTCATCCCAGTTCATGGATGAAAAAATTCAACTAGCCTGAGTTTTGATATTTCCAATCATTTTTTAGCTGTTTGGTTTCGTTTTGGAATACAGTTTTTGAAAATCATGAAAAGTTCTTTGTCTCAATTTTGAAAAAATTACAAATAAATAAATAAAAAATATTTAGTGATAAAAAAAGTAAAAGTATTGTGATTCATTGAAATATGATGTTTGAAAAGGGAATGTGGGGTAGATTTTTTTTTGAAGAATAGAAACATGATTGTTCTAAAATTATTTGTTTTAATTTATGAGAATAGAAACAAGAAACATGTTTGGTTGTAACATTTTTTTTTTAAATGTACAGTGGCCAGTGGGTGGTGGTGATCGACGGGGTGGTGGTGGCCGACGGACTAGTAGTGGGAATAATTTTGTAGGAGTCACTTTTTTATTTCTCAGATTCTTAAGGAATTTAGGAGTTATAGCCAAATTACTTCCAAAATTTTGTGAACAAAAATGTATTTGTCAAACACGTTTTTATACATTGATCCCAAAATTTTGGGAGTGAGAACATTAACAGTAACCAAACGGGATTTTTCAAAATCCTAAACCAAAAAACGACGTTTATATCTCGAAATCAAAGATTACACCTTCTTTTTTTCTTAAAGCATAATATTAAAAGTAGATGATATGGTAGATCGAGTCTTGTAATTTTTTTTTTGAATTGTGTTGTTAAAAGAGAAATAGTTGTATTTTGTGTTTTCGAAAACAGATTTCAAAAATGGCGTTTACTTCTCGAAACTAAGATTCGGCTTTTTTTTTTTTTTTTTTTTTTAATGCAGAGTTCAATCAAGATCCTTTCGGCTTTCGTCTTCCCTTGTTTCCTCGCCGATACCGCCTACAAAATCTGGTGGTTCACCTCCGGCAGAACCCAAATACCCTATTTCCAGAACCTCTGCTTGAGCGATATTGCTGCCTGCATATTGCTTCAATGCTCGTGGCTCTATCGAACCACCATCTTCTTCCTTGTCTGTGTTATCTTCAGGCTCATTTGTCACCTCCAAATACTTAGGCTGGAAGATTTTGCTCAAGTTTTTGTGAAGGAATACGACGTGGGTTCGATTTTGTTAGAACATTTAACGATCAGAAGGAATTTCCGGGTGATAAGTCATCGATTTCGGGTTTTTATTTTGATGACATTGGTGCTGGTTACTGTGAGTCAGTTTGCTTCGCTGCTGGTTATAACCAAGTCGAGCTCTAGCCCGAATGTTAACATCTTCACTGCGGGAGAAATCGCTGTAAGTTTTTCTCTCTTTATATATATGTGCGCGCGCACGTAGAGGGAGGGGGTAGGAAGGTAGGGGTGAGGGGTATAGGTAGAGGGGATATATATGTATATGTATATGTATGTGTGTGTATTAATATTTTGGAATGGAAGGTATTGTTTTTGGTAAGGGTGGTCATGGGCCCGGGGGCCCGCCCAGCCTTATTTTTTTAGGGTTTGGGCTTTGACTTTGAGCCCATGGATAGGGCTTAGGCTTAGGTGTTAGGGCCCGATCAATTTTAGGGCCGAACTTGGGCAAGAACAAAATATTTTAGGACCGGGCCGGGCCGGGCTGAAGAATAATTAAAAAAAATATATATATATATACACACACACACGAATACACATTACACACACATTTAACCATAGGGCTTTGGATTTAGATTTTTTTTTAGAGCTTTGGGCTTAGTTTTTTTCAGGGCTTTGGGCTTATTTTTCTAGGGCTCTGAGCTTATTTTTAGGGCTTATTTTTCAAGGGCTTAGGTTTTTTGTATAGGGCCGGGCTTTAGGTTTAGATTTTTTTATAGGGCCGGACTTGGGCATAGAATTAAGGCCTGACTATAGGGCCGGGCCGGGCTCGGGCCTAGCAATTTTATGTAATACCTTAGTCTAAGCCCCGCCCGGCCCGACCCATGACCACCCCTAGTTTTTGGGGTTTGGTTAGAGGAAACACAAATTTATACTCAGGCTTTGAGGTGGCGTTTGTTTCTTCTTTTGGTTGCCATGCACAGTAAAGTAAATAAATTGGAATAGAAAGGGAAATACGGGAAGAAAATAATGGGTTTTTTTTTTTTTCGTGTTTCTGGATTTTTGTTCCTGATCCAGGTTTTCTGAGAACAGAAACGGAAGCACCAAGAAAACAGAGCCTTAGTGTGTTCTGTTTCTCTTTCTTTCTTTCATTTTTTTTTGTATTATATAATTCGGGAAAACTGGGAATATTTTTTAAAAAATGGTTTTGTTTTGTTCCTAAAATTGGGAATGAAAGTGAAAGAGCATAGAAATATGGGAACAAAAAATATGTTTCTTTTTCTACTGCCATATTTTTAGAACAAATTTCCAGGAACAGAACACAATTTTCCTTTTTTTTTTTAAATACTGGGATTGGAATCAATTTTTTTTTTCCTGTTTCTATTCCAAGCTTTTTGGGATAAAAAAAAAAGTGAAATACTTAACAAATGCCACCTTAGTGTTTCTATTCCTGTTTTTTGTTTCTGCTCCCAGAAAACTTGGAATAACAAAAAAAAAAGGGGGAAAAAATGTTTTTGTTCTGATTCTAGATTTTTGAAGAAACAAACAATAAACAAACACCACCCATTCACTAGATGAGAGCTTCATCCAACGGTCAAGAATCGCTTTTCAACCGTTGGATGAAAACAAAACCGTGTTAGAAACTCGATCCCTCGAACACCCTTGTTTATATATATATATATATAACAATGACACAATTATACATACACCTTAACACTTTCAATTTTTTTTTATAGTTATGCTCCATCACTCTCGTGACCGGCCTCTTCCTTTGCTTGAGAAGCGCGGCAAAAATCACACACAGGGCACAATCCCTCACCTCTCTTGCAGCCAAATGGCATGTTTGCGCCACAATCGGCTCGTTCGATGACTTGGATAATGAAACGCCGACCTCTCAAATTGTTTCATCGCCTATTTTTCCGTCGAATGACGCTGGCTCGGGGAGTGATAATGAAGAAGGAGACGGAGATAATGCCTTGGATGATACAAACATGGTGCCGATTCACGCTCATTCGATTTCTTACCAAAAGAGACAAGCACTCGGTGAGTTTCATATTGTTTTTTTTTTTTAATATTTGGATTATCTAGCAGTAGCTGATCTAGAAAATTAATTGGTGGGCGGGCGGCCGGGCGAGGTTGGGGGGGGGGGGGGGGGGTATTGTAAAATTTGAAGGGTTTTAATTGAAATTTGATAGAAATAGAAGGGTGAAAATGAAAAAAATTTCAAGTTGGGAAAAAAATTAAGGGAAATTCCTTGAAATGTCACATTCCATAAAATCATCATTTGGCGGAATCCTGTGATAGTGAATTTTTAACACATGAGATGGTCTTTACAAAGTGATTTTTTGAATCTTGAAACCTCTAAATTTTTTTTTCAAAAATTAATAGGATTATCTGTAGCGGCGGATTTGGATAATTGATTCGTCGGGAGGAGGTTATTTTTTAAAATGTTTATCATATATTTATTTGAATAAGGAGGTTTAAGTAAAATTTTAAGGGTTTTAATTGATTTTTTCAAAAAAAAGGGCAAAAGTGAAAAATTTCAAGTTACAAAAATTAATAAAATTATTTGCAGCTGACAACTCTAGAAAATTGATTGGTGGGGTGGAGGATAATTTTTTTTCAGATGTTTATTAGATATTTATCTAAATCAAGATGGTTAATGTAAAATTTTCAAGGTTCTAATTCAATTTGTATAAAAATATGAGGATATAAAAGTTAAAAAAAAAATAAAAATCAAGTTGGTAAGGGGCTTCAGTCCCCCTTGGCCTTACGTAGCTCCGCTATTGTAAAAAATTGATTGGCGGGGGATTAAATATTCATTTAAATGTTTATTAAATATTTATATAAATCAAGAGGTCTTTATGTAAAATTTTAAAGGTTTCATTTCAATTTTTGTAAAAATACAAGGGTAATTGGATCATATTCAAATCAAAATTCGATCGGTTAACAGTGTTGGTTAATTTTTTATTTTATTTTTTTGCAGTGAATTATTTTGAGCACAACAGAGCAGGAATTACAGTTTATGGCTTCATGTTGGACAGGACATCGCTTCATACCATTCTTTTAGTTCAGTTTTCTCTTACCCTCTGGATTCTCAACAAGACTATCGGGATTTCTTGACCTCCATTTACTGTTTCTGTTCCCAAATTTTTGTTCTAAAAAATATGGGAACAAAAAACTATAAAACAATATGGAAGAGTGAGTTAATGTAATATTAATATGCTTATTTATATTGTATGTTTAGCCTTGTATGTATAGGAAGTATTGTTTGTTATTTGTGATGTATTTATTAGTTTTTTGTTGCTATTGACTATTCATAGAGAATGCTTTTGTGTTCTCCTCAAATTTCACTTTGGTCCTCGGGATTTCAATTTGAGCATGTGACACCTTAAAGTTTCTTAATCATTTCACTACAGTCAAAGTCAGGTCATCAAGTCCGTTGCAATTTTAAACACAAAATAGTCACCCGCAATGCTACTGACTATTTGGAAGAAAGTTGTATGAGTAATTTCAACCTACTGCTTCCTCCTATTCTCCTTTCCACCTAAATATATATGTGTAATTGAATTATTGAATTGAACTGAAGTAGAATAATTATAAGATTTTAGGGTGTTATTTGTTCAAATTGAAATTATGGGGAGCAAAATAATGGTCCAACTTCATGAGCGCAAAAGTGTCAAACCCCCACAAATTTTAGGGTTAATTATATTCGGCCGTTTTGCACTTTGTTCCCTGTGGTATTCGCGTCACCACTCTGTCCCCTGTGCTTAGGCATTTGTTGTACTCTATCCTCCTCATCAGCATTTTGCTCTCCCTGTAATTATGCCTATATCGAGTGATAAAGTGCAATAAAATCTAACCACATGAGACAAAGTGATGAAAAAAATATCACAGGTGGGTAAAGTACAAAATGACCTAACCACAGAAGGGTAAAGTGTAATTAACCCTAAATTTTATTTTTGTTATTAAAAAAATTGAAACCCAATGTTTATAGCAAATTTTTCTAGGATTAATGACAATTTGTCATGTTTGATCGAATTGCACTCGTATTCATATTTAAGACCAACAATTATACATACACCTTAACACTTTCAATTTTTTTTTATAGTTATGCTCCATCACTCTCGTGACCGGCCTCTTCCTTTGCTTGAGAAGCGCGGCAAAAATCACACACAGGGCACAATCTCTCACCTCTCTTGCAGCCAAATGGCATGTTTGCGCCACAATCGGCTCGTTCGATGACTTGGATAATGAAACGCCGACCTCTCAAATTGTTTCATCGCCTATTTTTCCGTCGAATGACGCTGGCTCGGGGAGTGATAATGAAGAAGGAGACGGAGATAATGCCTTGGATGATACAAACATGGTGCCGATTCACGCTCATTCGATTTCTTACCAAAAGAGACAAGCACTCGGTGAGTTTCATATTGTTTTTTTTTTTTAATATTTGGATTATCTAGCAGTAGCTGATCTAGAAAATTAATTGGTGGGCGGGCGGCCGGGCGAGGTTGGGGGGGGGGGGGGGGGTATTGTAAAATTTGAAGGGTTTTAATTGAAATTTGATAGAAATAGAAGGGTGAAAATGAAAAAAATTTCAAGTTGGGAAAAAAATTAAGGGAAATTCCTTGAAATGTCACATTCCATAAAATCATCATTTGGCGGAATCCTGTGATAGTGAATTTTTAACACATGAGATGGTCTTTACAAAGTGATTTTTTGAATCTTGAAACCTCTAAATTTTTTTTTCAAAAATTAATAGGATTATCTGTAGCGGCGGATTTGGATAATTGATTCGTCGGGAGGAGGTTATTTTTTAAAATGTTTATCATATATTTATTTGAATAAGGGGGTTTAAGTAAAATTTTAAGGGTTTTAATTGATTTTTTCAAAAAAAAGGGCAAAAGTGAAAAATTTCAAGTTACAAAAATTAATAAAATTATTTGCAGCGACAACTCTAGAAAATTGATTGGTGGGGTGGAGGATAATTTTTTTTCAGATGTTTATTAGATATTTATCTAAATCAAGATGGTTAATGTAAAATTTTCAAGGTTCTAATTCAATTTGTATAAAAATATGAGGATATAAAAGTTAAAAAAAAAATAAAAATCAAGTTGGTAAGGGGCTTCAGTCCCCCTTGGCCTTACGTAGCTCCGCTATTGTAAAAAATTGATTGGCGGGGGATTAAATATTCATTTAAATGTTTATTAAATATTTATATAAATCAAGAGGTCTTTATGTAAAATTTTAAAGGTTTCATTTCAATTTTTGTAAAAATACAAGGGTAATTGGATCATATTCAAATCAAAATTCGATCGGTTAACAGTGTTGGTTAATTTTTTATTTTATTTTTTTGCAGTGAATTATTTTGAGCACAACAGAGCAGGAATTACAGTTTATGGCTTCATGTTGGACAGGACATCGCTTCATACCATTCTTTTAGTTCAGTTTTCTCTTACCCTCTGGATTCTCAACAAGACTATCGGGATTTCTTGACCTCCATTTACTGTTTCTGTTCCCAAATTTTTGTTCTAAAAAATATGGGAACAAAAAACTATAAAACAATATGGAAGAGTGAGTTAATGTAATATTAATATGCTTATTTATATTGTATGTTTAGCCTTGTATGTATAGGAAGTATTGTTTGTTATTTGTGATGTATTTATTAGTTTTTTGTTGCTATTGACTATTCATAGAGAATGCTTTTGTGTTCTCCTCAAATTTCACTTTGGTCCTCGGGATTTCAATTTGAGCATGTGACACCTTAAAGTTTCTTAATCATTTCACTACAGTCAAAGTCAGGTCATCAAGTCCGTTGCAATTTTAAACACAAAATAGTCACCCGCAATGCTACTGACTATTTGGAAGAAAGTTGTATGAGTAATTTCAACCTACTGCTTCCTCCTATTCTCCTTTCCACCTAAATATATATGTGTAATTGAATTATTGAATTGAACTGAAGTAGAATAATTATAAGATTTTAGGGTGTTATTTGTTCAAATTGAAATTATGGGGAGCAAAATAATGGTCCAACTTCATGAGCGCAAAAGTGTCAAACCCCCACAAATTTTAGGGTTAATTATATTCGGCCGTTTTGCACTTTGTTCCCTGTGGTATTCGCGTCACCACTCTGTCCCCTGTGCTTAGGCATTTGTTGTACTCTATCCTCCTCATCAGCATTTTGCTCTCCCTGTAATTATGCCTATATCGAGTGATAAAGTGCAATAAAATCTAACCACATGAGACAAAGTGATGAAAAAAATATCACAGGTGGGTAAAGTACAAAATGACCTAACCACAGAAGGGTAAAGTGTAATTAACCCTAAATTTTATTTTTGTTATTAAAAAAATTGAAACCCAATGTTTATAGCAAATTTTTCTAGGATTAATGACAATTTGTCATGTTTGATCGAATTGCACTCGTATTCATATTTAAGACCAACAATTATATATTTTTCTTTATTTTTTATTAAAGTTAAGAATCAAACATTAAAAGTTCAAAATTAATAAATTAATAGACATTTATATTCCTCCACCTCGAGTCAGGTTGGGTCAATTAATATCCATTTGTATTTTCTTTTCTTTTCATTTATTTATTCTTTTGGATCAAGTGTACGGATAAATTTGTTATTTTGAGAAATTTTGTTAATTATTTAAGCGGTCTATGGTGAACAATTCATGAGCTTAAAATTTTAGTACATGTAATCTAAGCGTTATAATAATTTTTTTAGAAGTTCAAAGTCGTTGTACTACATAAATAGTCATTTTATTTTTTTCATGCAAAAAATTGAAATTATTTTTATGGTGTACAAATGACTTTTAACTTTTAACAGTAATTTTATACTTTTAAAAAAATTACTGTAATTCGTGGACGACATATAATAAAATTTTAATGTGTATTTTATTATGGGCCCTAAGATTCATTACTAATTCATTCTTATAGTTATTTAAATTTAGAGAAAAATTCAATTGACATATAGTAATTATTTGTTGTACAGCAACATTTACATCATTTCATTCATTATATTGATTTTGACATTGTTACTGTGCAGTAACATTTGCATCCCCTATTTATTATGTTACTATTAACATTGTTGCTGAGCAGTAACATATGTTGCAATTGATGTAGTAAAAGAATATATATTTGAATTTATCTTAAATAATAAATATATAGATGGTGTTTTCTTAATATGTGTTTACAAGTAGTGGTCTATTTTAATTTTAGTAGTAAAAGTGGAGTTCTCTCTAATTTTTTTAATTTTAATTTCGTGAACAGTTGACTAAAAAGCCCATTATTTTATCGTTACGCTCAAGTTTGAACCACATGGGAGCAAGTGTCGACAAAAATACTATGACAGATAAAGTGTAATTCGATCAAACTACAGGGAAGAAAGTGTAATTAATCCTATTTGTTTCTAATTTTCCTCCAATATCATGTTGTGGAGAAACTCGACAAGCCGATCGATTCCCCTCTTTGAGTTTGAGGACAAAAATGAGGTCAATTTCCAAGAGATTGATCAATTTTTGATGTATTCAAACTTCGGAATCGTCGAGTTTATTGTCCTTTAGCAGCTCCGGCTTCATCGGAATCATCGATGGGGTCAAATCAAGTTCGAGAAATGGCCCACGCGCAATCTAGGTTTTGTTTTTCTTTTCTTCTTCTCTTTCTGCAAATTCCGTGTTCGGAGATTTCCATCTGTGAGCAAAAGAAGAAGAAGGAGAAGAAAATTATTTGATTCATGGCTGTAAGTGTTCTTAATTTCTTCGTCAAATTAGGGTTTCTAATTCATTCTCTTATTTTGGATTTATTGTTTAATGTTTGATTTCGATCAGTATAAGCTTGATTCCTTCATGATACTGCTAAAATCAAGCTTTGCCCTCCATTTCCATGGATTGATCTTCGCCTGTTTATGACTAGCAATTACTCATGTAGCTTAATTCAACTAACAATAGGTCTCTTAATTACACAGTTAATGCTTTGATCATCTGTAATTTCATGCAATTTACTGTTTCATCAATTTGGATGGATGGATTTGAAATCAATGGATTTAATCATTTTTATTGGAAATATAAATATTGTTCATCAAAGTAGATAGGATCGAAATCCGACTTTTAAAAGTATATTTGGGGAAAGAAAGAAAAATTCTAAGGATTCAAGTTCATAGGGTGGATTTTAGAGAATTCTCTCGCCAAATTATTTCAAATCCTTCAATTTAGACTCTTAAATGTATGTTTTTAATTTGTTGATATTCATGTTTTGTGTTGATTATAAATCATAAACGATTTTTAAAGAATTTTTTGAATAAAATGTGTGTTTCTCCCTTCAGTCAAGGGTAGAAGGTGCTGATGTACAGGTTTTTAAAATAGAGCGGTTAAAATGGAATGAGACCAAAGGGTGGTAAAAAGCAAACTAATGCTATCTTTCAATTTTAAATTCATCCATTCGTTTCAATTCCATTAATCCAAACACAACCTTAGGTAGTGTGTGGTCGCACGGAATTGAAATTACAAATTTAATGAATTAGAATTCTAAGAATTGTAATTCTATGAAATATTAGAATTCCATTATTCGGTAGTATATTGGAATTCAATTGTAATTCCATCGTAATTCTAATTTCATTGTTTGGATTATCAAATCATTCATTTCTAATTCTACTATAACTGATATATTATTTTAATTAACAAAATTTAATTGGAAAAAATACATTTCACACCTTTTTTATTTACTTTCTACATTAATTTCCATTTATATAAGAAATCGGTTTCATGTATTGTTTTTGGGAACGATTTTTTTTTTTTCCAGCAAAAATCACACGTTCCCAAATTTGGAAACTGGGAAACCGATAATGTGCCTTACACCGCCTATTTTGAGAATGCACGAAAAGAGAAAACCAGTGGCGTGATGTTCAATCCAAATGATCCGGAGGAAAATCCAGAGGCATTCATGTTTGGAAGAACAGAATTTGGAAACAATGGTGTTTCAGCTCATGAATCTGCTGCCAATGCCAATTCTAACAAGTCGATCTCGGTTGAAAAACACCAAATTGAGGAACAGAAACAGTTTTATGGCCGTAGAAGAAGAAACGGTTCTGATCACGATATGAGTGGGAGTCAAACGAGCGTGAATTCGGAATCTGGCAGCGAGAAAAGCAAATCCGGGTTGCGAAAAGAGTGGCGCCAAGCAGCGTCGGATAGAAGCAAGAGTTCTGATAGTAAAAATGGCTTGTATCTACCTTCTCCGGGGCCTAACGTGATCAGAAGAGGAAGAAATCCATCTGATGAGAGTGTAAGTGTGTTTTTACTTCATTGTTGATTCGTCGGTTAATTGCTTTTTCCCTCCTTGTACTTTGGTCTTGTTTCATTTTAACTCCTCCACTATGAAAACCTATGTCTCACATTTTATTAAAAAAAATATAAAATGAATTAAATTTTCTTTTATTGTGTTGGTTTTATCCTACATCGGATGTGAAAAGGGTTGGTGGTCAGGTTATAAATGTGTGAGAAAGTCTCACATTTTGAGTTAGTTCTTGGGGTTGAAAGAGACCCAAAACCACTTTATACTAGTATCAGAGTCCAAGTTATAACAATTATGACTCAATAGCCACAAAGAGAGAGATTGGTCGAGGGTTAGCTGACCAAAGGCCCAATGTGTGAGGGGAGATTGTTGGGTTTATCCCACATTAGATGTGGAAGGGGGGTCAGGTTATAAGTGTGAGGGAAAACCTCACCTATTAAGTTAGTTTTTAGGGTTGAAAGAGGCCTAGTCTAATCAAGAGTAGAAAGTGGTGTGGTGACAGCAGCGGAGCCATGGTGGAGGGCTCAACCCCAACCCCCCCCCCCCCCCCCCCCCCCCCCCAAACTTTTGAAAATTTTCATTTTTACACTTATATCTTTATAAAATTCAATTAGAATCCTCAAATTTTTACATAAGTCCCCCTCTGTTTTATATAAATATCCAATAAACATCTAATTTTTTGTAGCCCCCCTTACCCGCAATCGTTTTTCTTGATCCGCCTCAGTGTGGTGATGTGTAGGTTTTTAATGTAGAGGGGTCAAAATGAAACAAGACCGAACCAAAGGGGTAATAGTCAATTAACCCCAGATAAATTACTCTAAAATAGGACAATTTTTTTTTAAAAAAACATTAGATAGATGACTATAAAAATTAAAATTTAGTTCATTTATATCACAATTTTTGGGTATTATTTTTATTTTTATTTTTGGTGGTAGTCCAATAGGTCAGCTTCTGTGCCGAAATTTGGGGCTTGGGATGAAAAAGACCCTACGTCCGGCGAAGGATTTACCGTGATTTTCAACAAAGTGAAGGAAGAAAAACACATTGCAGCTGCTAATTTTCCTGTTTTTCCTCCACCTTCCAATTCTTCAGATAATCAGAAAAAACAGACCAAATCTAAGGTAATGCACTTCAATCCCATTATTTACAAGGGTTCTTTGCGCAGCTATGGTTTGACCGAATTGCATTTTACACACGCCTTGTGGTATTTGTATCATCACTTACTCCCCAGTAGTTCAGAGTTAGGTGCAACTTTAAACTATTTAACAAAATTGCGTAAACTTACAAACTTACCCTTATATTCGGCCCGATCTGACTTGACCTTAGGAACAAAAGAAGGGGGAAAAAATAAGGACAAAGGAATATTATCCTACTCGACCTCTGAGTCTGAATGTCAATTAATATTAAATAATTTATTAATTTGACTTTGTGGGATTTGTTAGTTTGAAGTATATGGGACTAAGTGATGATGAAAATACTATAGGGGTGTAAAGTTCAATTCGATCAAATCACTGGGGGCAAAGTGTTATTAACCTTGTTTACAAATAGGACAAACACTTACTAAATTCGATTGCTAAACCGTTAATGATTCTAATAAGGTCGTGTTTGGTAGCACATAATTGAAAGCTTGAAATTGGAATTATAAGCGAAACCCAATTTCTATGCTTCATTTTTGCGCAAATAAAATCCCCCTCTCATAATTTCATTTTCTTCTACGATTATACACAGATATGTTGCTGTCTGTTTTGAAGTTGGAGGGAGTAAATCGAATCGACTATCGAGTTTGATTTTGTTCATCTATTCTCTCTCTCTCTCTCTCTCTCTCTCTCTCTATATATATATATATATATATATATATATTTTGTTGTATACAAATTTCCATTTTTACAAACAAAAAAAATGGAGAGATATTATACTTTGTGTAAGATGGTTCAATTTTGTGCATTTTGATGTTTATGGAGACATGTATGTTGTTTAGTGTTTCTCTCACTGTAAAATTAAATATATGATCTTTCGAGATTTGTATTTGTTTTAATCTCGTAAAAATTAAAAGTTTTGTTAATAATTTTAGGAAGAAAATGGGTTGTGCATATATATTTATAGGGTTGGAATGGCTATAAGGCCGGACTTGGATTTTATACATTTTACAATGTACATGGGCAGGGAAATAGAGTCCGATGTTCGGATTGGGTCTAGACCCAAATCCTATAATTTTTTTTGTAATTTATTAGATTGGCCCTGGCCTAAACTCCATCCAGCCTGACTTATGAACATCCATAGCATTAAACCTCTCAAATTAAAGAAAAGGCTAGATTAATATTTGCACCGTTAATTTTTTAGAGCCATCTTAATGTGCACATTAATATTTTAATTTTCATAATGTACCTTCTGAAGTGTGAATTATGCGTCTAATTGATCCAATCAACACGTCCTATCCATCCTAACCATCATACTTGTCAGAGCAAAAATACGTATATCATAATTAATTTTTTTTTTAAAAAAATGGGTAAAACGCGTCGATTAGACCAAATAGAAACAAAATTCAAACTTCAAAGAGTACAATAGCAAAACAATAAAATATTAGGGTACATATTGAGATCTGAATCAAACTTTAGGGGTAAAAAGTGTGATTTATCCGAGAGAAAAAAGATAAACTTAGAGGTGTTCAACGGATCGGGTCAACCCGCCAAATTCACCCAAACCGCCAAACCCGCACCACAAAAAAATTGCCCAATACTAACTCGTGCATTGCGTGAGTGTTAAATCTTTAAACCCGCATATGTATGGGTGGGTTACAGTTTGATTCATGTTCTTACGTGTTCAACCCGCCAGTCCGAGTAAACACAAAACGACGTCGTTTTAGACTTTATTACTTACATTTGTAAAAAAAAAAAAAAAAACTATTTTTATGATGGTTTACAAATTATATTATAGTTTTTTTTTTTCTTGTTTTTGTGTTACTATAATTTTGTCACAATTTTTTTACAAATTTTTGTAATGTAATGATTTTTTTTTTTAGCAACATTTATTATATTTCAAGAGCAATCCACGGTTCTAATTAATTCAACCCAAAAATAGGCTCAACCTGTATATTATTGGGTAGTTCGCGGTTTAAACTAACTAACGCGCATAATTCAACCCGTCTCAACCCACACATCATTGGGCAGTCTACAGTTTAAACTAACCCAACTCGTCTAGTATTGATTTGGTTCGCGCTTTTGGCCCAATCCGCCCGCGATCCACCTGTTGCCACACCTAGATAAACCTGTTTTATGATTCTGTTAATGTAAATACATCACTCTCAAACAAAGAGCGTATCCTATCGCATATAAATGGAGAGCGACGAACTTCATTGTTGCCATTGGCGAAGATCCCAAGGAGAAAACTCAATCCATAAACCTCACCGATCGATCGAAGAACGACGTGATCGACTGTTAAATTCGTGTTCGATTGTAGTAATTTCTTTGTTCGAACAGACCGATTTGATCGAACGAATATGGGGAAGAACATCGGAAGGAGATTGGAAGGGAAGGCGGCGATCGTCACTGCTTCGACTCAGGGAATCGGTTACAGCATCGCTGAGCGGCTCGCTTCGGAAGGTGCTTCTGTTGTTATCTCCTCTCGCAGACAGGTTCGATTCATATCCACTGAGATTGATGTATATGTTGGGGTTTTTGATTCAGTTTATGTGCAGTTTGATCTGGTTTTGACGATTTTGATTCGAAATTCAACTTCGCTGCACGATGAATTTCATGTTAGATTATCCTATATCCCTCGAATTTAGGGTTCTTATGTTTGATTTCATCTGGATTTCTTATAATTTGCTCGAATTCTATGTAAATCATATGTAAATTGAGTGATCTGGTTTTTCGGATTTTTGTTTCGAAATTCAACATTATTGCACCATTAATTCTAGTTAGATTACAGTATTATATCACTAGAATTTAGAGTTCTTATGTTTCTTCGAAGAAAACAGGTGTTGATTTGATCTGGATTTCCTGTAATTTGATTGAATTCTACTGATTTTGGTGAGGTTTAGATGTGAATTAATTTTTGTTTGTGGTTTTAATTTGTGTTTTTGTAGAAAAACGTAGATGAGGCCGTGGAAAAGCTCAGGGCTAAAGGAATTGAAGTGTATGGTTTAGTATGCCATGTTTCAAACGCACAACAAAGGAAGAACCTAATTGAGAAGACCATTCAGGTAAGTGTTGAAGCAAATTCTATATTATCCTCACTGGGTGAATCACTATTTTTCAATTTGTCAATTTATGAATTGCTATATTTTGTTGTTTTGGTGGAAAAATTAGAGCACTTAAATTAGCTCGTTTGATTTGAGTAAATATAGCTGAGGATTTAATTACGCTAAAACAATTATATGTTTCTTTGTTAAACCAAAAGAACATGTAAGTTTGATTATGTAAATTTTGTGATATACAATTTAGAACTAGATTTTAGACAACAAACGGGTCCTTATTGGTTATTGTTGAATCCCACTACTTGATCTTGAGCTATATATGAAGTCTAGGACAATTCTCATCTCTCAAGGCGTCTTTTGAGAGTGAGTTAGGCCCCATTAGGTTTCTACATTGTATCAGAGGCAGGTTTTTTATCTGACGTTGGGCGTGTTGAATCCTACATTAATATTGGCCCCCCTAATATCCTTCGTAGTGGTTTGACAAAATCCACCATGCGGGTGAGGGGACGTGTTGAATCCCACATCGATGTTGGGCCCCTCGATATCGTTCATAATAGCTTTGCAAAGTCCACTCTATGCATAAAGGGGCGTGTTGAGTCCCACATGACTTTTGTTACCTGATCCAATCAACATCTCTCAAGGCGTCTTTTGAGAGTGAGCTAGGCCCCATTGGGTTCCTAACTTGGATCCCAAGTTAGGTATCTAATCCATGAACAATCTGTAATATTTTATAATCTCGTACAACTTGTGCCTGAAGGCACGTTTTTAATTAATTCGATAATATTTTGCAGCTTTACTATTAAGTGCCAACTTGATTTTTGCAGACCAAAATAACATTAGAAGATTGTAACAATAAAGTAATATATCTATACAACAAAAAATTAAATGTTTTGATCTCAACCGTTGGATTTGAAATTTGATCTAACGGTGTCAAATGTCTTTTGGGATAAAAACTGAGTTGTGTTACAATATAGATTTCTCGGAGAGAGGCTACAAACCTTAATATTAAAACGTTTTAATCTCAACTGCTGGATTTGAAATTTGATCCAATGGTGGGATAAAAATTGAGTTGTCTTATTATATAGATTTTTCTTTAGCTCCATCAATTTGGTGTTTACTATTTTTTTTTTTTTTTTTTTAATTATAAGAAATATGGAAAACTGGACATCATCGTGTCGAATGCTGCTGCAAATCCGTCCGTCGATTACATTTTGGAAACCAAAGAATCGGTTCTTGACAAGCTCTGGGAAATCAACGTCAAAGCCCCCATTCTTCTATTACAAGTATGTCTTGTTGATTATTTAATTGCATATATAGCCCCCCACCCCACCCTACAATTTTTTTTTTTGTTGTGTAATTATTATTCTTTCGACAGGATGCTGCTTCTCATTTGCAAAAGGGTTCCTCTGTTGTTTTCATTTCTTCAATTGCTGCGTACCAACCGCAAGCTTCCATGGCTATGTATGGAGTTACCAAAACCGCCCTTCTCGGCCTAACCAAGGTAAATTGTTTATTTATTCAGTTTGTTATTTTCAAAATTATTTCTCTATCAAATCTGGGAATTTTTTTTTTTGTTTTTTGAAAATAGGTTTTATGAATATATATTGTAATATAGATATTGTTTTCATAAAATGACTTTTATGGCCCTTCATATTTCGGGTGGGTGTTCAATTGGTCCCCACTATTTCGGGTTTGACACATTTGATCCCTCATTATTGAAATCGGCTTCAATTTGGCCCCAATGACAATTCTGTTTGTCTAATTTGACGGTCAACCGTTAGTTTAAAGGCATTTTTGTCTTTTCATGTCCAAAACAGCTATGGTTCAAAAGTGTATCTTTCTAACTAATTCAATGGGATCTGTTTAAAACATCATCTAAAATTTAAGGGTCAAAAGTGTATTTTTCTTCCCATTTGTTTCATTTTATTGCCATGACGTTCTTTTTCTCCGGTAACAACTTCTCCGGCGAATTTTCCAGACAAGTTTTGCGGTTGCCACTAACTTTCTTTTTCTTCGATTTTTGTTCGTGGTTTCTCTTCTCCTCTCTCTCTCTCTCCATCTCTCGTCTTCTTCTTCTTGTTCTTCCATGTTCGATCCCAACAGAAGTACAGACCCAATAGACTGGACATGACATGACGAAAATCTGTTCTGAGAAATTGCGATTTTGGCAAAAAACATAACCAAACATACCCTTAAGTTTTTGACATTATTGTTACTAACTAATAATTATATTATTTTGTTTGAATTTGTTATAAAACCGCTCGATTTTCTTTTGTGTCAGGCCTTGGCGACTGAGATGGGTCCGAATACTCGTGTAAACTCTGTCGCACCCGGTTTTGTGCCGACTCATTTCGCGGATTTCCTCACAAGCAATGAACATATTGTATGTATAATTGCTCTCTCATACACACACGCACACAGGCTAAATCACACTTTGCATCCTTTTTGATGTTTCATTTTACCCCCTAAGTTAACGTTATAATTGTTGCAAATTGCCCCTTGAAATTTGTTTCTCGTATCAATTTGGTCCAATAATGAAGTGATTTTGATCTTTTTTTGTTCCATGTTTGATAACTTAATTAAGTGCTGAAAAACTGAAGAGATTAAGTATTTTTTATGACGAGGCAATTGGACAAAACTAGTACAAAAAGTACCATTAGGCAAAATACAGTAAAGGTGCAAAGTGCAATTTAGCATGTGTGTGCACACATACTCTAATTCAACTTCTTTTTTAATTTCAAAATTGACCTTTCATGTTCGGTTTATTTAGAGGAAGGCAATCGAGGAGAAGACCTTACTGAACAGGCTCGGAACCACGGAGGACATGGCAGCAGCCACCGCCTTCTTGGTTTCCGACGATGCTTCCTACATCACTGGAGAAACTCTCGTGGTAGCCGGAGGAATTCCGTCCAGACTCTAGACTCTCTCTCTCACTCTCTAGTTTATTGTAATTTATGTTCGAGAATTTGAAATCATGCTATAGGTTTTGAAAATTTCACGATTTTGAATTTTTGGTCAATTACTTCTGTTATCTTATCCATTGATGCTTTATCATAATCGTAGCAAAATCGTTTGTTTTATGTGTTTTAGCCTTTGAAAAAATGTAGTAAAATTGGAGTTTTTAGTGAAGTGTCACAATTTTGAGTTTTTGATCGATTGCTTCAATTACCTTGTTGTAATGGGAGCGAAATCGAGGGGTTTGTGAGTGTTATAGCCTTACAAAATTTTAAGATTTTGAGTCTTTCAAAAAAGTAGCGAGAATAGAATTTTTCGATGTGTTAGGCTTTGAAAGTTTCAGAATTTTGAGCTTCGGATCAATTGTTTTTGTTATCCTGTGAAATGATGTTTTGTTGTAATGAGAGCAAAACCGAGAGATTTTGTGAGTGTTAGTCTTTCAAAATTTTACGATTCAAATATTTTTCGGTGTGCTAAAACTTTTAAAAATTTCACAATTTTGGGTTTTGAAACAATTACTTAACACGTTCAAATGATGCTTTGTTATAAGGGTAGATAATTTTATTTTTATTTTTATTTTTTTTAAAGAGTGTTAATCCATCAAAATTTCACAATTTCGTGTAATTCGAAAAAGTAGCAAAATTGGAGGATTTTGATATATGCAATAACTTTTTTGTAAATTTTGCGATTTTGAATTTCGGGTCAATTACTTCTTTTACCCTATCAATTTATGCTTTGTCGTAATGGTAGTGAAATCGAGCGTTTCATGAGTGTTAACCTTTAAAAATTTCACAATTTCAAGTGTTTCAAAAAAAATAGAAAAATTAGAATTTTTCAGTATTCTAAAACTTTTAAAAATTTCATGATTTTGAGATTCGGATCAATTGCTTCTGCTATCCAATCAAATGATGTTTTGTCATAATAGTACCAAAATTGGAGGATTTTGTAATTGTTAGCCTTTTAAAATTATACGATTTCGAGTGTTTAAAAAAAAATACCGAAATAAAAAAATTTCGATGCACTATAGCCTTCCAAAATTTAATAATTTCAAGTGTTTCAAAAATAAAAAGAAATCGGAGTTTTCAGCGTGGTTTGACCTTTGAAAATTTCATAATTTTAATTTTCAGATAAATAGCTTCCATAACACACTCCATTGATGTTTTGTCGTAAAAATAGTGAAATCAAGGGAGTTTTGTGAGTGTTAACCTTTTAAAATTTCATAATTTTAAATGCTTAAAAAAAATAGCGAAATTGAAAAATTTCGGTGTGCTATAGTCATTGTAAATTTTAGAATCTTGGTGTGCTATAGCAGTTGAGGCGTGTAGTGGCTTTGTTCATGCAGTCCAGGTTCAATAATTTTTTTAGAAGTTCAAAATTGTTGTCATAAAAGTCATCACAATTTTTTATATAAAAAAATTATAGTAATTTTTGTGATGTACAATAATTTTTTCTATTAAAAAATTATTTTAACGACTAAATTGGATGAATGATATATTATAAAATTTAGGATTATGCCCCCAAAAAACAACAAAAAAACAAAACACTACTTGCTATTATGAAATTAAGAAATTCCAAGTTTTGTGCCTATAATCACATACAATTCATTGTACCAAGACACTTATTAGGTTCATTGAACCTGGTCTTTTTTATTTCTCCTACTAGTTCTGGCTATTACGGCCTCTATTTTCCGCATCCTTCTATATTTCACTCAAATAAATTATTTACTTTTTTGGCAAGTATTTTAACTCTTGTTAAAATTTGGTCCTTTTTTTTTTTTTTTTTTTTTTAACTTTTTGAAAAATAAATAAATTATGTATCTATCATCTATTTTGAACTAAATTCATGCACAGTGACAGGTATAAAAAAATGGGTTTTTTCTATAAACAGCACATGAAATTAAAATTTCAGCCCATGTAGTTCACACGTTATTATAATTTTTTCAAAAATTTAAAATTACTGTCAAAAGTTCAAAAACCGTTGTACACTATAAACGTTGCTATAATTTTTTATATGAAAAAATTATACTAACGTTGTTCATCAAATTTTTAAAAAAAAATTACAAATAATAAAAAAATTGACTAATGAAATACTATGCGAAATTTAAAAGATATAAAATATAATTTAATTCAACGATATTTTTTATTCAAACCTTTAAAAAGATATTTTAAAAAAGAAGGTAAAATTGACCACCAAAATTTGTGATTAATTAAGCCAATCAAATTGCAAATCCATATATATCTATATATATTTGAGACGTGTGGAATTATACACTTTCACACGTGGGAAAGAATGCCAGCCACGTGGAAAGAGTTGTATGCCATGTCGACAACTTGTGCTTCTGCCACGTGGCAACCGACAAGTCATAAATATTAAAAGTACACTTACCCAATCATTTTTTAATATCAAAATGACTAAACGAACCCAAAAAATTTTAATGCATCCAACGATCCTTTTAAAATATATAATTTAGTTTATCTCAATTAAAGTGTTGTTACATTATATGTTGATCCTACATATAAGTATATAACATGAACTGCTTGTGAGCGCTTCAATAATAACGCAAACTCCACCATGCACGCATATACAATATTATCATTTTTATTATTATTATTATTATTATTATTATTATTATTATTTTTTTATTTTTTTTTTATCATTTCTTTCTTTTTTACACATGTTTCATCCAACACCCACTTTTATCACCTATACACATCCGCAATAATTAATTTACACTTTATACCTTTAAAAAAAAAAATGAAAAATTCCCCCAAATGTCCCAAAAGTGAAAAACACTACTTTGTAGAGGACCATCCAATATTTTTTTTTTGCCTTTGGATGGTGTCCTTAGAAAATGGTGGTCCTTACTTGTAGAACCTCTCAAGAAGATGCCCTTAAAAATTAACTAGTATTTACTTACACCCTAAATTTTCATGATATACAAAATGAAATATTATTTTCAAAAAATATAAATTTTCGGAGTATTACAATCTTTTCTCCTTAAATAAATTTCGTCTTCGAAATTATGTTAAAAATGATTCAAAATTGTATGGTCAAAACTTGTACGCCGAGGATTTACACCCTCGAAGTATATGACTACTCGCAAGTGTATGAGGTTAAAGTTTTAGTATAGTGTGATCGTTAAGATCGGGTTATCGTATTCACAGAGATTGGTGTCGTTACTATCGAATACCGCGTTTGTCGTGACCTTATTTTATCTAGGCGAAAAACAAATGTATTTAAACAAAAAAAGGGCTAGTAACGTCTAGTTTTGGATCAGATCCCGAAAACCCTCAAAATCTAAAACTACCCAGTCAATTGACCAACCAATGAACCATCAGTCGACCGATCGATTCAGGTCGTAGCCCAAGTCAATTTCAAACACTGTTCGGTCGATCGATCCCCCATGGGTTGGTTGACCGATCGATTCAGGATACTCCTCAGGCTATTTTTCAGCCCTGATCGGTTGACCAATTATCGATGGTCGGTTGACTGATCGATTCAGAGATTTCTCCAATTATCAGCCTATGCCCATCGGTTGATCGATCCTTCACGGTCGGTTGACCGATCATTGTTGGAACATTTTTTCTTAATTCATTTTAACTTCAATCTTTGACGTTTTCGACCCTTTAGCCGATTTCTTCTCTCGGTTAACTTAATTGACACTAATAATCAATTTTAAATACTAATATTGCTTAGGTCAATTTTTGTTTTTTAATTTCACATTGGAACAAATATGTGAACTAATTAGGATTCTAATAAAAAATACACTAAAATATAAATCATTTAATTTGTGTCGTGTGTGATCCTAATTAGGATATATTAAGAGTAAAAATGAATTTGAGTTGTTTTCACCTAAATTCTTCAGGATTTTCAATCTCTTAATGTCCGTCTCTTTGCATCCTTAGCAATTACTTCATGATAACATCACTAATAGAACTTTTAAACTGAAACACTCAATAAACTCGTTAGTTCCACAAAAAATATTAACATTTAATTGTCCATCAAAACCTTGGGATCAACAAAGTCTTACTTAACTTACTATTGATAATAGATACCATAACCCAAATTTAGGGTAATCATATACCTAAGCTCTGATACTGACTTGTAACGATCCAATCTCCTAGGGCCATTACTCGGTTTCTTCCTTTTCTTATGGAGAAGTAGAGGTAAAAATACAAACCAATAATTACCACTTTATTATTATTCATTATTTATAACAAAGACCACAATAATTCAAAAAAATTACAAAATTTAAATACGAATCCAAATCCAAATATAAATTCTGGCGCAACTTCTTTTTTTGAAATTCCTGCAATAAATACTGTAGGGATATAAGTCAACGCTTAGTAGAATTTTAACCCCTTTAGCATTCAATCAATTCAACAAGTAACATATAGACATATTTCTCACGTAATTGTCACATAATATATGATCATAATTATGCCATGCAAATTTACAAATATAATTGAATAACTATTAGGACATAGATCATGCTGGAAAAATTAAAAACCCATATTAAAAAGATTAAAAAATTCTACTAAATCTATAACTGACGACAAAAACTATTTTCTCTATTCTTTCCTATTATTTTTTCTTCTTCTATTTGGTCTCTTCTGCTTCTTGCTTTTCCTCGACCAAATTCCAAACACAACACACACATGTGACATATATTATTCCACATGTAATCATTAAGACACTATTCATCAATTTATTATTAAATATATTTTTATCCCACTAGAAATATATTAATATTCACTAATATCCTAAAATTTTTAAAATATACAAAATGACCCTACATAAGAGGAACAAAATGCATTGTATCTGTACATCATATGCTTTCTCTCAAACCCTAAAGCAGCCGCCACTCCTCTCTATCTCAAACCTGAAACCACCGTCGCCGATGGTTCGTGTGCCGTGGTTCGCCGCCAGATACCTTGTTCTCCATCTCTTGTTGTTCGTAGATCGCTCCTCATACTTCTCTGTCTCATACTGTTCGTCGCGGTCGAAGTATTCGCCTCTTCTTTCATAGCCTGTTGTTTGTCGCCGTCGACACACATCCTGTGTACGCTGTTCATCGCCGTTGTTGGCTCCTCTTCCTTCTAATTCGTTCGTCTACTGCTTTTCGTTGTTGTTCGTCGCCACCCCCGTATGTTGTTGTTCGTTGTCGTCGATGGTTCATGCGACTCCGTAACTATCATCTCCTTTCGAAAATCGCCACTCTCTATTATCTTCTTTCGCTTCTACCCTATGAAAATGGAATAAAATTGGAACAATAAATAGAACAATGTTTGCTACGTTTGGTGGGTGAAGGGTCCTCTATAAGATTAAGGGTTCGAACCTGCAAAAAATTATTTATTGAGAAATATAGTCACACACTCTGAACGAGATTAGTCTTGGACCGAATAAATAGAATATAATGAAAGGGTGGAAGAAGGGAATGGGATGTTTTGGGAACATGGCCATAGTGGAAATATTAGTGGAAAGAATTAAAGTTGGCCATTGATTTTTGTGTAGTGTAGATGATAGGAGAAGCCAATTAATCGTAGCCCTTGGTTTAAATATGAGAATATGATTCCAAAGATGATATAGAATAACAAATCTTTCTTTTTTACACATTTTCCATCCAACATCCACTTTTGCCAACATATGCACATCCTCAATAGTTATATAGATAATATTTTACATAAAAATTTATATAATTTATTTAAAAAATATTTATTAGTTATTTAAGAAAATATATATTTATAGGGTTAGGTTGACCCTAAGACCTAACTTGGATTTTATCCATTTTACAATGGGCGGATTTGGATAGGGGAATAAAGCTCGATGTTCGGATTAGGTCCAGACCCATGTCCTACAAAATTCTTATAATTTATTAGGTTAGGCCGGGGCCGAACCTGGTCCAACCCAACCATGAACACCCCATTAATATTTTAATTTTCATAATGCACCTTCTGTAGCATGAATTTTGCTTCTAATTGGTCCAATCGACACATACTAACCATCATACTTGTTAGAGCAATAACACGTGCATTATAATTAAGAAAATAGAAAAAAAATGGTTAAAACGTGTCGATCAGACCAAATACAGACAAAATTTAAACCTCAGGGTGTATAATGAGATCTCAATCAAACTTTAGGGGTGAAAAGTGTAATTTATCCAAAAGAAAAAGGATGAACCTGTGTTCTAATTCTGTTAATGCATCACTCTCGCATATAAATGGAGAGCGACGAACTTCATTGCCGCCATCGGCGAAGATCTGAAGGAGAAATCTCAATCCATAAACCGCATTGATCGATCGAAGAACAACGTGATCGATTATTAAATTCGTGTTCGATTTCTACTTGGAGTAGTTTAAGAAGAGTTGTTGTGATTTCTTTGATCGAAGAAACCGATTTGATCGAACGAATATGGAGAAGAACGTCGGAAGGAGATTGGAAGGGAAGGTGGCGATCGTCACGGCTTCGACTCAGGGAATCGGTTTCAGCATCGCCGAGCGGCTCGCTTTGGAAGGTGCTTCTGTTGTTATCTCCTCTCGCAGACAGGTTTGATTCGTAGCCACCGAGATTGATGTATATGTTGGGGTTTTGATTCAGTTTATATGCAGTTTGATCTGGTTTTGACGATTTTGATTCGAAATTCAACTTCGCTGCCCCATGAATTTCTTGCTAGATCATGGTGTTTCGGTGTTAAGTTCTTTATTTTACCCTTAATTTTTAGAAAGTGTTATGTGAAATTACAACTTGTATTTTAGTCATGCGTAGGGATGGTCATGGGCCCGGGGGCCTGCCCAGCCTGAATGGCCCGATCCTTATTTTTAGGGCTTGGGCTTTAGCTTTGAGCCCATGGGTAAGGCTTGGACCTAGGTGTTAAGGCCGGATCAATTTTAGAGTCGGCTCGGCTCGTCCAAGCCCGAAGAATAATTAAAAAATATATATACACACACACACACACATACACATAGGGATGGTTATGGGCCTGGGGGCCCGCTCACTCTTTTTTAGGACTTGAGTTTGTGTTTTGAGCCTGTGGGCCGAGCTTGGACTTGAAAATGAAGGCCCGATGAATTTTAAGGTCGGGCTTGGGCTTAACTATTTTCTTTTAGGGCCAGCCCGGCCCGGCCCAGTCATTAAAAAATTATATATATATATATATATATATATTAATTTCCATGTGAAAATATTGTGATTTATATGTTAGATTTTTTTTTATTTGATAATATTATACTATATGTCAATTAATTATAAAAAAAAAAAAAAGGTTTGAATTGCACTGTTTAGTTATAAGGTTTTATTATAACCCTAAATCTGTGTTTAATAAGTGTGTTTTATTCTAAATTGGATTGCAGTTTTTTTTTTGGTTAATTATAAAAAAAATCATATTTTTCAATTCTGTTGTATTTTTTGTATTTTTTTTAAATTAAAAAAAATTATAGGGCCGGGTTGTAGGCTTAGGTTATTTTTATAGGGCCGGACTTGGATATGGAATTAAGGTTCGAATTATAGGGCCGGGCCGGGCTTAGGCCTAGCAATTTTTCATAATACCCTAGTCTAAGCCCGGCCCGACCCTACCCATGACCATCCCTACATACACATACACACATTCAACCATTGGGCTTAGATTTTTTCTAGGGCTTTGAGCTTAGGGTTTTTCAGGACTTTAAGGTTATTTTTTTAGGACTTAAGTTTTTTGTGTAGGGCCGGGCGCCCTAGACCCGGGCTTTGGGTTTAGGTTTTTTTATAGGGCCGAGCTTGGGCTTAGAATTAAGGCCCGACTATAGGGCCGGGCTGGGCTCTAGCCTAGTAATGTTTTGTAATACCCTAGTCTACGCCTAGCCCGAGCCCGGCCATGATCACCCTAGTTTTGTGTATTAAAAAAGACGGAAGACTCAATACACACGCCTATACTCGTGCAGTTACATGTAACTAATTTGTATATAAAATACTTGTTAGATTTAACAAATATTATTGTAATTTATAACATGTAATTAATTTATGTGTAAAAAATTGTTATATATAACAAATATTATACAAATATATGTCATATAACTAATATTAAACAAATTTATGCATAGAATAATTGTTAGATGTAACAAATATTACACAAATACATATATAATTTGTAATATGTAACTAATATTACATAAATACATATAACTAATATTAAATAAATTTCTGTATAAAATATTTGTTAGATGTAACAAATATTACACAAATACATGTAATTTGTAATGTGTAACTAATATTACATAGATTTATTAATTTCATATGATTTGTAATTATTAAGTTGTGACTAATTTTATTTAGGGGAGTTTATTATTTAGTCATTTGTTGAGTAGATGTTTAGGATTCAGATTTGAGGACCACTTTTCTTCACTCACAAAATGTTTAGAAAAATATCCTTGCAATTTGTTCACTCTGTTCAGCAATATTTACGAATCTGTCATTTTGTCCTATGCAACAAGACAAAATTGGATAACAGTGAGTTAACGTTAAAGTAAACTATTCAGGCACTATATTACAAAAATACATTTTGAATTCACGTTAACGTTGTTGAATCCTTTTTTTTTTTTTTGCACTTTAATGTTAACATTTTTTTTTATTTTTTTTTTGTGTTTCACGTTGCCACATATTTCCTTATCTGTTTGTATGCGTTTAACGTTAACGCATTTTTTGCCATCGAGCTGTAGGTTTTAACGTTAATGTATTTTATTTTTTAAGGGCTCTATGTGTTAACGTATTTTGCTTGAATATTTACGTTAATGTCATATCACATACTTTTGTCTTGTACGCATTAACGTTAACTATCATGTGTAGTATTTTGTTCTTTTTTTTTTAACTGAATATGTGTTTGGGTTGAATTTGCGTAATACATATTTTTTCTTGGAGTTTTTTGTGTTAACGTTAACATGTCAAATATTGTCCAGAAAAACATGTGTGCAAAAATTGAAAATTGGTGTGCGTTAACGTTAACTGTCATATGTGGTATTTTGTCATTTTAAGTTGAATGTGTGTTTTGGTTGAGTTTGCGTTAACGTTAATGCACATTTTGTTGTCTCTTTTTGTGTTAATGTTAATACATTTAATTTTGTCCAGAAAACATGTGTGGAAAAATCACATAAACACACCAACGTTAACGTAAAATTAACTCCCCCTCCACCTCCACCACCATTCATAGCGACAACAAAAATCCAATTCAGATCTGAAAATTCCCCAAAAAATCAAGAACCAAACAGACCCTAAGAAATTTCTATTTCAGATCTGAATGTGTGTTTAGGTCGTGTTTGCATTAACGTTAATATATATTTTTTGGGGGTTTCTTCCGTGTTAACGTTAATACATTCACGTTGTTCCGAAAAAATATATGTGAAAAAAATCACACACTACCACTAACGTTAACGTAAAAAATGAACACTCCATCCACCTCCAGCACAGATCTGAATGTGTGTTTGCGTTAACGTTAATGCAAATTTTTTTAGAGTTTTTTTTTGTGTTAACGTTAACACATTTACGTTGTCCCAGAAAAACATATGCGAAAAAAATCACACACCACCACTAACGTTAACGTAAAAAAATGAACACTCCATCCAACTCTACCACAGATCTGAATGTGTTTTTTGCGTTAACGTTAATGCACATTTTTTGGGGGGTCTTTTCTATGTTAACGTTAACACGTTCATGTTATTCCAGAAAAACATATGCGGAAAAAAAATCACACACCACCACTAATGTTAACGTAAAAAAATGAACACTCTATCCATCTCCACCACAAATTGAGCAAAAATCACATAACCACTAACGTTAACGTTAAATCTAGTTGGTGGTCGGCGATGATTGTCGGATCTTGTTAGTGGTGGCCGATGGTTGTCCGATTCAAAAATGAACATCACCACCACCAAACAACACCATCGAAAACGAATATCAACACCGCCAAATAACACCACCAAAACGAACAATACCGCCGAATTGAATATCAAAACTAGAAAGAAAAAAAAAAACAGAAAACAAATACGAAATATCATGAACAAGAAAGAGATAGTGGGGAGGTCCAAATCTGACAGGTAGCCAGCGGTGGTTGCCAGATCTGGCTACTGGTGGCCGATGGTTGTCCGAATCGAAAATAAACATCACCACCGTCAAACAACGCCGCCGAATCGAGCATCAAAACTAGAAAAAAAAATGAACTAGGGAGGGAGAGAGTGGAGGAGGTCCAGATTTGACATTAACACTGCCGAAAAACACCACCAAAACGAACAACACCTCAGAATCGAACATCAACACCACCGAATTGAATATCAACATTGCAGAGCTCAGATCTGTTCGAAGAGAGAGAGAGAGTGAACCACGAACAACACCGTGGAAAAAAAAAAAACAACAAACAAACAAACAACAACAACAAGATCTGAAATGGAAACCCAGATCTGAGAAAATACGACGATGGTGTTGGGATCGACAGCGGTGGAGGAGACCCTCACGTTTTGAGAGAGAGAGAGATGGAGATGTTAGGTTTAGAGAGAGAAAAATAGAGATATAGTTTAGAGTGAAGTTAACGTGAGGATCTTGTTTGATGTGTTAATAAAAGAGGTATAGTTAACGTAAATGCGAGAGAGAGGAGTATATGTGTCTTTTCACGTCTTATTTTGTCTACTTAAGAACTAAAAACTTAATTGAGGTCTGAATGTTAAATAAACAGTTTAAAAATGTCTAAATCTGGTCTCTTAAATAGGAACGAAATAATAAAAAACTATTTTATTTATATGTAACTAATATTCACTATGATACGAATTTATTCACTAAGTTCTCTCTATACTCTGCACGCAATGCGTGACTAATACGCAAACAAAATTTAATTTAAAGGACTAAATCATGAAATTGACAATAGATTATCTCCGCTTTTTGGGATTAATCGCCAATCATCCCTTCTTATGATTTGCTCGAATTTAGAGTTCTTATGTTTCTTCGAAGAAAATAGGTGTTGATTTGATCTGAATTTCCTGTAATTTTCTTGAATTAATTTCTGTTTGTGGTTTTACTTTGTTTTTTTGTTAGAAAAACGTAGATGAGGCATTGGAAAAGCTCAAGGCTAAAGGAATTGAAGTGTATGGTTTGGTATGCCATGTTTCAAATGCACAACAAAGGAAGAACCTGATTGAAAAGACCATTCAGGTAAGTGTTGAAGCTAATTCTATATTATCCTCACTGGTTCAATATGTCAATTTATGAATTGTTATATTTTGTTGTTCGGGTGAAAAATTTAGAACAAAGAAATTAGTCAGCTAATCATTTTGATTCTAGTTTAACAATTTTTTTTCTCGTTAATTAGGCGAAAACAATTGTGTTTCTTTGTTCAACCAAAAAACATGTAAGTTTGGTTAAATCATATGTGAATTGAGTGATATAAGATTAAGGGCTAGATAATTTAGACAACCAAACGGGCCCTTATTGGTTATTGTCGAATCCCACATTACTTGTGTTACTTGATCTTGAGCTATATATGAAGTTTGGGGCAATCCTCATCTCTCAAGGCATCTCTTGAAAGAGAGTTAGGCCCCATTGAGTTTCTACATGGTATCAGAGGCAGGTCTTTTGTCTGATGTTGGGTGTATTGGGTCCTCCGACATCCGTTCCCACTAGTTTAGGGTTGCTCGTGAGAGAGCGTGTTGAATCCCACATCGATGTTAGCCCCCTCGATATCTGTTAACAGTAGTTTGGCAAAGTCCACCTTGCACGTGAGAGGGCGTGTTGAATCTCACATCGCTTGTGTTACCTGATCTTGAGCTATGTATGAAGTATAGGGCAATCCTCATATCTCAAGACGTCTTTTGAGAGTGAGTTAGGCCCCATTGGGTTTCTACGGTTATGAACAGAGGACTCTTGGGGAGGGGTGGGTGGGATATACACATTGAATCCAAGAAAATCTATTTAATGACGAAAACACATAAAAAGTAAAAACTAGGGCACATTAGTAATATAAAAATTTCTTTAAAAAGGCAGCCCAGTGCACAAAAGCTCTCGCCATTAATTGTGGGGTCTAAGAAAAAATTAGTCATATAAAATTTCTTTAGTTGGAAAAATATCCGAAAAAGGCATTAGCTCGACTTCTCTTTTTCAAGAAAGTTGGTTGCCAAACGCATACCTTAGATTTTTTCCTAAAAAAGAGAAGCATACATGAGAAAAAGGGAGGCCAAACTAAGCGTTGCTTGGATCCCAAGTTAGGTATCGTATTCATGAACAATGTATAATATTTTGTACTAGCGTATAACTTGTTCCTGAAGGCACGTATCCTAATTAATTCAATAATATTTTGCAGTTTTACTATTTAGTGCAACTCAATGTTCATAGACCCAAATATCATTGGAAGACCGTAACAATATAGTGATAGATCTATACAACAAAAAAAAAAATGTTTTATATCTCAACCGTTGGATTTAAAATTTGATCTAACGGTGTCAAATGTCTAGTGTGATAAAAATTGAGTTATGTTATTATATAGATTTTTGGGAGAGAGGCGGCAAACCTTAATATTAAAATGTTTTAATCTCAACGGTTGGATTTGAAATTTGATCCAATGGTGGGATGAAAACTGAGTTGTCTTATTATATAGATTTTTCTTTAGCTCCATGAATTTGGTGTTTACTATTGTTTTTTTTTTTTTTTTTTCTAATTATAAGAAATATGGAAAACTAGACATCGTCGTGTCGAATGCTGCTGTAAATCCGTCCTTCGATTCCATCTTGGAAACCAAAGAAGGGGTTCTTGACAAGCTCTGGGAAATCAATGTCAAAGCCCCCATACTTCTATTACAAGTATGTCTTGTTCATGATGAAATTGCATATATATCGCCCCCCCCACCCCCCCACCCCCACCCCACCCCACCTCACCCCACCTGCATTTTTTTTTGATGTGTAGTTATTATTCTTTTGACAGGATGCTGCTTCTCATTTGCAAAAGGGTTCTTCTGTTGTTTTCATTTCTTCAATTGTTGCCTACCAACCTCAACCTTCCATGGCCATGTATGGAGTTACCAAAACCGCCCTTCTCGGCCTAACCAAGGTATTTTTTTTATTTTTTATTTTTAAATCGGGTTTATGAATATATATATTGTAACATAGAGACAGTTTTCTTTGTGAATTGTGAGAAAATCTGTTCTGAGAAATGTTGATTGTGGTGTTACTAACTAAATAATTATATTATTTTGTTTAAATTTGTAATAAAACCGTTCGATTTTTTTATTTTTTATTTTTTATTTTTTGTGTCAGGCCTTGGCGACGGAGATGGGTCCGAATACTCGTGTAAACTCTGTCGCACCGGGTTTTGTGCCGACTCATTTCACCGATTTCCTCACAAGCAATGAACATATTGTATATATACTTACTCTCTCTCATATATATATACACACACATGTACATATTGTTGGTAAAATTTGGTCAAAAAAATTAATTAAATAATTAATTATTAACTGAAAAATTAAAATTAAAGAAGAAGAAATTTTGATTTCTTTGTTACAAAAACATTTCAAATGACATTACAAGAAATGATATTACAATCCAGAATGAAAGAAAAAAATAACAGAGAGAAGAATATATGTTGAATAATGATAAAATAAACAGAAAGAGAATATTTATTGTGTAATAACAAGAAACAGAAATAGAAATACCAGAAGAAAAGATCGAGATAATCGTTTGCTGATTTGTCCTTAAAGCAGATTTCGTACCCGCTAGGTGCTTACGGCTGAATAAGCGTCTGCCTTTCAGGATACAACAATCAGACTTCTACTGGTATCAGCACTAGAAACCAAAAGCCAGATGAACAAGAGAAGTGTAGAACTCTCTCAAAAATAAGAACAAATAAAAGGAAGTTTTCTGTTGAAAACAACAATGATATACAACTTACGGTATGCCTAATGTTGAGAATACATGCCCTTTTATAGGAAATAAAAACCAGCATGAAGAAGTCTTCAAATTTTTGTAACTCTGAGCAGTAGCACACCTGAATTGACAACTTTAGAGTGTGTTTGGCTTGGAATTTTTTGGATTTAGTACAAAACATACAAAGTCCAAGTCAAACATTCTCCAAGATCCACAAGGTCGAAGACCCGAACCCAAGCCTATCCCAGCCAGGCCGAGCGGGCAGTCGGCGACAGAGCGCACGCGTGTGGCTTTATTTTATAGTTTTTAGTCTACTTTTTAACTATATCTTTCAACGCCTTAGAGAGCTTACCTACAAAAGGTATCTCGAGTCTTAATAAATGATTTTTCATCTTCTTAGGTTACCGATATGGGATAACTGACACTACACGTCAATCAATGTCTTCAAGTGAGTACTTTAATAAACAATTTTGATTTACCTCTTAAATGATTTTACATAAATAAATTTACGACATTTATCTCCTCACCAAGAAGAACACATTAATATATTTATATGTTCCAAATTATTATTGGGTCCTACAGATAATTAGGTCATAAAATATCCAAAAAAATCATTTCATACAACTCATATATAAAAGGGCAACCCAATGTACAAAGACTCCTGTCATTACAGGGTCTAAGAAGGATTAAACGTAATAGCCTTACCCTTGAATTTGGGACTTTCAGGTCACAATGAAGCAATCTTACCATTGTACCCAAGTCTCACCCTGATATATATATATATATATATATATGCTTACATAGATATATAGGATGAATCACACTTTGCATCCTTTTTTGGTGTTTCATTTTACCACCTAACGTTATAATTGTTGCAATGTGCCCCCTGAATTTTTTCTTTTTTTTTTATCAATTTGATCCAATAAAATGATTTTGGTCAATTTTTTGGCAGTCTAACGCCATGTTTTATAACTCAATTAAGTATTGAAAACTAAATAGATAAAATATTTTTTATAAAAAATTTGTTTGATAACTACAATGAAGATCACTTAATTAATTAAATTCTTAAAATTTGTTTAAATTTTCCAATCAACTGTGGATAACTTAATTATTTTGTTGAACACGCTTAACCAAAAATTCAACACTTAAAATTTTATTCTTATCAAATAACTTTAAGATATTTTCAGCACTAATTAAAATTTAAGCATTATCAAATAAGCCTGAAGTAGTAAAGTGTAACGACACTCAAACTTTAAAGGTGTAGAGTGCAAAAAAATAATTTCGGTCACAAAATTGAGACAATTGGACCAAAGTGATACAAAAAGTATACATGTAATAATTATTACATCATGAGGTGAAATAGAGTAAAGGTGCAAAGTATATACACACTAATTCAAATTCTTTTTTTAATTTTGAAATTAACCATGTATGTTCGGTTTATATTTAGAGGAAGGCCATCGAGAAGAAG
Source organism: Eucommia ulmoides (assembly GCA_016647705.1). Taxonomy (NCBI): domain Eukaryota; kingdom Viridiplantae; phylum Streptophyta; class Magnoliopsida; order Garryales; family Eucommiaceae; genus Eucommia; species Eucommia ulmoides. The sequence continues at coordinate 1,147,067 of JAENRU010000489.1, forward strand.
ACTTTACTGAAAAGGGTCGGAACCACGGAGGACATGGCGGCAGCCACTGCCTTCTTGGTTTCTAACGATGCTTCCTACATCACCGGAGAAACTCTCGTGGTCGCTGGAGGACTTCCGTCCAGACTTTAGACTCTCTCTCTCTCTCTCTCTCTCTCTCTCTCTCTCTCTCTCTCTCTCTCTCTCTCTCTCTATATATATATATATATATATATTGTAATTTATGTTTTGAGGATTAGAAAGCTTGTTATAGCCTTTGAAAAATTGATGATTTTGAGCTTTCGGTCCATTGCTTTCGTTACCTTATTGATTGATGCTTTGCTTTCGTTACCTTATTGATTGATGCTTTGTCGTAATGGTAAGGAAATAGTTTAGTTTTTTTTTTTTTTTTTTTGTGTGTGTGTTTTAGCCTTCGAAAAAAAAGAAAAAAAAAAAAAAAAAGAACGGCAAAATTGGAGTTTTCAGTGTGCTAGAACCATTGAAAATTTTACAATGTTGAATTTTGAATCGATTGTTTCCATTATCCTATCAAATGACTTCTTGTTGTAATGGGAGCAAAATTAAGGGGTTTGTGAGTATCAACCTTTCAAAATTTTAAGATTTTTAGTATTTAAAAAAAATAGCGAGAAAGGGATTTTTCGATATGCCTACAGCTATTGAAAATTTCAGGGTTTTTTTTGTTTCAAATCAATTGTTTTCATTACCCTATCAAATGACGTTTTGCCATAATAAAAGCAAAATTGGGATTTGTTGTGAGTGGCAATTTTTCAAAATTTCAAGATTTCGAGTATTTCAAAAAAGTAGTGGGTATACTTTTTAATTTCCAATCAATTGCTTCCATTACCTAATCAAATGATACTTTATCGTAATGGAAGCAAAATCAGGGGGGTTTGTGAGTATCAAGCTTTCAAAATTTAACAATTACAAGTGTTTCAAAAAATATAGAAATTGAGATTCTTGACTATAAAAATTCCGTGATTTGGAGGTTCGGATAAATTGCTTTCATTAACTAATCAAATTATGCTTTGTCGTGATGGTAGCAAAATTGGAGAATTTTGTGATTGTTAATATTTCATTTCACGATTTCGAGTGTTTCGAAAAGATAACAAAAATTGAAATTTTTCGGTATACTATAACCTTTGAAAAATTCACAATTTTCAATTTTGGATCAATTTCTTCCATTACCTTATTAAATTATGTTATGTCGTAATGAGAGTGAAATTAGGGAGTTTGTAAGTGTTAACCTTTCAAAATTTCGCAATTTCGAATTTTTAAAAAATGTACAGAAATCAAGATTTTTCGGTGTATGATAGTCTTTGAAATTTTATAATTTTGAGTTTAAGATAAATAACTTCTATAATACAATCAATTGATGCTTTCTCGTAAGGATAGGAAAATCAAGGATTTTTATTTGTGTCAGCCTTTTAAATTTCATGATTTCGAGTGTTTAAAAAAAAAAAAACAACAAAATTAGAAAATATAGGTATGGTACACAGCTGTTGTAAATTTTAAGAATTCGGTGTGCTATAGCCATTGCGGCGTGCAGTGGCCTCATCCATGCAATCCACGCTCTACTGTAATTTTTACAGAAGTTCAAAATTACTTTTTAGAGTAATTTTTGTATTGTACAATAATTTTAAATTTTTCTCAGAATTATTTTATTTCTCAAACAAATTACTGTACCGATTAAATTGGGTAAATGATCCATTATATAGTTTAGGATTATGAACCAAAAAAAATAAAACAAAAATCTTCTTGCTATTATTGAAGTAAGAAATTCTAAGTTTAGTGAATTAGTGCTTATAATCACATACAATTCATTGTACCAAGACACTTATTACGTTCATTGAACCTGGTCATTTTTATTTCTCCTTCTAGTTCTAGCTATCACAGCCTCTATTTTCCGCGTCCCTTGATATTTCACTCAAATAAATTATTTCTTTTATGGCCACTATTTTTACTATTGTTAAAATTTGGTCCTTTTTTCTTTTTTAACTTTTTAAAATAAAAAAATTAAAAAAATATATTATGAATCTATCATCTATTTTGAACTAAATTCATGCACATGGATAAGAGTTAAAAAAAAAAAAAATTGTCACGAAATTAAAATTTTCGTCCATACAATCTACGTGCTACAATAATTTTTTCAGAAGTTGAAAATTACTGTCAAAAATCTAAAAGTCATTGTATGCCATAAAAATCGTTGTAATTTTTTACATGAAAAAATTACAATAATTTTTATATATTACAAATTTTAAACTTCTAAAAAAATTATTATAGCATTAAATTGAATAGAATTTCGGAAATCTTCACCAAAATTCTCTAAAAAATATTAATAATTGGCTAATGAAGTAAATACGTAAAACTTAAACAATATAAAATATAATTTAATTCAAGCCTATAAAGTTTTTTATCCAAAACTTTAAAAAATATTTTAAAAAACATGGTAAAATGGACCACCAAAATTTGTGATTAATTAAGCCAATCAAATTGCAAATCCATATATATATATATATATATATATATATATATATATATATATATTTGAGTCGTGTGGAATTATACACTTTCACTCGTGGGAAAGAACGCCAGCCACGTGGAAAGAGTTGTCTCCCATGTGGACAACTTGGGTTTCTGCCACGTGGCAACCAACAAGTAATGAAAATTGTAAAAACACTTCCCCAATCATTTTAGGGAGGAGTTCCTCTATTTGAACTTTAATTGGTCAAAAATCTTACATGTGGTAAAAAAATTTGACTTAGTCCCATCTATTTTAAAAAACAGGAAGCCTTACTCATGTGATAGTCACGCGCCAATTACATGTAACTACTTTGTATGTAATATTACTGTATTAGTTACAGACAACTAATTTTTTTTATTTTTTTTTTCAGTTACATGTTCCGATAATATATAACTTTTTAATTACAAGTTTTGATATGTAACTAAAAAGTTTGATATTTTTCAGTTACATATTTCAATAATATGTAATTTTTTAGTGTGATATGTAACTAAAAAATTTAATATTTTTTCAATTACGTCACAAAATATTATACATGTGATTGTAACATATAATTAATATTATATAAGTACATGTAACTAAAATTAGTCAAATATGTGTAAAAAATAACAATTATAAAATTATAACTAACATTAGTTACATGTAACAGAATTCACTATAAAAACCGAATGTACTCACTAAAATATTCTCTACAATCTCTGCAATATCCCTACAATTCCTGTAATGCGGGACTAAAATACAAGTGAAATCTAATTTAAAAGATTATATCAAAACTTAATAACATAAAAAAAAAAATCATCAATTAGACTTAAAAAAATGAACTTTGCACTGATTTTTCCATCATTTTTTTAATATCAAAACTGCTAAATGACCACAATTTTTTTTAAATATATAGTTTGATTTGTCCCCATTAAAGCATCGTTTCGATCCATCAACATTTCCGTTTATACATATATCTTAATTTACAAAGCGATTTTAATATGTATTTGCAAGAAAAACACTTTTAAATTATCAGATGTTTGTCCCAAATATGTTTACTATTTTTATCGTCAAATTCTACAAGAACAATCTCCGTTTCACTGTCTTTAAAATGAGATATCAATCGAGTTTTTAAAATTGAGCATTGGAGAGAAATCTATGTCATATTCAACATCGTATTCATTACAAGACCAAAAAAAATACATTGTATTGGTATTACATATAACATAATCTGTTTGAAAATTAGAATATATTTCTTCCGCAAATCACACAATGATAACTCTCTTTATTTAGATATTGAATATAACATTCGTTGATTAGGATACTTGTTATTGGTGAAAATCCTTTTATTTTTTTATCTTGTAGAGACATCGTTTGATAAGAAAAACTATTAAATTCCGCATATCTTTCGACTGCATTTTAGTCACAAATTTTTCGACCATTTTAAATGTTAAATTCCTATCCCATATCGTTCATCTGAGAATTCCCAAACCACTATATAAATCAAAAGAGTTATTCCATTTAGAACCATATGATTTTAAGTTAGAATCTCTTAACATGGTATCAGAGTCAAAATTATGGGTTTCTCATTCCCTCGTAGTCAAATCATCCGTGTAAGTCAAGGGTTACATATTTCTCATCATTCTTTCGTAGTCAAATCATTCATGCAAACCGAGAGTTGCACTCAAGGACGAGTGTTAGATTTTTATTCCATATCGCTTATCTGAGAGTTTTTAAACCACTATATAAATAAAAGGAGTTACTCTATTTAGAACCATATGATTTTAAATTGGAATCTCTTAACATTAAAATTGGAATTAAACAATTCAAAATCTCAAATTAATGAGATACTTAGGCCCCGTTTGGTAACCATTTCCATTCCAGAAATTCTCATTCCATTCCCAGATTTTTGGAAATTCTGTTTGGGAATAGCGTTTGGTAATTTTTGTTTCCGTTTCCATTTCATTCCCATTTGAGAATTGTGCCCATTTTTTTCTTAAGAAATGAGAAACAAAAAAAAATTATTTCTCATTATTTCCATTCCATTCCCAAAACACATGGTCACTATTTACCTACTGGCCGACCACTGTCCGCCGCAAGCCATCTCCCGCGACCGTCGCCGGTCACCGGCCGGCGTTGCCGGCGCCACCGCCGTCCGGTCATCGCCAACGGGGGGCACCGCCAGCGACGGAGCCACCGCCGTCAGGCCAAAACAGAAAAAAAAAAAAAAAAAATTAGGATAAAATCGTTACCAAACGCGATTCTACTCCAAAAAAAAAAACAAAATTTTCATCCTATCCCATCCTATTCTCATCCTACTGCTGGAATAGAAACAGAAACGGTTACCAAACGTCACCTTAATTTCTGATAATTTATCGGAAATTAAGTGGACGGCTCAGAATAAGATGGTCAAGTTCAACAATCCAACACTATTGCAGCTAGTCTAGTTTGTACTTTTCTCTGTAATAATTATGAGGACTAAGTGAGGCAGACATTGAACTTGGACGTAGTATATGGCGTTATACATCTAGAGAGAGAAAGCCTTAGAGATAGAGAGAGAAAGAGTTATTTCTAGAGAGAGAGAGAGAGTGATATATAGAGAGAGAAGCACTCTGTAATGGTGTGATTTATTTCTTATATATATATGCATGTGAACATTCTATCGCCATAGCCATGAACATGACCACACCTACATAACATCCAAAAAGACCAAACCCATTTTTCTCTCTCCTCTCTCTCTCTCTCTCTCTATATATATATATGTCTGTGTGTATATAACACAAATTCATCTGGGTTTCCTCTTTCTGTTAACAAATCTGGAGAGAGAGTTGAAATGGAGAAGATGGTGGCGGTGAGGTTCGAAAGGGTGGCGGCGGTTTTCGACGAGGGGTCGAAGGCGAGGCTCTGCGATAGCAGCGGCAGCGAGCACTCGCCGGAGAGTCTCGCCGATCTCTCCGATCTCGTGAACTCGTTTCTCGAGAAGGAAATCGGAGAGGTTGACGGAGATGATTTCGATGAAGAGAGGGAGGGAGATGATGAAGAAGGTGATCAAACTGAAAGCCGTTTCGATGAGCTGAAGAATCTGTTTGACGACGATGATGATCGAGTGAAGCTAACGATTTATGAGGAGGTGGAGAAAGCGTGGCGGCAAGTCGGCGATTGTTCGTCGCCGGGTTTCAAACGGCGACTCATGTCTCGATTAAGGGAGAGAGGCTTAGACGCCGGTAAGTCTCCCTCCACATATCTTTTGAGGACCAAATAATAAATTTTTCAACTACCAATATTGAAATCTTAAATTACTTGTCCATAATTTTATTCATTAAATATAATTATATTTAATACACACAAATTAACATCAATTAAATTAAATATATCAAGTTAATATTAACTAACTCAGGGTTATGACTCAATTAATTACGCTCCGTTTGATTACTGTTTTTGTTCCTAATTTTTGTTTTTTCTCTTAAAATTTTGGGATTAATGTACAGAAACACGTTTTTGTTCCCAAAATTTTAGAAGTATTTTTAGATTATTTTCTGAATTCTTTAAAAATCTGAGAAACAAAAAAATTATTCCTATTAATTCCCACAAAACTATTTCCACCACCAGCACACACGTTAGCCACTATAAAAAAAAATAAAAAATATTGCAACAAAACGTATTTCTTGTTTCGGTTTTCATAAATTAAAAGAAACAATTTCAGGGCAATGGCCATTACCAAACATGTTTTTATTCCCGGAATACTAGAAAACGAAAATAGAATTTTTTATTTTGTCTAATTTTTCCAATATCAATTTAATTCACAGGACTTTGCAAATCAAAATGGGAAAAATCTGGTCGAATCTCATCGGGAAATTACGAATACATCGATATAAACTTCGCCGGAGGACGTTATATTACCGAAGTCAATCTCGCCGGAGAATTCAAAATTGCCCGGCCGACGAACGGCTACAAATCGCTTATAAACATTTTTCCACCAATTTTTGTGGGTGAAATAAATAATCTCAAGGAAATAATAAAATTAATGTCTAATTCAATAAAAAAATCAATGAAAAAATCAAAATTGGAGATACCCCCTTGGAGAAGACGGAGCTATATGAAGGCCAAGTGGTTAGGGGCCTTTAGACGGACGACGAACGAAATTCCGGCAAGAAGCGCGGTTGTTTCCGGCGAGGAGTTAGCCGGAGGGAGATCAGTCGGTTTTCTTAGGAGCATAAAAAAGGAAAAAATTTCCTATTATTGTAGGGAAGATTTTAGTAGCAAGGTTGGTATGAGAGTAGGCAATTTGACTATTGCTCTCAATAGCAACATCCTACTCTAGGGTGGTTTTTTTTTATTTTTTCCTATTAAGTTGTCTCGCGCCCCGTGTTCTCTACCTACCCACCTGTGTCGGTTTCGGGTAAAAGTACCCTTTTGTTAAAGGTCGCTCGAGCTTTTTTTTTTTTTTTTTTTTTTTGGGTTTGTTGGAAATTTCATTTTTGTAATAGTGTTTTCAATATTTATTTCAAATGATATAAATATTAAAATATAGAGTTAATTACATTTTCCCCCCTTCTACTTTGGTCTTGTTTTATTTTAATCTTTCTAACAATACCATAAAAAAAATTAAACGGAATAAAAAATACAGAATAGAAGTTAAAAAGTATAAAATATAAAATGAGAGAGGGTAAAAAAATAAAATTATATTACGAAGGCATTTTTGTGAAATAAAAAATTATAAAATTTGAATATCTCCAGTACCATGAAAATGACGGATGATGTTTTTGGTATTTGTCAAAATGACATTGGGTGGCTTGGGCTTAAACTCGTATATGTATTAGCTATAGCTATTTGGATTTTCTCTATTTCGAATGAGAGGGACGCCGTCTTCCCTCCAAACAATGCGCTCTTCGCATAATGCCGCCACTACCTCCACGTAAAGTCGATGCTCCTAAAAAAATGGTTTTTTAAGGTATTCAAGACTCGTTTGGTTTGCAATCTGAAAACAGCTTTATATGAAAACGACGATCTCATGCAATATTTTTGGAAAAAAAGTGGAAAATGATAGGGTTTTTTTTTTTTGGATTAATTGCTTTTTCTACCCTTGCACTTTGATTTTGTTTTATTTTGTCTACTCCACTTTTAAAAACTACATTTTGCCCCCCTTCTATACCTCGAAAAACCGAGTTTTCTTTTGTTTAACTCAACAAAAATGGTTAAAAAAAAAATAGTGATATTAAATATCCCATTTAAATTTAACAAAAATCGGCAAAATTACCTTTAATTTTAATTGCAATTGATTTTGGATTTAATAAAAATAAATATTGAATTTTATTTTATTTATTTTTTTAAAAAAACCAATTAAGTCTAATTTATTTTTTTGATAAAATGCGAGTTTTTTTCCCTTTCATCCATAGTAGAAGTGGGTGATGTGTAAGTTTTAGTTGTACTGGTGTTAAAATGAAATAAGAATAAAGTACAAGGGGGTAAAAGGCAATTAACCTTTTTTGTTTTGTAGTAGCGCCAAACACACCCTAAGGATCGAAAACGTACCTCGTGAAGAACCCTTTTGGCTAGTGATTCCGCGGTATCATTTGCAAGCACGGGGACGGTTCTTTGAGCAAGGATACGCCCGGTATCGTAGTGTTCATCGACAAAATGTATTGTCGGTCCCGAATACCTATCCAAACAAAAAATAATCATGAAATTTATGTTATATCTATACAAAAAAAAAAAAAAAAAACTACATATATATATATTCATGTTATATCTATATCTCTAACTTCTGAATATGTGAACAGAAAGGAGAATGAGAGGGAAAAAAATAGGCTTAAAATGTCGATAAAAACCTTTAAAACAGTCATATGCACGACTAGTGACTATTTTCTGTCCAAAATTGTAACGAGGATAATGACTTAGATTATAGTCGGACGGCTAAGAAACTTTTGCGTGATATGTTCAAATTGATACCATGGGGACCAAAGTGAAATTTTGATTGAACTTCAGGGGTACAAAGTGCCAAAAAACCTTTTTTCAGTATATTGTTTTTCCAAATTTTTAGAACAAATTTCAGGAAACAGAACATAATTTTTTGGAACAGAAACACAAAAACATAGAATGCTAACTAAAAAATAAATAAAATTAGGTACCTTGCACCGGAAGCAATCACGGCTTTATGAACCTTCATACCGTAAAATCCTTTCCCTCCAAACGCCGGAAGAAGCGATGGATGAATATTTATAATTGATTTAGGATAAGCCCGGGTTAATTCAGCCGGTATAAGTTTTAGGTATCCAGCCAGAAGAATAAAATCGACCTCGTACGACCTATTAAGAATAACCAACCCGTTATGAAAATTAATATATATGTGTGTGTATTCAAACTTATATTTTTTTAGGGTTAATGGCACTTTTCCCCCTGTGGTTTGACTTACACACACCTATAGAATTTTCGTAAACATTTACCTCTGTTGTTCACGTTGAAGTGTTGAAGTGCAACAGTTACATTTTCCGTTAAAGTTAACAACCAAACCTCAAAAAGTCAAAATTTAATAAATTATTTCGTATTAATTAACAATAATATCCGGGTCGAGTCGGATACTACTCGTTTGTCTTTTTCAATTTTCCTCTATTCTCCCAAGTCAAATATGAGGAGAAATTTGTCATTTCGCAAAATTACGTTAATTACTCAACCGTTACACTTAAATTTGACCAACGGAGGATAAGTGCGGATGAAAAAAACATAGGGGAATAAAGTGTAATTCGGTCAAACCACTAAGGGGCAAAGAAGGGATCCTTAGAGACTCACCTAAGATCGGTTACAAGGTCATTTGAAGAAAGAGCCTCATAGTCATCCTTCGTTTTAGGGAACAAAATGACCGGAATACCCGTATCTCTTGCGTACTCCGCACCTCCACAACCTGCATTTCAATCAATGCCAAGGCATCCAATAAACTTCAGAACCATTAGGGTGCATTTGGGTAAAAAATGTATTTCACTTTTCAGAATTTTTCTTAAGAAAATTCTACAAATCGCTTCTCGAAATCAAATAACTCATCCAAACAGACCCTTAGAGGGTTTATTCTCACATACAAACACAATACAAATTAAAAACATGACCTAACTCGTACAAATCACTAATAAGGCAACGGTTGGTGTCACTCAATTTGAGCTTGAGAAACCAAAGTGGCGTTTGGTTAGTGTTTCAGTTTCTACTTCCAATAAACTGGGATAGAATAACATGGGAATTCTGTTTTTATTCTGGAGTATTCCGGAAATAGAAACATGTTTGGTAACAATCATTATCCTGAAATTGTTTCTTTTAAATTATGAGAACAAAAACAAGAAACACATTTACTTGCAACATTTGTTCTTTTCTTTTTCATTAATTGTATGATGGCCGCAGGGTGGCGGTGGGAATAGATTTGTGAGAGTCAATAGGAATCAACATTTTTTTTCCCTAAAATTCTTAAGAAATTCAGAAATTACTCCTAGGATTTGAGGAACAGAAAAGTCTTTACCAAACGGGTTTCTGTACATTAATTCCAAAATTTTAGGAGCGGGAACAAGAATCAGGGAACAGAAACAGTAAGCATCAGACTTAGATTTCAAGTGAATATCCAACAAACTTACATTTAACAATTGAGAGAGAGAGTTTGGAATATACCATGCTTGTTTGTCACCAACACGACAATATCGCCGTGAATCGACCCTTGAAGGATTGCTTCATGAATCGACCGGAAATTGGAACCACCGCCGGAAACGAAAACCGCTAGTTTCTTCCTCCGCAAATCCTTCTCACAATCGACACTAATCCCCACTTTCTCATCGCTGTTTCTACACTCTAATCCGCGCTTGGAGACTGAATTCAACCGAGCAAAACAATGGCGGGTTTCGAAGGATACAGAATTTGGGGATTGAATACGAGAAGAACACGGAGATGACGAGATGGGTATTGCCGAGAACAATCGATTTCTAATTGGGTTTCTAATTGATTGGATTTCCATTGGATTTGAGAACAATCCGAAAGGGTTTAAAACGCTTTTGAAATTTCTAAACGATCTAATCTAAAACACAGAAGAAAATGATGATGAAGAAGAAGAAGGAGACTTACTCGGACGGCGAATTGCCGGAAAATAAGCCGGAAATTGGGGTTTCGGCGCCGGCGGCGATAGTTGAAAACATACAACAAGCGTTTTGTTCAGAGCGAGGGTTTGTAGTGAAAGAAGAAGCAGCGGGATTTGAAATTATGGGTGCAAAAGTGTAATTTAATAGGGTTAAATTGCCTTTTACCCCCTTGTATTTTGATCTTATTTCATTTTGCCCCTTAAACTTATTATAAATTAAAAAAAAAATAGTATTTTTTCTTTGTCATTAAAATTGGTAAATTAAAAATTTTATCTAAAATTTATATCAAATTTATTGTTTATTTTAATTTTTTTAAATTAAAAAAATAAAAGTAAGGAGATAAATAGAGGTAGAGAAATAAAACATTAATGTTTTTCAATTATTACCGTAAAATATGAAACGTAACCCAAAATAATTTATTTCAGCGTTTTTGGGTAGGATGACAATTCAACTTAAATCGACGTGTAACCGAACCAAACCAAACAGAACCGTTCAGTTTTTTTAAACTAATTAAATAGTTTTGATTATGATTTTGATTTTGCAATTGAAACCCGAATCAGTTTTCGTTTTGGGATAGTAACTGCGAAACCGAACTGTGTAATATGTATTTTACAAATATTTATATTATATATGTCACCCTTATTTTTTTCATTTACATTTTGACCCCTAATATATATGCATGGTATAGGGTTAATTTTGGGATTTTCATATTTTTTTTCCGGTATTTTAGTTATATTTTTGTTTATATAAAAAAAAATATAACAGTTCACGATTTCACATTTTCGGTTTTGGTTCTACATCACAATTACCGCCACAGCAACAACTGCCGTCAATCATCACCACTACTACAATAAATATTCACTCCCACCACAAACACCACCACCCACCAGATATATTCACAACCATTGCAGCAAATGTTCACCAGCGTCGCCAACTAATAAAAAAATAACATCAAATAATCAAAAGAGACATAACTAAGAAAACAAATAATACAAAATTGTGTTTCAACATAAATTAAAATAATAATAAATTAACAAAAAAAATTATAATACCAAAACCAATAACAAATATTCACAATAATGTGCAAGCTGAAGAAAAATAATAAGAATTTTGCTTAAAAAATAAAACAACAACATATTTACTCGAGCAAATATTCTGGTCTAGAAATTCATATCTGAAAATTTAGATCGAGAAAATTAAATTTCAATTATTCAAACACAAAATTAAAAATTAAAAGGATAGTATAAAATTTTCTATAAATATAAACATGAATTTTCAGTAGAGAAATTTAACAGAACAACAATAAATGTTTTAATAAACGACGAGGAAAAAAAAAAACGATCTGGATTTTTCAGACCTAGATTCCAGATTTAAAAATTTATAGATAGACACATAAACAAAGATCTGTCCAAATCGTCACTAGATAAGGCGATTTGATTTGGTTACGACTAGCGGCGATGCGGCGTTGTGTTGAGAAATACATAGATAGGTGAATGTGTTAAAAGTGGTATTGTCTCCGATTAATAAAATACGAGATTCTTCTTTTAATCGAGAGTAAAAATGAGCGATATGTAATTGTTTAAAGTAGAGGGACTAAAATGAAACACAATAAAAATATATAAGAGGTAAAAGCCAATTAACTCAATAATATATAATTTAAAAAATGATTGGACGGTTGTGATTTGCCAAACCATTGTTTCACACAGTACAGGCGCGCACCTAATAATTACCAAACTTTACGCTCTCCTAGAGAGAGAGAGAGAGAGAGAGAGTTAAGCCGTATCACAGATCGGGGGAAAAAAGAGTACGGCCGATCGATTCGCCGCCGCCGCCGATTGCCGGATAAATGGAAGGCGTTGGTGCCCGACTGGGGCGGTCATCGACTCGGTACGGTCCAACCACCGTGTTCAACGGCCCGGTCAGGAGGTGGAAGAAAAAATGGATCCACGTAACGCCGCCCAATTCGAGCCATCACTCTCATCAAACCTCCGTGGCGACTAATAACGGCAACGCTAACGGTAGTAACGGTTCTCATCTCCTGCTCTACAAGTGGACGCCAATTACTCAAAGCCAGAACATCAACGGCAACGGCAGCGGCAACGGCAACGGCAATGGAAACAGTAATGGCGACGCGAAGGGCCCAGTCAAGGAGGACGACGATGCAGCGACGGAGGAACCACCTCGGCGCAAATTCAAATATATTCCGGTATTTCTACTGCCTCTTTTTCCGATTCAACTTTTTTAGATTTTCGATTGTTTTATTTGAGCTGCTTCTATGATCTTGTGAACAATTTTTTAGGTTAATTTTTCCGATTTTGATGCAAAATTGTAGATGATAATTTAAATTTGAATTAATAATTTAGGGATCTGGCTTCCAATTTGAAATTTGGGAATTGAATTTATGATCAATTTGAATGAAGAGGATTAGTTTTGAGCTCTGAATACACATTAATATGATTGGTTTATGATTATTCATCCATTAAGAACTATGAATTAGGAACAACCTGATTATAGGAACAAAATGATGATTATAGGAACAACCTGATCTCCAATTTTTGTTTTCATATTCAAATTTTACAAATCTTAACCATCAGGGTGTGTTTGGCATGTTTCATTTCGAGAAGGGATTTGTAATTTTTTTTTAAGAAACTTGCATAAGAAAAAACTTACAATCGTTCTTCAAATACATCACCCAAACGGACCATTAGACTCTAGGGTTTCCCAAAATCAGTCTCTTCTAGTTTCATCAACTCATACTGGACATAGTATTCCATCTTGAATATGTTTTGTAAGTTTATTAATCCGTAAAACAAAGAGGTTTGATGCAAAAGCGTACGAGTCTTAACAGTGCATTTATTATGTCATAGTACTACTAATCTTAAACCTATAGTTGCGTTTGGGATGTCTAATTTTGAGAAAGGATTTGTAATTTTTTTTAAAAATTTTGTTATGAAAATTTTTACGAATTCCTACATTCTTTAAATATATCAACCAAACAGACCATTAGAGTCGAGGATTTCCCATAATTAGGGTCTCTTCTAGTTTCATCAACTTGTATTGGACATTATATTGCATCTTGAATATGTTTTGTAAGTTTATTAATCAGTAAAACAAAGAGATTCGATGCAAAAGTGTACTACGAATCTTATCAGTGTATTTATTCTGTCTCAGTACTAGTGATCTTAAACCTTACGGTGCGTTTGCGATGTCTCATTTTGAAAAGGGATCTGTAATAATTTTTTACAAATTCCTACATTCTTCAAATATATCACCCAAACAGACTCTAGGGTTTTCCAAAATCAGGGTCTCTTCTAGTTTCATCAACTCATACTAGACATGATACTGCATCTTGAATATGTTGCGTGAGTTTATTTATTGATAAAATGAAAAGGTAAGGAGTTAACGATGAACTGATGTAAACCTGTATTAATTGGAAAGACATGTGTATCATCTCATTTTGTTCAAACAACTGGAGATTATCATGTCGTACATGTTCTTATTGAATGCAATAATTTACCATTCTATCCTTAAACTACCCCAAACCTCTAGTATAATCTTATGTAGTCCTCTTGCTTTTCCATTGCTCATCTTCTTACGGTCTATTTGGATGGAGGGGGGGGAGGGGAGGAACGAAAAAGGGGGAAAATTGACTTTCCTTTGTTGTGTTGGGGAGGGATTAACTCTTTACTATGTAATATGACTATTTTACCATTTATATACGTAAATAAATGGTTGTTTGTAATAAAAATAAATTAAATAGGAATAAAATAGTAAAATTAGGAAAATGTTGGAAAGAAAGAGTGATTCCTTTTGATTTGGAAGGATTCACTTTCCTTCCAAATCTTCCCTATTCGTCGCCTTTCTCGTATGTTTGCAAGTTTGTACATATCCCTCTCTCCATCGCGTCTCTAACTTTCCATGATATTCAATGGTATAGCTAGTTCGGGTGCCACCCCCCACACCCGCACCCCTCTTTCCCCATTTTTGAAAATTTACACGTTTATCCCTATGTAATTTAAGGCCCCACTCTGTTTTTTGAAAATTTTCATTTTTATCCCTGTATTTTTAAGAAAAAATAATTAAAATCCTTAAGTTTTAATTTAAGAACCTCCCCACCCCCTTGTTTTTTTTGGGTCTTAGATTTCTGTACTGGAAGAGCAATATAATGAGGCTGCCGAAGAACAAATAGAGGATGAATCCAAACCAATTGAGGAAGACATGGATTCAGCGGAGCCAACTTCAAAAGCCGATGAAAAACCCGATATCAATGACCTCCCAATTGAAGAAAATCAGGTAACTCGATTCGATCTTCTGAGAACACAAACACACACACCAAAAAAAAAAGGGTCAACTGCTTTTTACCTCCCTTATAATTTGGTTTTGTTTCATTTTAACCCATCCACTTTAAAAACCTACCCATCACCCCCTTATAAAATGAATTAATTTTCCTTTATTTTTTAATTTAAATTTAATAAAGGAGAAAAACTAACATATTCTTTCTCTAGCTCTCTTTCTCTCTCTACTTCTTTTTTTTGTTTTATGTTTTTAGCATAAGGCAATAGAATAAAAAATTAAAATAAAGGGTAATTGTATTCGTTTCATGTTTTCGCTTAAGTTTAAAAAAAAAAAAAAGGGTTCTCCAATTTATCCTAAGCATAAGGGGATAAAATGTAGGTTTCCCATTTTGTTCCAAGATTTTTAGAACAAATTTCTGAGAACAAAACGTAAATTCCCATGAAATGCCTTCTTTATCTTCTTTATTCAAGAAACTGATTTGAAATTAAAAAGAAAAAAATGTTGCCATCTTTATCTTCTTTATTCAAGAAACTGATTTGAAATTAAAAAAGAAAAAAATGTTGCCAAACGGTGCCTAAATTCTTAATCTTACTTATATCAGGATTCGGATACTAAGTTGGGAGCACGACAAGATCTAAACGAAAGCACGCTGGATTTGAGTTTGGGCTTGAAGGCCCGCGATGACAAAAACGGGCCCGATCAAATTAAAGAGGGCCAGTTGGAGAGAGTAAATTCTAGTCGCGCCAGTACGTGATTTTTTTTTTTAAAAAAAATTAAACTTATTTTTTTCTTTTTCTTTTTTTTTGTTCTAGGGGGATTCTGTGTATCTGAGAAATATATACTCAGGCATTGACAAACTATCAAATAAATAGAACATTTTTATTTTATTTTTTTTATTTTTATTTTTCTGGGGAGTGTATTTTTATTGAACTTCTTTCTAACATTGTGTTTGGACAATTCTTAATATAATCCCCCTTTTACTTTTTTGTACTTTTTTTTAAATGAAAAATTATCCTTTTTTGGGGTTTCTTTTTGTTGTTTTTGAGCAAGTGATATTGGTAAGAAGATGTTGAATTAAGGTGGCATTTGGTTAGTGTTTTTGTTTCTAATTCCTTGTTTCTGTTTCTGTTCTGGAGTATTCTTGAAATAGAAAAATGTTTAGTAGTGACCGTTGACTTGAAATTATTTCTTTTTAATTTATGAGAACAAAAACCAAAAAAAACTTCTGTTGCAACAGTTTGTGGGAGTGAATAGGAATCAACATTTTTTTTTTTTGGGAGTGCATAGGAATCATAATTTTTTTTTTTCACATATTCTTAATAAATTAAGAAAATTGTTCCAAATTACTCCTAAAATTTTGGGAACAAAAACGTGTTTACCAAACACATTTCTATACATCAATCTCAAAATTTTGTGTGCGGAAACAGGAATCAGGGAACATAAACAATAACCAAACATGAATAGGAATTAACATTTTTTTTTTTGTTTATCAGATTCTTCAAGAATTCAAAAAAATTTCATAATTTTAGGAACAGTGACATGGTGTCTTGGTGTTTCTATTTTTGCTTTTGTTCCCAAAAGCGTAAGAATAGGAACCGAAAACAGAAAAGCAAATGAAATTTTTGTTGTGATTTTGTTCCCAAAAAATTGACTCAAAAACATGGGATCCAAAGCATAAATACATTCATAAAGATCAGATGAATAGCTTGCAACAACATCACATATTCATAGCACAAAACCATTTAAACAATAAAAGATACATAATCACAAATTTAAAAGGGAAATTTTAAAATAAAAATAAATCCAAAATCACATTTTGGTTATTAAATAATTCACCCCATATTCATTGTCAAGACCCAAAAAAAAAAAAAAAACCCTTCAATTCAATGGAGCGGTTTTTCGATCTCATTCTTTAGCAACTGCAGCTTGTTCTTCGTTGAAGTAATCGTGCCTGAAAATTTTTAAAACAAACAAAACATAGACGAAGGGCATTGATCGAGAACGATTAGGGTAGTCCAAACAACAGATTAATCAATTAATTTCAAGCTTCTGAACCGTAATTAAATAAATGTGATACTCAAATAAACTTACCGTATTTTTCGTGAAAGTTGGTAGATGCCTGTTCCGGCCATTGCAACGTTTACGCTAAAAAGGTTCCAATTTTTCTGCAATGATATATATATATATACACACACGCACACATATGTATGGTTAATGTAGAAATAAAAGGTACAAAAAGGAAAAGAGATCCTGCTCGAATTAGGCATATGCAATACTTTTGATAACGTTTTTTTTTTTTTTAATTTTAAGCAAAAAAGTCCTCAATTTTAAAAGAGTGCTTGTTTTGAACTTAAAAAAAGTACCTTTACAAAAAAAAAAAAAAAAAAAAAAAAACATGATTTCAAGTACCTTTTTTTAAAAAAGAAAAAAATTGTATTTTGTTTTTTCAATTTTTATACTGCGAGTGATGGATGTAGGTTGATGGATTAGGACCTCTCGACCTACTTTTCTTTTCAATCATCTATATCAATATATATATATATATATATATATATATATATATATATTACTTTCTAAAAAAAGTACTTAAAATCATATTTTTACTTTTTTTTAAAATATTTTTTTTAAGTGCAAAACAAACACTGCTTTTAAAAATAGGTACTTTTGTTGAGGAAAAAAAATACTTAAAAAAAAATGTTACCAAATGGCGCTTCCAAAGCTCTAATTTGTGCAGTTCCAAACGTTACCTTATATCTAAAAACATAGAAATTTCAGAAAAATTGAGGATAAAAAACATACCGGAGTAATTACAGTGCTGTAACGTGACCAAATAACTCCAGTAGCCGTAACCGCTGTTCATCAAATAATAGAGATAAGAAAACACACACACCAGTGATCCAATGATAAAACATGTCTCAAACGTAAAATATGTCCTGATTTACAAAATATATATAAATAACGCGCTAGTATCTACCTTGTGCCTAAAGGCACTAATTTTTATTCAATATATTAATCTTGAATATTTTATAATCTGTTCAAATACGTTAATCATGAAGAGAGTTCGTTATTTAGGTTTCTCAATAAAAATCTAAATCAATAGCTGGAAATGTCTCCAACCATCCAACCATCCAGTGGTAAAAATTGTCTCAAATGTAAAACCCGCCTTGATTTATAGAATACATATTACATACACTATGAAGAAGATGATTCCAAGAATTTTAGGATCAAAAGGGTGATATGTCGAGAAAAAAAAGGTACACATGCACACGAGCGTGCGTGCAAGCACACCCACAAGCGCACGCACACGCACACACATATATATACATACAAGCAGGGAGTATATACCTATTTGTTGAGGATATGAAAGTTTCTCGGGTGGTTTAGCAAAGTCGGCAATGTTGGCTATGCTTATGCCCCATTTAAAAGTCGGTGCCCAAAAGTGAACTACAAATAACAACACATGAATTTTTAGATGAAATTCATACCATTAAAAATTGGCAACATATTCTATCAATAATTACTTAGGTAGCAATGGATACAAAAAAAGCATTTATTTCTAATTCCAATTCCAAGGACTCAATTCCATACAACCAAACAATGCCTTAAGAGGGGAAAAAAGATTCCTATGTCATATTCACTAAAAAAGAAGGTCAGACAGTGCACGAAAACTCCCACCATTACGGGATCTAGAGAGGATCAGACATACGCAACCTTACCCAAGATTTTTGAACTCGAGACCTTTAGGTCACAATGGATCAACCTTACCATCGTACAGAAGGCTCACCTCAAATTGAGCTCTAATTCACCTCAAAACAAGATGTATCCTACAAAGGCTGATTTTATGAAGAACAATATGATCATCTTGTTCACCAATTATTCTCAATTCACATCAATTTAAAGAGATTTTAAGATTTTAAGATTTTAAGCACAATCATGCAATCCTTTGAAACTGATCCAAAACATATAAATTTCAAATCAAAAACCAACAAGAAAAAAGAGGGTATAATCAAAAAATTTAAATCGTTCTCCAAATATGAATGTATTAGATGATTCAAATCAAACACAAATCAGGAATTTCAACACTGTAAGAGTTCGCATACTCGAGCAAACGGAAAAACAACGCCATAAATCTAAATCCAAAAGCAAACAAAACATGAAATAACCTGGATATATATATATATATATACACATATATATGTATATATATAACAAAGAGAATCGAAATCTCACTGGTTTTAGGGCCGGCAGGGTGGTTCCATAGAGCCTGGAGCTTCGAAGTCGCCATGAATTCACCTCTCTCTCTCTGGAGCTCCTCTCTATCGATTTGACTGAACCCAAAAATGAGGTTTTCGCCTTTTCGATTTCCTGTTCAATTTCCCAAGGTTAATTGCTTTTATCACCTTGTGTTTTAGTCTTATTTCATTTTAATCCTTATACTTTAAAACCTTATACATGACCCCCTTCTATTATGAAGTAAAGGGAGAAATTCACATTTTATTTGAAAAAAATTTTAAAAATATTTTTTTATTTTTAGCATAAATTCAATATTTAATAATAAAAAACTAGCATTCCTTCTTTGTAGCTTTTTTCTCTTTCTCTATTTATTTTTTAATAAAAATATGTCGGTATCAAAAATTGGTTAACACTCGCAGTTGATCCGGTCAGAGTCCACGTGAAATTTTTCTTTGTTGAGGTGAAGTTATTGTTGGTGTACAGTGTTCATTGTCCTACGAATGGTCATCGGTCAATGTATCCAGAGTCCGAGCAAGTACTTATATAAACTCCCACAGGGATGTGTCGAGCGATGTCCTTACAGCTTGAAAGTAGGAGCTCGAGGAAAAATGGAGTCTAAGTATGTTAAGCAAAAACTTCTCGCGTACCGGGTGCACTTAATGTACTACTATTTATAGGAGAGATATTTGATTAATCCCGCTAAATTAGGGCTTTGAGAGCATTTAATTAGCATAATCCGGTGCGTGGCCAATGAGGAGACGTATGACAAGATTTAGGCACATGGGTCTTGTGATTTAGCCCACTAAGAGGAGCCCATGAACTGACCCAAAAGATCAAAAGGTCATGCTCAACCCATGGACATGCAGGAGCAGAATTGGTGGTTTGATGGTCCTAGTCGTTGGGCGAAAGCCGGATCGGAAGTCGTGGTGGAGGACCTCTCAACTCTGGTTGCTAAGCAGTGGTCGTTATGGAGGAGGTTGGCGACACCCTAACTTTGGTCGTTGGGCGGTGGTTGTTACGGAGGAGGTCAACGACATGCTAACTCTGGACACTAGGCGGTGGTCGTCACGGGACAGGTCCCCTCTGACCTATACTTGGTGCATAAATCTAGTTAACATGTGTGGTAGACGATGGATAGTTAAACAGTCTCCTTAGGATCTCTTCTCTGCCACGTGTGAGGCCGTGAGTGGTTTTCCATGGGCGGCAAAAATTCCCCTCATCAAAATTAAAATTAAAGATATTTAATTTTATAATAAAATTAATTTTTCAATTTATTATAAGTAAAAAAGGGTAAAATATATATTTTTTAAGTAAAGAGGACACAATGAAATATAATTAAAATAAAGGGGGTAAAAGGCAATTAACCCAATTTCTAAGTGTTCGATGGTTGGTCCTGGCAGATTTCGTCCGGTTATTGTTCATCCAGTGTGAACAGTATCCCAATAACAATATGACACGTCATCACCATCTCCAAGGACATATTAATTGATTCAGCCCATTCTAGCCCGCAATAGCTTCACCCTATAACCGAAGTTCCAGAGAAGAAGCTCTCCGTCTCCGGTAATCCCGCTCTCCCGCCGGCGGTCTCCGTCAGGTCTCTCTCTCTCTCTCTCTCACACACACACACACACACACACAAGCCGGAGTTTCGGAGAAGAATCTCTCCGTCTCCGGTCGATCACGCTCTCCCGCCGGCGGTCTCTCTCTCTCTTTCTCACACACACACACACACCCCCCCCCCCCAACGTAGTCTGTATCTATCCGATTTCGTTTTACTCCATGAAATTGCTCCACTGAGTTACGAATTTCTCTCCGTGCCCTAGTTTTTATCCAGTTGCGCTAATATCCGAGGATTCTGTGTAAATCAAGCTGAATTCCGAGGTCAATTGGTAAAGAATAGGCTAACAAATCAAGCACCATGGATTCACTGGGAAGCCAGAACACGTCGCTGCAACGGCTCCAAAACGTCGAGAAGGTAATTTAATCTTGAATTTCTTTGGAAAAATGGTGTTGATTTTGATACTGAAATCCATGTTCGTGAAAATGCAGCTGTTTAGATTAAGGGAACAATTTATTATCAAATGATATTGATTGTGCTCTACCATCTCAAACTATTGATTGTAGTAAAGAACAATTATGTTTTAGTAGAGAAATTGTAAGGATTAACTGAGAAAATCATAGAATTACAACATTTCTATCAATCCTTGCCATTGAAAATTCATAGATTTATTAGTTTCATTCGATTATTGATGCCATTAATGGGGAATTTGCAGACAATAGTTAGGGTTTTGGAGCTTGCTGGAGGAGTCATGGATGAATTGGCGAGCCCTAGCGGTCCCAAAAAGGAATTGGTTAGCAACCATTGTGGCGAATTTATGCAATTAATCAAGGTTCTCTCACTCTCTATACGCGCGCGCGCACACACTTGCATGCATATATAATTTGTTTAGACTTCACTCAGTTCTTTAGAGGAAAATCTTACACATGAGCACACACATACAAATGTAAATCACTATATGTATATGTGTATGCGCGCGCGCGCGCAGGCGTATGACTATATGTATATGTATGTGCACGCGTGCATACATATATAATTGAAATTGATCTTTGCATACATATGGTTGTGTGTGTGTGTGTGTATCGATTTCCATAGGCTTGTCTATGGTTTACAAGTTAGGTCTAGGAAGAGAGCAATTTTGTAGTTGAAATTGCTATAGCTGAGATCATGTCCTGTTGTTCATTTTTGTTGCCATTTTTGAGTGTGCGTTTGGGTGAGGTATTTGAAAGAATGAATTTAATTTGCAAAGAAAACGGTTTAGGGCTTGTTTGGTTATTCTTTAATTCCTCCAAATTCTTTCTAAATCGAATTCCTTCTCCAAACACCTCACCACATGCTATTTTATAGATGATTTAGGGCCTGTTTGGTTATCCTTTAATTTGTAAATTGTACTGTTCTTCAATTAGTGAGTTTATAAATTGATATAAGATTACAAGCGATTGGTTGTAAGAATTAAAAACACTTAAATATTGTCCGCGTTTGGTTTGATTGCTCTTTGAAAGTTAGAGTGGAATAGTTAAAGACCCTGTTTGTTTTAGTGTTTTTGCTCCCATTTTTTCAGAGAAAATTTATGGGAACAAAACGGAATCGTTCTCAAATTCTAACCCATTAATCTTTGTTAATAGGATATCCAAATGACACTTCGAGAAGAGATAAAAAGCGCGTGCGAATACCGTCCATTCGAGAAATGTGATTACATTTCAAGAACATCGAACGAAATCTGTTGCAAGAAATTGGAGTATGTCATTGATCAATTAGATGCGATGAAACAAACGATCGATTACTATAACGGGATCAGCTCGAAATAGTTGCATTTAAATTTTTCGGGTATGTAAAAACTCTCTCTCTCTCTCTAGATTATTGCTTTTTCACTCGCTGTTTAGAGTAATTGAAATGATAATCTTTTTATTTTTGAGGTTTATGATTGGGATTTAGGCATTTTCTTTTGTGTGTTTTTAATGGTGATTCTTTGTCCATGGAAACTCATAAGGTAGCATTTGGTTTCATAGAATTGGAACTTCGGAATTATGGTGGCGTTGGTTAGTGTTTTCGTTTTTCTGTTTCTACTTCCAATAAACTGGGATGGGATGAGAAGGGAAATAGGTATATTGTTTCTGTTCTGGAGTATTTTGGAAATAGAAACATGTTTGGTAACGACCATTATTCTGAAATTGTTTCTTTTAATTTATGAGAGCAGAACCAAGAAACACGTTTAGTTGCAACATTTGTTCTTTTTTATTTATTTAAAGTTATAGTGGCCGACGGGTGATGGTGGCCAAGGAGTTGGTGGTGGTTGGCTGGATGGTAGTGAAAATAGTTTTGTGGGGTGATAGAAGTCATCATTTTTTTTGTTTCAAATATTCTAAAGGAATTCAGAAAATAGTTACAAATTACTCACAAATTTTTGGGAATAGAAACGTGTTTAGCATCAGAAACTGAAAAAATAACGAAACAGGCCTTGTGTATACATTATATTTCCTTGATTCAATTAACGGGTTGGTTTTTATTTTTATTTTTTAATTTGTTTTTCAAAGAAAATTGTATGTAGTAAAAGGGTGTAAAATTTTTATGATTTGTTAAAAAAAAAAACAAAAACAATTGGCAATGATTTCTACAAAATGAGACAGAAAAATTTACTGTTGTTAGGGGAGAATGTCTTAGATTTAGTGGAGTAATGAAATAATAAAAATAAAATCATTATCCAAGAGGATTAGTCCGATTAGTAAAAAGAAGTATCTATTTTTTTGGTCAATTGGGGTTCGATTCTCCTGGAAAACACTTCAGGAGTAAAATATTGCATGCACTATACTAATATGGGAGAATCCACTCTTAGGTTTTTAAATCTCGTCCTTTACAAATCTCTTTGTTTGGATAAATTAGATAACATTACCCATCTCAGAACAAAAAAACATTGTAAAACTGAGAACAAAACTTGAGAAGCAAAACTGAGAACAAAACCATCGTTATTCTCCATTCTTTACCGTTCACCGTCGTCCAGTTCTACCCCGTCCAAATCTATTCCGTCATTTCTACTCGTTTCTATGGCTATCCCTTTCTGTATTTTGTTCTGGACAAAGAAGACGCAACGCGAGAAGAACGAAATCAAACAAACCCTAAAACGAAATTTAGATCTGGACGAAGAAGATGCGATGCGACGCGACGAAGAAGAGCAAAAATCGAACAAACCGTAAAACGAAATCAAAAACAGGATTCGATTGTGATTTGTTGCACTACTCAACCCAAATGATTGCGATTGCGAAAACGGAAGAACAATTGCGAAAACGGAAACAAGAATCGGAAGAACGATTGCGATTGCGATTGCGATTGGGTTTTGGGGGGGGGGGGGTGTGTGAGAGTGTTATTCGATTGCGATTCAGATCGCCCAAAAACGATGGACAACGAAGAAACGGCGATGAGACGACGAAAGATCGAAGAAGAAGAACGAAGAAACAGATGACGCAGACGAAAGAACAGATGAAAGCAAACACAAAGAATGAGCAGATGACGAAAGATCAGGAATTGATTGCGATTCGGCTTCAATGACGAAAGAACAAAGATGAAGCAGACGAAAGAACAAAGAACAAGGAAGAAAGAGATTTGTGAAATTCCACCTGTTTCAAATGGATTTCCAAATCTTTCATTTCTCTACTATTTGGCATTTGGGTTGCGTTTGGATAAGGGATTTGACAAATTCAAGAGATTTATGAAATGATAGGATTTCAAAATTCAAGATTTTGAAATCCCTTCATTTTACAAATTTCTTGTTTGAATAATTGTTTGAGCTGAAGTATTTGAACATGTAATTTACAATTCTTTTGTTTGAATAGGTAAAAATATTTGTAAACAATATTTATTCTAATATTAAATTTCAACAACAAATTTATATGAACAAAATAGAATTATTAGAACAATTTTATTAGAACTAAAACACAAACCACAAACATCACACAAATATGGCCACAATTTTGTTTTGTTTTTGTTTTTTTTTTTCCCACTTTTGAGAATTAAAATAAAAATAAAAATTTGGTAGGCGGCGAATTGAACGAACAACGATCAAATGAAATCGACGACTAAATTCCACAAATTCGAATTAGTAGACGACCAATTAAAGAACCCTAAAGCAAGACGAAGAACCTTAAATTCGAACCAAATTCACAAACCATCAAGTAATGAAGTCAAACTGGTAGACGAATCATTCAAGCAACGAAATCGACGATGAAAATACCATCAAGCAATGAAATCGACGGCGACCAAATGAAATCGACGATGGACGACGATGAACAAAGAAGACGAAGACAAAATCGTCGATGACAACGACAAACAAAGACGAAATCGTCGATGATGACAATGAACAAAGACGAAGACGAAGGTGCAGAATTGAGGATTTCGTCGTCGCGAAGTGTTGGTGGTTGTCGCGAATCGCCGGTCGTCAAGACGCTGTGGTTTGTTCGTCGCGAAATTTGTCGAAGCTGTGGATGTGATTTTGGAAATCCTTTGGTTGAGTGGATTTGTCAAATTTTACCTCTCCCAAATTCATTTGTAAATCCTTCCATTCACTAAAAAAAGAATTTGACAAATCCTTTCTCCTATTACCCAAATAAGTAATTTGTCAAAAGTGGATTTCAAAATTCCCTAACCAATTGAAATCCCTCCTATAAATCTTCTATCCAAACACAATCTTGAGGAATTTCACAAATTCTTCCTACTCAATACCCAAACAAGGTATTTATTAAAAAAAAAATATTGAAATCTCTTACTCAAACACAATCTTAAAATCATCTGGAAATATGATTAGTTGATGTGCACATAAGCTAATCTGTTAAAAAAAAAAAAAAAAAAAAAAAAAAAAAAAAGTTTCAAAATCATTAATAACTTTTTTATTTTGTTGGGTAATGTGAAATTTAACAAAACTCGAAGTTTATTTTTAAGGACAAAAGTGTAATTTTCCTCCTAAAAAAATTAGGTAGATTTCAATAAAATAACGATAAATTCCTGAAAAAGTAGATTTTAATCACTAGATTCGCGGTGCGCCCCATCACATCACTCTGTAATCCTCCATGTTTTTTCGTCCAATCACTTTCTATTTCTTTTTTATTTTACGATAAAATATTACGCGCATTTCGACTAATGACCTCTTCGATCGATTTTAATAGCACACTATTCCTATATCGACTTGATGTATTCAAGATTAAATTTAAAATTTTTTAAAAAACATTAGTGAAAAATTTATTTTTTTAAGTTTAATTGGTGAAAAGTCCTTTTGTGTTATTAGATTTTGATTTAATCATTTAAATTAGATTCCGTTTGTGTTTTAGTCCCGCATTGTAGGAATTGTAGAGATATTGCAGAGATTGTCGAGAATATTTTAGTGAATACATTCTGTTGGGAGAGATTCTCGTTTGTGGCGCCTGACAATACCTCAAGGATTAGTCTTTGTCGACCCTGTCGCCGGAGAAAATACCTGGGAAACCAAAAAGAAAAAGTACCGCGTCACATGGGATCGTACCCTCTTCGCAGTACAATGGCCCAAATCCAGGCCCGAATCCAGGCCCACTAATACGTCACCAACTTCCAGGTCTCTTCTTCAAAACTTCCTCCACCTCTCCAAAACCACCCCAACCCCCCTTCTCTCTCTCTATCTCCTCTCTAATCTCTCTCTAGAGCAGCAGCAGCCATGAAAAAGCTCTACCGGAAAGGCATAGTTCATCCGACTCCTCCACCCATCTCCGACCACCTCTCGTTTCTACCCGCAGCCATCTTGACTCTCGCGGCTGCTCTCTCGCCGGAGGAGAGAGAGGTTTTGGCGTACCTCATATCCTGCACATCCGGCAATTTTTCCGTCAATCGGAGAACCACCCAGAAGACGAACCAAACCAGCGGCGGAGGCGGCGACGACCACCCTACGTCGTTCAACTGCAGCTGTTTCCGATGTTACATGAGTTACTGGGTCAAGTGGGACTCGTCGCCGAATCGGCAGCTGATACACGAAATCATCGACGAGTTTGAAGGTGGGTTGTTGTCGGCGAAGAACAAGAGAGATAAAGGGAAGAGAGAGAGGAGGAAAAGAGGGATTAATGGCTCCTCGTCGTCGTCGTCGTCGGCGGCGACTGATGAGATGAAGATGATGATGAAGAAGAAGACTGAGCCGATTATTATAACTCGGAACGAGTTGACCGACTCTGACTCGGTGGAGGACTCCAGCGGCGGCGGTGGCGGCGAGGATGATGGAGAAGAGGAAGGAATTGAGGTGGGTTCGGTGAGGAGGATTGTGAGTTTCCTTGGGGAGAGGATTTGGGGTGTTTGGGGCCAAGGATAAGGGAGGAAGGAAAATCATGAAGGAAAGAAAAAAGGTTTGTTCATGGTTTTCCCTTCATTAGATTTTTCCCTTTTTTTTTTTTTTTTTTTTTGTAATATATTACCCTTTTACCATGTAAAAATGGGTAGTTTTGAATGATAATTAATTGATTAATGTTGGTTTATTTATAATTTTTTTAGCATTTTATTTATGAATCCTACAAATTGTAAATGGAGATTAATTAAGCTAAAGTAGTTGAGATCGGTCTCTGGGATTCGAACAGAAAAGTACTTGTTAGGAGCGGTCTCTAGGGATTCGAATAGAAAAGCACTTGTTAGGAGCGGTAGTCACGACTCGCACCCCGAAATAGTCTTTCAAAGTAAATTGAGAAATAATTGGATTTCCATGATTTTTTCATTTAAAAAAAAAAAAAAAAATCATTGGAAAGTGTAGGCACCCTCATAAATTTTTGGAATATATTTTTTTTGTTTTGATAAAAATAATTAATTAATAGTAAATAATTAGGGGTGTTAAGTGAAATTTAGTAAACAAATATCACACAATTTGGGCACTAAGGCCCCGTTTGTTTCCGTCCCGTGAATTAATATACAAAAACGTATTTATAAATGTATTTATATTCTTATGTATTTTCAAAATTTTGTGATTAATTTTGAGATTTCTTAGAATTTGAGAAATAATAATAATAAAAAAAAATTGTTTCTATTCATTCTTACAAAACTTTTCTCAATTAGTTGCATAAGTATAAATATTGAAAACCACCACTACGCTGGCCGGCCATCATCCACGCCCACAATTATCACCACCCGCGTCGTCCACCATCACGCTTAACCTCTACAATGTCGATCCACAATTACACCGTATATTCATCTTCTCGCTCTTTCTTTGTGTGTGTGTATCATACACACATAAACTCTCCAAGTTTGGTTGCAACCGAACACATTTTTTGTTTCGTTTCTTCTAATAAATTATAAAAATATTTTTAAAAAAATTATCGTTAACGAACGCAATTCTGTTTTCAGAATATTCTAAAACGGAAATATAATTTTCATCATCTTTTATTGAAAGTAGAAAGAGTCTAATAAAAAAGCGAAAATGTTAATCAAAATTACCTTTTACATAATTTTACTCAATCATCATATTTCTTTAAGAATACTTTCAATTAATTATTATATATTTTTTTAAAATAATTATCTTCTCAATCACTTATTTCAATTAAAAAAAAAATCATTTTACCATCATTTTCAAAAATATAATAAATTGAAAAATATTTAAAATTGTTATATAAAAATTTAGGGTGTTTTGACCAAATAAGTTTGACTCATTCAAAATTGTCTACCCCTTGATTGGGGGTACATTGACATGAAAGTGAAAGATTGGAAAATAATATCAAAAAGATTGAAGGACCCAATTTTAATAACAAAACAAATTAGGGGGGGCAAAGTGTAATAATTCCAATAATTGGGGTAGCTTTCGCCATTAACGAGGCGGCAAAAGCTTGCTTCGATTAAAGCAAAGGTCCCCACCAAACCCTTCTTTTTGTTGTTCCCCAACCAAAGGCATCTATTCTCTCTCCATTTTTTTAAATTAAAATAAAAAAATAAAATAAAATATTTGTTTAATTAGAAAATAAATTTATTATTTTGGGTTTTTTTCTCTTATATTTGTTATTAAAGTTTTTTTTTTTTTTTTTTTTTGAACAATTCACGTAATTAAAATTTTAATTCACACAGTTTAAATGTTACAGTTATTTTTTTAAAAATTCAAAATTACTGTAAAAAATCCAAAAGTCATTGTACGCCATAAAAAATTGATATAATTTTTTATATGAAAAAAATACTTTGGACTTATGAAAAAAAAAATTATTATAGCACATGAATTGCACAAGTTAAAATTTTAATTTTGTGATTTGTTAAAAAAAAAACATATTGTTACTCTCACAAGAATTAAGAATATAAATTTAAATTTGAAAAAAAAAAATTATTGCTCTCACAAAAATTAAAAATATTAATTTAAGTTTAAAAACAAATTTGAAATTTTGGGAAAATAATAATTTTTAATTTTTTTTTTTTTGTTCCAAAAAGATAGGAAGCAAATCCGTTAAATAAACATGGTCTAATATTTAGTATTTAGTCAAATTAGAAAAAAAACAAAAAAAAAAAACAAAACAAAAAAAAGTAGTTTTTGAATGTTGAATTCTTCAAAATAAGAAGAATTCAATATAGGTATTAATTTGTTTATTTTTAAGTTTCAAAATAAAATGAACCATATTAATGTCTAGAATAATTATTAATTCAACTAACAATTTATGTGGTGATCAATAATGATTATGGAGTACTAGTTTTTAGAGAGACATTGAATTTAATGTGAAGTTAAGGGGTTGTTTGGTGGTCCTACCTTATATATATATATATATATATATATATATATATATATATATATATATATATATATATATATATATCCCTCATTCACATTTATTTCAATCCAGCAAATTGGAAACATCGTTAATAATTTGAGATTGAAAATGGGTTGTTCTCAACACATGACATTTTAATGAGATATTTTCGTTATTTTATTAGTCTATTAAACCTAAGACGTTTTTTTTCTCTATAAATGATTTAATTTTATCTCTCTCATTTTTAGATGAATTGTTGTCAATAAAACGCTGAGAGAAAATGTTTTATCCAAAATCATTAACAACGTTTTCAATTTTGTAAAATTAAAATAAATGTAAAACTTGAATGATGAAATGTATAATTTAACAAACTACAAAATCCTCGTAAACACCCATCCCGATTTTTAATCTTTTACATGTTTAGCATAATGGTCTAAATATTTTCTTAATAAACTTTTCAATATAAAATTCTACTTGCACTTTGAAAAAAAAAAAAACACTAGTATATTAAAATGTCAATTTCAACTATTTATTAGAGTAAAATCAACACTTAGAGTTAGTAACACATCTTTTCATTTATAACTAAAAAATTAATATATATATATATATATATATTATATATTTCTTGTCAATTATTGTTCGACTTTCCATAAGGATATTTTAGAAATTTAATCTTGAAAAAAAATTATTTGTTTTTTTTTTTTAAAAAAATATTGCTCTCACAAAAATTAAAATATATTAATTTAATTTTTAAAAAATTGAAAATTTTGGGAAAAGAATAATTTTTAATTTTTTTTTTTGGTTCCAAAAAGATAGGAAGCAAATACATTAAATAAACATGGTCTAATATTTAGTCAAATTTAAAAAAAAAAAAAAAGTAGTTTTTGAATGTTGAATTCTTCAAAATAAGAAGAATGCAATATAGGTATTAATTTATTTATTTTTTAGTTTCAAAATAAAATGAACCATAATAATTTCTAGAATAATTATTAATTCAACTAACAATCATATGTGGTGATCAATAATGATTATGAAGTACTAGTTTTTAGAGAGACATTGAATTTAATGTGAAGTTAAGGGGTTGCTTGATACTATATATATATATATAGTGCATTTTAAATTCATGATTTAAAGAAATAAAATTTTACCTCAGGTTTGACATTTATTTCAATTCCGCAAATTGTAAACACTGTTAATAATTTTGGACAGAAAATAAATTATTCTCAACACGTGACATTTTAATGAAATATTTTCATCATTTTATCAGTCTGCAAAACTTAAGACGTTTTTTTTTTTTAAAATAGTTTAACTTTATCTATCTGATTTTCAAATAAATCATTGAAAAACGTTTTAAATTTAGTGAAGTGATAAAATAACGAAAATATTCTCATTAGAAGACCACGTGCTGGGCACAATTTAATTTTTATCCAAAATTATTAATAACGTTTTCAATTTTACAAGATTAAAACTAAAACTTGAATGATCAAATGTACAGATAAACACCCACCCCATACTTTTCTCTTTTGCTAAATAAAGTTTGTTTTTTAATCTTTTACATGTTTAGCATAATGGTCTAAATATTTTCTTAATAAACTTTTCAATATAAAATTCTACTTGCACTTTCAAAAAAAAAAAAACATTAGTATATTAAAATGTCAATTTCAACTATTTATTAGATCAAAATCAACACTTAGAGTTAGTAACACATCTTTTCATTTATAACTAAAAATAATATATATATATATATATATATATATTGTTACTGGAGAGGTATTAGTTTGATTGGCGAGAGAAAATATTCTATTTTTCTTGTCAGTTCGACTTTCTAAAAGAATATTTTAGAAATTAAATCTTGAAATTAATTCTGAATATACCAGATCGATTTAGAAAAGTATATCTGTCTGGAAAAATAATTAGTGACAGATAATAAATAGTCAAAATGTGAATAAATTGATCTGAACACGTCTTACCGTTAAAAAAACATAAAAATTGTGGCGTGTGTTGTCGTTATTCTTGGCCACCTAACATATTATTGTGGCTTATTTAATGCAAAAGGTTGACATTTAATGGAATCATGGGAATCCACATTTGCTTGCTTGAATATCGATCTTTATAAAACTTGGAAAAATAAATAAATTAAAGTTTTTTTTTTTTTTTGGCTCAAGTCTCAATGGTTAGTACATCTTAAAATATTTTTCATTGAAAATGTTATTGTCACTCACAAAATATTCATTTGCACTCTAATTATTTTTGTAAAATCAACGATCGATCCAGAAAATTAATTAAACAATTTAGAGAGATTATATAAAAAAAATTAAAAAAAACCTATTTTATTAAAATTATAAGAATAAAAACGTAAATTATCAAAAACTGAAGGCGGATTTGAGTCTTCCGAAACTTGTATATCATCTACACTAAATATTTGAAGTGTAAATAATTTTGTAAGAATATATTATTTATATTTATTTTTATCCAAAAATTAATGGTTCGTATATATATATATATATATATGTCATTTTCATTATTTTCATCATCAATCCTTTGGACTTCAAATTTGGGGGTTATTTTAGTCAAAACATTTGTCTTATTGCCCAAAACATACTTCTAGGAAAGTCCATTTTTTTATGTAGAATAAGTCAACAATTGAAGTGTCAATTCAAATCAACACTCTTTTCACTACAATTCAACATTGACAAAGTAAAAGAAAATGACATTTCTGACCCCCATATTTTTATTAATAAAATCACTAATTAAACAAATCAATTCATTTCATATGCAATTTATTTATATTATTTATATATTGTACATCAACTAATCACAATTCACAAGACAAATAATTTTTTTAAATTGATCCCAAATTTACTAATTTTAAGTAGAAAAAAAAAAAAACTAAAAATCAATTCAATTGTAATACAACAACTACAACAACAAGTAAGTCTTTGTCTCACTTAAGTAGGGTCAGCAATTACAGTATATATATATATATATATATGTATATATGTATATGTATGTATATGTATAGGGGAAAAAAAGCAACTAAACTTTGTTTATCCTATAAAAACTTACATTAAATAGGTAAAGAGAGACAAGAGGATTATGTACAATGGGTATTACACTAAACTATTGAAACTTGTTACTTGAGTTGACGTTTGTTGAGTGTTTTTATTTATTCTCAAATTTTCACTTTTTGTTCTTAGAAAATTTGGAACAAAAACAGAAACGTAAAAATTCTATTCTGTTTCCAAAAAATTGTTTTGGTATTTTTTTTTTTAATCCAGAATTTTATGAGAACAAAAAATAAAATTTGGAAAACAAAGACACTAAACAAACGGGACAAAATAAAAATAATGGTTTCTGATCCTTATCGAAAATAAGATCAGTTAAGCATGTACAAGTACTGAAGAATTCATCAAAACACAGCCTTTTAACCGTTCGAGGATAGCATTTTTACTTACGAGACCTGAATGTAGAGTAAGAGGTAAACCCTCTTTCACACACTCATCGTACTTCTCCAGCGCTGATACAATGTCGCTAAAATCAGGCCTTTTTGAGGGATTTAACGCCCAACATCGCTTTATGAGGTGAGCCAGTGCTGGTTGGCAACTGGCTGGAAGTGGCGGTCGTTCATTCTGACAAGAATAGAGTTTCTCTGATCATGTTGCAATTTTTGTTTTTGGAGATAACTACAATACAACCTACATCTCCATACAACCGGCGAAATTACAAAGTCGGCTGAAGGAAATTACAAGTTTTTTTGGAAAGTTACAAGTTTCAAGTTCTTCTAAAACATTGAAACTTCTTTAGTTCAACCTTGTAACTTTGGTGGACTGTATAGGGCTGTAGCTGTATTATAATTTTTACCTTCGTTTTTGTTTTTGAAAAAAAAAATGGGTTTATAATTATATAATCATTTTTTGTAATCATGTTTCTAGATCGATTTATTTTTTAGTCCTTACAAAAATATTTTTTAATTTTTATTAATATTTTAGTTAATGTTAACTAGGATATCAAACACAAATTCAACATAATTAATATCAACAAAAATTAAAAAAAAAGTAGGGATATAAAATTATAAATAATGTATCATTTGGTAATAATTTTTTTTAATTGTTTTCGTAGTAATAAAATTAATTAGAAAAAATACTCATCTAGTTAAATGAACTATTAATATAAAAATATTAAGTGTAATTCTTTTTTTGATCTTCTAAAATATAAAAATTAAAATAATAAAAAACAAATGTTTTTATCTTTTCAAAAGTGGTATTTTTATTCTTTTAATTTTTTAAAGAATTTTTTTAGTAGGCAAACAAAAAATACTTAAAAATGCAATCAAATGTTGTCTAAATTATTAAAAAAAGGAAAAAAAATTATGTTTTTGATCCTGGATGTCTACCTGGACTTTGAGGATTGTCAAATTACATATTTGATTTTAAATTTAATATTTATTTCAATCCTGCAAAATTAAAACGGTATTAATAATTTTGACTGTAAAAAGGGTTATGCTCAGCACTTGCCTTATAATAAGAATATTTTGTCATTTCATCCGACGAAAATATTCTCATTAGAAAGCCACGTGGTCATCAAAACTTATTTTTCATATAAAATTATTAGCCATTTCTTTTAATTTTGCATTTAAATAAAAACAAATATAAAATTTGAAGGACTAAATTTGTATTCGACAAACCTCAGGGACCAAAATTATAAATATATAAAAATATAATATATTTAAAAAAAGAAAGAGCAAAAGTAAAAACTAACCTTCTCGGCGACGGCGAACGCCGCCTGCACCGGAGTCATCCCCTGAAACGGAAGCAACGCCGTCGTCAACTCCCAAAGCACAATCCCAAAGCTATAAACATCGACTTTCCTGGTATACGGCTTCTCCTTCACCATCTCCGGCGCCATCCACCGGTAAGTCCCCATGTTCCCCTTCGATTCCTGGGTCTGCGTTTCCAGACAGGAGGTCCCAAAATCGGCAACCTTAACGCGCATGTCGTCGTTGAGGAGAAGATTGTTGGATTTAAGGTCCCTGTGGATGACGCCTTGGGAGTGAAGGTACTCCATGCCGCGGGAGATGTCGAGGGCAAGTCGGAGAATGGTTTCTGTAGAGAGAGAGTAGGGTTCCTTCTTGTTCAGGTACATTCTTAGGGTTCCTTGGGACATGTATTCGGTGATGATGCAGTATACTGGAGGCTTCTTACATGCTGCAATGAACTGTATATACATACATATGTATATATGTATGTATAGCAACATTTAGTTAAGATCAATATATGAACTGTGTATATATATATATATATATATATGTATATGTATATATGTATATAAACTGTGTGTACATATGCATGTTTAGCAACATTTAGTTAAGGTTAATGAACTGTGTATGTATATATGTGTGTATAAAGTACCGGCTTTTGTGACATCTCACATCAAAAATGTTATAAAAGATTGTGGTAACTTATACTGGAGGCTTCTTACATGCTGCGATGAACTGTATATACATATATACATACATATATGTATAGCAACACTTAGTTAAGATCAATGAACTGTGTATATATATGAATATGTATAATGTATATATGTATATGAACTGTGTGTATATATGCATGTATAGCAACATTTACTTAGGGTTAATGAACCGTGACATTCCAATGGAAGTATTAGAAAAAATTATCTGATATATAAAATATCATGAATATGGGCTACTACTATATCAAAGTTTGTAATTTAGCGGTTATCTAGTCTACCTCTCTGGTGAGAGGTCAGTGTTCAAAATTCTCTGTCCTAATTATTTGTACTAGAAAAAATGAATGTGGGCTACTACTACCACTTTTGTGAGATTCCACATCGGAAATATTAGAAAATATTGTTTGATATATAAAGTACAAGTGAGTTACTAGTAGTATCTTGGTTTAAGCATTTTGGATCACGTGAACTCGGTTCAAATGATATTGGGCCAGTGGATTGCATGGGGCGTTACAGATGGTATCGGAGCTAACCCTAGTGCAGATTTAGCACCAAGGCGGTGTTGATAGAGGAGTAAAGTTTCTGAAGGGGGGGAGAGGCCCTGGGATGGGTAGGTACCTCATGTCTGCTTATGGGGTTTGTTCTGTGTCCACTTATATGTTGTTATTTACACTACCAACCAAGAGAGTAAATTGGATCAACACGACGAGAACATCACATTTTTTAGTGGGGGATGATATTATATAGGCTACTATTAGTACATTAAATTAAGCATTTTAGGTCACGTGGACTCAGTCCAAAAGGTACTGGACTAGTGGGTCAGATGAGGCGTTACAACCTTAACTTTAAACATTTTAGGCCCCATGAATTTTTTAATTCAATTGTTCTCATTTTTTAATTTTTATTTTGTTTTTTTTTTGGAATAAAAACACTAAACAAACACCTGTTTTTAGTCCCAAAATCACAAATATTAGGGGTTTATGTTCCAAGATTACTGTCTCCATTTCTAGAATTGTTCCTAAAGTGATGTTTGATTAACGTTTTTGTTTTTCCGTTTCTACTCCCAATAAAATAGGATGAAAATTTTGTTTTCATTCTAGATTATTCTGATAACAGAATCGCGTTTGATAACAATAATTATCTTTAAATATTTTAATAATTTCTCATAATGAAAACAAAAAAAATGAAATTGTTTACAACTAAATTTGGATCATTTATGTGTGTGCGTCATATAGAGAGAGGAGATAAAAGAAGAAGATGAAAATGTGGCCGGCGTGGTGGTGCTTTTTGACATTTATCCTTATAAATTAGATTAAAAATAGTTTTGTGAGAATGAATAGGAATCAAGAAATTTTGGAATTACTCCCAAAATTTTGAAAATATTTAGGAACAAAAACATGTTTGTCAAACACGTGTCTGTACCTTCATCTCAAAATTCTAGGAGCAAAAACAGAAATCAGGGAGCGGAAACACTAAACAAACGGGGCCTATATAAACTTTCCATTTTAAACCTCCATAATTTACATAAAATCCTCTTAAACCCACCAATTATTTTTAATCCCGCCGAAATCAAAATTTAAATCTGCCTCTAATTTACAAAATTAAGCATCAACATAGCCAATCTTGAAAATTCAAAAAGCCCCCCTCCAATTTTTAAAAAATCAACATTTCACCCTCTAAATAACAAAAAACAAAAAAAAAAAACATTAACATAGACATGGATAATTCAATATATATATATAGAATTAAAAAATTGAAGGGTTAATTACATTTTGCCTCTTTTTAGTTTAACCGAATTACACTTCAAATCCATACAGTATTTTACTCAGCACTTACTTGCCGTGATTCAGATGTAAGTGCAACGGTTAATTATTAATAGATTGTAAATTTATCCTTATATCTCATCTGACTTGGCCCAAAAAATAAAGGAAAGAAAAAAATGAGGACAGATGACTATTACCCGACCTAATTTGGGATATAAATGTTAAATGATTTATTAATTTTGATATTTTTTAGATTTGACCGTTAATTTTAACGAAAAACGAAATCATTGCATTTTAGTCTAAATAACCGATCACGGGACAAGTGATTACGAAAATACTCTATAAGGATAAAAGTGCGATTTGGTTAAACTACAGGGGATAAAGTGTCATTAACTCAAGAAACTGAATTGGGTTGTCTTCAAAATTGAGCTAACCTGAACTATATTGGGGTGATAGAGGCGAGATAGCAAGGCAACCTCAGACTTAAACTGCTGTTCGAGCATGGCCCTTGTCTCCTCCTTGTGTGTCGGAATCCTCACCATTTTCACCGCCACCGCCCTCTGCTTATATATCCCTCTGTAAATCCGGCTATGTGCGCCGGAGGCGAATTTATTTCCGATGAACAGCTGCGACAGATCCGCCGTCCAGTCCTCCTGATCATCCTTCGACGTTTCCCACGTTTCGACATTCTCGGACTCCAGAATCATCGACCATGAATCCAGGCTGTCGAATCTCTTCCTCTCCATGCTCTCCGTGTCGGAATTGAATTGGGTTCTTGAAGAAGAAGGGATCGACGGCGGTTTGTTCCTCGATTTCAGGATCCTGAAAGGATTGAAACAGAGTGGGAATTTCGGTTTGTTTGAGGTTGTTCTCTCCATTGTCGTCGGATTTATTTTTTTCGAAGAAATCAAGATAAGAAATCAAAAGGGGATCTCCTTCTGAAGGTGTGGATTGATTTGAGGAAGCGCATGAACTGATTGAGAAACATGGGTTCTGATCGAAACAGAAAAACTGAGATTGGTTTTCATGTATTGATTCGAGAACAGAGAACCCATTAAAACCTAGAGAGAGAAAGAGGAGAGAGAGAGGGAAAAAAGAAGAAGACGACGAAGCAGGGGACTCTCATGTGGGTAAATCTCCATTGTTTTCTTTGAGAGAAGAAAAATGTAGAGAGAGAAACTGGGAACAAAAAAAGAACAGAAGATCGATTGTAATGGAAACAAAAAATTGCCGAAAAACGGAAGAGGGGGTTGTGAAATGTCCATGACTTTTTATCAATTATCATGGAGATTTTCAGGGACGTCCCGTGAGAGATTGGTTCGAAAAGTAGACAGAGAAAGAAGAGAGAGAGACCTTTAACACTGCCAAGTAGAGAGAGAGACCTTTAGAGAGAGAGAGAGAGTGGCCTCCCCTGTTTCCTTTTGGATCAATCAATGCTAACTTGTTAAGTGGCCACAGTGGGAAAAGAAAAGCTTGATGGAGTAAGAAACCCTATTTTGTTAGTTCATACTAAATACTAATTTATACCGGTCGACGTGGGATCTCATAATATTTCTCACTCGAAAATGTAATATACACATCTTGTTGGCTCAGTTCGTCTTCTTTAGTTGGTAATGTAGATAGCAGTCCATAAGCGAATACAGGGCCCCTATCATAGTGTCTTTATCTCTCTCCAGAGTTTCTATTCTTTTATCAACACCATCACGGTACTGTTTCTGGATAAGAGTTAATTCTAATACCATTTCTAATGCTCTCCAAGTAACCCACCGGTTTATTAACTTTTGAACTAAGTGCACGTGACACAAAATGATTAAGTCATTTTACTA
This sequence comes from Eucommia ulmoides, assembly GCA_016647705.1. Classification (NCBI taxonomy): domain Eukaryota; kingdom Viridiplantae; phylum Streptophyta; class Magnoliopsida; order Garryales; family Eucommiaceae; genus Eucommia; species Eucommia ulmoides. The sequence continues at coordinate 1,185,522 of JAENRU010000489.1, forward strand.
TATGTCTGACCGTTTTTTGTCATTACTTTGGATGTGTGATCGTATACTAACCATTGACTAATGTGTCTAGGTCAGTTTAAGCGCATCTCAACTAATCACCTCATCGGGTGATCTTAAGAGTGCACACACCCTATATCGGCCTGATACATTTAGGATTAAATTCAAGATTTAATTGCTAGGCTACTCACCATAAATGGTTTCTATCCTAACCAAATGAAAAATGGTTTGTCTTTAGATTTTTCTTCTAATTGGTTTCCTCCTCCTGCAGGGTTTTTCAAATTGAATACAAATGGTAGCGCTTTGGGGAATCCTGGGTAGGGGGGCATTGGAGGACTGATCAGGCAGACTGTTGGGACTTGGAAAGTTGGTTTCATTGGTCAGATCAAGTCTTGTACTTGTTTGGAAGCGGAAATTAGGAGTATTCGTACAGGTCTGTGCTTGGCGATTTCGAGAGGTTTTCCCAGAATCATTGTGGAATCCGATTCTGAGGAAGCGGTCCAATTAATTCGAGGAGGTTGCCCTGAGAGCCATGTCTATAGGAACTGGATCTTAGAGTGCAAACAAATTATCGAGATGCATGATTTTACGATCCAATCTACTCGGAAAATTAATAATAGATGTGCTGATTTTTTGGCAAGGTTAGGAATTGATTGTGGCTCAGAGGTCCATTACCTTGCGGACCATCCGGTAGAGATAGAAATTTTTTTGATAGCTGATATGAGGGTTGTTGCTCCTCTTTGTAGGTTTTAGTTGTTTTGTTTGTTGCCTTTCTAACCCAAAAAAAAAAAAAAAATCATTTTACCAACCAGACTAACAACTTTTGAGTAGACTGCACAAAACTTTTGAAAGTAAGAAAAGATGTACAAACTCAACGATCCATCCAGAAAATTGATTGAGGAGGGTTAAAATGTGTATATATATATATATGCGCGAGCGCGCAATGTATAGACATGAAGGGTTATAATATGATTGAATGGTCTTTATCATTGACGTTGCTTTCAAAAGCCATGTTGAGTGCAACTACTACTACTACTACCCCATGCTGCCCCTCCATTGCCACTTGGGCTTGTTATGTCTTTATCAAGCCCATTGGGCCTTTATTTGGGCCCAATCAAAATGACAAAAATGGGCTCTTTTTGATTGGGCCCATTTTATCAAAGCCCCAAGCCCAACCCAATCATGTAGGCCCAATTAAGGCCTAATTAGTGCCTATAAACAAATCGGGCTCGGATCGGGTCAAGGTGATCCATATTTGACCCTTAAAATAATTAGGTTCGAGTCTAAACCTGTCATCTGGTTATATTTTTTTATCCATACTCAAATAGAACGGGTCAGATTTGGATTTATTTTGTTAAATTTTTTTTAAAAAATTATTATGGACATATATAATATCACTAATTAAGATTAATTTTAATTATTATTGAATAATAAAATATATTACATTGCGCATAGAAAATTCATAATGTAAGTAAATAATATATTTGTCATTCACATAGTGATAATTATTGCTCAAACCAGATCGATCAAAATTTACATCTTATCAATTTATTATTTAGATTATAGGATTCAAGTCGTAAACAGATTATCAACTCGTAAATAATGATTTATATCCAAAATAAACAGATCATATTTGGACTGGGTTCGAATGAAAATTCGATTCGCTGATAGGCCTATGTAAAGTTTTCCTGAACCGAGATTTTGAGTCTGGAAAACGAACAATGCGGTGCTAACTAAAATTTCGGTCTAGAAGTAAGTTTGAAGATTAGATGATCTAAAACAGCGGAAACAACAATGTTTACCACAACAACATATACAAACAGTGTAATGAGAATACAATTACAATAACAACAACAATTGTATTGACAACGAAGGCTATAAGGTGTCAAAGGTTTACAGTGACATGTTTTCCTACAAAATGTTTTAAATAAAAAAATTAAAGTGTCACGAATAGATATCGTTATGTTTGAGGGGACATAACGAGATCATTTTACAATAAAAATAAAAAATAAAAAAATAAAATAAAAAACACAACTAAACTACACTTGTTTAGAAAACAAGAAGTGTTAATGCAATATATGTGTTTGGCCCACTTGGTCCGTTAGGGCAAAACCTTAACGCTAGGGTCTCCCACTTCTCTTATAAATAGTTGTGTATATCATTGTATTCCGTGTATCTTTTTCACAAAATTAATATATTGTTCATGTTCCCCACTTCTTAATTATCTTAACAAGATATCAAGAGTAAGTCTTTTTTGGACTTGTTCTCCCTAAAGCTTCCGTCGCCATTTTTTGTTTTCTCTCGTGGTTTTCGTCACTGCTATAGACCTCATCACCGCTCCGGTATTAACAACCATCACACCACCGTCTTCGTCTTGCAGAGACGAACACAACGCCATCAAAATCACCGCCACTGGAGCATCCATACGCCTCCCAAAGTTTGCAACACCACCAGGCTTTGCCATCTTGGATTCTCCAAATCTATCTCACAATATATCATCGAAACCGTCTCGACGAGACAATTCCAACGACACAAAAATCTCACCGATCCGACACTCCACGTGCCTACACACGCGGGTAGAAGACTTCTGCAATTGGATCCACACGCCGACAGTTGTTTAGCCCCTTTCACCTGCCACGTCAACTCTAATCAGCGTCACGTTAGCGCCACATCAATTGTTGAATCCCACGTCAGCCTTTGACTCTACCACATCAGTGTCCAATCAGCCAGCTCTTGCCACGTCACCGATTATTTGAGGTAATCTTCTTCGGGCAGGTTCAGGCATTTTTTTACTGATTTTCTGCAAACTAGGACCGGTTCCTAGGGTTTTCGGATGTTTTGATTATGTTTTTGGATTCCGTTTTGTGATTTGAGGCTCACAGAATGTACTTCCTTTTATATTGAGAAAAGTATATTTTAGACCCTCAAACTATTGACACATTTCTAAGTGGTCCATCTCCGTTTGAGAGTTTCATTTTAAATTCTCTATGTATCCGCAAGTTTTTATTTGGTCATTCTGTCAAAAAAAAACAGTCCAAACTAATAGAATTTTGTGAAAAATATTGTCATTTTACATTTTTAAATTATTATTATTTTTTTCCTTCTTTGACTTCTCTCTCTCTCTTTCTCTCGCTCAACTCTTTCTCTCTCTCTCTCCTTCCCTCTCTTTCTTCCTCCCTTACAATAGGAAAACACCCCCCGTTAAGAGGGTAGTTCACCCTCGTAATAGGGGGTGAAACACCCCCTGTTACAGGGGATGTTTTCTGGTTGCAAGGAAGGGAAGAAGAGAGAGTTGAGCAGGAAAGAGAGAGAGAAAAAAAAAAGAAAGGAGGAAGAGAGAGAGAGAGGGGAGGGTCAAAGAAGAAAAGAAAAAGAAAAAATAATTAAAGAATGATTGAAAAATGAAAAAAAAAAATGTAAAATAATAATTTTGTCCTCAAAATTTTGTTAGTTTAGACGGATTTTTTTAACAGAAGGACCAAATAAAAATGTGCTGATACATAGAGGGTTTAAAATGAAACGCTCAAACGAAGAGGGATCACCTAGAAATGTGTCAATAGTTAGAAGGTTTAAAAAATATTTTTCCCTTTTATATTTGTGTGGTTTCTACACCGATTCACCTCTTTCTTTGCACCTATCTCTAACTCAAACTCACCCCGGGTTATTACTACTGTTTTGGATGAATCTAATTATATCTTGTGGGCTCAAGAAATGTCTAATTTCCTCCATGGACGGAAATTGTAGCGTTTCGTGACTGGAGATATTACTGAACCCAAGAAAAAGGACGACGAAGATGCTGCAAAGTACATTGGCCATTTAGAGGACTGGGATAGTAAAAATCACCAGATTCTCACATGATTCCATGCAAGTATCATCCCAGAGATCAAACTTCAATTTGATACACTCCAGACAGCTAAAGAAGCTTAGGATCTCCTCCAGTACCGCTAAACCAAGGCAAACGTCTCAAATCGATATCACCTACTTTCTTCCCTTCATAGCATACACCAAGAACCTGAGCAAACCGTCAACAGTTTCCTATCTCAGATGACTGCCGTGTGGAATTAGTTGGCTATCACTGAGCCAATTTGGGAATGCACAAAAGACGCCACCGTTCATGGAGAGTACTGAACTGAGACACACATTATGCAATTTTTGATGGGCTTGAGGGAAGAATTTGAGCCTGTACGAGCTTCAATCCTACACCGGGGCGCGTTACCTTCCCTAAATGACATCTTTTTTTATTTACTCAGTGAGGAAACACGTCTTGTGACATTACAAGGATCACATACAGATGTTACTCTTGCAACACAGTTAAAAGAACATGTTTTTGGGATTAAAACAATCTATCCTTAAGAATCATATTGATAATTATGCAAGCCTAAAACTTGGGAAATATCTAAATCAATCTTACTTGGACGGATTCCATCATAGGTTCTCTTGTTCGATCTTTCTGTTGATTCAAATAAAAAACAAAAGATGATACCTAGATTTTCTCGTGATGTTGAGTCATTTGTTCTCTAGTGTCTTCGGCTATGAAAGCTTTAGCAAAAGAGAAAATTGAAATCATTAATATTAAAAAAAAAAATCAAAAACAACAATTTCTTGACCAGTATGTTTGGCGATGGCAGCGCCAGTGGATTGGAGATAGAGAGAAAGATTCTTACAATTCACTTAAGCTTGTCAAGGTAAAAATGGTGGAAGAAATGGGTCCTTCAAGAGAACAACCTTGCATGTGCCTGTAAAATGATGCAAATAAGAACAATTAAAATGAGAAAAAAAGTATTTTGATAATTGAAAAATAGAGAGAAAGAAATCTGATACAAAAACAAATGATTCGAATGCATATTTCATACAGTAAATTACGCTTACAGCTTTCCAATACGTGTCCAGTTGCTAATGAAATGCAAATATAGAGAAATTGAATTTAGATTTAGCCAACTCAAGACCCAATTAAAAGTATGTTTCTCAAATCAAAAACATAAATCAATTTCAAAGAGAATGAGGTTAGGGTTTTGGAGAAGAAATAAGAAAATAGAGCGGTGGCGACTTGACTGTTCAATTGAGATGGCAGTTCAATCAATCGTGGTGGTTTTTGACATAGTTTACCTGAGATGTTGTGATGGAGATGTTTGGAGGCCATGTTTGTGGTTGATCCTGTAGTAGCGGTGGCTCGGAGGTGGCAATGGTGACGGATGAAAATGAAGAGGACCGTCGATCGTGTGGATCCTCGCCAGATCGATGGTGATAGTGTAGGTTTCGGCGACAGATCGAATATTCAACAACTGCCGGCTGTCGTCCATACATAGTGTAGGTTACGGCCGCAAATCGAAGATTCAACAACCTTCGGACATCATCTAGGCCCATCGCCATCGCCGATCGTGTGAATTTTACAGAGAAACCGCGAGACAAACATAGAAACAACCGTCGACCATTATCTAGGCCCATCGCTATCCCCATCGCTGATCGTGTGGATTTCTTCTTAGCAGGATGAGAGTTTGCGTAGAGTACCTAGGAATGGCAAGAGTAACCATTTTAATGAGGAGAGATCTACCAGCAAGGGACAAAAATTTAGATTCCCACGAGGATAGGCATTTTTGCAATTCTCTATTACATGATCATAATACTTCTTGTTGTTTCTACCATGAACGATATTCGCTCCTAAATACAGGCCCAACTCTTCAATTAGATGAATTCCCAGTTTATTACATTTTTAGCTTCCATTTCACTAAAATTAAAAGACGGGGTTTAGATTTATTAAGATTAAATTTTTGTCCCAAACAACTAGACAAAATATTCAGAATTTCAAGGATTTTATCACAATATTTTCCCTCAACTTTGGAGAAAAAAAATGAGGTTATCTACAAAGCATAAATGAATCAGACAAGGTCCAATTTCCCAGTTTATTACATTTTTAGCTTCCATTTCACTAAAATTAAAAGACGGGGTTTAGATTTATTAAGATTAAATTTTTGTCCCAAACAACTAGACAAAATATTCAGAATTTCAAGGATTTTATCACTATTTTCCTCAACTTTGGAGAAAAAAAAAAGAGGTCATCTACAAAGCATAAATGAATCAAACAAGGTCTAACTTACTAAGTTTTATTCCTTTCCATTGACCTTTGAGAGCACTGTCCGAAATTAAATGATATAATATCTCCATGCACAGCACAAATAGATAGGGGACAGGGAGTTTCCTTGTCTGAGGCTCTTGCTACAATTGAATTCTTCCAACGGTTCCCCATTTCAGAAGATTTTGAAAGAAGTATTTTTCACATAACTCAAGGATCCACCATTCCATCATACATTTACATTTTAGTGAACATAACGGAATTGCTTTCCTTTCAAAATTTTCTAAAAACAAAACCAAGCAATTATTTAGGTTAGAGGCTCCAAAATTACAACTTCAAAGTAAAATGATGAGAAATGTCTAAACCGCCATTTAAAATCTCCAAACAATACCAACACCAAGCATACAAAAACCAAATTCAACTAATCACTTCAAAATTTTCTCATAACAAATTTCAAATTCAGTACTTCATATCCACAATTAGGTCAAAATCTGACACTTGTGGACCAACAAAGCATCAGCAATTCTTTGAATTGATCCAGATCTGAAATTATAAGAAACAAAGAAAAAGAAAACGGCGAAAACAACGTTCCGCTAGAAGTACTACAAATTTGATTTTTGAGAGAAGGGTAAATAAATAAAACCCTAATTCAACTTTTTCGACCCAAATTGGAAAAAGGAAAGATAGAGGCTAAAAGAGAAAAAGAATAAAACATGCGTATGTTGGATACGTACTTCTAGTTCTTAAAATCTGGGTTGTCTCGGAGGCCAAGTTTAGAGAGCACGAGACAGTAAGAGTCCCAGTCAGTTCTTCGAAGATACTTCAATAACTTCTTCCTTTGTTGTACCATTGCCAAAAGACCCTTCCTAGAATGCTTATCCTGTAAGATTTTGGATCATAATCACAAAAAAAAATTGTTAGAGAACAAATTTAGAATGAACTGATTCAAGCAGTACATCTAAACGGGTCTCTCAGGTGGCGTTTTGTTAGTGTTTTTGTCCCCGTAAAACTTGAAACGAAAATTGAAATGTGAGAAAAATCAAGTTTTGTTATATTCTAAAATTTTGAGAGCCAAAATAGAAATAATTCTTCTTTCTTCCAATATTTTTGTTTCTGTTCCCACTTCCCAGTTTTGTGGGAACAGAAATGCTAAACAAACAGGGCCTTAGAGTTTCTGTTTCTGCTCCCATAAAACATGGAAAATTAAATTAAATTAAAAAAAAAAAAAAAGGAAATATTTTGATCTTGGCCCTTAACTTAGCATTTGAATTGGAGTCTGGGAATTGAAATTAGAAACAAATGCATGCAAAAACTTACTTTCATGTGCTCATTTCTAATTCCAAGGTTCTAATTCCTTACAACTAAGCGTTACCTAAGTTATAACAGACAAGGTAGCATCTACATCATTTGTAGTTGAAATATACTCCACTAGCTAGAACAGTTCAAGCTTATAAAAAATAAAAAAATAAAATCAAGATAAATAAAACATTATTAAAGATTCAAAAAAAAAATGTCATGAAAAGTTAGATTCATCCCCCCAGTCACCTTTTTATGCAGAACAGTAGATAGGTGCTTAATCTTTGTTGTCAATTGTGCCACTGCAAAATAATAAAAGATGATGCATCAATAATACCTACATTATCAAACATTTGCTACATAAATAGGATTTTTCTCTCAAAACAAGAGAGTTCAAATACTTATAAATTTGAAGGTAAAGTTCAGAACATTTATCCGTCTCAGCATGACAAAAGAAACAGGTACGCATATTCTGTTTCACATTATGCAGCTAGCTAGATTGTTTTATAGAAAAAGGTACGCATATTCTGTTTCACATTATGCAGCTAGCTAGATTGTTTTATAGAAAAAGGTGATCGAGCTTATTACCATCAAGAGAAGTCTTGGAGATAAGATGGTAAGATTTGCTATTTAATATTAAATGACATCAAACAATATTTTTCAATGTTCAACCCTTAAAAAAATCATGTCTGAAATTGCAGATTTGGGAGGAAAAGAAAAACGAACTTTGTTTCCATCGTTCCTTTTCTCCTACAAACTCCACCCCAAACACCCTTCCCCCACAATTCGATTCCCATTCTACTAGGCCCCCATCATCTCACCTTAACCCCAACCCCATTCCCATTCTCCAGAACTCCATCATCCATCACACCCCTGAAGACCCGAACCCCCAATTACCCAAAAGGGCCAAAACACACCCCATCACCTTCCATTTCCAAAAACCCCGTTGATGTATTGACCCCCACCCAACACACATATATATATAAAAAAAAAATCCTTGGCAATCAAAGAAGCAGCCGGAGGAGGCAACCTGCGGTGGGGTGTGGTTGCTGCAGCAGTGGTGAAAATGATAGCATTGAAAGAGGGTAAAAAAAAAAAAAAGGAAAAAAAAGAACACTATTATCTCCTTAGTTGTCATTTTAAAAAGACATAACCGGATTTTTAAAATGGGTGTGTCGGTTGAGGGGTGGGGGTGGGAGTCAAGTAGAAACTTTCGTGAAACAAAAATAATGTTCTCCTTGTAATTTTTTTAAAAAAGGAATAACTTGATTTAAAAAATATAGGATATGTCTGCTGTTTGTTGTAATTGCAATAAATCACTCCATGCCTCTTCATGTTAGCCACAACTGCATTAAAGATTTAAGCTAGCTTCTCATCTAAGGCAACTTTGATCAAATACCATTTTAGTTTTGTTCCTCTGACCATTAATCACATGATTGGATGCACAAATATACCCCATTAACACAGCACGTAGCTTCTTTATTTCGCAATCATCAACAAAGAAATCAAGCAGCATGTTGTTTTTCAAAGCGATGCTATAATGATGAAGCCATATGAATCTATCACTGTCACAACAAAAACTATGAAGCTATATTCTTTATCAGAAGTCATTGGACATCGAAAGAAACTCCATAAATTATGATATTTACCATTATGATATATTTGCTAGTAGGCGAACCATTGTCATTTGAAACACATTTTTCTCTTTGGGGACGTGTATTATCTTTTATTTTAAAGTAAAAGAATGCAAGCACCATGATGACCCTATCAGTTTCAGTCAATATAAAAGGAATGGCAACAATGAACGAAAATCAAATCTGTAATGATTTACCTTGAACACGAGCAGATCCACAATCTGACTCTGACATTTTAAATTCATCTCTTACTTTCTGAAGCTCAAGCTTTAGTTTCTCTGCCGACGACATATTGTCCGGATGGAAATACTGCAGAAAATGGAACTTGCCATAAGCACTCCAAAACATATAAGCAGAAAACAAACAGTTGAGTAGCTTCAATGAAAAAAGTACTGCAAGGAGGAATTCAATCGCTGTGTCTGGTTTTTATAAAATAGAAACACATCTTCTCAAAAATTCATGAACTTGGAAATACTCAAATTTATGTTTGTTAATTAAACGTTAGGTTTTTAATTCTTTTAGTTCATTTTGGGGGGAAATTGCACCATGATGTAATGTGACATCAATTCTTGTAAGTTCTTATGAACCAAAGTATGGGTTGCATAACATATCTTCACATTTTGGAGAACATTGAAAGAGATTCACAACCATTATCCAAAATGACAAGAATTCTAAACAAAAAAGTTATGATAAATTATATGAAAATCCAAGAGGTTTGTCTATAGTAGTACATGTGCAGGCCATCAGCTTTGTATGTCTCTATGCAAATAATACGATGATTATAGAAATGTGAAAATTAGAAATAAAATGAATTGAAGATTATAAACAAAATACCATAGTTATAAATTGGGCAATCTTACGCTTAGTGCAAGGAACCTTGTAAGGCTTACCCACCCCTCACCCCACCCCACTCCTTAATCTTTCCTGGGGTGTTTCTCCGTTAAAAATGAGAAGCCCATGAGAATGTGTACGTAATTAGCTTTTTCATAGAAGTCACTATAGGCATCTCCTTTTTAAGGCTGCTTTTAAAGCCAGGAAGAGTCTAAAGCCAAAATGAGTTTTTTTCATTTAATAAATTTCAAGTATGACAAGAGTGCCCCTAGTTTCCTTGTTATTACATTATGACTTTATCAAATATTAATGTATTTTTTACCCTGCAAATTGTCTTCATTCCTCCCTCCCACTTGTGAAGCTCTTGGGTTCATTGGCTATGTTTTGCAAAATTATCAAGTACTTTTTTATGCATAATCAATTTAATTTTTCATTTGGAATATGTAGAATATTTTGGTTTACAAGATTTTCTATTTATCAGAAGTTAATGCATACAAATGTTTCTTTTATCGGTAATGTTTCGTTATAATTCATTTAGCATTGAGGAAAAAGATAGAATACCATATATGTATGTTTTCGTCATTTAATAACTTTTTTGTGCTTTCAACAAATAATTACCAAAAGCTCATTGTGTGCTTTTGCTTTTCAACAACTACTGTTTAATATATATATATATGCATCGAACATCTAACTACTACTTTTCAATAGATCCTTTTTAACAATTTTTTTAATCAGCCAAAGGGGGGCAAACAAGCACTATATAGGTCACTCCCACTTCAGACTTTAGACCACAACTCTGTGCCTGGGGCTCGTAGGAACCTCACATCAACAGCACTAAGATCTCATTCCCTTCGTAACTAATAGATTAGATAAGATTCAAGTTCATATTTTACTCGATCATTATCCAAGAAATACTTTTATGCATGAAAATGCGATAACAAAATCCACTTCTCATCATTGATATTCTTGTATGAATGTTTTTTCACTACTTAATACACGACATGTTGGTTCGCAATATTTAAGAAGCATTCAAACATTGCAAACTAATATGTAGTGTATTAAGTAGTGAAAAAGAGATTCATTCAAGAATATCAATGACGAAAAAATGAATTTAGTTATTGTAAGTTCCTACATAAAAGCATAGTTGTCAAAGGATCAAGGCAAAACAAAGGCGCCAATCTATTCTGGAGCCTTAACACAAGGCACAAAGTGAGGCAGAGGTCAGACTAAAGTGGAGCGCAAATTATATAAAACAAGTAAAATATGATTTTTACATTATTTATTAGCAATAAAAGATATTATTGTACTTAATTTAATTAGATAGTTGTTATTGTTATAGTATATTAATTATATTTAATTATATATCCAGTGAATCATATTAAAAAACCGAGCAACTTCAAATGTCACAACCGTTCAATATCTTCAATGATCAAAAAGTTCAAGAGACTAAAGTCATCAAAAGATTTGAAAAGATATGTTTCAAGTGCCAAATGAGAAATCTAATATGTTTCAATCAACGAGGACATCAAAAATCATGAAAGCAACACTTGCCTTTTCAACTAAATGTTCTTTTGGAGGTTGTAACATAAAGCTTGGAGTTGCACCCAGGTGGCCCAAGACATTAAGTCTCTGAACTGCAATATTAGATTTGAGCTCTCAGAAGTCAAACGAATATATAAAGAATTACTTACACCAGCACATAAAGAAAGTAAGGAATGTCACCTGGGTTACCAAAACTTCTAGTGAGTCTCAAACAAGAATGAAGATTCTTCACTTTTTTTTTTTTGGGGGGGGGAAGAAAGGTGTACAAACAAGAATGAGGTAATGACAATCAATTGAATCCTTCATAACACGGCCATTGATCGCACTAATCTAACATAAAGGGAGCATAGCGTACAAAGCTCCCGCATTGTGGGGGCTCCAAGGGAGAGCAAGATGCGAACAGGCTTAAAAAGAAGGAAACTCACAGTAAAAGAATAAAATAAATAAAAAATCAAGACACCCATTAGCAACTGAAAATTTCACACAAATCACTAAATGTATTTGCAACATGAACCAGACAAAAAGAAAGGATACCTGGAATAGATCTGTGCCACATTTCCATAACTTGAATTATTATTTTCATCCAAATCATGACCTTTATAATCTAACCTATGAGCATTATGTTGATAACATTAAGAAAATGGTTATCCCACATTACAATTTTTCAGTATGATTATTAAATATGCAACTTGATTGGACACTCAGTTTGCATGGATCAAGAGAAATGGGGAAAAGGGTAAAGCTTTCTCTCTAAGTCCATCATTTGGAAATTCTAACAATGAAAGAAACCTAGCCATAAAATAAAATAAAATAAAAAGGAAATAAGAATAGAGAAATGGGAGAAAGCTTGCTTAAATTTGCAATGGTTTTTTCAACCTAAAATTGGAGAGATTCAAATTAAAAAAGGACAGAAATGGCATAAACTGACAAATATAACCTTAATAAACTCCATCTTCTTCTTCTTTAAAATAAAATATAATAGTAAAAAGACAAAAATATTTATCTCTTCTATCCTCTTCTCATTATTTAATGGAAGAATAGTGCTACAGTCACAAATGAGATGCACGAAAAAATTGTACACAAATATATGTAGCAAAAGTGTAGTTGTCACGTGCAATTAATGGGATTTATCTCATTTAACTAATTGCAAATGATAATATATGTTCTCATATCTCTTGTGCAAAACTTCGTGTTCACATCATTTGGGAGTCAAGCTAGCATTTTTTGTAAATGGAATAGCTGGTAGAAGCTCTTCTTTTTCCTATTAATGAGATATTGAGATTCTACTCTCCTCTCAATTTCTTCCCATCCAAACATAGTGTAAAATTACGATACCGTAAATCCGAGAGGGCGGTTATCTCGTTCACATGTGTATAAAAGCAGGATTACAACCATATGACAGGTTCATTATTCCAGTGTGGCAAGTCATATAAAACTGTAACACCATCACAAATCAAAACCATACATCCGAATCAGGTATATACAATATCAAAAATTCAAGAACATGCTGAAATAGTAGACTTACTTGAGGTATTTCTGGCCTTCGCATCATCCGAAGTCTGCAACTTAATCAGACTCTCTCTCAGATCCTTGAACGTGACACCTCCAATCCTTGACTCACTCTCCTTCTCCTCCATTTCCCTCAACTTCATCAGGCGCTCATTCAGCTCGCTCAGTGAAAATGGGATCTTCTCTCCGTCCTTTGTCTGTGGTCTCAGCAACCTCAACTTCTCCCCCAATTCGGCATAGCTATACGTTCTCACAAACTCAGTCTTCATTGGAGCTGACTGCGGATCTTTCTTTTCCTTTATTTCCTTCCCAAAAATCGATAAAGGCAATTTATCACTCCCTCCAATTACCAACGGCGGCTCCTTAGCATTAGGATCAGCAGGTCTCATCTTAAGACTCTCTTGGAACCTAGTAAAAGACATTGGTTGGTTGCTCCTACCACCCGGTTCAGCTTGGTTGTTCACAGGACGGGGTTTCATCTGCCTTAAGCTCTCGCGAATGGCTTCGAAAGAAAGCCTCCCTCCTTTGTTGGCATTAACCATAGATTCCTCGCCTCTGGAGACTACATTTCTCTGGTAGAGCTCATGAAACGAGACTTGCTGTGAGGAATTCGGCGCAGAAGAATTCTGCTTGTCGGGCGGCGGGATATTGGACCGGCGCCGAAACTCAGCGAGGTTCTTTCGGATTTCCTCGAGAGACGCGACTTTTGCGGGAGGATTCTGCGGTCGCGGAGGAGTAGAGGGCGTGAAATTGAATGGTTTCGGAGGTTGTTGTTGCTTGAGACTTGCTTTGACATCGCTGAAGTACGAAGAGAATGTGGATTGCGATTGCGCCGGTGACTGAGGAAGCGGTGAAGGTTTGTCGGGGGTGGTGGAAGAGGACGGGGTGGTAGATTCAGAATTGGAATCGGACGTTGAGGATGAAAATAAATGAACGAACGTCTGGTTTCCAATTGGTCTATGTTTGGATCTGAATTGGAGAGCTACAGCTGTTGACGCCATGGGTGAACTAGGGTTTATGGAAACCCTTTGAAGCAGATGATGGAGAGGGATGAACGATTGGGTTTGGACTTTGGAGACGATGGAGAGTAGGGAATGAGGGATAATAGGTTTTGGTGGATTAGGGATTAGGGTTGAGAATGAGAGATGATGGGTTTGGACTTTCGAGGTCGAAGGCCGAAATCACTGATCGACGGCGACGGAGGCTTCACTGGAACGAGAGAGGAGTGAGGAAGGACGGACTCAGGAGCATCGGTGAACTGACTCTGAGGGGAGCGACAGAGAGTGCAAGTTTCACAATTCACCGAAAACCCAAAAAAAAATAAAAATAATAAATAAATAAAAAATAAAATAAAATTATTTTGTCTCACTTACATAAGATCGACTAATTAATCTATTTACGTCATAAAAATTGATCAAGGGTTATTCTTTTCGTCAGATTTAATATCGTTAAATTATTTCTAATAATTTCGTCCAACAATTTCTTAGATTTACATCTCTCTAATAGTCTCTTAAACTTGAACTAAATTACATTTTTTTTTGGTGTTTCTATGGATCTTCTATACATATGCTCAAACCATTGTAAACGATTTTTTTTAATT